>CM035849.1:268606938-269216938 GCA_020510985.1 Pholidichthys leucotaenia
CCCTCCGCAGCCGGCCTGTCGATCATAACTGAAACAGCAACAACAGTTAAAGCACATCGCGGGGCTGCTGCACAGACCAACATTGCAGACAAGGGTGAGATTACCGAGAGGGATCGCGCTGAGGGTCAGACAGAGGAGCCAAATGAGGCCCAGGTAGATGGTGGGACCAGAAAGATAAATATAAAAGCACAGCACAGGGTGAGCGAGAAGCAGGAAGAGACAGCTACCAGGGTGGCTGAGTCAGTGTTGGAGGATGAGGATGACATCGAAATAGATGAAGAGTTATGTAAAATCCCCATCAAGCGGAAGAATTTGGAAACCAAACAGCAGAGGGTCAAAGTAAAAAGGGTTGTCAAAAACAGTTCTGAGGTTTCTCTATCTCAGCCAGATTCTTATGCTGGGTCTGAGATAGAGAGTGATGGTGAAAGCAGTGATGATGTGGCCAGTGGAGGCGGTTACCCCTTCACAAAAATACAGAAGTTTTTGCAGGACACTAAGGGGGTCAGAATGGTTAAAGTTGAAAGCTTCTTCCCTGATCTAAAACGCTTTGTTGACTCTGCTCGGGCCTACATGAAAAATAGGGGAGAGCTTGAGCAGGAAAGTTTTACTGATCAGGAGATCTACAGACTAAAAAAGCTTGTACTAAAAGTTAAGAACCAAATTGCCAGGGATGATTAGTCTTTTATCGCTCATTCTTTCTTTTCTGTTTTTGTATTGGCTTTGCCCTCTTATACACATGTGTAGTTTTAATTTTGGCACACTCAACATCAATGGAGCAAGAGAAATGTCCAAGCGAGCGAGTGTTTTTACTCTTGCAGAATGCAAGAAAATTAATGTTCTGTTTGTTCAGGAGACTCATAGTTCTGAGAACAATGCTGCTGACTGGAGGAGGGAATTTCGGGGTGAAATTATTCTTAGTCATAGAAGCAGCAAATGTGGTGGGGTGGGTATTTTATTTTCTCGAGATTTTATTCCACTTTCTTATGACATTGATGAGATAATTGCAGGCCACATTTTAAAAGTTCGAGCTGTTTTTGAGAATGTGAAAGTTGTTTTTATAAATGTGTATGCTCCAACTGTAGGCACAGAAAGATTGGCCTTTTTTAAATATTTTAGATGATACGATCAAAAATTGCAGTAATGATGACTTTTTATTTGTGGGAGGTGATTTTAATTGTACAGAAAATCCTCTTATGGATAGGAATCACCCAGAGCCACATGCTGCATCCGAAAGAGTTTTAAAAGGTTTCATAGAAGCTCATGATCTGTGTGATGTGTGGAGAAATTTTCATGGCAAGGCTAGACAATACACGTGGAGCCATAGAAAGGACAATATTTTGTCCTTAGCTAGACTGGATAGGGTTTACAGTTTTAAGCACCATTTTAGCATTTTTAAAAGTGCTTTTATAGTCCCTGTTGGCTTCACAGATCATTCCCTGGTTCAGTGTTGTGTTTTTATCAAGAATATAAAGTGCAGTAGTGCATACTGGCATTTTAACACGTCACTTTTATCGGATAACAGTTTTAAAACTGCTTTTATGTTTTTTTGGAGTAATTTTAAATTGACAAAATCAAATTTTAGTTCTTTGCAGCAGTGGTGGGATGTAGGGAAGAGCCAAATAAAGAATCTGTGCCTACAGTATACTCGCAATGTCTCTGGAGACTTGGCCAGGTCTGTCAGGGACCTGGAGAGAGAAGTAGTGGAGCTGCAGTCTTTGGCAGGCTCCACAGGAGAAAGAGGACATTTTGAGGCCCTCAATGGCAAAAAGTCTGTTTTAACTGACCTACTGGGTGTGGCTGCCAGGGGCGCTGTGGTACGCAGTAGGTTCCAGAACATCGCACTAATGGACGCTCCATCTCATTTTTTCTTTGGTCTGGAGAGGAAGAATGGTCAGAGGAGGATGATCCACTCTCTCAGCTCCGAGGACGGGCGGCCGATCCATGAGTCTGCGGAGATCCGTCGCTTTGCAGTTGCTTTCTACAAGGATCTCTTTAAGAAAGAATTTGTTGAGAATCCACATGCACTGAGTCATTTTTTGACGGACTTGCCAAAAGTGATGGCTAGCGTGAATGCGGAGCTGGAGAGCGGGATCACTCTGCAAGAACTGGCAGTGGCTGTCCAGTCTCTTCAGTGTGGAAAAGCCCCAGGGATAGATGGCCTACCAGTGGAGTTCTACAAGGCGTTCTGGTCTGAGATCTGTGAGGACTTGCTGGAAGTACTGTCTGACAGTCTGCGGAAGGGTCACCTGCCCCTAAGTTGTAGGAGAGCAGTCCTCACCCTCCTTCCAAAAAAAGGCGACTTGAAAGACATTAAGAACTGGCGTCCGGTGGCCCTCCTCTGTACTGACTACAAAATTCTCTCCAAAGTGTTGGCTACCAGACTGAGGAAGGCGATGGAGCAGGTCATCCATGTAGACCAGACCTACTGTGTACCTGGTAGGTTGGTTACAGACAACATTTTTTTAATTCGTGATGTTTTGGGCCTCTCCAGCTCATTGGTCAAAGAACTTGGTCTTATTTCAATAGACCAAGAAAAGGCGTTTGACCGAGTTGAACATCCATACCTTTGGCAGACATTAGAGGCCTTTGGTTTCAGCTCAGGGTTCATCGCCATGATCCAGGCTTTGTATAGAGACATTGAGAGTATTCTTAAGATTAATGGTGGTTTGAGTGCTCCTTTCAAAGTTGAGAGGGGTGTCCGACAGGGCTGCCCCCTCTCAGGTATGCTGTACTCTCTTGCCATTGAGCCCCTCCTTTGTAAACTAAGGCAAGGCCTCACTGGTTTTAAAGTCCCCAACTCTGACTCTGTTTTTAAAGTGTCTGCCTATGCTGATGACGTTGTTGTTTTTACAAGAAATCAAAATGATGTAGACTACCTTTTAAGAACTGTTAATCTTTTTGGTGAGTGCTCCTCAGCAAGAGTGAATTGGGGTAAGAGTGAAGCTGTTGTGGAGGGGGGGAGACCACAAAAAATTGCCCTACCTGGTGGCCTCTCGTGGACACAAGGTGGTTTTAAATATCTTGGTGTGTTTTTAGGAAATCAGACTTTTACTGAGAAAAATTGGGAGTGTTTTTTAGAAAAAACTGAAGGAAGACTAAAAAAATGGAAATGGATTCTGCCAAGCTTGTCCTTCAGAGGTCGTGTTTTAATTATCAACAACTTGATTGCTTCAATGCTGTGGCATTGACTGTCTTGTCTGGACCCTCCACCCAATTTGCTGGCCAGAGTGCAATCTATAGTCGTGGACTTTTTCTGGGACCGTCTTCACTGGGTTCCACAGAGTATCCTGTTTTTACCGAGGGAAGAAGGTGGTCAAGGGCTCATCCATCTGGCCAGCAGGGGGGCTGTCTTTTGCCTGCAGTTCATTCAGCGACTGCTGAGTGGCCCCCTTGACCTTGTGTGGAGACCTATTGCCAGGGCTGTCCTGGCTCACTGTGGAGGGCTTGGACTAGAGGAGTCGCTGCTTTTAATGGATTTAAGGGGCCAAAAACTCCCAGAACTTCCCCAGTTTTACCAAAGTGCTTTTAAAATCTGGGGACTTTTTAAAAAGAACTCTCCCCAGGCTTCCTTGTCGCCTTTCTGGCTTTTAAAGGAACCACTTGTGTTCGGGACCCGTTTTGATGTGGGCAATGTTTTAGGACCTTCTGTTTTAAAAAAGTTTATTTTTGCAAAGGTTACAACGCTGTGGCATTTGGTGAATTTATGTGGTCCTAACTTGGACAATGCTGTTGCCCTGTGCTCGGCTCTTGGCGTCTCTTCAGTCAGAGTTATAATGAACTTGTTGAAAGATTGGAGAGACTGCCTGTCTGCAGAAGAACACTCTGCTATTGTTTTACACTGCGAAAACTCTGTACAAACTGCTGATGAACCTTTTCCTTTTAGTATTTTATCTCCTGATTTTAAAGATGGCACTGGTGTGTTTTTAAACTCTGAGCACATTAACATTTGTGACTCTCCTGGTAAAAAAATGTATGGACTTTTGGTGAAAATTCTAAATGTGAATAAGTTAAAAGGTCGAGCTGATACACCATGGAGGAAACACTTGGGTCTGGGTCCTGAGGTGAGGCCTGCCTGGAGAGCACTCTATAAACCACCATTAACTAAGAAGGTTGGAGACCTACAATGGCGAGTTTTACATGGTGCTGTGGCTGTAAATGCTTTTATCTCTCTTTTAAACCCAAATGTTGTTGAGGTTTGTCCATTTTGTCCTCAGAAAGAAACTGTGTTCCATTGTTTTCTGGACTGTAACAGACTGCAATTGTTGTTTGTTTTTTTGGGGAAGCTGTTTTATCTGTTTGGAGAAGTCTTTTCCCAGCAGATTTTTATCTTGGGCTTTCCATATAGACAGAGGACTAAGAAAAAGAGTGAACTCTTAAATTTCATCCTGGGTCAGGCTAAAATGGCTATTTATGTTAGTAGGAAAAGAAAAATTGAACAACTGCTGGATTGTAATGTAAAAGACATGCTGGTTGGCATGATTAAGGCTCGAATAGTGATTGATTACAATTACTATCATCTGATGCAGAATGTTGAAACCTTTGAGGCTATGTGGTGCTTTAAGCACATCCTGTGTTGTGTTAAGGAGGGGAAAATTATCTATGGTATAATCCTGATGTAAGAAGCAAGTTTTTTGTTTTAGTTTTCCTTGTTTGGTTACTTGTGTCTTTGATTTCTTGTCAGTGAGACATTTTTCTTTTCCATTGCTTCTTTTAGTTGTTTTAGTTGTGTGTGTTTTTCTGTTGAATTTGTGACAATAAAGGTGTGTTGAAAAATCAAAATCAATCTCTCTCTCTCTCTCTCTCTCTCTCTCTCTCTCTCTCTCTCTCTCTCTCTCATAGTCATGTTTATCACATTAGATGCACAGCCGGATCCAACATTCACGTACACTGTTGATTGCACATTCTAGAACGGCGGCATGAGCAGCGGATGGCCTGTTCACGCCATAGTTAGATTAGCCAATCAGATAGTCGCATATAAGCCCATCCCATTGTATTGGGTTGGCCCTACCCGAGAAGATAACTGTAACCCGCACCCGGAAGTCGGGGTCAGTGTGGCGACGCTACAGAGGGAGAAGCGTCAAGCTGTACCCAGCGCTACTTGCTTTACATGTGACCTCTAAATAAATGTTCCATCTTTAAATTGAAGAAATCTCTGGCTTGTTCTTGGATCTTTCAATCAAAGAATCGGGTATTTTTCTAACAAATTGGTGCTGTGACCAGGATTGAAATTATTCCGAGGTGAGCCTGAACACATCACTGTGGCGCCTAAACAAAAAAGGTAAGAAGAAAACCTTTTTTACATGAATTTCTGCACTTTGGCCATACTAAATTTACAGTTGTCTGATTAAGGGGTATATCCGATCTCCAAATTTTAAGCTGTGTGATTGAAATCTGCGGTCACATGTAAAGCATGAACCACGTGGTCTGGCACGAGGGAGAGTGAAGAAACTTCCTAGGATCACGTACACTGTTGATTGCACATTCTAGAACAGCGGCATGAGCAGCGGATGGCCTGTTCACGCCATAGTTAGATTAGGATCAAATAGCCACTTTTTTTACGAATAAGGAAGATTTGCAATGCAAGAATCTTTTTTTACATCAATAGTGGGCATAAATTAGGTACTCCAATTCATTATAAGAATCTCAAACTTAATCATGAATGAGTAATGTAGCAAGCAGCCACAAGAATCTTTTTTTTACCAACATTAGTGAGTGTCTGTTCATAAGTATAAAATAAAAACTTACAGAATAGCATAAGAATCTTTTTTTACCAACATTAGTGTCTGTTCATAAGTATAAAAATAAAAACTTACAGAATAGCATAAGAATCTTTTTTTTACCAACATTAGTGAGTGTCTGTTCATAAGTATAAAAATAGAAACTTACAGAATAGCATAAGAATCTTTTTTTTACCAACATTAGTGAGTGTCTGTTCATAAGAATAAAAACAAAAACTTACAGAATAGCATAAGAATCTTTTTTTTTACCAACATTAGTGAGCGTTTATTCATAAGTATAAAAATAATAAAGATAGCTTGTTAAAATCAGTATAAGACTGATCTTTATGATACAATACCTCTTGAATCAATAACCTGACGAGGTCTCGATGAAAGTACCCTCTACATAAAAGTTAAGCTATAACAAAACAAGTACATGCAAATCTGTGGCAAATTCTCCACATCGTGCAAGCTGATCTCTGTTAAATTTTGTGTCTTTAGGGAATAAAAGTGTGGTCTGAGAAATACCGGGGGTGGAAATATCTATTAAACTTTTCCTATAGTATGATTTAACTAATGGCGCTCTTTTGCCCACGTGGCCAGAACAAAGGCTAGTGTGTGTCTTTCCACAAAGGAGGTAGGTAATTTGCCCCCACTCATGAGTGGGGGTGAGATTGGTAAAACAGATTACTGAGAGATTATTTGAGGTAACAGTATTAAAATGAAGCGCTGAGTTAAAGTTGTAAGGTTATTCTGGCATGTTTACAGCTGAAGTTAAGGAGGCAGTGCTCCATTTTCTTAAAAAAAAAAAAAAAAGTAGTGGTTTGTGAACAATAGGCTCCGGAGCCATCTTGCGCGTTCACAGTTGCACATGTTCAGGTAGCTGAGGCACAGTGCCTCCATTGTGTGGCTGAATGTAAGAAGTGCACTCTTTCATAAATTTACTGCAAATAAGGGCTTAAAATCATCCTAATAAATGTGGAGCTTTATCTCTCTGGCTGAAAGGAAAGCTTTAAGTCTGTGCACGGCAAACAAACATAAAGTCCTCCCTCGCTCATCTATGTGGGTTTGATTGTAGTGAGGCAAAAAAGCATGCCCATTCGGCTGGAGAAAAAAAAGGCTCAACTTTAAATTAGGCAGAGGGAGGTATAAGAATAATAACTATTCCTACTTATACAATAAAGGTTTAGAAGAATCCTAGGTGGACAATATATAAAGGTGAGGTAATTTAAATGAATAAATAAGGAAAATTGTAAAATGGAGTAAATAAATAAATGAATACAAAAATAAATTAATAAATAAAATAAAATAATATGAATGAATAAAAATAAATAAATAGGAGTTTTTGTTGTGGAGATGAACCTTGTGGAAGTGAGAGTGGGCAGAAAATGGAAAGGGAAATTTGTTTTTTGAGAAAATTGAAAACTGATGAAATGTTAAAGTTTTGTGCTGGACACAAGACACGATATGGAGAAACAATTGGAGGATGGAAAGAAAAAAACGTAATGTAAGAATAAGAGACTTATGCTTCAACAGTGAGAACAAATGCAAAATAATCAATAAACACCATAAAACGGAAAAGGACAAAAACACACTGTTTAACAACCTGTCTGTTTCCCTATTAATTTGAGACAATGTGTTGGCTGTGGAGCACCCCTCCCCCAGCAGCTGGTGAGGCCCCCTGGAATTGGTTATGTTCACCCTCCCCCTCCACGCCATCGCCTAGACCCCCTCCTCCCTCCGCAACAACAGTACAAAGGGACATCAAAAGAATGGTTAAAGAGGAACAATTGAGCACATGTAAGTACTGACATAACGTTCGGCTCAGGAGACGCACACACACAGGCTCAGAGTAGTTCAAACTGTTTATTAATAACAGGGATGTTTGGGTGCGCGTCTGCGGAATGTTAATGTGTTGGTGGTGGCGTCTGCTTCGGACCCAGAGGCAGGAGACCGTTCAGCCGGCAACCCTATGGGAGAAATCAGACACAGGGAGATGAGCACACACCAACACAGGAGGAGAATAGGCGAGGGAGAGAAGCTTACTTGTTGGGACAGATGACTGGCGCTTCAAGGATGGAAGCCCGGGAGACAGCCACCTGCAGGGCTCGGTGCAGCAGCGAGGAGAGACGAGGGACGGGATTGTCCGCCGCCGAGGAATCCACCTGTGCACAGGGGAGCAGACTGGAGAGATGAGGTAAGCGATTTTCTTACCGGTGACGAGGATGCTGAAGAGAATGTGGTAGAAGCCCATGGAAGGGAAATGAAGTCTACGGCTTCAGGCCGAAGCTCAGGGCGAGGCGGCTTTTATCCTTCGCCGCTGACGAGTAGCAGGTGCGTGAGCAGGTGGCGCCGCTGATGAATGGCGCGGCGTGACAAGTACAGTATTGTTGCTTTCCATAGCAGAGATGTGCCAAGACCACATACTGAGCAAACCCAATACATGACCAATCTTCAAAAAAGCCATACCCATGCCCCACCTAATTTGCCCTATCAGTATCAGCTGCAGGGCCACAGGAGGTCGGAGTTTTAATAATAGAGTCAGAGGCCCCCATGGGACTAATACCTATGTCAGCAATTTGGCCACTGAGCTCAAACACCCACAAGGGCACCCGGGGGGGTCCCCCAATTAGCAACACAATGGGTATCCTCCCCTACAGGATGTTGAAAAAGAACGGCTTTGATATTAAGTCATTCTGTTTCAAAGGGGGAGAGTGGGACAGGAACGGATAGAAAAGTTACTAAATCCTTAAGGTTTACTGTCTTGAAGTCTGAAGTTAGGCATTTTGTGAGTTGGCATTCTCTTTAACAAACAGGGAGTGAATCTAACAGTAAAACTAAGATAATTGATCACAATGTTCTCAGCCGCATAGCTGAGAGGTTGGTATGCTTTCTCATCTAAAATGATACCATGTATGCAAACTATTGAGTAGATACATAAAGAGCGTATAAATATGAATGGATAAGGCTTGCAATTAAGACCAAAATCTGGAAAATTATTAACGCTTGAAAGGTCATTTTTCCACAGAATATCAGGCATCTGACCTTTTGCTACAAGAAAACTAGCCACCTGCTGGCCAAGAGAAAAGATGCAGGTTTAGGGCTCCTTTATACTCCTTTAATATGTATAGACTATAAGGGTCAATACATATTTGGAGATTTCCAGACCCTCCTATCTGTATTTTTTGCACATTTCCCAAAACGTTATGGATATGAACTAAAATTATTAGCACATTTTCTAGTCTCAAAGACCACCACTAGTACTAACCCTCTATTCTGGGGGCCTATGGGAGAGGGATATCTGGGGACAATTTGGAACAATCAATTAACCAAACATGTGAGGGCAGTGCAGCCAAGAGCTCAAGAAAGGGAAGGATTTTACCCTGTTCTTAAACACAGAGACCGGGTCTGACTCCCGGACCCAGAGTGGTAACTGATTCCAGAGAGAAGGGGCTTGGTAGCAGAAGGCTCTGCCTCCCACTGTACTTTTGGAGATTCTGGGCACCACAAGTAAGCCAGCATTTTGGGAGCATAATGCTCTATTAGGATGGTAAGGTAATATCAGATCTTTTATATATTGGGGGGGGCCTTATTGTTAAGAGCTTTGAAAGTAAGAAGAAGGATTTTAAACTTGACTCTAAATTCTATGGGAAGCCAGTGAAGGGAGGACAGAACCGGGGAGATATGATCTCTTTTTCTAGAACCAGTTAAAACTCTAGCAGCAGCATTTTGAATCAACTGAAGATTTTTTAAGGATACTTTCGGACAACCAGATAATAGTGAATTACAATAATCTAATCGAGAGCTGACAAAGGCATGAATCAGTTTCTCAGCATCCTTCAGAGACAAGATGCTCCAGATCTTGGCAATATTGCATAGATGATAGAAGGCAATCTTAGAAACAGTTTTAATATGTGAATTAAAGGACAAATCTTGATCAAAAATAACTCCAAGGTTCCTCACAGAACTATTCAGAGTGAGAGTGGCAGCATCTAAATTAAGGCCATAATTTGAAAAGGAATTTCTAAGATGTTTTGCACCAACAAGAATGACTTCAGTCTTATCAGAGTTTAATAGTAAAAAATTATAAGTCATCCAAGCTTTGATGTCCTTAAGACAGGCATCTAACTTGGCTAATTGATTACAATCATCGGGCTTCATTGACAGGTATAGTTGTGTGTCGTCTGCGTAACAGTGAAAATGTATACAGTGCTTTCTGATGATATTTCCTAAGGGGAGCATATATAGACTAAAAAGAGTAGGGCCCAACACAGACCCCTGTGGAACTCCGTGACTGAGCTTAGAGTTGGAAGAAAATTCATCACTGATATGGACAAACTCCCCCTCATGGATCGTCACCTTATCGTGGTGGGGGGGTTTGCGTGCCCCAGTGATCCCAGGAGCTATGTTGTCCGGGGCAATTTGCCTCTGATAGGGTCTCCCAAGACAAACTGGTCCTGGGTGAAGGGCCAGACTAAGAACGATCCAACAGACTCTCATGAATTGTATATCAAGGATTCAGTGTACCCCGCCCGGTATGGGGTTACCGGGGCCCCACCCTGGAGCCAGGCCTGTGGGAGGGGCTCGAAGGCTAGCGTCTGGTGGCCGGGTTTCCACCCATGGGACCCGGCCGGGCTCAGCCCGAAGGAGTTACATGGGTCCGCCCTCCAGTAGGTTCACCACCTGCAGGAGGGATCATGGAAGTCCGGTGCTATGTGGATTAGGTGGCAGTCAAAGGCGGAGACCTTGGCGGACTGATCCCAAGCTTTCTAAACTGGCTTTTGGTACGTGGAATGTCACCTCTCTGGTGGGGAAGGAGCCTGAGCTGGTGTACGAGATTGAGCGATACCGGCTAGATATAGTCGGCCTCACCTCAACACACAGCTCCGGTTCCGGAACCAGTCTCCTGGAGAGGGGCTGGAGCTTGGCCTTTTCTGGAGTTGCCCCGGGCGAGAGGCGACGAGCAGGGGTAGGTATTCTTGTATCGCCCCACCTTGCTGCCTCTATATTGGAGTTTTCCCCGGTGGACGAAAGGGTTGCTTCCCTGCGCCTTCGGGTTGGGAAACGGGTCCTGACCATCATTTGTGCCTATGCACCAAATGATGTTTCAGAGTACCCACCCTTTTTGGAGTCTGTGACTGGGGTGCTGGAGGGTGCTCCTCCTGGAGACTCCATTGTCCTACTGGGGAACTTCAATGCGCACGTGGGCAACGACAGTGAAACCTGGAGGGGGGTGATTGGGAGGAACGGCCTGCCCGATCTAAACCCGAGTGGTGTTCAGTTATTGGACTTCTGTGCTAACCACAGTCTGTCCATAATGAACACCATGTTCAAGCATAAGGGTGTCCATATGTGCACCTGGCACCAGGACACCCTAGGCCGCAGGTCGATGATCGATTTTGTTATCGTATCATCAGACCTGCGACCGTATGTCTTGGACACCCGAGTAAAGAGAGGTGCAGAGCTGTCAACTGATCACCACCTGGTGGTGAGTTGGATCCGATGGCAGGGGAGGAAGCCATTCAGACCTGGTAGACCCAAACGTATAGTGAGGGTGTGCTGGGAGCGTCTGGCTGAGGCCCCTGTCCGGGAGGTCTTCAACTCCCACCTCCGGAAGAACTTCAACCACATTCCGAGGGAGTCTGGAGACATGGAGTCTGAATGGGCCATGTTCTCCACCTCTGTTGTTGAAGCGGCGGCCCAGAGCTGCGGCCGCAAGGTGGTCGGTGCATCTCGTGGTGGCAACCCCCGAACCAAGTGGTGGACACCAGTGGTGAGGGGGGCCATTAAGCTGAAGAAGGAGTCCTATCAAGCTTGGTTGGCTTGTGGGACTCCCGAAGCAGCTGAGGTGTACCGGCAGGCCAAGCGGAGTGCAGCTCGGGTGGTTGCTGAAGCAAAAACCCGGGTATGGGAGGAGTTCGGTGAGGCCATGGAACAAGACTTTCGGTCGGCTTCAAAGAGATTCTGGCAAACTGTTCGGCGGCTCAGGAGGGGAAAGCAGCTCCCCGTCCACACTGTGTATGGTGCGGATGGGACACTGTTGACTTCAACTGGGGATATCGTCGGGCGGTGGAAGGAATACTTCGAGGATCTCCTCAATCCCACTGATACGCCTTCCACAGAGGAAGCAGGGTTTGGGGACAAGGGGGATGACTCGCCTATCACAGGGGCTGAGGTCGCCAAGGTGGTTAAAAATCTCCTTGGTGGCCGGGCCCCAGGGGTGGACGAGATTCGCCCCGAGTACCTCAAGGCCCTGGATGTTGTTGGGTTGTCATGGTTGACACGCCTCTGCAACATTGCGTGGAGGTCGGGGGCAGTGCCTTTGGCATGGCAAACCGGGGTGGTGGTTCCTCTCTTCAAAAAAGGGGACCGGAGGGTGTGCTCCAACTTTAGAGGGATCACACTCCTCAGCCTCCCTGGGAAGGTCTATGCCAAGGTACTGGAGAGGAGAGTCCGGCCGTTGGTCGAACCTCGGATTCAGGAGGAGCAATGTGGTTTTCGTCCTGGCCGTGGCACATCGGACCAGCTCTTTACCCTCTCGAGAATTCTTGAGGGTTCGTGGGAGTTTGCCCAACCAGTTTACATGTGTTTTGTGGACTTGGAGAAGGCATTTGACCGCGTCCCTCGTGGATTTTTGTGGGGGGTGCTTCGGGAGTATGGGGTATCGGGCTTGTTGTTACGAGCTATTCGGTCTCTGTACGACCATTGTGAGAGTTTAGTTCGTATTGCCAACACTCGGTCGGAGTCATTCCCAGTGAGAGTTGGACTCCGCCAGGGCTGCCCTTTGTCACCGGTCCTGTTCATAATTTTTATGGACAGGATTTCTAGGCGCAGCCAGGGAATGGAGGGTGTCATGCTTGGTGACCACAGGATCTCATCTCTGTTGTTTGCAGATGATGTTGTCCTGTTGGCTTCATCCAGCAATGACCTACAGCTCTTGCTGGGACGGTTTGCCGCTGAGTGTGAAGCGGCTGGGATGAGAATCAGCACCTCCAAGTCCGAGTCCATGGTCCTCAGCCGGAAAAAGGTGGATTGTCCTCTCCGGGTTGGGGACAGGCTCCTGCCCCAAGTGGAGGAGTTTAAGTATCTTGGGGTCTTGTTCACGAGTGAGGGGAAAATGGAGCGAGAGATCGACAGACGGATTGGAGCAGCATCTGCAGTGATGCGGACGTTGTACCGGTCTGTTGTGGTGAAGAGGGAGCTTAGTTCTAAGGCAAAGCTCTCGATTTACCAGTCAATCTACGTTCCTACTCTCACCTATGGTCACGAGCTTTGGGTAATGACCGAAAGAACGAGATCGCGGATACAAGCGGCTGAAATGAGCTTTCTCCGTAGGATTGCTGGACTCACCCTCAGAGATAGGGTGAGGAGCTCAGTCATCCGGGAGAGGCTCAGAGTAGAACCGCTGCTCCTCCACATTGAAAGGAGTCAGTTGAGGTGGTATGGGCATCTGATTAGGATGCCTCCTGGACGCCTCCCACTTGAGGTGTTTCAGGCACGTCCCACTGGGAGGAGACCCCGGGGCAGACCCAGGACTCGGTGGAGAGACTATGTCTCCCAGCTAGTCTGGGAACGCCTTGGTATCCCCTCTGAAGAGCTGGAGCAGGTGGCTGGGGAGAGGGAAGTCTGGGCTTCTCTGCTTGAACTGCTGCCTCCGCGACCCGGACCTCCGGAAAAGCGGTAGAAGATGGATGGATGGATGGATATGGACAAACTGAAATCTATCGGACAAATAAGATCTAAACCACTGCAACGGAGTTCCATTCAGTCCAACAAAGTGTTCTGATCTATCAAGTAGAATGGCATGACCGATAGTGTCAAAGGCTGCACTGAGATCTAAAAGAACAAGAACATAGACAAGTCCATTGTCAGATGCAGTCAGGAAGTCATTAGTGACTTTGACTAAGGCAGTCTCAGTACTGTGATGAGCTCTGAACCTGTCGTGGTTCAAGCGCCGATCTCGTCCACGCTCGGGCCATGCAGTATTTTCCTCCCAGCTGATGTGTGTGTTCCCTATGGCTCTCTGAGCTTTTATTGTGACAGCGCTCAGAGGCTGAGCTGCATTTCGCCTCATCAGCTGTTCCCTACTTAAGAGGGCAGCTGAGGGCGAAATGTGCAGCAGTCTCGTCGGATATTCCCCATCAAATTATCCCTGGTCTGACATCGTCGAGCACCCCTCGCCAAGCTTCCTGGTCAGACGTCATCTACCTTTCATCCTCGTCCTTTATTGTAAATGTGTTTCATTATGTATCTGTTCCTCTGTGTCATAGACTGAGTGTTAGTTATAGTGTGTTTTAGCCCCCCGTGGCTCATTATTTTGTTGTTTTCCCTTTCCTTTAATAAACTGTGCAAACTCACTGGCTGAAATGTGGCGTCTTATTGATGGCTCGTGAGGACCATCCATGACAGTAGACTGCCGCCAGACTGAGACGCCTGTTGCCGTGAGTTTTGCCTGAATTGGATTTGTTTTTCCCTGTCTGGGTACCTGTGTGCTGGGAGGTCATGTTGTCATTCAGGGGCCGTGCTCGGAGCCTGGGCTACGAGCTGGCGGAGGCCCTGGACAACGTTGATGGAACTCTCGTCACTGCTGGCCTCTATGACACTCCCAACGATGTACGCCGGCACCTGGACCTCGCTGAGAACATCATTAATCACCTTCCTTGCTACTCCAAACACCCTGAAGTCATTGCGAGGAAGGCAGACATTGCTGCACAATGGGAGATACTCTGTGGGCTGGAGAGAAACTCCGACAGGAAGCCGAAGAGGAGGCATCCTCATGCCTCGCTTCGGGATCCCATTCCTGTCCCCGTTCCAGGCCAGGAGGTCGCACCGCCCAGGGGTGATCCCCGGAGGAGTGACACGTCAATTGGAATTCCCCCGGAGAAACTACCACGGTCAGCTGTTTCTATCCGGGACCGAGTGGCGGCAGCTCGCTCCGCTGTTCACCCCACGCAGATTATAAAGCATGTGACAGCGGCCGTCAGGCTGGTGGAAAGGAATCCGGCTTTAAATGACTATCCAGAGTTTGCCGACCTGCTTGCTTCTGTTTCCACACAGAAGCGGCATTTCCCGGACCTCTCCTTCGCCTCACCCTCTGCCGGTAACCGTCGTCACACAGCAAACAAGAAGACTCAGTGAGAACCCCGTCCGGATCCTGTTCTGGGTCGTTGCAAGGACTCTACCTCTCTGACAGCTGCCTCTCCTACGTCTCGTCAGGAGGGAATTCCCGCAGTCTCTCCCCCTGGGTCGTCTTTCCCTGCTGTCCCGTCAGCTCCCCGTGCCCGGATCGCCTCGGCTGTCATCCCCTCCTCCTCGACGTCTTCCCCGGCTGTTGTGAGTGCCACGAGTCCTGCACCGGCGAAGCCTGTTATCGGACCATTGCGAGCAGCTCCTCCTCGTCCTTCCAGGGGGCCCTCCATCACCATCCAGCGGGGCGAGGGAGGAACAAGATCCACTGCAGCTGGTTCCATCGGGCCTCTACGGATCAGGCAAGTAGCTTTTCATTCTGTTCCCACGTTGGATGAATTGCCTTCCTGAGCCTTCTCCCAGGGTCACCGGTGCAGAGTCAATCCCGGTTGCTGTGCTGGAGGTTCCGGGTTCGGGGTTGGAGGTCGTTCCTGGTGCTGCGCCGACCCAGTCGGGGTCCATCGCGGGTGCAGCATTGACCCAATCGGGGTCTGACGTGGGTGCAGCCGAGACCCAATCGGGGTCCATCGTGGGTGCTGCTCTTGCTCAATCGGGTTCTGTCGTGGGTGCAGCGCTGACCCAATCTGGGTCCAACAGGGGCGCAGCGCTGATTTGGTTCAAGGTCGGTGAGGGAGCTGCAGATGCTCTGCCGCCTGACGGTGGACTGGCTCATCGTCATCATCATCATCACCCCAGCTCATCTCCACCAGGGGCCATTGGGGTTTTCAATATTCGGCCCGGCTCTCCCTCGCTGTTCCCCGCTACAGGGAAGTCGTTGTTGTTCTCTTCCCTGTGGTCCTGGTGGCTGAGCGATGTGGGTCGGCCACTTGAAGGATTGCCTCGCCCGTTTGGCGTTCTGGGTTGGCCACCCGACCAATTGGACTGTCTGCTTGGCGACCTGGTCCGGCCGCCAGAGATCCTGTTTTTCCGGGCTTGGGACTGGGGTAGTCTGCCCGAATGCTCCCTTTTCCCATTATTAACTATTTGGACATTGGACGCAGGGAGACCACCAGAACTGTTCCTGTTTCATTGGACTCTGCCTGCCATCCTTCCCGTGTGTTTCTTATTTTCGCTAAATAGTAAGGTCACTCGGGTGTGTTGTCATTTATTCTATTTTGGTCTATGTATTACCGCTGTTCAGCGTGTCTTTTTTTTTTCTCCCCTTCTCTGTCTGAGGGATGATTTGTATCTGCCACATTATGTCTTATGGGCCTGTATGTTTTAGTTATAGGGCTCCTTCTGTTATTTGCATTTTTTGTCCTGTTCTATGTATCATCCTTGCTTTATGGAGTATTGTGTTTTGTTTTTTTTTTCCCTGCCATACTCTGTAATTGCTTCGTTTGTTCCCTGTGTTTTCCCGTTCCTCGTCTTAGTGTTTTTTGTCTTCTTTGTTTCTCACCCTCCAGACCTTTCCCCCATCCTCCCACCCTGGGTGGGGTGGAGGTGGGGGCTTTGGTGTCATACGGAGTTCGCCGCCTCGGGGGGAGGTACTGTTGTGGTTTGAGCGCCGATCTCGTCCGCGCTCGGGCCATGCAGTATTTTCCTCCTTGCTGATGTGTGTGTTCCCTATGGCTCTCCGAGCTTTTATTGTGACAGCGCTCAGAGGAGCTTCCGGCTGTCAGAGTTGAGGCCCTGACAGCTGAGCTGCATTACGCCTCATCAGCTGTTCCCTACTTAAGAGGGCAGCTGAGGGTGAAATGTGCGGCAGTCTCGTCGGATATTCCCCGTCAAACTATCCCTGGTCTGACATCCGCGAGCACCCCTCGCCGAGCTTCCTGGTCAGACGTCATCTACCTTTCATCCCCGTCCTTTATTTATTTCATTATGTATCTGTTCCTCCGTGTCATAGACTGAGTGTTAGTTATAGTGTGTTTTAGCCCCCCGTGGCTCGTTATTTTGTCGTTTTCCCTTTCCTTTAATAAACTGTGCAAACTCACTGGCTGAAATGTGACGTCTTATTGATGGCTCGTGAGGGCCATCCATGACAGAACCCAGACTGAAACACCTCAAACAAACCAACTCCCTGCAAATGGTCAGATAATTGCACAGCAACAACTCTTTCCAAGATTTTTGAAATGAAAGGCAAATTAGAGATTGGTCGATAATTGACCAAAACTCCAGGATTGAGCGTCGTTTTTTTGAGTAAGGGTTTAATTACAGCAGTTGTAAAAGCCAGTGGTATATAACTCAGAGTTAAAGAAGAATTAATTATAAGAAGAATACGGCTACTAATAATTGGGAAGATAATTTTAAATAACCTGGAAGGAATAGGGTCCAAAAGGCAAGATGAAAGTTTAGATGAGGAAATTATTTTATCCAACTCTAAGAGGTCGATTGGAGTAAACTTATCTAAGCAGGTATCAATTGAGGGAATTGCAGTAGTTAATGTACTTGAGTTTACGGTAGGAAGAATCTGACTGATTTCTTCTCTAATAGATACAATTTTAAGATTGAAAAAGTTCAGAAAGTCCTGACTAGAAAGCTCAGTGGGGGTGCGAGGATTGACCGAGTCCTGGCTCTTTGTAAGCCTGGCTATAGTGTTGAAGAGAAACCTGGGGTTATTCTTGTTTGCTTCTATTAATGCAGAATAATAGCTTGATCTAGCTTTTCTAAGAGATTTTTTATAGATTAAGAAATGATTTCTCCACGCTAAGTAGAATTCATTTGAATTAGTTGAACGACATTTCCTTTCCAATTGACGAGTTTTCTGTTTTAAGCCACGGCTTTCTGAGTTAAACCAAGGGGTTAGAAATCTCTGGTTAGACTTTTTCTTTTTTAAAGGGGCTACCAAATCTAGAGTTCGATGCAGAGAGGCAGTAAGACCATCAACCATGCTATCAATCACAAATGGAGCAGACTCTCCATCAATTATTTCAGTTGTATCTGTTGTGTTGACCCATGGCATAGAGGAGACAATCTGCAAAAATTTAGCAACGTCATCAGAAAGACATCTGCTGTAGTAGTATTTTTCTTTAGGAAATAAGTGATCAGAGATAATGAAATCAAAACTTAACAGACAATGGTCAGACAGTATGGGATTATGAGGAGACACTACCAGATTTTCTATATCTATACCATAAGTCAAAACAAGGTCCAATGTATGGTGGAAATAATGGGTAGAATTTTTTACTTTTTGGGAAAACCCCATTGAGTATAAAATTGAATTGAATGCCTTATTAAGACAGTCACTCTCTATATCAACATGTATATTAAAGTCCCCTACAATAATTATTCTATCGGATTTCAGCACTAAATCAGCTAAAAATTCTGCAAATTCCGATAGAAACTCTGAATAGGCTGTGGGAGGACAATAAACTATGGCAAAGAGAATTGGGTTCAAGCCAAGATTGCCAACAGGCCCCACACTGAGAACCAAACCTTCAAAGGAATTAAAACATAATTTTTGCTTAACATTAACTAGTAATTTAGAATGGAAAATTGCCACTCCACCACCACGACCAGAACCTCTGGGGTTATGACAGTTTAAATACCCAGAAGGAGTTGATGATTCATTCAGACCAACATAATCATCTTGCCCGAGCCAGGTCTCTGTGAGGGATAGTAGATCGATCTGATGATCGATTAATAGATCATGAACCAGAAGAGACTTAGAAGATAGAGACCTAATGTTTAATAAACCACATTTAATTTTTAAATTTTGGGGAGGAACAGAGGCCAATTTATTAATTTTATTAATTTTAGGGACTTGAGGCTGGATTAGAATTTTAACAACATTTTGTTTAATCAATTTGGGAAGTTTATGCATTCTATTTTTTTTAACTTTTTTATTAATTTTAGAGGGAGCAGAAAAAGGTTCTCTAAGGGAGGAGACGGGGCAAAGTTGAAGGGTGGTGGATGAGGAGGAGCTGCAGGAGTGCGTGTGTTTTTCAAGTTGTGTTGTATTTGTCCTGGGTTACAATATTTAGGGCAACGGGAGACAGACTCAGTCTCTGTAGGATTATAAATCAAAGGCTGATCCATACGGTAAAGACCACCTGAATTAATGGGATTGATACAAGAAGTGAGAACAGAACCAGAAAAGGGCAGTTTGGCAAACCCAGAAGCTTCAGAGCGAGTAAACACGCCAGGTCCCAGTCACTGTACTAAAAAACACTGTATGGAATAGAATAGATTGTCTCTTAAAACACGTGAGCCAAGTCTATTTGGGTGGATGCCATCAGGCCTCATAAGTGATGGGCGGTTCCAAAATAAGTTAAAATTGTCAACAAAACCAATGTTAAAAATAGGACAAGTAAAACACAGCCAAGAATTAAGACTGAGAGTTCTGCTAAAACGATTGCAGCCTCGTCTGAGAGGTGCGAAAGGCCCAGAGATGAGCACACGTCTGCCACAGTTCATAAGAGTGGACAGAAGGCTCCTGAAGTCACTTTTTAAACTCTCTGACGCTTCATCTGGGATGTTATTGCATCCCACATGCACAACGACAGTTTGTATGTGAGGGAATTCATTCAGCAAGTCAGGGATAAGAGCCTCAATGTAAGAGACTCTAGCCCCGGGAAAAAATTGAATGATGCAGTACCTGCTTCTGACGTTCTTCATGATCAAGTCACCAATTACCAGCGTCGTCTGGGGGGGGTTTGTTGGTGGATTCTGACGAGGAGAGTAATTGTGAAGAGGGTGATGTTGTTGTTGCGAAGGCGGGGTGATGCGCTGTCTTCTGTCTGGAGCTAGTGTGTAATTTGACACACCCAGGGTGGTCTTTATCCAGGGTTTGCGGACATGAGCCGCCGCTGAAGGAGAGGAGGGAGGACAAGGGGCGTCCACGGATGGACGGCCAGCATCCAGGTGGGGAAAATCCTCCAGGGAAAGGATATCAAATCTGTTTTCCAAGGACACGGGAAGAGAAGAGGCGCGGCCCATTCTGGTTGAATGACGATGGTTATTAGCTGGTCGAACCAAGGTCCAGGGCACGGATGGAGGATGAGATGGACCAACAGAAGCTTTGGGTTTAACCCCGAGACGAAACCAGTGTTTGTTGCTGAGGTCATGGACGTCTGCGGAGGCTGGAGCAGGAGTAGAGGTAGATGGAGACGCGTTGAGCTCACCCAAGCAAGTAGCAGTACCGCCAGCTGCGAGTCGGTAGCCAGAGCCGATGATCGCCCGAGAATGATGGTGTCGAGGTGGTCCTCAGCCTCCCGAAACTTGTAAAGGTTGGAGAGCCTTGTTTCCAGCTCAGAGACCTTACAGAGGAGCGATAAACAGCTGGTACTGAGATGGAAAGCCCGCCAGCTAGCCAAAAACAGCTAAAATAGCTAAAAACAAGTTAGCTGGAAGTTAGCTAAAAACAGCTAAAAAGCTAAAAACAGGCTAGCAGGAAGCCTAGCCCGGTAAGAAGTAGCCCAGCCGGGGAACGGACCTACTCGTGCATCCGAACGGGCTTTTAGGTGAGGCCAGTACTGAGCTAACAGTAAACAAAAGCTAGTAACAACAAACAGAGATAAAAAAAAATTAAAAATCAAATCAAGAAAAACAATCAATAAAAACAAACAAAAAACAGAGAAAATATTACTCTGACGCGATGAGTGTGAGACGCAGCTGTCACGCAGCTGTCACCCATTAACCCCATTGGTCTGTGGGTTGTACCAGGTTGTGCAATGAAGTGAGGCGCCCAGGCTTCAGGCCATGGTGGACCAGAGGTCGGAAACAAATTGCGGGACCCGATCGGACGTCATATCCGAAGGGGCCCCGAAACGTGCCACCCATGTAGTCAAAAAAGCGCGGGTAACTTCTGCGGATGCGGTGGAAGCTAGCGGGACTGCTTCGGGCCAGTGTGTGGTGCGGTCCACCCCTGTCAGGAGGTGCGTGAACCCCTGCGATGGCGGGAGGGGGCCCATGAGGTCCACGTGAACATGGTCGAACCGCTTAGCCGGGATATGGAATGGCTTCAAGGGGGCCTTTGTGTGCCTGTGCACTTTGGCTCGCTGGCACGCTACACAGGCTGCAGCCCACTCTTTCACCTGTTTGCGCAGGCTCGGCCAGACGAACTTCACTCCCACCATTTTGACTGACGCGTGCACTCCTGGGTGCACCAGGGAGTGAACCGACTCAAAAAGCCAAGCGCATGGGACCACCGGGCGCGGGCGGCCTTGGAGACATCACAGATTGGGGGGCGGGGGTGCCCATCTTGCAGTACTCTGCTCTCCAGCCTTAGCCCTGTTGGTCCAGACTGGAGCGCGCAAACGTCCGCATCGCCAATCTGCTCAGCGGCCATGGCCGTGTAATCTATCCCCACGTAGACTGGGGCCACTAATGCACGCGAGAGGCAGTCTGCCACCAGGTTCAGTTTACTGGCCACATGCTGAATGTCGGTTGTAAACTCTGAGATCACGGCCAGCTGCCTCTGCTGCCGGCCCGACCATGGTTCCGAAACCTTGGCCATCGCATATGTTAGCAGCTTGTGGTCTACGAACGCAGTGAAGGTGCGCCCTTCCAGCCAGAACTGGAACTGGCGTATGGCCAGGTGGAGAGCCAGTAACTCTCTGTCAAACACGCTGCATTTACGCTCACTGTCACGCAAAGACCTGCTTAAATAAGCAAGCGGCTGCCAAGAACTGGCGACGTGCTGCTCCACGATGGCCCCTATGGCCACTTCCGAGGCATCGGTCGTGAGTGCTATCCAAGCCACCGGGTCCGGGTGCTCCAGCAGTGCGACATTCGCCAGAGCTGTTTCAACCTCGGAAAATGCCTGCTCCCGCTTACGAGTCCAGTCGACTCTGTCCGCCGGTTTCCGTTTCTTAAGCGCAGCGTATAACGGCTGCATGAGCTGGGCTGTGCGGGGGAGGAAACAATTATAGAAGTTAACCATCCCCAAAAACTCCTGCAGCGCCTTGACCATCTGAGGCCGGGGAAAATTCGCCACGGCGTGCACCTTGTCAAGCAAGGGTATCGCGCTCTTAGGTGAGATGCGGTGGTCCAAAAAATCAATCCCTGCCACCCCGAACTGGCACTTCACCAGGTTGATTATTAATCCGTGCTCCTCCAACCTCTGGAAAACTGTCCTGAGGTGGGTTACGTATTTGTCCTCGGACGTGCTGGCCAAGAGGATGTTGTCCAGGTAGATGAACACAAATGGCAGATCGTGCAACACCGTATCCATCATGCGTTGGAATGTCTGCACCCCACCTTTTAACGCGAAAGGCATCCGTAAAAACTCAAACAGACCAAACGGGGTTATTACTGCCATTTTAGGTATGTCCTCAGCGTGCACCAGGACCTGGTGGTAACCACGGACCAGGTCTATCTTGGAAAAAATACGTGCCCCGGTGAAGTGACGAAAAAAATCCTGAATATGAAGGATGCAGTAGCGGCCGTGCGCTGTGGCATTGTTTAATCTGCGGAAATCTCCGCACAGTCACCACGATCCCTTGACCTTAGGAACCATATGTAGCGGGGATGCCCATGGGCTGTTTGAGCGCCTGATGATGCCCAACTTTTCCAAGTTGACAAACTCCTCGCGTGCTATGGCCAGTTTAGCTGCATCCAGGCGCAAACGGGTGTCCCCGTGGTGGTAATGAAGTGCTCCACCCCGTGTTTAGTGATGGTCGCTGAAAACGTCGGGACCGTGAGTGCTGGGAGCTGGTTGAGTAGTGTGTGGAACTTACCCCCTGGAGCTGTGACGTTGGCTAGTGTTGTGGGCCCGATTCCTCAAGCTGTACAGGGGAGAGAATCAGAAGACATTGCATTAATCAGGCGTCTGTTAGCAACATCGGCTAGTAGTCCATGTGCACACAAAAAATCAGCACCTAAGATGGGGAAGCTGCATGTCGCTATGAATGTCGGCCGTTTGCGGTCGTCAGCTCGGGGCTGCAAGCCTAACTTTCCTAACTCGGAGTGCGTCAGGTGCCTCTCCGCTCTCTCACAGTCCGAGATCACCGTATTTGTCACGGGCTGTGGGCTGTTGGAGCAGGCTTGCCACCTGCTGAGTTGATGCATGCATCCAGCACTGCGACCACGTAGTAGTATCTGGTGTCATCTGCCAAAGCACAAACTGGGCCTCAGTGTGGAGGAACCAAGACTTCGGGTCGTGTAGCCAAAAGTCTGGGAGTTTAACCGAAATGGCGCACGCGTTGCTGGTACTTCCCATCCGGGTCATCTCCAGGGTGTTCGCCTCGCGTTCCATTGTGCGTCAAGGGTCACCAGCGTGGAGAGAGGAATAACCAGGCAGAGAGGTCCAGATCATATCAGCTTTATTCAACTCTCTCTCACATTTCTCTAGAGGCACAAGCAACAAAAGAGTAACAGATCTCAGGCACCTCTGTTCTTAAATAATACCACTCGGTCAGCCTTTTCTGTTTGCTGCATTAACATCAAAGCCTTTGTAATTCCCATTCTCTTTGTCACTGTTCACATCAACACACCACCCCTGCATCCGCACACAAACCCCCCATGATGATTCCTTTTTGTTGTTAAGTCTGAGTGTAAGTATACTGAGAGGGATTCCCACACCATATATATATATATATATATATATATACAGTATATATATATATAGATAGATAGATAGATAGATAGATAGATAGATAGATAGATAGATAGATAGATATAGATATAACCTGTCTTTTGCCAGTACAGATTACTGGTTGCCTTGGAAACCACAGCCATTTTTCTTAACATTTTCTTTGTCTGTGGAATAAAGGTTTTTCATGAAATTTTCAGTCAGAGTCTATCTACTCTCTGCCTGCTACATACACACACACACACACACACACACACACACACACACACACACACACACACACACACACACACACACATATATATATATATATATATATATATATATATATATATATATATATATATATATATATATATATATATGCACACACATATATAGATTTATAAAGAAAGAAAGACTTCAGACTGCAGTTGAGCTCGTCAGTGTTACACCTTTCTAAGCAGCCAATCAGAATAAAGGAAGGGCGGGACATAGGATGCTGGTACAGTCTGTACTCAGACTCCTGTTTTCCGTGTCATCATATTTTGCATCTAGAGCTGCTACCAATGCTAGAATATGTTTACTGTCCATTGTTATTTAGAGACTGCTATTAAGAATAAGTAGAAAGTCTGACCAAAGGAAAAACGGAATGCTGAGCTGTGACTAACAAGCTGTTGCTGGGATACAGGGCACAAACTTTTTTTTTCTGGAGCTTAGCACACAAGCTGAAAAAAAGACGTTCAGGGGAGTCAGGTGACAAAAAACGCATTTGGTGGACACTTAGGCTGTGTGTATTCTCCCAAAAATGTGACAGGCCAAAAGAAAACAAATCTCATTGCGAAATTTAGTCCCCCGTCATTGATCGTCACTCCACTCATGGATCGTCACCTTATTGTGGTGGGGGGTTTGCGTCACCTAGTGATCCCAGGAGCTATGTTGTCGGGGGCAATTTGCCTCTGGTAGAGTCACCCAAGACAAACTGGTCCTGGGTGAAGAGCCAGACTAAGAACGACCCAACAGACTCTCATGATAAATACTAGAACAAGGATTCACTGTTCCCCGCCCGGTATGGGGTTACCGGGGCCCCACCCTGGAGCCAGGCCTGGGGGAGGGGCTCGATGGCTAGCGTCTGGTGGCCGGGTTTCCGCCCATGGGACCCAGCCGGGCTCAGCCCCAAGGAGTTACATGGGTCCGCCCTCCAGTGGGCTCACCACCTGCAGGAGGGATCATGGGGGTCCGGTGCTATGTGGATCAGGTGGCGGTCAAAGGCGGAGACCTTGGCGGACTGATCCCAAGCTTCCTAAACTGGCTTTTGGTACGTGGAATGTCACCTCTCTGGTGGGGAAGGAGCCTGAGCTGATGCATGAGGTTGAGAGATACTGGCTAGATATAGTCGGCCTCACCTCAACACACAGCTCTGGTTCTGGAACCAGTCTCCTGGGGAGGGGCTGGAGCTTGGCCTACTCTGGAGTTGCCCTGGGCAAGAGGCAGCAAGCAGGGGTGGGTATTCTTGTACACACACCCCCCCCCCCCACACACACACACACCTTGCTGCCTCAATATTGGAGTTTTACCCGGTGGACAAAAGGATTGTTTCCCTGTGCCTTCGGGTTGGGAAATGGGTCCTGACCATCATTTGTGCCTATGCACCAAATGATGGTTCAGAGTACCCACCCTTTTTGAAGTCTCTGACTGGGGTGCTGGAGAATGTTCCTCTTGGAGACTCCATTGTCCTACTGGGGGACTTCAATGCGCATGTGGGCAATGACAGCGAAACCTGGAAGGGGGTGATTGACAGGCCTGCCTGATCTGAACCCAAGTGGTGTTCAGTTATTGAACTTTTGTGCTAACCACAGTTTGTCCATAACAAACACCATGTTCAAGCATAAGAGTGTCCATATGTGCACTTGGCACCAGGACACCCAAGGTTGCAGGTCGATGATCGATTTTGTCATCAGAACTGTGGCCATATGTCTTGGACACTCGGGTAAAAAGAGGTGCAGAGCTGTCAACTGATCACCACCTGGTGGTGAGTTGGATCTGATGGCAGGGGAGGATGCCATTCAGACCTGGTAGACCCAAACGTATAGTGAGGGTGTGCTGGGAACGTCTGGCTGAGGCCCTTGTCCGGGAGGTCCTCAACTCCCACCTCCGGAAGAGCTTCAACCACATCCCGAGGGAGTCTGGAGACATGGAGTCTGAATGGGCCATGTTCTCCACCTCCATTGCAGAAGCAGTGGCCCAGAGCTGCGGCCACAAGGTTGTAGGGGCATCTCGTGGCGGCAACCCCCATACCAAGTGGTGGACACCAGTGGTGAGGGGGGCCAGGTGAAGAAGGAGTCCTATCAAGCTTGGTTGGCTTGTGGGACTTCCGAAGCAGCTGAGGTGTACCGGCAGGCCAAGCGGAGTGCGGTTCGGGTGGTTGCTGAAGCAAAAAATTCAAGTATGGGAGGAGTTCGGTGAGGCCATGGAACAAGACTTTCGGTCGGCCTCAAAGAGATTCTGGCAAACTGTTCGGCAGCTCAGGAGGGGGAAGCAGCTCCCTGTCCACATTGTGTATGGTGCGGATGGGGCGCTGCTGACTTCGACTGGGAATATCGTCTGGCGGTGGAAGGAATATTTCAAAGATCTCCTCAATCCCACTGATACCCCTTCCACAGAGGAAGCAGGGCTTGTGGACGAGGGGGATGACTTGCCTACCACAGGGGCTGAGGTCACCAAGGTGGTTAAAAATCTCTTTGGTGGCCGGGCCCCGGGGGTGGACAAGATTCACCCTGAGTACCTCAAGGCCCTGGATGTTGTAGGGCTGTCATGGTTGACATGCCTCTGCAACATTGCGTGGAGGTCGTGGGCAGTGCCTTTGGCATGGCAAACCGGGGTGGTGGTTCCTCTCTTCAAAAAAGGGGACCGGAGGGTGTGCTCCAACTTTAGAGGGATCACACTCCTCAGCCTCCCTGGGAAGGTCTATGCCAAGGTACTGGAGAGGAGAGTCCGGTCGTTGGTAAAACCATGGATTCAGGAGGAGCAATGTGGTTTTTTGTCCTGGCCGTGGCACATCGGACCAGCTCTTTACCCTCTCGAGAATCCTCGAGGGTTTGTGGGTATTTGCCCAACCAGTTTACATGTGTTTTGTGGACTTGGAGAAGGCTTTCGACCGCATCCCTCGTGGTTTTTTGTGGGGGGTGCATCGGGAGTATGGGGTATCGGACTTGTTGTTACAAGCTATTCGGTCTCTGTATGACCGTTGTGAGAGTTTGGTTCGCATTGCCAACACTCGATCGGACTCATTCCCAGTGAGAGTTGGACTCCGCCAGGGCTGCCCTTTGTCACCGATCCTGTTCATAATTTTTATGGACAGGATTTCTAGGCGCAGCCAGGGAACGGAGGGTGTCATGCTTGGTGACCACAGGATCTCATCTCTGTTGTTTGCAGATGATGTTGTCCTGCTGGCTTCATCCAGCAATGACCTACAGTTCTTACTGGGATGGTTTGCCGCTGAGTGTGAACCGGCTGGGATGACAATCCGTTTCTGAGTCCATGCTCCTCAGCTGGAAAAAGATGGATTGCCCTCTCCGGGTTGGGCACAGGTTCCTGCCCCAAGTGGAGGAGTTTAAGTATCTTTTTTTTTTTTTTTTTTTTTTTTTGTTACTTATTTGTACCCGTAGGTAGATTTGGTTTGCAGTCTGGTGACAAGCCACCGGCTGCTGGTCGCTGCGTGCGCGAGCGCCCTAAACCTACATGTTTTTGGTGTGCGGGAGGAAACCGGAGAAATCCCGGAGTAAACCCACGCAACACGGGGAGAACATGCAAACTCCACACAGCTCACTGTTGGTCGGGGGCTGGGATCGAACCCACGATCTCATGATCCCCGCGATCCCCCGGCCGAGGGTAAAACTGTGCTGCCACAGTGCTAAACCACTGCGCCACCGTGCAGCCCTATCTTGGGGTCTTATTCACGAGTGAGGGGAGAATGGAGCGAGAGATTGAAAGACGGATTAGAGCAGCATCTGCAGTGATGCGGATGTTGTACTGATCTTTTGTGGTGAAGAGGGAGCTAAGCTCTAAGGCAAAGCTGTCGATTTACCAATCTGTGTTCCTACCCTCATCTATGGTCACGAGCTTTGGGTAATGACTAAAAGAATGAGATCACTGATACAAGCGTCTCAAATGAGCTTTCTTCGTAGGATCCCTGGACTCACCCTCAGAGATGGGGTGAGGAGCCAAAATAAATAAACCAAATGAAGATGCGCTTTCGTTCCTGGGATTCCAGGCATGAAAGTAATGTGTTGTGTCATTCTCAGTTGTCCTGTATGTAAATGTGTGTACTCCGGGTACCAGGGGAGGGAATAAAGCTGTATAATAGCCCTTTTTCACTAGTACCTGTTTGGTCCTACTCACTTTGACTTGACACGTTTTGTAGGCTTTTCCATTAGGAACTGATACAATTTTTGTCCCAAAATTTAATGCCCGCTCCAGGCTTGTTCAAGCGTACTGTGTCGAGCTGAAAATGTGACGTGAAAAGACTGCAGGCCACTGACTGGTCCGGGCGTAACGTCATGAGAGTACTACATTCTACAGAATCTACAACCGCCATTTGCAAAAATTCTTCAGCTAGTAAACACTATATATGGTAGAGTTTGCTTCAGCTTCACAGAAATCTACATTGTGGTCCAACGAGGAGGTGCAGACTTTTCTGTGCTTAGTGGCCGACGATAGAATCCAGAGAGAGTTAGATGGAGTGACCTGCAATGAAAAAATTTACCAGGAGGTCTCTGAACAGATGGCTGCCCGCAGATACAACCAGACATTAAAACAATGTAGGAAAAAGCTGAAGAAAATCAAACACAATTATCGGGCTATCAAAGACAATGGTTGAAGTGGGGTGAACAGAAAGCAGTGGAAGTGGTTCGACCAAATGGACGCCATTTACAGCCATCAACCAGCCAGCAATGGCAGGGCGATAGGAATCGACCAGGCCACAGCCACGTTATTGTTACAAACCATGGATAGTGAGTGTTTTGTGATATTAAGCATCTTTTTGCTTATTTATCCTATTGGTGCCAAGTTCACTTTTTTGAGCAATAACAACGCCGGCCAGGAGTGTTATAGCTAGTTAACTAGTAGGTAGCTAGCTAGAAGCCAACTCTGCTGATTGGTGCTTGCTTTGTCTGAAGAATTCACTTGTGAGAGCAAAACAACGAAATATACTAATCCTGGTTAAAAAGTATTGTATACATATTGCACTTTTGTGCTGGGCATTCATGCCGTGCATTAAGTTGTGTGTGTATTTTCTTTCTAGAATCTGTTTCCACATGTGAGGGGTCCGCTGCCCTCAGCATGAATCCCCCGGGCATTCCTGTGTCCGTTGCAGCACCAGCATCAGATCCGACACTGGTATCAGCCCCATCACCAGCTCCAGCTCCGTCAACATTTGGCACAACACGTTTCAAGTACTGGTAAGGCACAATAAACAAAAGATTAACACCCTGTTTTGTTTATGAATACAGGTCAAGTGGATCCCATATACATATACAAGTGCATTTTCAAACCAGTGATTTAAAAAGTAATTCATATAATTTCCTAAAGCCTCTTAATAAACCCACATACCTATTCTGTGGAATTTTCAACAACAGTGTTGCCATGCTATTCCTTTTCCACCATGAATCACTGGCTTGAAAATGTACATGTACAGAGTGGATCCTGGGGTGCTCACACGTAAGCAGTCCACGACCTGGTCCCATTTTTAGCTGTGGTGGAGGAAGTAATGATAGAATTCTTGTTTTTGAAAAACTGATGTAGCACAAGAACTCACTTTCGTATGTACTTGC
This sequence comes from Pholidichthys leucotaenia, assembly GCA_020510985.1. NCBI lineage: Eukaryota > Metazoa > Chordata > Actinopteri > Cichliformes > Pholidichthyidae > Pholidichthys > Pholidichthys leucotaenia. Next base: position 268,636,128 of record CM035849.1, read on the forward strand.
AGTCAACGTGCTTCATTCAAATGATTCAAGTCAACTGACTGTATTACCTCATTCAGATTTCTGAGGCCACAATAAAAAAACTAATTATTTTAAACATAACCTGGTGTTTTCAAAATCTGCTCTACTGAGGCACAACAACATGAAAATTGTGCTTATATACAACAACAAAGCATTTTTGGCACATCTCATCCCCTTGGCTTTCACAAGTGTATTTCCCATATATATGTTTTGAACTTGCTTTAACTAACAACCACCCATTTCTGTCTTTCGTGTAGGCAAGAGAAAAAGGAGCCACCCCACAATGGACCTTGCCACTGTGTTTGCCAAGATGCATGGTGACGAGGTGCAGCTCCAAGAACAGCAGCTTGAACTGCAGCGCGGACAGCTTGAACTGCGGTGTGGACAGCTTGAACTGCAGCGTGAATCACTTGCCCAGCACATGCAAACTGTTCATGAAGCACGTGAAGCAAGGGAGCAAGAAGCCACCTTACAAAGGGAGGAGATGGCTCAAACTGCTAACTTCCATCAGGCTATCCCTGCAGTACTGGGCAACCTCGCGATGAGTGGCCAGCACATGTGACCCAGTCTGCCCACCACAAGTGTCTTTTTAACTTGTGTACATGCGAAACAAAACAATCAGTAATTGGGCTGCAACTTGTAATAAGGCAGTGATTGTTTGCATCATGATTGTGTTTTGTCTGTTATGACACTGGTGGGAAAAGAGTCTAATTACATACACATCCTCTCTGATGAACAAATTCAGCTGTAAATCTGGTTATGTGTCTGTTGTATATTACCAGTTTTCTCCAGTTTAAGAAAAAGAGGGCTGCTAGACAATGTTTTTGGAGTATATTATGGAGTCTAAACATCCTCTCTTCTGGCCAAATTTAGCTGTAAAGTAGGTTATGTGTCTGTTTTACATTACCAATTTTTCTCCAAATTTTTCCCCCAAAAAGTTTTGCTAAACAATTTTATTGGAATATATTATGGAGTCTAATAATTATTTAAACATCCTTTAAAAGTCAATAGATCAAGGTCAGGTTGTAGGTTGTGGGAGCGGTTTTGGACCAGCAAAATCTTGTGATGCAGTGAATCATGACATTGTAGTTAAAAAATATTGAGACAAATTTTGGTAATCCAGCCGTGAAATGTTTTCATGTTATCTGTGTGTAATGGTGAATAATGAAAGATCTTTCTTAACAAAAATTCTACTTTTCCTCCCTGGAAAATTGGCAGGAATGCTAAGGGGTTAAAAAAAAAGTAAACAAAACATTTAAAAGTTTCAAAATAATGGGATAGGGTTGCATGAGATTTAACACGTTTCAACACATGATCCATTGTTCTGTTAACAGACTTGCATCAAACCAAAAGTGATTCATCTAACTGCTGGATTACTCATAGAGGGCTTCCCCTGTCTTTTAGCATTTAAGATAAGATAAGATAAGATAAGATATGCCTTTATTAGTCCCACAATGGGGAAATTCCAGGATTGCAACAGTACAGGGATAGCAACACTCAGAGCAACAATCAGAAGGCAAGAAAAAACAAGAACATCTACTAAACATATGTACATATTACTATAAATATATATATCTATAGACACACAGTGCGGAGCATTATGGTTGGTGAATGTGCAGCAGAAAGTCTAAGCTCTCTCTCTGCGGATGCGGCGGGCCAGCTGGAAGTCTTTGGGCATGATGGTGACCCTCTTAGCAAAGAACAGACCCACCAGGTAGGCCTCGCTGGCCTCCTGCAGAGCCATGACGGCGAAGCTCAGGAAGCGCAGGTCGGTCTTGAAGTCCTGAGCAATCTCCCTCACCAGGCGCTGGATGGGCAGCTTACGGATGAGCAGCTCCGTGGATTTCTGGTAGCGACGGATCTCTGTCAGAGCTACGGGCCTATGACGGTGAGGCTTCTTCACTCCGCCGGTGGCCGGAGCGCTTTTCCGAGCAGCCTTGGTGGCTAGCTGCTTCCTGGGGGGCTTTTTCCTCCAGTAGGTTTTACGGGCGGTCTGCTTGGTTCTTGCCATCGCTCTTTATTATTCTGTCTTATATTTCTTGCACGCCTAAACTCCAGCCCAGCACCCGCGTCGTTTTCGCTACAGCTCCCGGTTTGTCGAGTTTCCCATTAGCACCGGGCGGCAGCCGAGTGCTAGCTAGCACTAGCTCCTCCCTGCTGTAACGTCTCCCGCTGTAAACAGTGGATCCGTCCGCCGACTCGGGAGACCCCTGGGGCGATCTGTGTGTCCGTGATATATATATATAGAGTGAAAGGTGTAGAAAGAAGAAGGAAGATAAAAAAAAGGCTGTTGCAACGGGCAGCCGACTCGTGTGGTGCCGCCAGTCCGGCGGAACCGGAAGCGGAAAAAAAAAAAAATCAGTCTTAATCAGTCTTACCTTCACAAATAACCCTTATAAACAAAAGAGGAGACATATCTGAAAAGGGTACGAAATTTTATTGTCAAAATATAGAAGTTGGACATGTGTAGGCACATGAATGGGAAGGCACTCACTATTTAGTCATTATTGCTACACAAGTACTGCATCAGAGCATCTCGTACATCTCTGCCCTGCTCCTCTACACCCTGTGCCGCTGCCACTGCCAGTTCATGTGCAGCTGCTGGATCATCCCATGTAATGTCAAAAGTCTCTCCATGATTTTCACACAGATTATGCAGAGCACAAGTAAGCACCATAGCTTTCACCAGTTCGATGTCACAGTCATTCCTTTTCAGAAGGCAGCGCCACCTTTCCTTCAGCCTGTGAAAAGTGTTCTCCACAACCACCCGTACTCCATCCATCCATCCATCTTCTACTGCTTTTCCGGAGGTCCGGGTCGCGGAGGCAGCAGTTCAAGCAGAGAAGCCCAGACTTCCCTCTCCCCAGCCACCTGCTCCAGCTCTTCAGAGAGGATACCAAGGCCTTCCCAGACCAGCTGGGAGACATATTCTCTCCACCGAATCCTGGGTCTGCCCTGGGGTCTCCTCCCAGTGGGACATGCCTGAAACACCTCAAGTGGGAGGCGTCCAGGAGGCATCCTAATCAGATGCCCATACCACCTCAACTGACTCCTTTCAATGTGGAGGAGCAGCAGTTCTACTCTGAGCCTCTCCCGGATGACTGAGCTCCTCACCCTATCTCTGAGGGTGAGTCCACCAATCCTACGGAGAATTAGAATTACGGAGAAACATCACCCGTACTCGACTGATGTTTTGTTTGAACATGTGCTGTTCTTCTGTCAGTCATCCAGTGTCATGGAATGTTTTCAAGAGCCAGTTTTGCAAGGGATATGCCGAGTCTCCAAGGATGTAATAGCCCACACTCATCGCACTAATGTTCCTGATGTGAGGTGGGCAGAGGTTTCCCAGGCCAGCTATCTCTCACAGTGTGGACAGTCTCAGAACCCTAGCATCATGCAAGCTCCCTGGAAGCCCAGCAAACACATTCCAGAACAGCCCCTTTCCATCAACAACACCTTGAAGGAGTATGGAGTGCCAGTCTTTACAATTGAAGTAGTCAGTGTGATATTGTTGTGGTGCTATGATGGGTATGTGGGAGCCATCAATATCACCAACACAGTGTGGGATCCCCTACCTGTTCTCAATATAGGCCAACATTTCTCTGAACCTCCCTTCATCAGGAAAACGGATTTGTTCTGGCACCAACAATGACTCTGCTGCAGCACAAAAGTCCTGCACACACCTGCACACAGTTGTGATGCTGACTCCAAACAGATGGCCAATACTGTGGTACTCTGAGCCGGTAGCAAGTTTCCACAGTGCAACAGCCACTCTCCTCTTTAGGGACACACATTGGCGGAATGTCGTATCTTGACGCTCCATGGCTGGACACAATTTGTTACACAGGAAGGTAAAAGTCTTGTCTTCCGGAAATTCTGCAACCACTCCGTGTTTGGGAAGCCGGGAACAATGCGATCCCACCACTGCGAGGAAGGTTGAATGTCCTGACCGACGGTTTGCAGTGATTATTTGCAACAAAGCAGCCATCTGAAACACACAGACAGCATACATATTTTAATGCCTTTAATAGCGATAACCTGCCACCATCACAACATAGTATGTGGGATTATATTGACTGTAGCAAGCATTAGCAATCGTTAGCTTACCCTCATCCGTCTTCTAGTTGTAGTTGGCATCCTCACGTTTTCGGCTTCGGATTCTTCTGCATATTCCGCTTCATATTCCACTATGGCATCCAAAACTCTCCTGTACCTTTCCACCGTGTTTTGTCTCAACACACGTAGCCTTCTCTGGCACTCCTGTTTGGCCTTTACTGTGACAAAAAGCCACAGAGCGAGCAGTCCATAAATCATCCCCTTGTTATCCTCCATCTCGTGTTTTGATTGTGTTGTTTGTGTGTTGTGTGTTTTACATCGCGGGAGGGTTGCACCGCCTTGCTGTAAAAAAAAAAAATCCCACCCACCTCAAGTGGTACTCTGGTGTAATGGGAACAAAAGCGTACTGAGTTGAGTAAAGCCGTATCGAGGTGAGTTGGGCTATATAGGTACTAGTGGAAAAGGGGCTTGAAGGGATTCACTCTGGCACACAGAGTCAGTCTGTTGTGCTTGTTGGAGGAAATAAAGTTGTGTGTCATCAGCTCGTGTCTCGTCTGATGGATCCTCCACACTGGTGACCTTGAGACGTGAAAATGGAAGACAGACCAAGCACCTCCGTGGGAACATCCGTGCTTGGAGTTCCCCCCGCTACGTGCGCTGTGGCAGTCAAACTCCCGGACCTTGGGCTCCACGACCCGGCCACTTTGTTCATTCACATGGAAGCCCAGTTCGTTCTCCACAGAGTCTCGGAGGATGACACAAAGTGCCATTACGTGGTGGCTTCACTGGACCTGCGCGCCACTTGGCACGCAATGAGCCTGCTTTGCACTCCCCCAACCCAGGACAAATATGACGCTCTCAAACGGCTGTTTCTGCGACGTTACATCCCCTCCGCTGGAAAGCGAGCAGACAGGCTCCTCTCACACATGGACTTAGGAGACGGATCGGCTGTGGCGTTAATGGAGAGCATGCTGGCTTTGCTGGGCGCAGATGACAGATCTTTCCTCTTTGCCCTCCTCTTCCTGAAAAAGCTACAAGCTTTGACGAGAGCAATCCTGGCAAACTCACCGCTGTTGGCGGCCGGGGACTACCGCTCACTGGCAGAGGAAGCAGATAGCATTATCCTGGTGAACAAGAGTTTCGGTGTCCAGGCATTCAGACCAGGATCGTCAGCGGAGTCCAACGAAGTCAAGGAGCCACAGGTGGTGGCTGGGACAGCCACTTGGAAATGCAGGAACGATATGGTGTGTTTCATCATCAGCGTTTTGGCACCGATGCACAATGTTGTCTGCCGCCGTGCCATTTCCAGAGGACGCAGAAACGGACCAGTCAGCGGTCAGTAAGAGCTACGGCCGTTGGCAACAGGGAGAAGCTGCTTTTCATCGAGGACACATGTTCTGGGAGACCGTTCTTGGTGGAGTCTGGCTCCCAGAAGAGCCTAATTTTGCCAATCAGTGCAGATAGGCTGGCAGAAGGCTGCGGTCCATCATTATTGGCCGCCCACAGATCCCCCATCAAGACGTTTGGAGAAAGGTCGGTGACTGTATGTTTGCATGGATGCTATTACCAGGGGGACTTTGTGGTAGCTGCATGTTCGGTTCCTATTTTAGGTGCTGATTTTCTGTGTGCTTATGGTCTCCTTGTTGATATTGCTAACAGACGTTCAGTGGATGCTGTTTCTTTTTCATCATTGTCCTACATAGCTTGGGGAGTTGGGCCACTAACACATGCAAATGTTTTAGCTTCGGGGGATAAGAACCAGAGTTTGCTTTCCGAGTTCGCTAACTTAGAATGCCTAGGGATCGTTAAGTGCTCCAACAGCCCTTGGGCATCCCCACTGAACTGATGGCCGTGCGGTGATTTCCGTCGCTTGAACAATGTCACTGAACACGACCGTTACCCCATCCCGCACATCCAGGATTTTTCCGTGCACCTGGCCGGGATGCACATTTTTTCAAAAGTGGATCTGGTCCGCGGTTACCACCAGGTCTCGGTTCTCGCCGAGGATGTCCCCAAAATGGTGGTAATAACTCCCCTTTGGTCTTTTTGAGTTTTTACACATGCCGTTCAGGTTAAAGGGCATGGCACAAACTTTTCAAAGGATGATGGATGCAGTGCTTCGTGACTTTCCATTGATTTTCGTCTACTTAGACAACATTTTGGTGGCTAGCTTGTCGAAGGAGAAGCACCTCGCCCATCTCAAGCAAGTTTTTCAGCGGTTGGAAGCACACGGGCTAACTGTTAATCCAGCAAAATGTCAGTTTGGGCTGCCATTAATCGACTTCTTGGGCCACCGCATCTCGCCGGAGGGCTGCTGGATAAGGTACACGCAGTGTCAGATTTTCCGCATCCGCAGACTGCGAGGGCAGCCTGCTTATGTGTTGGCAGATGAGCAGGTGGTGCTGGCCCAGGACCCCCGGTGCGGATGTCCACCTACAGGGGTCCGTAGGTTTGTGTCCCCCCTGCAGAGAACTGTTTTCAGGGGACTAAAGCTTTCCCCTCCCCACCCTTTCCCCCTCAAGAAGACTGTCCACCAGGAGCCGAGTTTTCCTCCGACCCACCTCGACAGGAAGGCACTTCGGCCGGCCTGGCAGCTCCACATTACAGCCGGTTCGGGCACTTGCTCGAGCCCAAAGGACCAGAGGGTTAAGGCCCCTTCTGGGTGCTCGGGGGGGGGGGGAGGTAGCACAACGGGGGATTATATTCCACCCAGTGACTTTGGGGAATAGGTGGTAGAGGGTGAAAGGAAGGAAATGAGAAGAAAAGAGAGGAGCCAGCGACCGGCGCCTGAGCGCCAGGGGGTAACAAACCAAATGAAAATGCGCCTTCGTTCCTGGGATTCCAGGTGTGAAAGTATTGTGTTGTGTCATGCTCTGTTGCCCTGTATGTAAATTTGTGTACTCCAGGTGCCCGCGATGGGAATAAAGCTGTATAAGGGGATGCACTCTGGCACCCAGAGTCAGTCTGTTCTGCTTGTTGGAGGAAATAAAGTTGTGTGTCGTTAGCTCGTGTCTTGTCCGATGCATCCTCCACACTATAGCATTATTTTATTATTTTTTTAGATGAATTTTATTATTTTTTTAGATGAATGAATGAATGAACAGGGGAAAAGGGTATGCAGAAGTTATTACATAGGAATATAAAACAAAAATAAATACTGAAACGTATGCCCAAGGGAGATGTGTTCACTCCAGAAGCAGAACGTCAAGAAGCCTCCACAAACACTGATCTTTATATGAGCGTCACCTGACGCTGATGTCAGCTGAGCTGCGCTGAGAATTTTTCTGATTTTTCAAAACGTCTGTACAAGTCGGTCAAAATGCTAGTGTGAACCCAGCTTCAACTTAGGCTGACTGAGGTGAACTCTACATAACTTAGTCCAGCACTCAGGAACTCTTAGAAACTGAGCACAAATTTCACCAACACATATTTCCAAATGTCGCCAAATCTTCAGCAGGCTGAAAATTTTCAAAGTACACAACTTTCTCCAGCGTTTGCCAACAAACACCAGCAATCATTAACTTTTGCCAGCAGAGCCAGCCATTTGTCAAAACACCAGTAAAAGTTGGTCCAAACGTTGCAGTATGAATCCACCTTTAGCAGGATCACACAAAAACTCATAGATGGATTTGGATGGCATTTTTACCAGAGGTGGCCCTTGATCCAAAGATGAACTCATTAGATGTTGGAGGTGATCCTTGACTGCATAACTCCGCCAAGTTCCTATCTTGCAATGTACAGATGGATTGTGATATGGACAGACAAGGGATGGTGGGGAGGACAAAGGGAGGGAGGTACGGAGCCTTGGATGAGGTATGCGGTCTCTGAGTGCCCTCTAGTTCTTTTTTTTAATTTATTATAGATGGATGGATGGATGGATGGATGGATGGATGGATGGATGGATGGATGGATGTACTTTATTGATCCCAAACTGGGCAATTGCAGTGTAACAGCAGCATGACAATAGACAACCCAATGACAGAAACACACACAGCATAACAGACAAAGGGATTACCCATGGGAAGAAAAACTACTAAAAAAGCCTATCTACATCACAGATGAATAGATGGTGACCCGTATAGATACATGAATCATACCCGCTGTGCAATGCGGGACTATCAGGAGCAGAGTGACATGTGAGGCACCAATTAGGCTGTAAGGTGCAGTACGGCAGCATAGTTATGACCAGAATTCAACATCAGAGTGAGTTATTGTACAGTGAAATGGCATGTGGCAGGAAACATTTCCTGTATCTTACCATTCAACAGCAAAGCTGTTGCAGTCTGCTCGAGAATGTGTTCCGCTGTCTGTCCAGTGTGTGGTGGAGGGGGTGATCAGGATTGCCCATGATGGATCACAGATTATAAGTTTCCTCCTCTCCACCACAGTCTCAAAGGTCTCCAGCCTTACTCCAATTACAGACCCAGCCTTCTTGATAATCTTGTCAAGTCTGTTGGTGTCACTAGCTCTGATAGAATAGAATAGAATAGAGTAGACTTTATTTGTCATTATAACAAGTACAGCAAAATTAAAAAGATACTGATACTGCTACCCCAACAGACAGCAGCAAAGAAGATGGTGCAGGCGACAGTGGTCTGGTAGAAAATCTCCAGCATCCTGCTGCACATGTTGAAGGACCTCAGGTTCCTCAGGAAGTAGAGTCTGCTCATCCCCTTCTTGTGTTCAGCATCGGTGTTGGATCTCTAGTCCAGCCCGTTGCTGATCCTGAAACCCAGGTATTTGTAGTCCTCAACCACCCCCACATCCTCCCCCCTAATCTGCAATGGTTGAGAAGGTGTCTTCTTCTTCCTGAATTCAATCACCATCTCTCTGGTCTTGCTGACGTTCAGACTCAGGTGTTTCTGCTCCGTCCACTCCACATATCTGTCTACCAGTTCCCTGTACTCCCCCTCCTCTCCCCCTCTTATACACCAAACAACAGCTGAGTCATCAAAGAATTTCTGCAGGTGGCATGAATCAGTGTTGTGCTGAAAGTCAGTGGTGTATAAGGTGAAGAGAAAAGGAGAGAGCACAGACCCCTGCGGAGCTCCCATATCACTAACCACTACGCCAGACAAGACACTGCTCAACCAGATAAACTGTGGCCTGCCTGTCAGGTAGTCAGTAATTCAGGAGATCACAGAGCTGTCAACCCCCATCACCCACAGCTTCTCACCCAGCAGCAGTGGCTGGATGGTGTTAAAGGTACTGGAGAAATCAAAGAATGTGATTCTCACAGTGTCTCCTTCACCATCCAGGTGCAGCTCAGCTCATTGCAGCAGGCAGATGACAGTGTCTTCAACTCCTACATGGGGCTGATATGCAAACTGCAGAGGGCCCAGCCATGTCTTCACCTGCTGCCTCAAGTGAGCTAACACCAATCTCTCCAGGACCTTGATCACATGGGACGTGAGGGCAACTAGTCGATAGTCATTCAGGTCCAATGGAGATGTCTTCTTGGGGACAGAAACTAAGCAGGACGTCTTCCACAGCACCGGTACTCTCTCCAGACTCAGGCTTAGGTTGTACAGGTGTTTCAGAACCAAAGCTAGCTGGTTGGCACAGGTCCTCAGGTTCCTGGCAGAGATGCCATCAGGGCCCGCAGCCTTCCACTGATGGAGTCTCTCCAGCTGTTTCTTAACCTGGTCTGTAGTCACAGGGATGTGAGGGAGTCCCCTGAGGAGGGAGAGGGGGTGGGGGGATGGAGAGAGGTGCTGCACAGGAGGGTGGGGGGGATGTGTGGTGGTCTGGCTGTGTTGTGGGGGTGACAGGAGGGTGGGGTTGTGTGGAGGGGGCTGGCTGTGTTATGGGGGTGACAGAAGGGCGGGGCTGTGTGTATGGGGGGGCTGGCTGTGTTGTGGAGGTGACAGACAGTGAGTTGAATCTATTAACAAACAGATTCAGCTCATCAGCTCTCTCAAGACTCCCAGATGTATGTCTGTCTTTCCCCTTGCACCCAGTTATTTGTTTCATTATAATGCTGTTCCTGTAAAAGATATGCATGGAACTCATGGAATCTCAATTGGAGCTTAAATATCCGTGGTTCCAGTGAATACACAGCTGCTGCCACTCAGCCTCCTAGGTTCCTGTGGAGAGATGTGATGCAAACAGTCAAAGAGTAACCCACAACAAGATAATGCAGCAGTCCCCCAGATCCAGGGTATTTTGTTTGAAATGAATAAACAACTTTTAGTGAAAAAAGAAGGAAACATGCCGTGACCATGATGCAAATGACATTAGTATTCCACACATTATGGCCAAGATACAAACTCTAATCAAGAGTACAATCACTTTGGTCTTATCATTTCATTCATTCATTCATCTTCTTCCGCTTAATCCTTTTCGGGTCGCGGGGGTGGGGGGGCTGGAGGCTATCCCAGCATCTTTGGGCGAGAGGCAGGGTACACCCTGGACAGATCGCCACTCCATCACAGGGCCAACACAGAGAGACAGACAACCATTCACTCTGACAGTCATACCTATGGACAATTTAGAATGCCCAAACTTCATTCTTGGGGATTTTAACCATGTTTCTTTAAAGAAGACACTTAAAAACTTTTATCAGTATGTCTCCTGCCCAACCAGGCAAAAAAAGACATTGGACCTGTGCTATGGATCCATAGAGAGGGCCTATAAATCACTTCCCCTTCCTCCTGTAGGATCCTCAGACCACAACTGTGTACATTTGCTGCCCACATATAAAACTGCTCTCAGAAGACGCAAGGTGGAGACGAGAGACATTGATGTGTGGACAGAGGATTCAGTGCACAGCCTCCAGGAATGTTTTAACTGTACAGACTGGGAGATGTTCACACTGGCCTGCGGGGATGATTTGGACTCTTTGGTGGACGTCACATGCTCATACATGGCTTTCTGTAAAAATAAGATTGTTCCACGTAAACGTGTCAAAATATATCCCAACAACAAGCCATGGGTTACAAAATCAGTTAAATCCTGCTTACAGAGGAAAGCACTTGCCTTTAAACAGGGGTCTGTTTCTGAGCTACAGGTTGCCACAAAAGAGCTGAAGTCCGAAATTTTAAGAGCAAAACAGAATTATAAATCAGAATTGGAAAGCAAGATGGCAACAAAGAAACTTGGTTCGGCCTGGGCCAGTATGAAAACTATTGCAGGCCTTCAGAGCACAGAGCACAGTAATCATGTGTTTTTAGATGGTTTTAATTCAGACACAGAGCTGGCTAATGCTCTTAATTGTTTTTATGGTCGTTTTGACTCCTTTGATTTTAGCACAGAAACCCAAGATTTGAAACAGAAACTCAAAGATAATCAGCACTTTAATATTGAGGTGCAGGATATTAAAAGGGAGTTCTGCGCTGTAAAAGTGAACAAAAGTCAGGGCCCTGATAATATATGTGGGCGCTTGGTAAAGTCCTGTGCACATGAACTGAGTCCTATATTTCATTACATTTTCAATAAGTCCTTACAGACACAACATGTGCCTAAGATCTGGAAAGAAGCCATGGTTGTTCCCGTTCCAAAATCCAGCTGTCCTAAAATGGTAAACGACTTTGGACCAGTTGCTTTGACTTCAATTTTAATGAAAATTTTTGAAAAACTGGTCAGATGTGAGGTCCTAAAGCAGACTGAGCATGCATTGGATCCTCTGCAGTTTGCCTATAGGCCTCACAGAGGAGTGGAGGATGCCACTGTCACTCTGTTTAACATGCTTTTTAAACATCTGGATTTTAATGGGGCACACGCCAGGCTTTTATTTGTGGACTTTTCCTCCGCCTTTAATACAATCCAACCTCATATCTTAGTTGAAAGGCTCCTGCAACAATTTGATTTGAGCAATAATCTGGTGGGTTGGATTCTGGATTTCTTAACCAACAGGACGCAGAGGGTAAGGGTCAATGGTACATTGTCTGACCTAAAGTGCTCTTCTACTGGCTCTCCTCAGGGGTGTGTGTTGTCACCACTACTCTTCATCCTGTACACAAACATGTGTCGGAGCAGACATGACAACAGACACATTATAAAGTATGCTGATGACTCAGTTATTGTCAGTCTCCTCCAGGATGGTGAGAGTGGCCACGGCCCAGTAGTTGATGATTTTGTTCACTGGTGTGAGGATTCCTACCTGCAGCTGAATGCGACAAAACCTAAAGACATGATTATTGACTTTAGGAGGAAAACTCCCAGGCACAAAGTCACCGTACTAAAAGGCCAGACCACCGAATGTGTACAATCCTACAAATATCTTGGGACAATTATTGATAGTAATTTAAAGTTTGAAGAGAACTGTGAAAAGGTGTGCAAAAAGGGTCAGCAACATTTGCATTGCTTGAGAAAACTTGCACGCTTCCAAATTGACCGAATCATAATGACAATGTTTTATCGGGCTTTTATTGAATCTGTTTTATCCTTTTCTTTAGTGTCATGGTTTGGTCAGATAAAACTGAAACAGAGGAAATCCTTGGATCAGGTAGTTAGATGGTCCAGTCGTTTGCTTGGTGAGTCACAGCTGAGCCTGACATCCCTGTACACCAGACAAGTACAGAGGATGGCTACCTCCATTTTAAATGATGACTCCCACCCTTTGCACTGCAACTTTCAGCTTCTTCCCTCAAGACGGAGGTTTGCTGTCCCAAAAAGTAAAACCCAGCACTACAAAAACAGCTTTGTTCCTGCTGCTGTCAAAGAGTTGAACAAGCTGTAACAATATATTGCACATAATTTAGGTACCTATTTATTAACTCCATTTTGTATTTACTTATTTTTGTAGGATGTTACTTGGGTTCTAAATATTTTATTGGGTTTTAGACCTTTGAGTTTTTAACCTCTTTGACTAGTTTTTAACTTTTAATATGACCCTTCTCTCTTACCTCTGGTTTTTCTCCCATCTCTTTGTCTTTTTATACCCTGATTGATGGAGCCTTGAGTATTTTTATCATGTTTGTAGTCAGCTTCATGTGTGCCTGTGTTTGTGTCTATGTTGAATGTAATTTGTGGCTTGTAAATATGGATGTCACCAGACTGCAAAACAAATCTACCTACGGGTACAAATAAAGTAACCTGAACCTGAACAGTTTGATGCCAGTTAACCTAACTTGCATGTTTTTGGCATGTGGGAGGAAACCAGAGAAATCCCGAAGTAAACCCATGCAGACACAGGGAGAACATGCAAACTCCACACAGATCACTGTTGGTCGGGGGCTGGGATCGAACCCAGGATCCCCCGGCCAAGGGTGAGTTGCTGTGCTGCCGCAGTGCTAACCACTCTTCCACCTCGCCGCCCATTCAGTTCAATTCAACTTTATTTATATAGCGCCATTTCACAACAACAGTCATCTCACAGCACTTTAAACTGTAGGGGAAAATCCCACAATTGCAGAAAGACCCCAGCAATCAGGTGATTCCCTGTGAGCAAGCACTTGGCGATGGTGGAGAGGAAAAACTCCCTTTTAGCAGGAAGAAACTTCCAGCAGAACCAGGTTCAGGGAGGGGCAGTCATCTGCTGCGACTAGCTGGGGGGGTGAGGGGATTGAGAAGAGGGAGAAAAGAAAAGACATGTAGAGAGCAAACAGCATGACGGGGAATCAGTCTATGAAAGAGGACAAACAGATGTTAATGATCAGCAAAAATATTTCATTGAGAGTGAGAAAAAAAGTGAAGCCCAGTGCATTGTTGGAGGTCCCCTGGCTGTCTAAACCTATTAGCAGCATAACAAAGGGAGGATTCAGGGTCACCTGATACCACCCTAACTATAGGCTAATGTTGAAAAGGAAGGTTTTAACCCTCTTCTTAAAAACAGAGATTGAGTCTGACTCCCAACTCCAGATTGGCAGCTGGTTCCAAAGGTGAGGAGCTTGATAACTGAAAGCTCTGCCTCCCATTGTACTTTTGGAGATTCTAGGCATTACTCACTCATTACTTATGCTCACAGGGGATCGCCTGATTGCTGGGGTCTTTCTGCAACTGTGGGGGTCCCCCCTTCAGTTGATAGTGCTATGAGATGACTGTTGTTGTGAAATGGCGCTATATAAATAAAGTTGAATTGAATTGAATTGAATTGAATTACAAGTAATCCTGCATTTTTGGAGCGTAGTGCTCTGTTGGGATGATAGGGTATTATCAGATCTTTAAAAAAAAGGGGGGGCGCTAATTATTTAGAGCTTTCATTTCATTTCATTTTTTTTTTTCTGTCAGATCATAACAAGAAAAAAAAAAGAAAAAAGGCAACATATGACAGACAGGGTGTAGGCAGATGCAAAAGCTTATTTGTGCCTACCCCTCATACATAATACAAATATACAGCCAACCTCAAAGTCATAATACAACAAAGAAAACATTTTGCAATTATGTTAATTTCTATTAAATTTATATAGCTTTGTAAGAAGCCAATGAAGGGAGACCAGAACAAGATTCAAGATTCAAAGGCTTTATTATCATGTGCACAGTTAAGAAATGCTACATTTCCTGAGCAATGAAATTCTTACTTTGCTCTCCGAATGAATGCCAAGTTAAAGGTACAGAAACAACTGTTCTAATAGGTCATGACACACTAACACAGTAACTCAATCCTAGTACTGATGAATGCCAAGACACATACACCAACACACAGTTAGGCAGTAGAGGAATGAAAATGAAAGTCACTGGATGACTAAAGTGATAGTTGTATATTGATATCAGAGATGATGTGAACCTGAGATGGCATGAACCTATGTACAGTGTGCAAATGAGCAGTGTGCAACCTGATGTGAACCTGAGATGGCATAGACTTATGTACAGTGTGCAAATGAGCATTGTGCAACAAGCAGTGTATAATTACAAATTACACTGGTCAATACCAAATTTATTGTCTAAGTTTTTTTTAGCTGATTTAGGACAATTTTGATGTGCTGGATCCAAAAATCACATTGGTTTTGCTCAGTCAGGTTAACTTTTTGAACTATGGCCACATGTTTTTTACATTTTTGTTTACATGTACTGGTATTTTCGCTTTATATGATGCAAAATTCTTTATTATTTCTTGAAATTCTCTGAATTTTGAACAATGATGACATAACATTCAATTTACATGTACTTACCTTTATCATTGTCTACTATTCAATTTACAGTACAAATGTACAACTGCTGTACAACTGCTTACAACTTAGCATACAAACCTGACCTGATCGAGAGAAATGGATGTCATTTTTGGATTCAGCAGTGCAAAATTGTCTTAAATCAGTTGATAAAACACAGACAACTTACAAAAAAATTATTTTTGTTCTGTTGTGTTATTGATAAGTAGCAGCAGAGATGATATGGACATCAGGCAGGTGATACTATATCTACTGTACAGGTGAGCAGAGTGCAAATTTAAATTTAGCAGCCGGTGCGTGAGCTCCTATATGCAAAGCTGTGTTACAGAGTTTTGGGAGTTGTCTGTTCATGAGTCTGATGGTAGCGGGAAAGAAGGAGTTGTTCAGTCTGGTTGTCCAGCATTTCACACTTCTGTACCTCCAGCCTGATGGTAGAAGTGTGAACAGTCTGTGTTGGGAGTGGGTGGGGTCCCGGAGGATGGCGTCAGCTATCTTTTGGACTTTGCAGGTGGTAGATACTCTGCAGAGAGGGGAGTGGAGTCCTGATGATCTTCTCCGCTGTCTTCACCACTCTCTGCAGGTGTTTGCGCTCCAGGGCAGTGGTGTTTCCATACCACGCAGTAATGCCGTTGGTCAGGATGTTCTCGATGATGCAGCTGTAGAAATTGTTGAGGATCCTGGAAGACATGCTAAACTTCTTCAGCCTCCTCAGAAAGTACAGTCGCTGTTGAGCTCTCTTGACCAGGGCGGTGCGGTGGTGCAGTGGTTAGCACTGCACCAGCACAGCAACTCACCCTTGGCCATGGGATCCCTGGTTCGATCCCAGCCCCTGACCAACAGTGATCTGTGTGGAGTTTGCATGTTCTTCACGTATCTGCGTGGGTTTACTCCAGGATTTCTCCGGTTTCCTCCCACAGGCCAAAAACATACAGGTTAGGTTAATTGAAGACTCTGAAGTGGCCCTAGGTGTGAATGTGTGTGTGAATGGTTAAGGGATAGCGCCGTACTGTGGCTGCTTCATCCATCCAGGTGGATGCCCTCAATTTCCCTTCTGGGGATCAATAAAGTATACAAAATCAAAAAAAAAAAAAAAATGACCAGCTCTGTGGTGTTGTTAGCTGTTGTCCTCCCTGATGTGGATGCCCAGGTATTTAAAGCTGCTCACCCTCTCCACCTTAAACTTCTGGATGAACAGTGGCCGATGGGGCCTCCTCCTCCCTTTCCTCATGTCCACTATCATTTCCTTTGTCTTGTCCGTGTTGAGGGTGAGACTGTTGTCCTCACACCATGACACCAGGTTGGCCACCTCCCTCCTGTAGGATGCTTCATCATCACCAGTGATGCGTCCTATCACTGCTGTGTCATCTGCAAACTTTAGGATGATGTTGTCTTTGTGGGAGGCAACACAGTCATTGGTGAAGAGGCTGTAGAGGATGGGGCTGAGAACACAACCCTGGGGGACACCTGTGTTTGTGATGATGCTGGCTGAGGTCCTGTTACCCATCCTGACAGACTGGGGTCTGCCAGTTAGAAAGTCCAGTAGCCAGTCACAGAGGGTGTGGTGCAGGCCAAGTGAAAACAGTTTGTCGGTGAGTTTGTGGGGATGACTGTGTTGAAGGTGGAGCTGAAGTCGACAAAGAGCATCCCAAAGTAGGAGTCTTTATCTTCCAGGTGGGAGAGAGAATAATGGAGTGCTACGGCAATGGCATCTGAGGTGGACCTGTTGGGCCAGTAGGTGTACTGCAGGGGGTCCAGGGGGTCTGGTATACTGTCCTGAATGAGGGGCAGCACCACTCTCTCAAAGCACTTCTTGATGATTGGAGTGAGTGCTACCGGTCTGTAATCATTCAGACAGGTTAGCGGGACCAGAACCAGAGAGATGTGGTCTCTCTTTCTAGTACCTGTTAAAACTCTTGCTGCAGCATTTTGGATCAGCTGAAGACTTTTTAAAGCTGTTTTAGGACAGCCTGATAATAAAGAGTTGCAATGATCTAGAGCTAACAAAAGCATGGATTTGTTTTTCAGCATCACTCTGAGACAAGATGCTCCTAATCTTGGCAATATTATGCAAATGAGAAGGCAGTCTAAGAAACAAGTTTAATATGTGAATTAAAGAACAGAGCTTGTTCAAAAATAACTCCAAGGTTCCTCACAGAACTATTAAGAGAAAGAGTCACCACATCCAAACTAAGAGTTTGATTTGGAAAGGTATTTCTAAGATTTTTTTGCACCAATTAGAATGACTTCAGTCTTACCTGAATTTAATAGCAATAAATTACAAGTCATCCAAGCTTTCATTTCCATAAGACAAGCCTCTAATTTGGCTAATTGATTACTGTTTTCTGGCTTCACTGACAAGTATAATTGTGTGTCATCTGCAGAACAATGAACATGTATCCAGTTCTTTCTAATAATATTGCCTAGCAGAAGCATATATAAATTAAAAAGAATAGGGCCTAGCACAGATCCCCGTGGAACTCCATGACTGAGCTTTGAGTTGGAAGAAAACTCATTAATGACATGAACAAACTGGAACCTATCAGATAAATAAGATTTAAAACACTGCAACAAGTTCCATTAAGTCCAACAATGTATTTTAGTCTATCAAGTAAAATTTTATGATCGATAGTATCAAAAGCTGCACTAAGGTCCAAAAGGACAAGTATAGAAGCAAGTCCATTATCAGATGCAAAAAGGAGGTCATTAGTGACCTTCACTAAAGCTTTTTTCAGTCCTATGATGAATTCTAAGCCCTGATTGAAACTCTTCAAATAAACCATTTCCCTGCAAGTGGGCAAATAATTGCATAGCAACAACTCTTTCTAAGATTTTTGAAATGAAAGGCAGATTAGAGATTGGTCTATAGTTAGCTAAAACTCCTGGATCCAGTGTTGGCTTTTTTATTAAGGGTTTAATTACAGCAGTTTTAAAAGTCTGTGGTACATGGCCTAATATTAATGAAGAATTGATTATTTGAAGAATAGAGCTACCAATAAATGGGAAGACTTCTTTATTTAACCTGGTAGGAAGAGGGTCTCGTAGACAAGTTGAAGGCTTGGATGAGGAAATTATTTGATCTAACTCTAAAAGGCAAACTGGAGTAAACTCATCCAAACAGATATCAGCTGAAGGAGTTGTAGTAGATACTATATTTAAGTTAACGGTGGGAAGGATCTGACTGATTTGATCTCTGAAAGATGAAATTTTATTATTGAAGAAGTTCATAAAATCATGACAAGTGAGCTCTGAGGGAATGCTAGATTTGACACCATCCTGACTCTTTTTCAGCCTGGCTATAATGTTGAAAAGAAACCTGGGATTATACTTGTTCTCTTCTATTAATGCAGAATAATAAGTTGTTCTCATTTTCCTAAGAGTTTTGTTTATTTATTTATTTTTTTTTTATAAATTAGAAGTTGATTTCTCCAAGCTAAATAGATTTCATCTAATAAAGTGGAGCACCATTTTCTTTCTAATTGGCGAGTCTTGTTTTAAGCTACGAGTTTCTGTGTTGAACAATAGAGTGAGAAGTCTCTGATTAGACTTTTTCTTTTTAAAGGGGGCCGCCATGTCTATGGTCTGAGGCAGAGAAGCTGTTATACTATCTACCATGCAATCAATTACAGAAGAAGCAATCTCTCCATAGCTTATCTCCGTTGTGTTGACACATGGCATTGAGGAAACAACCTGTTTAAATTTGGTAACAACATCATCTGAGAGACATCTACTGTAGTAATATTTTTCTTTGGGAGACAAATAGTCCAAAATAGTAAAATCAAAGGCTAACAGATAATGGTCTGACAGTACAGGGTTATGAGGAGACACTACCAGGTGTTCTATTTCTATACTATATGTCAGAAAAAGGTCTAATGTGTGGTGGAGATAATGGGTAGAATTTTCTACTTTCTGAGAAAACCCCATTGAGTCTAATATTGAATTAAATGCCATATTAATGCAATCGCCATCTACAGCTACATGCATATTACCTCTTAACTGTGTATATCACCAAACTGTGACATAACCCCTAGTGGTCAAGGGTGGTAAAGATTTTTTTCAAGAAAATATTCATTTCAGATGTCATAGATTTCCAAGGTTATAACTTGAAAGTGGTAAGAAATAATGGCTTACTGTCAATTAGAAAGATGTAGAATATGATCCAAAGTTTCAGATAGGCATACATTTACGCATCTAATTTGCATATTGCCACGGCACCCATATCGAATAACAACTGTCAGTAAAAAGTGGACTTTGGACATAATTACACAAAGAATGGTTCTGCTTTTTGTCTAAAAAAATTAATCATTGGCTGTTCTAAATTGTCCCTAGATATTTGTTTCCTATAGGCCCTTAGAATAGAGGGTTAGTATTAATGAAAGCGCTTTGAGTGGTCTTTGTGACTAGAAAAGCGCTATATAAGTGCAGGTTAGTTAGTTAGTTAGTTAGTTTTTGTCACCATTTCTTGTTGTGGGCATTTTGTTATCTTATCTTCAAAGTATTTGAACCAGAAAATCAGTACAATGCAGTACAATGTAAATAAAACAAGCCATATTCATCACTTACCGCTGGCGAAGGCAGCTCGTTGGCTTGGTCCTTTCCAGGCACTCTGGCCGGTATTTTGTCCTCTACAGGTCATTTTATTTTTCCCCCTCACATCCAGAAACTGTTATTGATTATTCCACCTCCATTTCACTTTGATTCTGTGGCAATTTATCTTAGAAGACGACATGCAACCGTGGCAATTGATTGTTCTCTAGTCACATGGCACTGGTGCAGCAGGTGAATACCAGGTAGCATTGTGCTCCCTCTGTTATAAGAAAATGTAAACATTCAGAAGCTAAAAAAATCTCTTTTTAGAATCATAGTTTGCGCAAATGCTCCCAAATTTGCTCCACCGTCTGCGATTTCAGTATGTCCAGCGATGGGTAGTGTCTATTTTGTTTTCTAATCTCAAAGACGAAGACGAAGAAGAAGAAGAAGAAGAAGAAGAAGAAGAAGAAGAAGAAAAATTTCTTCCTCTTTGGTGTATTACGTGTCATCCATGAGTCCTCGAGCGCGTGTCTGCCACCTTGTGAACTGGTATGATCACTACAAATCCTCAGTACAGCTGGGCAGTGTTTCTGCACATCATATCAGTTGACAGGTGCAGCACTGCGCTGTGCCACTAGGGGCACAAGAAATCACACAGCTTAACCCTATGCGTGTGTATGTTGCCAAACTGCAACATATGCCTTAGTGGTCAAGAGTGGTAAATATTTTTTGTCAATAAAATAGTTCAGATTTCCAAGGCTATACGTGAAAGTGGTGAGAGATAATGGCTTACTGTCAATTAGAAAAATGTAAAATATGATCCAAAGTTTCAGATAGGAATAAATTCATGCATCTAATCTGCATAATGTCGCAGCACCTCTTTAAATTCCATAACTCAGTCAAAACTGGACTTTGGATGTATTTACACACACAAAAAAAATGGTTCAGTCTTTTGACACAATTTTTTGTACAGAGGTACCTCATCATCTTATCTTCAAAGTATATGAACAAGAAATCAGTACATTAAAAAAAAAAAATTCTCACTTTTGACAAAGTCAGAGTGACAAGGCAGGCACAGTGCCGTGTTCTGCCACTAGGGGCACACAAATTCTCACACTCAAAGGGTTAAAGGTTAAAGTCCCCTACTATAATTATTCTATCCAATTTCAGCACTAAATCCGTTAAGAACACAGCAAATTCAGATAAAAACTGTGAGTAAGCTGAGGGACAATGATAAACTATGGCAAAAAAATTGGTTTAACCTAAAATTGCTAACATGCCCAATACAGAGGACCAGGCCCTCAAAGAAATCATAACATGTTTTTTGCTTTACATTAACTAGTAATTTGGAATGACAAATTGTTGCTACTCCTCATCCATGACCAGAATTCTGGGATTTTGACAGTTAAAATAACCAGAGGGAGCTGATTCATTTGAAGGTGGATTCATACTACAACGTTTGGACTGACATTTTCTGATGTTTTGGCAAATGTCTGGCTCTGCTGGCAAAAGTTAATGATTGCTGGTGTTTGTTGGCAAATGCTGGCGAAAGTTGTGATCTTTGAAAATTTTCAGCCTTCTGAAAATTTGCCGGTGTTTAGACATAAACGTTGGTGAAAGTTGTGCTCAGTTTGTAAACGTTTCTGAGCGCTGGGCTAAGATATGCAGCGTTTACCTTATGGCCCTTTTCCACTAGTACCCACTCAGCCCTACTCTACTCTTCTCTACTCTACTCTACTCTACTCGGTTTGTAGCCTTTTCCATTAGTACCTGGTACCAGGTACTTTTTTAGTACTAACTCAAGGCCAGGGTACAGCCGCGCTCAAGCTAGCATGAAATGTGATGTAAACAGACTGCAGGCCAATGATTGGTCAGGGCGTAACGTCATGAGTGTGCTGCCTTCAGCAGAATCTCCGACCGCCATTTGTAAAGTTTTTAGTTCAGCGAGTAAACACAGTGAGCGACTAAAAACGATATTTTTAATAGAGATGGCTTTGCGTAAATGTACCCCATGGACCAATGAAGAGATGCAGACTTTTCTGTGTTTGTTGGCCGACGAACGTATCCAAAGCGAATTAGATGGAACGACACGCAATGAGAAAATATACCAGGAGGTTGCTGAGCAAATGGCAGCAAAAGGATACAGCCAGACTGCCAAACAATGTAGGGAAAAACTCAAAAAAATAAAAAGTGATTACCGGGCAATAAAGGACCACAATGGTCGAAGTGGTGTGAACAGGAAGGACTGGAAGTGGTTCGATCAAATGGAAGCGATTTACGGGTATAGGCCGGCCAGTAATGGCAGAGAGATTGAGGTCGACATGGCCATGGCCACGCCATTGTTGGAAACCATGGATGGTGAGTGTTTTGTGACATTGTGCAGCTTTTTGCCAATTTATCCTATTAGTGGCAAGCTCACTTTTTCAAGCAATAACAACACTGTTCTATCCTGGGTAATGAGTGTTAGCAAGGAGCACTTTCTAGTTAATAGCTAGCTACCTAACAGCCAACTGCTGATTCACGCTTACTTTGTCTGAAGTATTCACTTGAGCAAAACGCTGAAATATGCTTATTCTGGTTAAAAACTTTTGTGTATGTGTTGCACTTTGGTGCTGTGCTTTACATTGTGTGTATTTTCTTTCTAGAATCACTTTCCACATGCCAGGGGTCCGCCTCCCTCAGCCTGAACCCCCCGACTCTCCTGCGTCTGTCAGAGCACCAGAATTGGAACCGACACCGATTCCAGCCGCATCACCAGCTCAGTCAACATCTGACACGTCATGTTCAAGTGCTGGTAAGGCACAATAAACAGAAGATTACCACCCGGTTGTGTTTTTGGATACAGGTCAAGTGGACCCCAGGATCCAAAATCTCAACTAAATACAAGTGCCTTTTCAAACAAGTGATTTACAAAGTGATTAATGTAATTTCCTATAGTCGCATAATAATGAATTTAAAATGTCCTTGTACATGTACAAAGTGGATTCTGGGGTGCTCACATGTCAGGGGTTCACAACCCAGTCCCATTTTTAGCTGTGGTGGAGGAAGTACTGTTATAATTCTTGTTATACTGTTATAATAGTACTGTTATAATTCTTGTTATGAGTCACGGCAGTGGCTCAGGAGGTAGAGCAGGTCATCCAATAACCACATGGTTGGCGATTCAAACCCCGCTCTTCCCAGTATCCTGCCATTGTGTCCCTGGGCAAGACACTTCACCCCCAATTGCTCCTGGTGGGTCTGGAAGCGCCATGTTAGGCAGCATGCCGCCATCAGTGTGTGAATGTGTGCGTAGATGGCAAGATCTGTAAAGCACTTTGGTCATCAAGAGATGAAAATAAAAGTGCTATATAAGTGAACACCATTTACCATTTTTGAAAAACTGATATAGCACATGAACTCACTTTCAAATGTACTTGCAGTCAACATGCTTCATTGAAATGATTCACATCAGCTGACTGTATTAACCCATTCAGATTTCTGAGGGCACAATAAAAACAAATTCTTTTAAACATAACCCATCCATCCATCTTCTTCTGCTTAATCCTTTTCGGGTTGTGTGTGTGTGTGTGTGGGGGGGGGGGGGCTGGAGCCTAACCCAGCAACCCGGCACTTGCAAAATCCACTCTACTGAGGCGCAGCAACATGACAGTTGAGCTTAAATACAACAACGAAGCATAGTCACATCCCACCACTGGCTTTCACAAGTGTATTTCCCTAATATATGTTTTGAACTGACTTTAACTAACCACCATCCATTTCTGTCTTTCAGCTAGCCAAAAGGAAAAGGAGCAACCCCACAGCTGACCTTGCAGCCGTCTTGTCCCAGATGCATGGTGACGAGATGTGGCAGTTCGAACAGGACCTGCAGCATTTGAAAGAGGTTGCAGCAGACGCGCGGGAAGCAAGGGAGCAGGAAGCTTTCTTCCAAAGGGAGGAGCTGGCTCAAATGGCTGCCTTCAACCAAGCTTTCCTGGCCAAATTTGGCAGGCTAGTGGACATGCTGAGTGGTTGGTGTGTGTAACCCTGTCTCCCCACTCCCAGTGTTTTTTTGTTTTTTTTTAACTTGTGCTGCTGTAATAAAACAGTAGTGTTTGCATCATAACTGTGGTTTATCTGTTATGACACTGGCGAGAAAAGTCAATAATTACATACGCATTCTCTCTTCTGACCAAATACTGCTGTTCATCAGGTTAGGTGTCTGTAGCACATTACCATTTTAGTAAATAGTTTCAGAAAAAATGGGGTTGGTAGGCAATTGTACTGGAGGAAATTATGGAGTCCAATTAAACTTAAACATCCTATAGAAGTTGTAGGAGCAATTTTGTACACACAAGTTATGGTGCTACATTTATTAGTTTTTAATAATAATGGGATAGGATTAAATGGGAATATAATATGTTTCAGCACATAATTTCTAAATGTTAGCAGAGTTGCATCAAACCAAAAGTGAATTGTCTAGCTGCTGCATTTTTTGCAGACAGCTTCTCTGGTGTTTTAGCATGGAATTACCCATACCTTAACAGATAACCCTTACGAACAACAGAGGAGACGTATGTGAAAAGGGTACAAAATTTTATTTTCAAAATACAGAGCTTGGACATGTGTAGGCACATGAATGGGAAGGCAAAGACATTGTCTAGTCATTGCCACACAAGTACTGCATCAGAGCATCTCTAACATCTCTGCCCTGCTCCTCTACACCCTGTGCCACTGCCACCACCAGTTCACGTGCTGCAGCTGCTGGATCATCCAATGTAGTGTCAAAGGTCTCTCTATGACTTTCATACATATTATGCAGAGCACAACAAGTAAGCACCATAGCTTTCACCAGTTCGATGTCACAGTCATTCCTTTTCAGAAGGCAGCGCCACCTTCCCTTCAGCCTACCGAAAGCATTCTCCACAACCACCCGTACTCAATTGATGCTTTGGTTGAACATGTGCTGTTCTTCAGTCAGTCGTCCGGTGTCATGCAATGTTTTCAACAGCAAGTTTTGCAAGGGATAAGCCGAGTCTCCGAGGATGTAGTAGCCCGCACGTACTGCACCAATGTTCCTGATGTGAGGAGGGAAGAGGTTTCCCCGGCTGGCTAACTCCCACAGTGTGGACAGTCTCGGAACCCTAGCATCATGCATGCTCCCTGGAAGCCCAGCAAACACATTCCAGAACAACCCCTTTCCATCAAAAATACCTTGAAGGACTATGGAGTGCCAGCCTTTACGATTAAAGTAGTCAGTGTGAAATTGTTGTGGTGCTATGATGGGTATGTGGGAGCCATCGATAGCACCAACACACAATGGTAGCCCCCACCTGTTCTTGATGTAGGCCGACATTTCTGTGAACTTCCCTTCATCAGGGAAACGGAGTTGTTCTGGCACCAACAGTGACTCTGCTGCTGCACATAAGTCCTGCACACACCTGGACACCGTTGTGATGCTGACTCCAAACAGATGGCCAATAGTGCAGTACTCTGAACCGGTAGCAAGCTTCCACAGTGCAATTGCCACTCTCTTCTTCAGAGGCACAAATTGGCGGAATGTCGTATCTTGACACTCCTTGGATGGATGCAATTTGTGGCACAGGTAGGTAAAAGTGTCCTCGGAAATCCGGAAGTTCTGTAACCACTCCGTGGTTGAGAAGCCTGGAACGATGTCCTCCCACCACTGTGAGGCGCAGTTTAACGTCCAGACCGACGGTTTGCAGCAATTATTTTGCAACTAAGCAGCCATCTGAAACACACACACACACACACAGCATACATATTTTAATGCCTTTAATACCGATAACCTGGTGCCATCATAACGCTGTACGCAGGATTAAAATGAGTATAAAATAACTATTGCAAGCATTGGCATTCGTTAGCTTACCGACATCTTCGTCCTCATCCGTCTTCGAGTAATTAACATCCTCACAGTTGTGGCTTCATATTCAGCTATGGCAACTGAGAGTCTCCTGTACTGTTCCACCATCTTTTGTCTCAATGCACGTCGTCTTCTCTGGCTATTCTGTTTGGCCTTTATTGTGATAAAAAGCCACAGAGCGAGCAACGTGTAAATCTTCCCCTTGTAATCCTCCATTTTTTTTGTGGAGGATTTTGTTGCGTGCTTTATGTCACGGGATTGTGGCGCTGCCTTGTTGTAAAAAATCCCACACACCCCAGGCGTACCCAGCTGCAATGGAAACAGAAGCGAACTATGTAGAGTAGAGTAGAGTAGGGCTGAGTGGGTACTAGTGGAAAAGGGCCATTAGTCAGCCTAAATTAAACCTGGGTTCACACTATAGCATTTGGACCAACTTTTACAGACGCTGTGAAAAATCAAAGAAATACTCAGTGCAGGTCAGCAAACATCAGCATTAGTCGATGCTCATGTGCATTTGTGAAGGCTTCTTGCCATTCTGGACCTGCTTTTGGAGTGAACACATCTCCTTTGGGCGTACGTTTCAGTATTTATTTTCGTTTTATAGTCCTATGTAGTTACTTCTGCATACCTTTTCCCCTGTTCATTCATTCATATAAAAAATGATAAAACAATGCATGGAGTCCAACACTAAGTCTGCAATTAAAATGTGAATGTGGATGGAATAAGAAACCTATTTATTGAATCATCATATGAACTAGAAAAGCACTCATAGAGCTCATACCTTCGCCAAGGCTCCTTCCATTTCTCATGGATCACCTCCAAAATGTAATGGGTTTGTGTGTAGGCCTATAGCCACTTGTGGTGAAAATTGCATCAAAGTCTGTCCATCAGTTTTGGAGTGTTGTTGTTAACACACTGTGAGAAGATGAGCCTTGGCTGAGGTATGCATTCTCAGATCATCAGCAAAATATAATGGGTTCCTCTCTAGCCCAAGAACCACCTCTGGTGAAAAGTTCATCCAAATCCATCCAGTAGTTTTTGTGTAATCCTGCTGCACAAATACAAAAAAGCCCTTAGTGGAGGTATGCACTCTCAGATCATCACCAAAATCTAATCATCTGTTTCCTGTGCCATTACACACCTTTCCTGAAAATTTCGTCAAAATCCGTTCATAACTTTTTGAGTTATGTTAGTAACAGACAAACAGACAGATAAACAGACAAACCCTGGTAAAAACATTACCTCCTTGGTGGAGGTAATAAAATGACTGGTGATTATATTTTTACTGTTACAACTCTCTCCATTAAAATAACATAAAATCTTGTTAAATGTCATTTACTTTTTGACACCACTTCAACACTGTTCCCCACAATGGAAGCTGAACCAGTAAATCCTGGAGAATGATTACGCATGGAGCAGAAAATTAAGAACAGGAAATTTCTCAATCAGGAGACTTTTTTTTTTTTTTCAGGGTTGTCACATTTTTGGGAGATTATCTATCTATCTATCTATCTATCTATCTATCTATCTATCTATCTATCTATCTATATATACATACTTGTAAAATTGACTTTTCTTGTATATTTGAAACTTTATTATAAGTTTGGGAATTATTTTACGGCAAATTTTTGTCTATTTGTTAAAGTAAAATTACTTTTTTTTTTAAATAAATTTGAAAGACTGGTAATTTTTTTTACTTTTTCCTTATAAAAATTTACATTTTTGACCATAGTTTTGCAAGGCCAGAACAGAACAATAATTTAACTCTGATTTCAAAGAAAAAATATTAATAAAATTGTAGTTAATGAAATAAGTTAACTTAAATGACCAAGGATGCAGTTATTTCTGTTATAATATTGCTGTATATTTATACTTATTTATTTATATATTTTTTTAGAAATGTCCTCACCACCCAGACAGCAGGAAAACCTCCCTTATTTTGAAATTCAGATGTTGGCATTTTTAGTTTGTCTGAATTCTGCTGATGGATTAAAGTCATTGACTTCATGAATTTCAGTCATCTCAACTTTCCAGGTACATAATAGGGAACATAAATTAGTTAATTAATATTAACTAAGGTAAAGGTAAAAACAGCTCCTTTTCATTCTTGTCTGAAATAAGAAAAACAAAAAACTAATGATCCAGCAATCCTACGTAGGATTGCTGGACTCAAGGCTGGAGATGATGTGAGGAGCTCAGTCATCCGGGAGAGGCTCAGAGTAGAACCGCTGCTCCTCCACATTGAAAGGAGCCAGTTGGTGGTGTTGCATTCCAAATAAGAGTATAGGTCGGAATAATAGTATAGGGTGGAAAAAACTGAAAATTTTAATAAGAGTATAGGGCATAATAATAGTATAGGCTGGAAATTTGTTAAAATTTCAATAAAAGTATAGGTGCGCAATAATAGTATAGGGACGCACAATAAATTATACAAAAGAAAACATGCTCCAACAGGGTTGTTGTTATTAATTCTTTTGTAGTTATAATAATAATAATAATAATAATAATAATAATAATAGTAATAATAATAATAATAATTAATAAAAAGCTAAAGAAATGGCAGTATTACAAACCACAATAATTCTCTGCAAAATTCACATTTATCACGCACAGGAAACCAGATTAAGCTGGACAGGCCTCCGTCTGTACCGATCAGATTTAAATGAGGGCTTCTCTCCAGACTGTAACTTCCTGGCAGCTGTTCCATTCAGGCTCCATGTAAAGTACCATATACGACTTTTCACAGCAATCTGTCATCAGAGCTGGTGTGTATATACATATGTGTGTGTGTGTGTGTGTGTGTGTGTGTGTGTGTGTGTAGCAGGTGGAGGGTAGAGAAACACTGACTGAAAATTTCATGAAAAAAAAAAAACTTTACTCCACGTACCAAAAAAAATGTTTTTTCAGAAAGGGAGAAAAAAAAAATCAATCTCCACTGCTGTTGTTTCCAAGGCAACCAGTAATCTGTACTGCCAAAAGACACGTTTGTGCAGCAGCACAGCCTAGTGGTAGAAAAATAGCACTGCAAAGATACGAAGCCCCAAACCACTCACCAGATCACACCCATCTCACCATCAAATGCCTCTAATATATTGTCGTGTTTGGAACTCTTTGAAGCTAGTACCTCCGCTAGCAATGGAAGTGCATAGGTTGAATGACTTACATGACAAGAGACTTCTTCTTCTTAACTTTACTCAGCTTCAACAGGTGAGTACATGACAACATACCATTATAGTCTTTTCAGTAATTGCCTTTTAGCAGGCTGCCATTTCTAGCTTGGCACAGAACAGTTAGCAAAGTGTCTGTGCTAATAGCTAAATACCGATCAACTGTACTGTAAAAAACTAACTGAACTCCAAAGGCAAAACGTACTCAACTCTCATGCGTGATCCCGCTACATGCACTGGCCAATCAACAGTTACGTTAAGCACTCCTTGAACTATGTTAAGAAAGAAGGTCATATGGGGACATTAACTATTTGAACTGTTTTACACTAACCCCCCTCTTGGAGTACTGAGTCCCTTCAGTACAGTTGACTCAATAAGAATGCATGCAGAAATAAAAAGGTACAACAGCTACAGTATATACCAATCAGATTACCTTAAAGCATCAAAAAAAACTTACTACCAGTACTGAGATACTCACAGCGACTCTCAAGTGCCCTATATTTTAGCATGAACTCAACAAAAGATAAAGTAAGCAATTAGCAGTTAGCTATGAACTATTACTGCATTACCAATATCTGAATCTCTGTGGCTTATTAACTATGTCTATCTTTTCTGGAACTTTCCCCTGTGCTTGTCCTCTTCTCTGGTGATACATCAGAACTTCGGGCTGAGGTGTGTCTTCTTGACAGCAAGACTTTCCTGAAACTCCACTCTCAGTTGGATGGTAATCATCATCTCCTTGTAGTGGTAACTAAGTTCCTCTTCGGACTGCAGTGTTGCAGAACCTTGGCAGTGCTGTAGTACTTTGCTCCATTGGCGTTTTACCGAAAGAGGAATCACTTCACTGTTATAAGGTTTAAGTTGATCATGGTGTATTATTTGACTATGCTTTGGGCCTTGAATTTCATAGAGTACTGGGCCACGGCAAGTGGAGACAATCAATGGACCTTTCCAAGGTGTTTGAAGCTTGAGGCTTAGTCCTTTCTTCTTGGTAACATCTTTGATGAACACCAAATCGCCAACATTATAGGAGTGTTAATTTTCTTGAGCATTATAGGCCTTCTTCTGATGCTCTTGACCAGTGCAAAGATGTTCTCTGGCTGTATCTTGTGCCTCATTAAGTCCTTCTTCCCAGTTGTAGACAAAATCAGCTGCCTCCATTCCGTCAGACTTGAGTTCTGCAGTTCCAGACTGGATACCTAGGGTTTGTTGGACTCCTCTACTGAACATGAGCTTATTTGATGTAAACCCAGTGGCAGCATGATGTGAACTGCGGTAGGCTGAGGTGAGTAGTGGAAGTTGTTCATCCAAGTTCTTTTGGTTTTGGTCCACATAGCATCTAATCATTTGAAGTAGGGTTCTGTTGAACCGTTCCACCTGTCCGTTAGAGGCAGAGTGGTAGGGGATGGTCCTCATTTTGGTAATATGTAGGAGCTTGCATACATCCTGGAACAGGGAACTTTCAAAATTATGACCTTGATCAGTATGCACTTGAAGGGGGACGCCAAATCGGGCAATAAAGTCATACACAAGCTTTCTGGCTGTAGTTTCAGCACCTTGATTGGGAATGGGGAAGGCTTCAACCCACCAGTTGAACTGATTAATTATGACTAGGATGTACTTGTTTCCTGAATTAGACATAGGAAATGACCCGAGGATGTCTAGATGGAGATGGTCCAAAGGGGCCCCTGCTTGATAGCTTTGCAGCTTAGATCTTTTCGCTGTCCCCATCGACTTAGATGCATTGTAGTGTTTGCATCTCTTCACAAATAGATGGACATCCTCACTCATGCAATACCAGTGATTGTTCTGGCGAAGGGGCTCCAGGGTTTTTACCTCACCAAGGTGGCCAGAATGGGGAGGGTCATGGGAAGCTTGTAGTACCTCTTTTTGCATGGATGACGGAACTAGATGGGCATTGGGCTCCAACTCTTTCCCAGGAGTAACAGAGAACCCCTTGCTGCAGTGTGACCTGGGGCCAGCAGAGACATAATTTCCTCACAGCAGGGCTCTCAAGCATCACCTGATCTCTTGTAGGGAGTGCACCATATTCTTTCCATATGTGGAGTTTGGAAAGAACAGGGTCAGCTTTCTGGAGATTACCAAGCTGTTCAGCATTAATGGACTCTACCCAGTTAGCTACTGGAGTCTCCGGTGCATAAGATAAGATAAGATAAGCCTTTATTAGTCCCACAATGGGGAAATTCCAGGATTACAACAGCACAGGGATAGCAACACTCAGAGCAACACTCAAGAAGACAAGAAAAACAAGAGCAGCGAATATACATATGTACATATAAATATATAAATATATAAACACAGTGCGAAGCATTGTAGCTAGATGGAATAAATATATAAATATTTATACACACAGTGTGGAGCATTGTAGCTAGATGGAATAAACAGCATAACCGTCTACTTAGTTATCCTACATAGTATGAATATGTACTCATACATATTGTCACCCTCCGTAGCAACCGATATTGTCCTAGTTGTATACTGGAGGGGACCATTGTGTAAGTCTGTTGCATCTTTTGCATTCAATACTACTAGGTTGTCACATTTTTTTGCTATCTCTGCGAGCAGCCCTGCTTAGGTTATACAGTCTGACAGCCATAGGTAGGAAGGACTTGCGAAACCTCTCGGTTGCGCATCTAGGATGATGTAGTCTGCTGCTAAATGAGCTCCTCAGTGCGTTCAGTATGTCCAGCATAGGGTGGGACTCGGACTCCAGCAGAGATGACAGTTTAGCCACCATCCTTCTCTCTCCTATCTCCTCCACTGGGTCAAGGTGCTGCCCCAGGACAGAGCTAGCTTTCTTGATCAGTTTGTTCAGTCTCTTCCTATCAGCTGCTGTAATGCCACTGCCCCAGCAGACCACTCCAAAAGTGATGGCTGATGCCACCACCGTGTAATAGAATGTCTTCAGCAGCTGAACACCCAGGTACTTGTAGGATGTCATCATCTCAATGTCTGTTCCCTGTATGTTTACTGGTGCTGTGAGGGGTTGTCCTTGCCTGCGGCAGTCCACGACCAGCTCCTTAGTTTTCCTCGTGTTGATCTGGAGGCAGTTCTGATGGCACCAGTCCACGAAGTCCTGGATAAGTCCTCTGTACTCACCTTCATCTCCGTTGGAGATGAGACCGACGATTGCAGATTCGTCAGAGAACTTCTGTAGATGGCAATGTGTTGTGTTGTGTGAGAAGTCCGCAGTATAAAGGGTGAACAGGAAGGGAGCCAAAACCGTTCCCTGGGGGGCCCCCGTGCTACCAATGATCGTGTCGGACACATAGTCCCAGGTTCTCACAAACTGTGGCCGGTTAGTGAGGTAGTCCAGGATCTATGATGACAGGTGCTGGTCCACCCCTGCACACAGCAGCTTGTCCTTCAGGATCATCGGTTGGATGGTGTTGAAAGCACTGGAGAAGTCAAAGAACATGATCCTCACCGCATTCCCGGGCTTCTCCAGGTAGGACAGAGAACGGTGAAGGAGGAAGATCATTGCATCCTCCACCCCAGTGCCATGCTGGTAGGTGAACTGGAGTGGATCCATCGCTGGTCCCACCAGGTGGCGGAGGTGAGCAAGGAGCAGTCTCTCCAGGGTCTTCATCATGTGGGACGTCAGGGCCACTGGTCTGTAGCTGTTCAGGTCTTTGGGGTGGGAAGTCTTTGGTACAGGTACCACACAAGATGTTTTCCACAACTGTGGTACCCTCCCCAGCTTCAGGCTCAGGTTGAAGATGAGCTCCACAATTCCACACAGCTGGTCTGCACAGGACTTGAGGAGCTTTGCGCTGATGCCGTCCTGGTCCCGAAGCCTTCCTCGCCTTGATCTTCCTCAGCTCTGTCCTCACCTGGGTCTTAGTGAGGGTCATGTTGGGGGGCTGTGTGTTGGGAGTGGGGGGGGGGTGTTGGTGGAGTGGGGTGTGGGCAGCAGGACTCGATGTCTTTAGAGACAGCAGTGGTTGTTGTGCAGTCGGGGGGGGGGGGGGGGCGGTTGGTCAAACCTATTAAAAAACAGGTTCAGATTGTTCGCCCTCTCCTTGCCCCCCATGACCTGGGGGGAGGTATTCTGAAGCCCAGAGATGGTTTTAAGGTTTCTCCAGACCCCACCGATGTCGCTCTGTTGCAGCTTGTCCTCCAAATCACATGAGGTTGAATGTCAGCAAGACCAGGGAGATGGTGATTGACTTCAGGAAGAAGAAGGCTCCTTTTCAGCCACTGCAGATTAGGGGGGAGGATGTGGGAGTGATTGAGGACTACAAATATCTGGGTGTCAGGATCAGCAGCGGGTTGGACTGGAGATCCAACACCGTTGCTGCGCACAAGAAGGGGATGAACAGACTCTACTTCCTGAGAATGCTGAGATCCTTCAACGTGTGCAGCAGGATGCTGGAGCTTTTCTACCAGACTGTTGTCGCCAGCGCCATCTTCTTTGCTGCGGTCTGTTGGGGTAGCAGTATCAGGGCCAGAGATACCAACAGACTTGATGAGATTATCAAGAGGGCTGGCTCTGTAATTGGTCTCAGACCGGAGACCTTTGAGACAGTGGTGGAGAGGAGAACACTAAATAAACTGCGATCCATCATGGACAATCCTGATCACCCGCTCCACCACACACTAGATAGACAGCAAAGCACTTTCTCCAGTAGACTACTACAGCTTCGTTGTCAAACGGCCAGGTACAGGAAATCTTTCCTGCCACATGCAATTTCACTGTACAATAACTCACTATGATGTTGTATTCTGGTCATAGCTATGCTGCCACACTGCATCTTACAGACTAACTGGTACATCACTTTTCACTCTGCTCCTGATAGTCCTTCTTTGTGCAATGGGATGATTCATGTGTTTATACGGGTCATCATATATTAAGCTATGATGTAGTATATAGGTTCTATAGTCGTGTTAGTTTTTTACTTTCCATGGGTAATCCCTTTGTCTGTCGTGTGTGTTTCTGTTGTTTGGCTGTCAACTGTCATGCTGCTTTTACACTGTAATTTCCCAGTTTGGGATCAATAAAGTACATCTATCTATCTATCTATCTATCTATCTATCTATCTATCTATCTATCTATCTATCTATCTATCTATCTATCTATCTATCTTCTTCCTGAAGCTGTCCTTGCCTTCTCTGATCTTCCTCCTCAGCTCCCTCTGTACGGACTTCAGCATCTCCCTGTTCCCCGACCTGAAGATCCTCTTCTTCTCTCTCAGAAATGTTTTTATCTCAGGGTTGATCCAGGGTTTGTTGTTCGAGCAACACCGTGTGGTCTTGGTGGGTACGGTGTTGTTCACACAGATGCTGATGTAATCCGTGATGGTGTGAGTGAGGCCATCGATGTCCTCACCATGTGGATCACAGAGCTGCTCCCAGGCAGTGGTTTCAAAACAGTCCTTTAGCGCGTCCATTGCCTCCTCAGACCATAACTTCACCGTGCGCGTTACCGGAGGTTGTCTGTGTACTAAGGGTTTGTACACTGGCAGAAGATGAACCAAGTTGTGATCCGATCTCCCAAGCGGGGGGAGTGGTGATGAGGTGTACGCCTCCTTCGTGTTTGCGTAGAATAAGTCCAGTGTTTTATTGTCTCTAGTGTGGCATGTGACATACTGTGTGCACGTGGGTAGAATGGGAGACAGTGAAATATGGTTGAAATCACCTGAGATGAGGAGAAGAGCATCTGAGTGTTCTGTCTGCAGCCTGCCAGGTACTGAGTGGATGACGTCACGCGCTGTCCCAGCGTTCGCCGTCGGATTTGCATAAATAATAATGCAGATCACGTGTGAGTATTCCCTCGGGAGATACGTAGGCATGCACAGGTTGTTGGCCTGCTTTAGTTGGGTAAACTTTACTTACACTGTTTCCGCTGTCAGACTGGATACCTCTCACAGCCAGAGGTACCACATCGTCAACATTGTCCTCAAACCTTTCCCACTGCTCATGAAGTCTTTTGCAAAACTTACAACCTCGACATGGCAGGTAACTCAAATTCTTTTCAGCCTAGTAACAGTCACATCTGTTTGAGTACTCATTGGTTTTCCTTGACATGGAATCAGCATTAGAGTGTTGATGGCCAGCTCTGCGTTCAATGTAAAAATCATATTGGCTCAACTCCTCCAACCACCAAGCCAACTGACCCTTGGGGAATTTGAATCGAACGAGCCAAGTGAGGTTGCCATGATCGGTTCACAGCAGAACTTTCTCCCCAGTAAGTAGTGGCGGAACTGGTGAGTGAAGCAGACAACAGCAAGTAACTCACGTCTCATGACACAGTACCTCTGCTGAGCTGGTGTTAGGTGGCTGCTGGCATAGGTTAGGACCCGTTCTTCTCCCCACTGGATTTGAGAGAGAACAGATCCAGTGATGTGGCTTGATGCATCAGTGTCAAGAATGTACTCGCCCCCAACAGTGGGGTATTCCAGCACTGGTGCAGTTGTAAGTCTCTCCTTGAGCTGTGTAAATGCTACCTGGTGTTCATCAGGCCACTGAAATGACAGTCCCTTTTTTAACAGGTTGTGAAGAGGACTGGCCAGTTCTGCAAATGCTGGGACAAACTTGCTATAGTAGTTACACAGTTCAAGAAAAGCTTGTAGCTCTTGCAGGTTTTTGGGGGGTTGCCACTGCTGTATGTCATTTATCAGAGCTTGATTTGGGCATATGCCACCACTGCTAACAATGTGGCCAAGAAAGAGAACTTCATCTTCAAGTAAGTGACATTTAGATGGTTTAAGCTTCAATCCATAGCTGTAGAGGCACTCAAAAACTTGGGCCGGCCTATCCAAACTCACATCCACTCCTCTGCCAATCACAATGACATTATCTAGGTAGATTAGCAATGTCTCCCACTGCAGACTTCGTAGAATGAGTTCCATTGCTCTCTGAAATGTGCTTGGGGCACTGCAAAGGCCGAATGGCATGCAGGTGTATTTGTAAAGGCCCCACTTAAGGGCCTTTTCCACTAGCACGCTTTAGCGCGACACGGGACGGCTCAGCACGCTTTGTACGCTTTTCCACAAGCCCCAACACGGTTTAACAGCCGCGATTCTCAGCCCCGCTGAAGGGCAGGGTACAGCAGTGCTGAGCTGTGCCGTGTTGTGACGTTAACAGACTGGTCGCCGCTGATTGGTCAGGTCGTAACCGGTGCTGATTGGTCAGGTTGTAACCGCCCCTCTCCTCCTCCTCATCTACCAAATCTTCACGATCTTCTCAATAAAGTTTTTGAAAAAAAAAAAAAAAAGAATCTTCATGACTGCCTTTACTCAGCACGCAACCACTGTTGGCGGTTCCTTTTCAGTGTATTGCTGTGCTATTTTAATTTATTCTCTATCAAAAATGGCTTCGCGTAATAAGGGTGTTCCATGGACCAGTAAGGACCTGCAGTGTCTGCTGACTGCATTGTCAGACGAACGTATTCAGCGCGAGTTAGACGGAGCCGCCCGGAATGAAAAAATATACCGGGAGGTCTCGACATCGGAGTCCTTTAACGGTGAGTTTTAATTTTTTTTTATTTTGCGTTTTTTCGCAAATATATTCGGTAAGACGCTCAGTTTATTTATGCAATAAAAAAACTGTTCATTTGTGGATGGATCGCTGCTTTATTGCAGCACACTGCGGACTAAAGCTTTTATTGTAATTATTCATGTGAACAATACGTTGAAATAAGCTTATGTATTCTTGTTAAAAACTATTGTCTTTTCTGCATATATTTCATGCTGTATTTTATTGTGTGCATTTTCCTTGTAGAATCATCCCACGCGTCCGCCGCGACAGCCCGCACGGATTATTCAACCGAGCCTTCCTGACCCACAGCTGGCAGAGACGCCTTCATTCTACCGAGCCTCAGCACTCAGTGGTCGGCGTGTATAAAATGTCGATTAACCTTCATGTTGTGTTGCAAAGTTTTTTTTTATTTTAATATTTTGTATATAATAAAATGGAATTGTTTTGGAAAGTGTGGTTTGTCTGTTACAACACTGAATTATAAAACAGTATAATTACATAGAAATTCCATTGCCTAGTCTGATCAAAATGATGCTGAGGGTCCACCATTGTAAAGGTAATGTAATTTTTAACTAGACCGAAAAAGAAATCTTTTTGTAAGCTTTCTGTTCTTTTTATTGAAATATCATAAAAAATTAGCACCAAGTCAAAGGTACAAGTATATGTAAATTGAATGTTCTATCGGCATTCCAAATTCAGAGATTTACAATACTTTAGAAGGAGTGTAGCATCATCTAAACGGAAAATAATAATACTGTTGTTCCAAACGTTGACCTGAAGGTGAAAAACATGAATTTTTTTAATTCAGTGCATCCAAAATGCCCTAGGATGTGGTGTAGTCCAGTGTGCCACCGTCTCATTATTTAATACGAATAAAAACAAGTTTCAGCTCATTATTTCTAGGTCATTTGGCAGTTAATTCAAAACAAAAGTGACTTGTGTTGTTGCAGCTTAATTATGAGATAAAATTAATTGTGAGATAAAACCACAGAGCGAGCAAGGCAATAATCCTTGGATCCTCCATTTTTTGTCTGTGTAAATAAGGACTCAGTCCGGTGCATAACATCACGGGAGTGTGGCCCCGCCTCGCTGAGAATCTGCTGCTGCCCCGCAACACTGTGCTAATGGAGACAGAAGCATTCCGAGCCGTACTGAAGTGAATCGAGCCGTACCGAGGTGTGCTGGGCTAGTGGAACACAGGCTTAAGTGATGAATGCTGTCTTCTCACAGTCTTTATCTTCAACTGCTAACTGCCAATAACCAGTCTGCAGCTCAAGAGTTGAGAACATAGTAGCTTCCCCAAGAACATCAAGACACTCTTCAATCTTGGGCCAGGGGTATGCATCCTTGACTGTTACACTGTTTAAACAGCGGGAGTCTACACACCATCGCACCCCTCCATCATTTTTGCGTACTAAGACGACAGGGGAGGTCCACTTGGATGAAGATGGTATAATGACACCTGCTTGAATGATAGCTTGAAGATGCGCCTCCTCCTCACTTTGAAACCCAAAGGGTATCCTCATGTGCTGGCACACATGCATGGCTGTTCCTTTGTTAATTTTGCATGTGACAGTAGACATATAACCCATATCTAAGTCACTTCTAGCAAAGAGGGACTGATAATTTAACAACAGTCCAATGAATCATTGTTGCTGTTCTTCAGTGAGGATTTTATTACTAGCACCAACCAGAGCTTGGAGATGCTCTGGAAGATCAGCAACTGTTGCTACTCTTCCAACCACAAGCAACGGTGCATCGCTGGTCTCCTCTAAGCTGGACACTATGTTTTGCTCAGATGAATGTGATATATTTTCAGGATAGACTTCTACCAAGACTCCAACACATGTTCCCTTTGGAAGAGCTGCTTTAAAAGGGGACAGGTTACACAGCCGGACTGGCACCCGCTTAGCCATAGTGGTTGCAGTGCTGCCTGAAGCTACATCTTTTGTGATGCTCAAGGGCTGTAGCACAGCTGGAACACCTGGTCTTGGATCCTCCACCTCACCCCAAACCACACATTCAGATGTTGCTGGTATTGTGGTGGTTTCTACCAGAGTCACTCGGGGCAACAAAATAATCTGATCCATCTCCTTGTACGGTTTTGGAGGGGACAATTTCATTTCCAATGAAGACTTTGCTAAGGGTGTGGATGACAACATCATGGGATTTCATCAGGTCTAATCTCAGGTGAACAGAGTCATGTACGGGGCTACATGCACATCCCAGTCTATTGTTTGGATGCAATCTTAAATGTGACGTTCAGCCCACATTTTGCTGTCATGCCATCTCCCACTCCTGCATTTAGGCGGTACGTACATCTTGTGTAGACTGATTTTGTCCTTATTGGTAAAACTCTGATACAGCTCCTCAGAGATAACCATAGTCTGAGCTCCAGTGTCAACTTCTGCCTGTGTTGGGATACCATTTACAGTCACTGTGATCTGTAGACTCTCATCCTTGTTTTTGGTGCAACCTATTTGTAGTTGCTGGGTTTTCTGACTTGGATTAAATGTGCCTTCTGACTGTAACTGTTGACCTAAGTCCTTGTCATCTTGATAACATGCACCAGTTGGGCTTGGTGGTCTCATGCAGTCCCTCCGGAAATGTCCCAATTCTCCACATCTGAAGCATGAGCCAGCCTGATCATGGTTTGGACTTGGTGTCTGGGAGTGTGCTCTGCTTGGTGGACCCTGATTATAGTCTTGTTTCCTCTCCAGAGGCAGAGGAATCTGTACTGCTTGTCTGTGATGGTCTTGTAAATGTTGACTGAAAGTGTTCAAACTGTAACTGTAGATTTCCCATTGTATGAATAAGGTTTTTGACTTGATCTGTCAACACAGCAAACTGGTCAGCAGTCACATACTGGGGAGTCTGCACCCTCCTAGAGGCATCATTGAAGTCATCATCAGTGTCATCATCAGCCCAAGAAACCTGTCTTGCCCACACTTTTTACCTCAGTGTCACATCCAACAGTAGCTTTAAAGTTGTGTTCATGAGCTTTTGTCCACTTTTGGGCTTTGGCGAGGGAGCAAGGATATCTGTTCATAACCTCATAAGCCACCCTTTGATTCCTTAGACCTTTAAGGAAGGCACTGGTTGCCAGCTGATCCTGCAACTGGAGATCTACACACCTGGAAATGCTAGTGTGATGAGACGACACACCTCATCTGCAAATTCAGCCAATGTCGCTCTCCCTTGTCTAAACTCTCCCAATTTTTTCCTTACAGTGGCAGGTGGATCTTTCTTCTTGAAACACTGAGTGAGCTGTTCCACTAACAGAACATAATCTTCTCTTGTGTGTTTGGGCAGTGAGCAAACATAATGCATTGCAACTCCTCTTCAGCATTCATGTAGCTTGTCCACTCTCTCTACAGCATTCCATCCAAATTTGGCGCTCAAATGGCAACCAGAAAGAGTGAAGTCATCACTTCCTTCAAATGTGGCAAGTTTAGGGGTGTACATTTCCTGAAGGTTGTGGGGAGCACTGTAACCAGAGCTATTCATTCTTTGCTCATCATGATGAGGAAACAGGCATTGTGTTTCACGCTCAAAATCTCTTCGCCTACTCTCAGGATCAGTGTTGGTGGCTGTCCTAGTAGGTCCAGCGTTGCGGGCCCGCTGATTTATGACATTGAGCTCAGCTGCAAAAGGACCATAACCTCGCTCTCTAGGTATCACTGGTATTTCAAACGAGGCTGAAGGCCCGCTACCCAGTTCAGGCAATGTTCTATCTGGGATGGGGTGCTGAGAAATTCCATCCCCACTAGAAGTTTCAAGAAGTAATGGGGTTTGCTATACCACTGTGCTTTCTCCTGATATACTGTATGTAATAGGACGGGTGCCAGCATCATTTGCAGTTGTTTTGTCTGTTGAGTTTGATTTTCCAATAAAACTTGCAACCATCTTGGGGCTCTGTCTGGATCAGAAGAACTCCCTGTGACACCTTGCGCTTCTTCAGAGAGGTGTGTAAGACTCCGACTCTGCTTCCTGGTCCCAACTCTGAGTACTCAAGGCTTTGGAACTTTGGATAAAAATGATGCCAGATTGTTAGATAAATGAGATGCAAAATCCAAAGTGGGATGGATGCTGTCTCACCTAATAAGACCAGGTTTTCCCCAAAATGAGTTCCAGTTGTCAATGTAGTCCACATTGTTTGCAGGACAGTGAGTGGTTGAAGAATGACATGCAGATAAACATGTCATCACTGGCCAGGTTGGGGAGGAGCCCAAAGAAAACTACAGAGGCCGACATTTTTTTGGCAAAGTTAGACACAGATTCCACAATAAGTTTTGTGACTTCCGACTGTCGGAGTCAGATGTTGTTAATGCTGGCATGGATAACAATTGTGGAGTATTTACAGTTACTTTTAGCCAGCATTTTCTAATTTGACTTGATGTTGCTCGCTGACTTATCAGATTGTAGCGATTACTCAGCCTTTTAGTCTTTGCATTAATTCCATTACTACTACTACTACTACGACTACTACTACTACT
Organism: Pholidichthys leucotaenia; assembly: GCA_020510985.1. Lineage (NCBI taxonomy): Eukaryota > Metazoa > Chordata > Actinopteri > Cichliformes > Pholidichthyidae > Pholidichthys > Pholidichthys leucotaenia. Next base: position 268,676,803 of record CM035849.1, read on the forward strand.
ACTACTACTATCCTATTAACATCCTTAACAACCTCAGATGTGACGGACGATGTGCCCGTATCATTCTTCTCCAGACGTCTCTGTCGAGTGCATCCCCAGCAGTAAGACCCCATTCTTTCCGGTACCGCTGAACAGTTTCTCCCTAGGTCTTACGTGGGTGCCCTCTCTTGTTGGAACCCTGCACTGGCAGATCTACAATGCATCGAGTAGTAGTACTACTCCTGTGAAGTATGGCATTATAGCCAAATTTTCCAGAAAAATTTTGATTCTAAAGGTGATGCATCATAGATTTGTAAATATACATAAATACTGTTGTGAATATATACTGTATAAGTGCATTACAATGCATTAATATTATATCCAAAGTGGGGAAAGTCAGATTTGTGAGAGTTGGAATATGAGTTAGTGTGAAGACAAAGAGAAAAGGTTTTGCTGCGCAAATCAGCTCTGAATTGATGCCACGTCACCTCGTCTTCAGAATAAGAATGAACAGAAAATTAGCACATATTATCATAATCCCTTCCTGTCTTAAATGTTTTATGACTTCTGTCTGGATCACTCTCTTTTCTCATTTAATTCTCCTCATTACTCAAATCCGGTGTCAGAGGGAGTCTGTAACTGTATAAGGCCACAATTTCCAGTCTCCTGAATTTGTTTTGCTGTGCAGTTTGATAAAAGCCACAATGTACACTATTAGTAGTCTGGCAAATTAAAAAAAAACCTACATGTATTATATTTCATATAGGTGATATTTAATAAAGTCAGGTGAAAGCGATGAGGAATTAGAGGGTTAGTGGAGAGTGACTCAGGCTGTTGCTGCTCTTCTCTGAGGTGAGTCACTGGGACTTAAGTGACAATCCCAACTCCACTGATAAATGCTGAATACCTGAAAACATGACTGGATTACAGATGAGGAGACAGGACCGTGTGTGGCCATGTGCATCCAGGTGTTTACATAAGCGAAGGTTTGCCTAAGCAGGGCTGGAATCACTGAACATTTTTCTTGTGCTGCCAAGTCCAAAGTAACACTTATGCAATATCTTTGACTAAAGGGATGGCAGGGTTGTTTAAAGATGCTCATGTGGATCTACATCAGGGGTGTCAAACATACAGCCCATGGGCCAAAACCCTGCCGCGAGAAGGTCCCAAACCAACCCAGAATGAGTTCGCAAATTTGGAAAAACACAGAAGACATATAGTAGGCTGCCATTTTTCAGTAAAGTAAATGCTATTCCAAATTTGTACTATGCACTGTACTAAGAGTAGCAGACACAACACAACACTGAGACACAGAACTAAATGTGGTATTATGACAGCAATATACAGTGGGGTAAAAAAGTATTTAGTCAGCTACCAATTGTGCAAGTTCTCCCACTTAAAAGATGAGAGAGATCTCCAATTTTCATCATAGGTATACCTCAATTATGAGAGACAAAATGAGAAAAAAAAAAATCCAGAAAATCACATTGAATGATTTTTAATGAATTAATTGGTAAATTCATCGGTAAAATAAGTATTTGGTCAATAACAAAAGTTCATCTCAGTACTTTGTTATGTACCCTTCGTTGGCAATGACAGAGGTCAAACGTTTTCTGTAAGTCTTCACAAGGTTTTCACACACTGCTGCTGGTATTTTGGCCCATTCCTCCATGCAGATCTCCTCTAGAGCAGTGATGTTTTGGGGCTGTCGCTGGGCAACACGAACTTTCAACTCCCTCCAAAGATTTTCTATGGGGTTGAGATCTGGAGACTAGCTAGGCCACTCAAGGACCTTGAAATGCTTCTTACGAAGCCACTCCTTCGTTGCCCGGGCGGTGTGTTTGGGATCATTGTCATGCTGAAAGATCCAGCCACCTTTCATCTTCAATGCCCTTGCTGATGGAAGGAGGTTTTCACTCAAAATCTCACTATACATGGCTCCATTCATTCTTTCCTTTACACGGATCAGTCGTCCTGGTCCCTTTGCAGAAAAACAGCCCCAAAGCATGATGTTTCCACCCCCATGCTTCACAGTAGGTATGGTGTTCTTTCTCCTCCAAACATGACAAGTTGAGTTTTTACCAAAAAGTTGGTTTCATCTGACCATATGACATTCTCCCAATCTTCTTCTGGATAATCCAAATGCTCTCTAGCAAACTTCAGACGGGTCTGGACATGTACTGGCTTAAGCAGGGGGACACGTCTGGCACTGCAGGATTTGAGTCCCTGGCGGCGTAGTGTGTTACTGATGTTAGCCTTTGTTACTTTGGTCCCAGCTCTCTGCAGGTCATTCACTAGGTCCCACCGTGTGGTTCTGGGATTTTTGATCACCGTTCTCGTGATCATTTTGACCCCACGGGGTGAGATCTTGTGTGGAGCCCCAGATCGAGGGAGATTATCAGTGGTCTTGTATGTCTTCCATTTTCTAATAATTGCTCCCACAGTTGATTTCTTCACACCAAGCTGCTTACCTATTGCAGATTCAGTCTTCCCAGCCTGGTGCAGGTCTACAATTTTGTTTCTGGTGTCCTTTGACAGCTCTTTGGTCTTGGCCATAGTGGAGTTTGGAGTCTGACTGTTTGAGGTTGTGGACAGGTGTCTTTTATACTGATAACGAGTTCAAACAGGTGCCATTAATACAGGTAACAAGTGGAGGACAGAGGAGCCTCTTAAAGAAGAAGTTACAGGTCTGTGAGAGCCAGAAATCTTGCTTGTTTGTAGGTGACCAAATACTTATTTTACCGAGGAATTTCCCAATTAATTCATTAAAATTCTTCAATGTGATTTTCTGGATTTTTTTCCTCATTTTGTCTCTCATAGTTGAGGTATACCTATGATGAAAATTGGAGACCTCTCTCATCTTTTAAGTGGGAGAACTTGCACAATTGGTGGCAGAATAAATACCTTTTTGCCCCACTGTACATACCCGACTGCACACAACTTTTATGTATAAATTTTATAAGAAGCCATCTCCATTGTCATTCAGTCTATACAGCCAATCATGTACAGTAGAACAGAATTACATTTCTCCTATCCACAATGTTAATCATATCTAGAATCAGAGGGGTTGCTGCCATGTAACGCACTGCCACAAACAACTTCTCCTTCCCCCATTCTGTTACACTGAGCGCCAAGCTAGAAGGCAGGAAGTACCATTTTTATATGGTCATTGGTACGACCCAGCTGGGGCTTGAACCCCTAACCTCCCAGTTGTGGGGTGAATGCTCTGCCAACTAGGCCACCAACCCGGTGGTGAGGGGGAATAACAAAACTTTCTTCCTTAATAATTCCCACTTTAATTTGTATAGGGTGGTGAGTCAGTTCAGGTGGCTAGGACCAGTGTTGGGAGTAACGGGTTACAAAGTACACATTACTGTAACGCCACTACTTTTGCGGTATCGTCACTTCCTTGTGGTAACGAATCGTCACTTCCTGTTTTGCTGTCTGCCTGTGTGGTTTGCTCTCCAGCCACTAGCTATGGCTACTAGCTCTCCTTCCTCTCCTCCTCTGGTGTGCTCTCTCTGTCAGATGTTTAGCTACACCTCTGCCTCTTTTAGTGATAACGGTAAATGTAATAAATGTTGTCTTTTTGAGGCGCTCGAGGCGAGGTTGTCTGATTTGGAATCCCGGCTCCACTGCATTGAAACACCGTCTGCACCAGTTAACCGTGACGGACGCCCCTTAGCTGCAGCGGAGCTAGCTAGCTTAGGTCCCCCTGTCAGCGGTCCCCCGGCTCTCCTCAGCAGCGAGGAGACTGGGTGGGTGACGGTGAGAAGGAAGCCTAGTCGCAAAGCTCCGGTACACTACCAACCTGTTCACGTTTCTAATCGTTCTAATCGTTTTTCCCCGCTCAGCGACACACCCGCTGAGGAAAAAACTCTGATCATTGGCGACTCTGTAGTCAGAAACGTGAACCTAGAGACTCCAGCGGCCATAGTCAAATGCATTCCTGGGGCCAGAGCAGGCGACATCGAGTCAAATTTGAAAATGCTGGCTAAAAGTAACTGTAAATATTCCACAATTGTTATTCACGCCGGCATTAATGACATCCGTCTCCGGCAGTCGGAAGTCACGAAACTTAATATAGAATCGGTGTGTGACTTTGCAAAAACGATGTCTGCCACTGTAGTATTCTCTGGGCCCCTCCCCAATCTGACCAGTGATGACATGTTTAGCCGCTCGTCATCCTTGAACTGTTGGCTGTCTGTGTGGTGTCCTAAAAATGACGTGGGCTACATTGACAATTGGAGCTCTTTTTGGGGAAAACCTGGTCTTATGAGATGAGACAGCATTCATCCCACTTTGGATGGTGCTTCTCATTTATCTAACAATCTGGCATCTTTTTTATCCAAATTTCCAAAACCCTGACTACTCAGAGTTGGGACCAGGAAGCAGAGTCGTAGTCTTACACGCCTCTCTGCAGCTCCTCTTCATCCGCCACCCCTCAGCTTAGCCCCTGTCTTCCCCATCACAGAATTGTTGTCTGCTCCCTCCAAAGTAAATAAAAATATAATGTATAAGCATCCCAAAGTGATAAAGCAAAATATTGGTAAAACTCAAATTAAACATAAAGCCTCTAAATTGAATGATTTGGCCTCTGTTCCTCCTCATAATTTAAAAATTAAATGTGGTTTATTAAATATTAGGTCTCTAACTCCCAAGTCTCTGTTAGTCCATGATCTGTTAATTGATCATCAGATTGATTTAATTTCCCTTACAGAGACTTGGTTAGGGCAAGAGGATTATGTTGGTTTAAATGAATCAACTCCCTCTGGTTATTTAAACTGTCAAAATCCCAGAAGTTCTGGTCATGGAGGAGGAGTAGCAACAATTTACCATTCCAAATTACTAGTTAATGTAAAGCAAAAAACATGTTATAATTCCTTTGAGGACCTGGTCCTCAGTATTTGGCACTTTAGCAATTTTAGGTTAAACCCAATTTTATTTGCCATAGTTTATCGTCCCCCATCAACCTACTCAGAATTTTTATCCGAATTTGCTGATTTCTTAGCTGATTTAGTGCTGAAATCTGATAGAATAATTATAGTAGGGGACTTTAATATACATGTGGATGTAGATAGTGACTGCCTTAATGTGGCATTTAATTCAATATTAGACTCGATTGGGTTTTCTCAGAAAGTAGGAAATTCTACTCATTACCTCCACCATACATTGGACCTTGTTCTGACATATGGCATAGAAATAGCAAATCTTGTAGTGTCTCCTCATAACCCTGTACTGTCAGACCATTGTCTGTTAACCTTTGATTTTACTATTTCTGACTATTTGGCTCCTAAAGAAAAAATATTATTACAGTAGATGCCTCTCAGATGATACTGTTACCAAATTTATGCAGATTGTTTCCTCTATGCCATGTGTCAACACAACGGAAATAAGCTATAGACAGCTTGCTCCTTCTGTAATTGATAACATGGTGGATAGTGTTTCAGCTTCTCTGCATCAGACTCTAGACTTGGTGGCCCCCTTAAAAAAGAAAAAGTCTAATCAGAGATTTCTAACTCCTTGGTTCAACACAGAAACTTGTACCTTAAAACAGAAGACTCGTCAATTAGAAAGAAAATGGTGCTCCACTAATTTAGATGAAATCTATTTAGCTTAGAGAAATCATCTTTTGATTTATAAAAAATCTCTTAGAAAAGCTAGAACGAGTTATTACTCTGCATTAATAGAAGAGAACAAGGATAATCCCAGGTTTCTTTTCAGTACTGTAGCCAGGTTGACAAAGAGTCAGGACTCTGTCAATCCTAGCATTCCCTTAGAGCTTACTAGTCAGGACTTTATGAACTTTTTCAATAATAAAATTTCATCATTCAGAGATAAAATCAATCAGATTCTTCCCACAGTTAACTTAAATACTGTAACTACTACAACTCCTTCTATTGATGTCTGTCTTGATGAGTTTACTCCAATCGACCTTTGTGAGTTAGACAAAGTGGATGAGTTGGTTGGTTGGTGGATGAGTTGGTTGGTTTGGATGAATTTCCTCATCCAAACCTTCAACTTGTCTTTTAGACCCTATTCCTACCAGGTTATTTAATGAAGTCTTCCCACTTATTGGTAGCTTTATTCTTCATATAATCAATTCTTCATTAACTTTAGGCCATGTACCGCAGGCTTTTAAAACGGCTGTAATTAAACCCTTACTCAAAAAGCCAACGCTAGATCCAGGAGCTTTAGCTAACTATAGACCAATCTCTAATCTCCCTTTCATTTCAAAAATCTTAGAAAGAGTTGTTGCTACACAATTATTTGACCACCTGCAGGGAAATTGTTTACTTGAAGAGTTTCAATCTGGGTTTAGAATCCATCATAGTACTGAAACAGCCTTAGCGAAGGTCACTAACGACCTCCTCATTGCATCTGATAATGGACTAGTTTCTGTACTTGTCCTTTTAGACCTTAGTGCAGCTTTTGATACTATCGATCATAATATTCTACTTGATAGATTAGAACACTATGTTGGACTTAATGGAACTTCGTTGCAGTGGTTTAGATCCTATTTATCTGATAGGTTCCAGTTTGTTCATGTATATAATGAGTTTTCTTTCAACTCAAAGCTTAGTCATGGAGTTCCACAGGGATCTGTGCTAGGCCCCACTCTTTTTAGTTTATATATGCTTCCGTTAGGCAACATTATTAGAAAGCACTGTATACATTTTCATTGTTATGCAGATGACACACAATTATACCTGTCAATGAAGCCAGATGATAGTAATCAATTAGCCAAGTTAGAAGCCTGTCTTAAGGAAATCAAAGCTTGGATGACTTGTAATTTCCTGCTGTTAAATTCAGATAAGACTGAAGTCATTCTTGTTGGTTCAAAAAACCTTAGAAATTCCTTTCCAAATCAAACTTTCAGTTTGGATGCGGTTACTCTTTCTCTTAATAGCTCTGTGAGGAACCTTGGAGTTATTTTTGATCAGGATTTGTCCTTCAATTCACATATTAAATTTGTTTCTAATACTGCCTTCTATCATTTGCATAATATTGCCAAGATTAGGAGCATCTTGTCTCAGAGTGATGTTGAGAAACTGATCCACACTTTTGTTAGCTCGAGATTAGATTATTGTAATTCTTTATCAGGCTGTCCTAAAACATCTTTAAAAAGTCTTCAGCTGATCCAAAATGCTGCAGCTGTGGTATATATCACTCATATATTCCATACCTACATTTGTTAGAGCATGTGGAAATGTTTGGGACAGAATATACAAAGGAACTTCACACCTCTGAAAGAACAAAGGAATCTCACCGCGTGAAGACTCATGACGTCACAGGATGCCATGGCAACAGACTCGACACCTTTACCCCCTAAAGCTAGAGGGGGAGTTCCCATCACCTCCCAAGACAGAGAGAGGGGATGGCAGGACAATGGGGATTAAGATAACGGGGAGATGTTACCTTTTTCAATGAGTGGCTCTGACGTCAGCTGTTTCAATGAGTGGTGCTATGCGTGCTTGTATTTAACCAGTGAGCGAAGCAGAGTTCTGTCTCTTGCCTTCTGCCAAGCTCTGCGCCAGATGAGACAAGATAGAAGAGTTTGTTCATTAAAGACTCTATTTTTGTGATACAAAACCGCCTCGTTATTTCCAGCTCTTCTACACTGGTGACCTTGACGCGAGTATGGACCTGAGGCGTTCTTCAAGCGACTCATCCGCGGCGAATCTGACTTACGCCAGCGGCAACGCAGACGAGGGAACAAGCAGACAGCTGTTCCCCCCGGCAGACGGTACCGAGAGAGCTCAACCGAGCTCCAGCACCGCCGTGAGAGCCGAGGCAAGGCACTCTCACCCGGCGGGCACAACAGTGATGGTGTGCACGAACGCCATCGCTGTCCAGCTGCCAGACTTCTGGCAAGAAGACCCCGCCTCTTGGTTTCTACAGGCTGAAGCCCAGTTCATACTGGCGGGCATCACAGCAGACGATACAAAATTCTACCATATCGTCTCCAAGCTCGACTCCGCCACTTTGAGGTGTGTGCGGAGCTTGATCCGGCGACCACCGGCCCGGGACAAGTATGAGACGCTCAAGGCGACCATCGTGGCGAACTATGTCCCACCAGCGGAGGAAAGAGCCGAGAGGATCCTGGCGATCTACGGCCACAAAGGGGGCAATCCGAAGGCCCTCATGGAGGATTTGCTGCAGCTTAAGGAGGAGGACAACGACAATTTCCTTTTCCAGTTTATTTTCCTCAGCACGCTTCCACCACACATGAGAGGGACACTCACCAATATGAAGTGCGACACCCACCAAGACTTCCGCACACTGGCCAGCGAGGCTTATCGGCTCGTCAACACCTGCAAGGAGCGGACACCTACAGCGGCATCCGCGGGCCTCAAAACTGACGCCCCGAGCCATGGAGAGCCACAACCCACAGTGACAGCGGCGCGGCCCAAGCGTAACAAACAGATCGACGTCTGTTATTATCACCAACACTTCGCCGAGAAAGCCCACAAATGCGTTCCCCCCTGCAAGTTCACGATGTCGGGAAAACGCCCAAGCCGAGGGCCGTTAACGGCAGCGGTTCTCGGCGAGAAAAACAAGCTGTTATACGTGACGGATGGACACACAGGCAAGCAGTTCCTCATGGACACGGGAGCTCAGCTGAGTTTCATCATGCCCTCCCACGCAGATCGAGCCATGGGCACCCGGGGCAATGGAGCAGTGGCAGCCAACGGTTCGGACATCGACACGTTCGGTGAAAAGAGCCTGCACCTCCTCATTCACGGCCGCAGCTACAGATGGACATTTGTTGTAGCGGCTGTGAGTTTTAACTTGTTAGGCGCTGATTTTCTATGTGCACATGGGTTATTAGTTGATCTAGCAAATAGGCGCCTGGTTAATGCACTATCTTTTGCTTCTATTCCATGCTCAGCTCGAGTCTCTCCACCACCTGTGCAGGCCAACGTCACCACGGCAGGAGGTAAGTTTGAGCAACTCCTCACCCAATTTCCAGCACTCACAACCCCCAAATTTTCAGCCACTGTAGCCAAACACGGGGTTAAACACTTCATTCCAACAACGGGACCTCCCGTTTTTGCCAAAGCTCGCCGCTTAGACGCGGCCAAGCTCAACATAGCAAGGGACGAATTTGCAGCTCTTGAAAAATTAGGCATTTGCCGACGTTCAAAGAGCCCTTGGGCTTCACCACTTCACATGGTTCCGAAATCCGACAGTTCTTGGAGACCGTGCGGAGATTACCGCAGATTAAAAAACGCTACAGCGCATGACCGCTACCCCATCCCTCATATACAGGATTTTTCACTGCATTTAGCGGGCGCGCGCATTTTTTCAAAGATAGACTTAGTCCGCGGTTATCACCAAGTTCCAGTCCGAGCTGAAGACATTCCTAAAACAGCGGTTATAACCCCTTTCGGCCTTTTTGAATTCCTGCGAATGCCTTTTGGCCTCAAAGGTGCTGCTCAGACTTTTCAACGTATGATGGACGCAGTCTTACGCGACCTCCCCTTTGTTTTCGTCTACCTCGACGACATGCTGGTAGCCAGCTCATCGGAGGAAGAGCACGAGCAGCATCTCACTACCGTTTTTCAGAGGCTAGAAGAGCACGGATTAATAATTAATCCAGCCAAATGCAAATTCGGCGTATCGCAAATTGATTTTTTGGGACACAGAGTCTCCCCGAAAGGGGCAGCTCCGCTTCCAGACAAAATTCATGCGATAGAAGGTTTTCCACGGCCCCAAACGGTCAAATCGCTACAGGAATTTTTGGGGATGGTTAATTTTTACAACCGTTTCCTCCCTCATGCAGCTCAGCTCATGCAGCCCCTGTATGACGCGTTTAAAAAAAAGAAAGCTTCCAACGCGGTCGAATGGACCCCGGAACGCGAACGCGCTTTTGCGGAAGCTAAAAACGCCCTAGCTAACGCCACAATGTTAGTCCATCCAGATCCCTCGGCGCCGCCGCATTTTCAACGCAATTCACTCCCTCGCGCACCCAGGTGTGCGCGCCTCGGTCAAAATGGTTGCCGAAAAGTTTGTGTGGCCAGGCCTGCGCAAAAACGTAAAAGAATGGGCAAAAACTTGCATTCCTTGTCAGCGCGCCAAAGTACACAAACACACAAAAGCCCCTCTGGAGCCTTTTCCAATCCCTGCTAGAAGGTTCGACCACATTCATGTCGACCTCGTGGGGCCGCTGCCTTCCTCCCAGGGTTTCACACACCTGCTAACAATGATAGACCACACCACACGCTGGCCAGAGGCAGTCCCTCTAGCGGCAACTACAGCGGAGGAAGTTGCTCGCGTTTTTCTAACAAATTGGGTGGCACGTTTCGGCGTCCCATCAGACATCACGTCAGATAGGGGGCCTCAATTTGTCTCAGAGCTCTGGTCAGCCATGTCCAACAGTTTAGGGGCAACAATTCACCGTACCACCGCTTATCACCCTCAGGCTAATGGGTTATGCGAGCGTTTTCACAGGTCCTTAAAGGCCGCCCTCAGAGCCTCATTAACGGACACAAATTGGGTAAATAACTTCCCTGGGTTTTATTGGGGTTGCGTGCGGCACCTAAAGAGGATTTAGACGCTTCCCCTGCAGAATTAGTCTTTGCTCAGCCTATCAGACTCCCAGGTGAATTTTTACCAGAAAACCCAGAACCAGGGCACCTCCCAGTCCCAAGGTTTTTTAGGCAGTAACAGTCCGGACTCTCTCCACGGTCCAGCTCATCACTCCTTTCCGCGAGTTTTTGTTCCTCAAACTTTAAAAAACGCTGAGTTTGTTTTTGTTAAGCATGAAGCTCTAAAACCAACGTTACGCCCAGTATACGATGGCCCGTATAGAGTGCTGGAAAATGGTGACAAACACTTTGTGCTTGATTATGGGGATAGAAATGAAACGGTCAGCATTGACAGACTCAAACCTGCCTTCTTGTTGAGAGACGAACCCGCACAGCTGGCTCGAGCACCTCGGCGAGGTAGACCCCCAAGGAAAAAGTCTCAGCCCCCAGGCAGGGAACAGATAATCTCTCTCCTTCCCACACTGCAGATTCCTCACAACAAGGTCCCAGCAGGACGCCTAAACCGACCTACAGCAGCTTTGGGAGAAGATTGAAAACCAGACTACACAGGGACTGATTACACCACTCTGCAAACTTTCGCTAATTGTGCCGCAACAGTTTAGGACTGATTTATGATTATACTATGCTGTTATGTTTTCACTGAACTCTCTTAGGAGCATGGCTGCTTGAAAGTTTCTTCTGTGGCAACGGCTGTAACACGTAGTATGTCTTAGTAATTACCCTAGACTGTGAATCTTTCTGTGTTCCTTCATAGTTGTTTGGGGGGCCTGTGGTATATATCACTCATATATTCCATACCTACATTTGTTAGAGCATGTGGAAATGTTTGGGACAGAATATACAAAGGAACTTCACACCTCTGAAAGAACAAAGGAATCTCACCACTGTGAAGACTCATGACGTCACAGGACGCCATGGCAACAGACTCGACACCTTTACCCCCTAAAGCTAGAAGGGGAGTTCCCATCACCTCCCAAGACAGGGAGAGGGGATGGCAGGACAATGGGGATTAAGATAACGGGGAGATGTTACCTTTTTCAATGAGTGGCTCTGACGTCAGCTGTTTCAATGAGTGGTGCTATGCGTGCTTGTATTTAACCAGCGAGCGAAGCAGAGTTCTGTCTCTTGCCTTCTGCCAAGCTCTGCACCAGATGAGACAAGATAGAAGAGTTTGTTCATTAAAGACTCTACTTTTGTGATACAAAACTGCCTCGTTATTTCCAGCTCTTCTACAGCAGCAAGAGTTTTAACAGGTACTAGAAAGAGAGATCATATCTCTCCGGTTCTGGCCTCGCTTCATTGGCTTCCCATAGAGTTTAGAATTAAGTTTAAAATCCTTCTTCTTACTTACAAAGCTCTAAACAATCAGGCCCCTTTTTATTTAAAAGATCTGATACTACCGTATTATCCTAACAGAGCACTACGCTCTCAAAATGCAGGATTACTTGTAATATCTAGAATCTCCAAAAGTACAATGGGAGGCAGAGCCTTCAGTTATCAAGCTCCTCTCCTGTGGAATCAGCTGCCAATCTGGATTCGGGAGTCAGACTCGATCTCTGTTTTTAAGAATAGAGCTAAAACCTACCTTTTTGATATAGCCTACAATTAGGGAGGGATCATGTGTTTCTGAACCCTCCCTTAGTTATGCTGCTAATAGGTTTAGTCAGCCGGGGGACCTCCAGTAATGCACTGGGCCTCACTCCTTTCCTCACTCTCAATGAAATATTTTTTTGCTGGTCATTAACATTTGTTTGTTCTCTCCCATAGATTGAGTCCCCATCGTGCTGTTTGCTCTCTACATGTCTGTTCTTTTCATCTTCTCTATCCCCTCACCCCCCAGCCAGTCACAGCAGATGACTGCCCCTCCCTGAGCCTGGTTCTGCTGGAGGTTTCTTCCTGTTAAAAGGGAGTTTTTCCTCTCCACCGTCCCCAAGTGCTTGCTCACAGGGGATCGCCTGATTGCTGGGGTCTTTCTGCAACTGTGGGGGTTCCCCCTACAGTTGATAGTGCTATGAGATGACTGTTGTTGTGAAATGGCGCTATATAAATAAAGTTGAATTGAATTGAATTGAATTAATGTGCTGTGTAACAAAATTACTGTTGAAAAATTCAGTAATGCGTTACAGTTACTGAAATTTGATCAGATGCATTACTCATTTTATTAATATGGATAGATATTTTAGCGCAAATAGACAATCATACAACTTGCAGTTGCTAGACACCCTCCTCATCAGCTGCCAACTGGGGATGAATACACAGTTTCGGTGGCTATTGGCGGGACAACTGCCATCCCCAGCGCCACCAGCGGCCTCAAGCCACTGGAGGTTGTCATGCCAAAGGCAAGCAAATAAATAAACAAATACATATAAACTGACCCTACTGTAACAGACGCAGCCATCATACAGTCTCCTCCGCGGGTCTGTTTCCTGTCCTGCCCCACTTCACATCACAACCCTGTGAGGAGAAATGCCGTGGCGGTGGTGACTTCTCATAGGGTTAGGGTTAGGGTTATTGAGCCCTGGTCACCTGTTGTCCAAGCGGAAAGTAGTCCCTATCAGCTACTACCTCTGTGGTTAAACATGAGTATTTTTTGAGCAAGAATCTCATATTTAATGTCCGCATTAAATGCATATGAAGTTTCTTTTGCACAGAGAAAACGTGACTGTGATTTGTTGCAGTAAAGAACAGCTTCTTCTAAGCGGTGAACTTTCACATGCTGTTGTGATATGCAACTATTTCATGGAAGTAAATCCTCTAATTATGTATTTTTAATGGGCTGGTGCAGGGGTGTCAAATATATGACTCGTGGGCCAAAAACGGCCCACCAGGGGGTCCAAAATATTCTCTGTGAATTCACAGCTTTATTTCTAGAAAATTTATGAGTTTCTACTGATTACAATAGTTTGTGTAAATCTGAGACATTTTTTCTTTGTGAGACTTTTTTCTCATTGGTTTTCTTTTAATTCTTTTTTCTGATGAGAACAAGGGGCCCTTGATCTTGCTTTGTGTGCAAGATGATTTAAGTATGCATTTAAAATTAACATGAAAGTTACTTTTCCAAGTAACTAATTCCTTTAATCATGCAGTAAAGTAAGTAACTAACTAGAAGTAAAGTAACTAAATTACTTTTGAAAAGAAGTAACTAGTAACTGTCACAAGTTACTGTTTTTTAGTAACTTGCCCAACACTGGTTAGGACTGGTTGGGATTGATGACAGATATAGAAATATATGTAAATTTTAAATAATTTCACGATCTTGACATATTTTTTTCATAAAGTTAAATACTGTATACTTAATCTTTTGTGCCTTTGTAGATCCACTGTGAGTTGTAATGTACTTGTGGTAGGGAAAGAAAAATCGATGCATCATAATCAGTGCTGAGCAAATTACTAAAAATAGAAACTAATTACAGTTACTAGCTACTTCTTTTCAACAATAACTGAGTTACTTACCAATTACTGCATGATTAAAGTAACTAGTTACTTGGAAAAGTAACTTTCACGTTACTTTTAAATGCATACTTAAATCATCTTGCACACATAGAAAGATAACTTAATTAATGGATTACATTACAGGCTTACTGTATTAATGTCAGGCTGAAAACAGACTGTTTCAGGCAGAGCTTTTAGAACATGTTCAGTCTGCTTTACCCTGCCTTGAGAGGCCTTGAGAGCTCTTATTGTGGGAAAAAAAATCTGAAAAAACCCCACAAAATTGCCAGTAATTTCCTCATTTTGGAGTGAGAAATTGTCATGAATGGCAATAATTAGACAGCTCACGTGCAGGGAATGACACTAAAGGAAACACACAATGACACAGAGTAACAAGGTTTGGTTGACTTTTATGAATTGCAAAGAACACCTCCACAAGAGAAAAACGCCACTCACCTGGGGAAGCACACAACCTGAAACGAGAGAGGAGAGCAGGTGAATTAGGACGGAGACAAGACAAAGGGTAAATAGGATCAGACTCACATGGGAGTAATAGAGGACCCGGAAGAAGAACCCAGCACTTACAACAAACCTCCCGATGAAACAGGATGGCAAAGGAGAGGTGGGTGAGGTGTCTGACCAGGTGATGATGGTTGCTGATGTGGTGATGATGACTGGGCAAGTGAGCACACAACAACCCTGGAGATGCACCACAAAGGAGGTAGCAACCTGTGAAAAGGTAAGCAGAGGATTAAAGGGGTTTTTCAAATTTAAGGAAAATAGATATTCACTGCTAATGCAGACAGTACACCCAACAAGCCAGTACCAAGACGTTGACGAGAAGGTATATTTAAGTGCTGGCAAGTCAGAGGAGCAGGTGCATCTCATCACGCAGATGGAGATGATTACCCGTGGAGTAGGTGAAGGTTGAATCGGATGGCCGGGGGAGGAGTGCGCTCACCAGTCCATGACAGTGTCCCCCCCCCCCCAAGGAACGCCTCTTGGCGTTCCACTGGGCTTGGTGGGATGTGCCTTGTAAAAGGCCCGAACCATCCCCTTGTCGTGGAAGTAGGAACCAGGAATCCACAACCTTTCTTCTGGTCCGTAGCCCTTCCAGTAGATGAGATATTGGAGCCCCAGGCCTCGACGACAAACGTCCAGAATCCTCTGGACCGATGTGGGCTGATCTGGCCGTCGATAATCCGAGGGGGAGGAGGCGGCTTAAGGGGAGGACAGAGAGGGCTGGTGGAGAGGGGTTTGATCTTGGAGATGTGGAAAGTGGGGTGTATCCGCATCGCCAGCGGGAGCTTTAAGCGGACCATGACATCGTTGATGATCTTGGAGAAAATGGGCCCAGGAAATGAGGAAACAGTTTCCTGGACTTGGTCTTCAATGGTTCTTGGTCCGCTGAAAACCACACCTGCTGCCCGATTGAATACTTTGGATCCAGAGCCCGCCTGCGATCGGTGTATTGGCAATTCCGTTCAGCTGACCGGGCGAGGGCGGCACGAGTGGCCTTCCATAGCCAGTGACAGAGACGTGTGTGGGCCCCCACAGATGGAACTGCCACGTCCCTCTCCGCCATGGGTAATAAAGGAAGGGTGTACCCCATGGATGCCTCAAATGGGGTCAACCCGGTGGCCGTTGAGATTGCAGTATTCTGCAAGTACTCCACCCAGGTCAGATGGGTACTCCATGTGGTAGGATTGGAGGCTGCCACACACCTCAGGGTGGCCTCCAAGGGTTGGTTGGCACGCTCAGCCTGCCCATTACTCTGTAGATGGTATCCCAAAGTGAGGCTGACAGTCGTGCCAAAGGAGCGGCAGAAGGCTTTCCAGATCTGGGATGTGAACTGTGGAACCCGGTCAGACACAATGTCCACAGGAATGCCATGTAACCGGATGATGTGATCGGTGAGGAGGTTTGCCATTTCTGAGGCAGAGGGCAACTTAGGGAGGAGAACCAAGTCACCTTGGAGAAGCAATCCACACAGGTGAGGATAACAGTATTACCCTGAGACGGAGGAAGTCCAGTTACAAAGTCCAGGGCAATGTGGGACCAGGGTCTGTGAGGGATGGGAAGTGGATGGGGCAGGTCAGAAGGGGGCGAGGAGTCCGTCTTGTTGCGGCAGCAGGTCTGACAAGCATTGACATACTCCCAGACATCAGTTCACAGAGTGGGCCACCAAAACACCCAACTAATAAGGTTAATAGACTGGGTAATGCCAGGATGACAGGCGAAGAAGCTGCTGTGGCCCCACTTGATGATGTCACTGTGAAGAGAGTCCAGGACAAACAGTCAATCATCAGGGCCCCCTTCTGGTATGGGTTCTGTGGATAACGCCTGCCGGACCCTTCGTTCAATGTCCCACAAGAGTGCTCCAAGGAAACAGGAGGGTGAGACAATGGATTGGGGAAGGGAGGGAGGGGTAGGGGGGTTGGAACAGAACTGGCGGGAGAGAGCGTCTGGTTTAATATTGTGGGAGCCAGGCCGGTGTAATGTTAAGATTGAATCCAGCAAAAAATAGGGCCCTGCGGGCCTGCCTCGCACTCGGCCTACAAGCCGACTGAAGATATTCTAAATTTTTATGGTCGGTCCACACAATTATGGGCTGGGGTTCTCCCTCCAACCAGTGTCTCCACTCCTCCAGGGCCAATTTAATGGCCAGCAGCTCCTGCTCTCCTACGTCATAATTCCTCTCTGCAGGCGTGAGCCGCCAAGAGAAATATGCGCATAGACGGAGCTTCTGATCTGAGGCTGAGTGCTGTGATAGGACAGCGCCCACCGCTGAGTCAGAAGCATCCACCTCTAAAATGAACTAGAGCTGGGGGTTAACCTGGGCCAAGTTAGGGCCATTGGAGAACAGGTCCTTCAATTTGTGAAGGGCCTATTCAGCTGCCTCGGACCAACTAAAGGGCACTTTTATCGAGGTCAGCTGGGTCAGAGGCTGTGCTACCCCACTATAGTTTCTAATGAAACGGCGATAAAAGTTCACGAACCCCAATAAGCGCTGAAGCTACTTGCGGGAGTGGGGTGTAGGCCAATTCAGTTCTCCCTCAGCCACGATAAAACCCAGAAAAGAAGTGGAATGGGTAGAAAACGCTTCTCGGCCTTAACGTAAAGCTGATTCTCCAGGAGCCAGACATGGACTGTATGTTCCTCTGGCATGTGTGAAAAAATCAAAATGTCATTGAGATAAATGAAAAATTGATTAACCATATTGCGGAGGACGTCGTTGATCATCTGTTGGAAGACGGCAGGGGCATTAGTGAGCCCAAATGGCATCACCAGGTACTCAGAAAAAGAATCAGCTCCAGCTGTGTCAGAAGCCGAAGGGAGTGCACGTACTTTGTGCTCCTTTACGCACTCGTGGTATCGGTTGTCAAAACTGACAGCCTGATCAATTAAACCATCCAAGGAGGAGGGGATTTCATGAACTGCTAGGCTATCCCAGAGGTGTTCATTTAAACCCTGGAGGAAGACGCTTCGTAACGAAAAGTCATTCCATCCCGAGTCCGCCACGATGACCCGGAACTCCAGTAGTCGGCAGCTGACCGGCTACCCTGACGGAGTGACATTAAGCGGCTCATGATGCTCCCCTCGCTTTCTGTATGATTAAATGCGGGAGTGAATTCGGCCACAAATCTCTCAAATAAGTGGGACCCTCTGGACTGTCGAGAATGGCTTGGGCCCAATTAAGATAAGATAAGATTGACATAACGTTCGGCTCAGGAGACGCACACACACAGGCTCAGAGAAGTTCAAACTGTTTATTAACAACAGGGGTGTATGAGTGTGTGTCTGCGGAATGTTAATGTGTTGGTGGCGGCGTCTGCTTCAGGCACAGAGGCAGGAGACCGTACAGCCGGCAACCCTATGGGAGAGAACAGAGACACAGGGTGATGGGCACACACCAACACAGGAGGAGAATAGGCGAGGGAGAAGCTTACTTGCTTGGGACAGATGACTGGCACAACAAGGACGGGACCCGGGAGACAGCCACCTGCAGGACTCGGTGCAGCGGCGAGGAGGGATGAGGAACGGAGTTGTCCGCCGCCGAGGAATCCACCTGTGCACAGGGGAGCAGACTGGAGAAGATAAGGTATGTAATCCTTACCGGACAGCGTCGTGCTGAAGAGAGAGTTTGCGTCGTGTAGACGGGAATGAAGTCTGACGGCTTCAGGCCGAAGCTCAGGGCGAGGCGGCCTATATTCCCCGCCGCTGATGATTAACAGGTGTGCGAGCAGGTGGCGCCGCTGATGAGCGGTGCGGCGTGACAGTACTCCCCCCTCTAGCAGCGCCTCCTGGCGATGGCTTCTCTGGGTGCGCCCGGTGGAAGTCGGCGATGAGCGATGGGTCCAACATGAACGACGGGGGCACCCACTGTCGATGCTCGGGCCCATAGCCCTCCCAGTCCACCAAGTACTGCAACCCACGACCCCGGCGCCGGGAGTCTAGGATTGAGGAGACGGGCCAGGCCGGATGGCCACCACTCATCCGGGGAGCGGGTTGCGCCGCAGGAGGAGGGCAAAGGGGGTCGGTGACTGCCAGCTTCACCTTTGACATGTGGAAGGTGGGATGGATGCGGAGGGAGGGGGGAATAGCCACGCGCACAGCCACCGGGTTGATGATCCGGGTGATGGGATAGGGACCCATGAATCGCTGTGCCAGCTTTCTCCTCTCGCCCTTTAGGGTGACGTCCTGGGTAGAAACGTAGACATGTTGCCCAACTCTGTACGCCGGGGCAGGTCTTCTATGCCGGTCTGCCACAGTCCTGTTGCGCTCCGCTGTGCGTAAAAGCGCATTGCGCGCGGCAGTCCAGATGGAGCGGAACTGCCTGAGATGTGCCCTAACTGAGGGGACAGTTACCTCACTCTCCTGCACCGGGAACAGCGGGGGGTCGTAACCCAGGGACGCCTTGAAGGGAGACATCCCTGTAGCAGAAGAGCGAGCAGTATTGTGGGCATATTCAACCCAGGCAAGATGGTTGCTCCAGGTTGTGGGTTTGGATGTGGTCACACAGCGGAGCGCAGCCTCCAACTCCTGGTTGGTCCGCTCACACTGCCCGTTGGATTGGGGGTGATGGCCGGAGGAGAGGCTCACCTTGGCTCCGATGGCGTTACAGAATGACCTCCAAACCTCAGATGAAATTTGGGGGCCCCGGTCCGAGACCACGTCCACCGGAATCCCGTGCAGCCTGACCACGTGTTGGACGAGGAGACCCGCCGTCTCCAGGGCAGTAGGGAGGCCTCACAGGGGGACGAAGTGCACAGCCTTGAAGAAACGGTCCACGATGGTCAGGATGGTGTCAAAGGAGTTGGAGACGGGGAGTCCGGTGACGAAATCCAACGCGATGTGCGACCAGGGCCTGCCAGGGACGGGCAGGGGCTGGAGCAGACCCGCTGGAGGGGCATTTCCCGACTTGCAGGTGGCACAGATTGGGCAAGCCTGGGCGTAGCGGGCTGCGTCCCTCCGCAGGCCTGGCCACCAAAAGGAGCGTTGGAGGAGGTCTATCATCCGGGAGGTGCCAGGGTGACAGGTGAGTTTGGAGGTGTGCAGCCAGTGGATGACCTCTCCTCGGACCGCGGATGGCACGAACAGCCTCCCCTCGGGTCCGCCGCCAGGATCAGGTTCCACTTCCTTCGCCTTCCGGATCTTGCTCTCAATGTCCCACGAAATAGCTCCCACGATGCACGACCTGGGCAGGATGGAGTGGGGCGTTTCCTCCGACTCCACGGGGGTGAACTGCCTAGAGAGGGCGTCAGGCAGGCCGTTCTTAGAGCCAGGCCTGAAGGTGATGGAGAACTGGAACCTGGCGAAGAACAGGGACCAACACGCCTGGCGGGCGTTCAGGCGCTTGGCAGATCGTAGATACTCCAGGTTCTTGTGGTCTGTCAGGACCACAAACGGCAGGTTCGCCCCCTCTAACCAGTGGTGCCACTCCTGCAGGGCGAGTTTGATAGCCAAGAGCTCTCTGTCCCCCACATCGTAATTCCTCTCCGCCGGGGACAAGCACCGGGAGAAGAAGGCGCAGGGCCGTTTGGCGCCATCGTCCGGCGACCGCTGGGATAGCACTGCCCCCACTCCCGTGTCCAAGGCATCTACCTCCACAATGCACTGCAGCGCGGGGTCGACCTAGCGAAGGACCCGGGAGGAGGAGAACTCCGCCTTCAGCGCCTGAAAGGCGGCAGCAACCTCTTCGGTCCACCGGAACGGGACCTTTGGGGACATGAGGCGGGTCAGTGGTCCGATGATGGAGCTGAAGTTGGGGACAAAGCGGCGGTAGAAATTGGCGAAGCCCACGAACTGTTGCACCTGCTTCCGTGATGCAGGTGTAGGCCATTCCACCACCGCCTTCACCTTCTCTGGGTCAGGAAGCACCTTGTCGTGGGCGATGATGAACCCCAGGAAGGACGTAGTCCTGGCGTAAAATTCACATTTCTCAGCCTTCATGTACAGTCGATTCTCCAGCAGTCTTTGGAGGACCCGCCTCACGTGGACCTGGTGCTCGTCCCTGGACTTGCAGAAGATGAGAATATCGTCCAGGTAGATGAACACGAAAAGGCCAATGAAGTCCCGGAGGACGTCATTTATGAGGCGCTGAAAGACGGCAGGAGCGTTGGTCAACCCGAACGGCATTACCAGATATTCAAAGTGGCCGTTCGGGGTACGGAAGGCTGTCTTCCACTCATCTCCCTCCCGGATCCGGACGAGGTGGTAAGCGCTGCGTAGATCCAGCTTGGTGAACCAGGTCGCCCCCCGGAGGGAGTGGAAGGCAGTGTCCATGAGGGGCAGGGTGTAACGGTCCTTCTCAGTGATATCGTTGAGGGCCCGGTAGTCAATGCAAGGGCGGAGGGACCCATCCTTTTTTCCCACGAAGAAGAACCCTGCCCCCACGGGTGACGAGGATGGGCGGAATATCCCAGCACTCAATGATTCCTTCAGGTAGGCGTTCATTGTCTCCTTCTCCGGCGCTGACAGGCTATAGAGCCGACCAGAAGGTAGGGGAGCCCACTGGCGGAGGTTGATGGCACAGTCATAGGGCCGATGAGGGGGGAGAGACATAGCTTTAGTTTTACTGAACACCATACCCAGGTCGTGAAATTCCGGAGGCACCAGAGACAGGTCCGGGGGTGCAGCGTCCGTCGCAGGGAGAGGAGCAGACGGAGAGCAGGCAGCGGACTGATGGCAGGTGCCCATACAGAATGTGCTCCATGCCGATACCCCAGCTGACTTCCAATCCAGGACAGGGTTGTGAAGGCGTAGCCAGGGATACCCCAGGATGACGGGCGACACAGAGTTGGGTAGGACATAAAAGGTCATCTCCTCCCGGTGGTTTCCCGAGATGATGACCGGAACGGGGATGGTCTGGTGTGATACTCTCCCAAGGGAGGCACGCTAGAGGTTGACAAGAGAGATGGGATTCTTCAGTGCCTGACAGCGGATGCCCAAACGGGTTGCCAGGCTCTGTGAAATGAAGCTGCCTTCTGCGCCCGAATCCACCAGTGCGTGGGTGAGATGCCCAGTGGGGTTGTGGCAGAAACGGATGGGCAGCTTCAATTGGGTGAGTGGATTTAACCGGTTGACATCCGCGAGGCCCCCTACAGTGACTCGCGGACCCCGCTGACTGGCTTTCCATGGACAAAGCTTCACCGTGTGTTGGTCATCTCCGCAATACATGCAGAGATCCAACTCACGGCGGCGTTGTCTCTCCGCAGGGGAAAGCTTTGTCCAGCCCGTCACCATCGGCTCCGACTCCTCGGGGCACGATGGTGGCGGCGCCGCCAGGGGGCGAGCTTGGAACAGGCGCGGCGAGGCTTCGCGAGGGCGAGAAGAAGACGGCTTCCGCCCCGAGGAGCGCTCGCGCAGCCTGTTATCCAAACTGATCGCTAGAGATGTTAGCTCCGCTAGCGTCTCAGGGATATCCCGCCCAGCTAGTTCATCCCTCAGATCATCATTGAGACTGCGGAGGAAAAGGCCGCAGAGGGAGCGCTCCTCCCAGCCTAACTCCTCCGCCGCTACCCGGAAGTCGACCGCGTAGTCCGCTGCCAACCGGCTTCCCTGCCGGAGGGCGAGAAGCCGATCGACCTGGACCGTCTCGGTAAGAGTATGGTCAAAGACCTCCAGGAAGCGTCTCACGAACTGGTCATACGTGAGGGTGGCATAACTGGGCCTTGCCATTACGGCGTAGGTCCATGTTAATGCTCGCCCCTCCAGGAGATTCCCGATATAACCAATTCGGCTATGATCTGAGGGAAAGTCCCCGGGCACCCGGTGGAACACGGACTCACACTGCATAATAAACCCCCGCGCTCCGCCGAGCTTACCGCTAAAGCGGGCGGGGGTTGGAATGGGCGTGAGCCGAACCGGAGCACCCGGAGCCTGCTGGACGGCCGCTGGAGCAGCGGGAGCTGCGCCACCCTGACGAGCCGGGGGGAACGGCTGTTGGGGGTCCAAGCGGTCCAACCGGTTAGTTATAGAAATCAATTGATTAAAAATCACCTGTTGCTGATAAACAATCTGATCCACTCGAGCCTCGAGAGTGGAAAACCGGTGTGCGAGCCCGCCGTCTGCCGAGCCGCTCTGCTGAAGCCGTACTAACATAACGTTCGGCTCAGGAGACGCACACACACAGGCTCAGAGAAGTTCAAACTGTTTATTAACAACAGGGGTGTATGAGTGTGTGTCTGCGGAATGTTAATGTGTTGGTGGCGGCGTCTGCTTCAGGCACAGAGGCAGGAGACCGTACAGCCGGCAACCCTATGGGAGAGAACAGAGACACAGGGTGATGAGCACACACCAACACAGGAGGAGAATAGGCGAGGGAGAAGCTTACTTGCTTGGAACAGATGACTGGCACAACAAGGACGGGACCCGGGAGACAGCCACCTGCAGGACTCGGTGCAGCGGCGAGGAGGGATGAGGAACGGAGTTGTCCGCCGCCGAGGAATCCACCTGTGCACAGGGGAGCAGACTGGAGAAGATAAGGTATGTAATCCTTACCGGACAGCATCGTGCTGAAGAGAGAGTTTGCGTCGTGTAGACGGGAATGAAGTCGGACGGCTTCAGGCCGAAGCTCAGGGCGAGGTGGCCTATATTCCCCGCCGCTGATGATTAACAGGTGTGCGAGCAGGTGGCGCCGCTGATGAGCGGCGCGGCGTGACAAAGATAAGATAAGCCTGTATTAGTCCAACAATGGGGAAATTCCAGGATTGCAACAGCACAGGGATAGCAACACTCAGAGCAACAGTCAGAAGGCAAGAAAAAACAAGAGCAGCTAGTATACATATGTACATATTAATATAAATATATATAGACAGACACACAGTGCAGAGCATTGTGGTTGGTGGATGTGCAGCAGAAAGTCTAAGCTCTCTCTCCGTGGATGGGGCGGGCCAGCTGGATGTCTTTGGGCATGATGGTGACCGTCTTGGCGTGGATGGCGCACAGATTGGTGTCCTCGAGGAGACCCACCAGGTAGGCCTCGCTGGCCTCCTGCAGAGCCATGACGGCGGAGCTCTGGAAGCGCAGGTCGGTCTTGAAGTCCTGAGCGATCTCCCTCACCAGGCGCTGGAAGGGCAGCTTACTGCAGCTTACTGCAGCCTACAGCAACTAAGGGCCCTATTCTGCAGCAGGAGGGTCATAAAATTAATTTTCGCTTTGTCATCCGGGTACTCCCCCCGACCTGGCCCAAATACAGCCAAACCTGGCACAAAAACCCCCTATATTTCCCACCTCCCCTGCGAACGGGTCAGGTGAGGGAACGGAGGTGGTTCGACACATGATGGAAGAAACTGGGGCAACAGGCAGAGGGAGGGGCACCAGCTGAGGCAAGTGGCCCAGATGTTTGGCAACCATGCCAAGCTGTTGCGAAATGATTTGCAGCTGTTGAGTCAGCATGGCCACCTGCCTCTCTATGGCACCTAAACAGTCTAAGGCAAAGTGTTCCGCTGATGTCACTCCCGCTGAGCTCGCAACTTGTCTGGCTCGTTCTGTCATGAATGGCAATAATTAGACAGCACACATGCAGGTAAGGACACTAAAGGAAACACACAACGGCACAGAGTAACAAGGTTTGGTTGAATTTTATGAATTGCAAAGAATGCCTCTGCAAGAAAAAAACGCCACTCGCCAGGGGAAGCACACAACCTGAAACAAGAGACAAGAGCAGGTGAATTAGGAGGGAGACAAGACAAAGGGAAAATCGGACCACACTCACGTGGGAGTAATAGAGGACCCAGCAGAAGAAACCCAGCACTTACAATGAACCTCCCAATGAAACGAGATGGCAAAGGAGGGCTGGGTGGGATGTCTGACCGGGTGATGACAGTTGCTGATGTGATGATGATGACTGGGCAGGTGAGCACTAGGGGTGGGTTCAAAAGATCAATATATCGATATGGATCGATACATGTTTGACTGAGCCGATATCGATCCACAAAATCCGCGGATCGATCTTTTAATATTAATATGTTTTAATATAATATTTTTACGTTTGTGAACGTCTGCTGAGTATAATCGGGTCGAAACCGGGTCAGTGAGCCAGGAACAACAGCCGAGAACCATAAACAACCGACGCGTTAACGGAGCTAGCAAGCTAACGGATATGCTAGTTCTTCTTCTGTGGTGTTAAAACGGTTCTCATCCGGCAAGAGTTTCCTGCCGCGCGTGCTCTTTCGTGTTTACACGAGCGGAGATAATAACGTGCGTCTCTTAATTTAGCAACAAAAGTCACCGTAAAGATTGTCCTCAACAGCTTCTGAATATTTTTCATAAATAAAACTTCTGTGTTCCCTGCGGCGCGTGCACACGTCTTTTGTGTTTACATGACGCGGAGTTAATAACGTGCGTCTCTTAATTTAGCAGCAAAAGTCACCGTATAGACTGTCCTCAACAGCTTCTTAATATTTTTCATAAAGCGGGGATAAACGGACTTTTACTCCATGCAGCGCTGTGTTGGAACATAAAGTTGACGACTGATAAACAGAAAATGCGCGGAGACTGAAACCCGTGAAGCAGAGACTTGGAGCTGCTGAGACTGTAAGTATAATATTTGTTTGTTTTAACGTTTGTGTCGTCAATTAATAATTTATCTGGCATGATGATGGTTTCTTTTACAAACTATGGACACAGAGAGAACTGTTGGTTAAGAGCTGTGAATAAATGCAGAATTAAGGTATATTTTATGAGATTATGGACTTCTGCCACTTAAGCGATGTGAAGAGAATAAATCACAATAAAATTAATAAAGGCTGCAGTACAACAAGCTATTTTTACTCAGTAGAACTAAATTGAAATGAACAAACCTTCTCAGGAAATGAACTGAAACCCATTTCCAACATTGAAAGTTAATTTGTAGTTAAAATATATAAAAAAAACACCCTAAATTATTAAACCCTACTGTGGTGTGGGGATCTAAAAATATGAATGTTAATTTTACTGTGAAATCTATTCTTTTTATCTGCCTTCAGATGTGTGAAGACTGGAAGCTTCATCCTCACTGAGACCTTCTGAAGGTCAGAGGTCGTCAGTGGAGGAACCATCCCTGCTTCATGTGGATTTCAGCACAGAAGAAGACCTTCAAATTCAAGATTCAAGGAGGTGCTGCCATCATTTTCTCCATACTAACATGCATTCAATGCAGTTTAGTTGTTGTAATGACAAATTCTTTTATTTCTTTTTTTAAAGTTCTCAGCAAGAACACAATATTAGTCTTTTTTTTTTTTTTACAATTTTACTGAGCATTTAATTCTAAATAAATCACTGTTTAACAAGAAATTTTTGGCAATCCTGTACTTTTCTTGTGGTGTTACATAGAATAGCATCACTGCAAACTATGGAAAAAGCAGCTGCTTTAAAATTTGTACTTCCTCACACAACTTTGAGTGCAAAAAAACTCTAAAAGTGCCATAACTTTTTGGAAAAGCTCCCACAAATCCAGGCTTTTTGGGCCACAACAATCACAAAAACAGCTGACAAAATCCTGGAGGGACTGAAATACAATGAGATTATGAATGCATGGTTCATGCATTGAATTTGTTTCCTGACTCTGGGTGGTGAACTTGACACGACACACCCTTTGCACTAAAGAAAGCACCTGTGAGCACTTTATGAAATGATAAGTTAAATAATAAAAAGTGCATTATTGTAACTGATTTTGGGTCAGTTCTATATGTGATAATTTATGTATTAACAAAGTTAGAAGATTCTTGGTACAATTTGCAGCATTAGGTCTCAAAGATTTTTGTTTCATGGGAAGTAAAATGGCTATTAAAATGGTAATTCCCCAGATCGAATCGGGATTGAATCGGAATCGAATCGAATCGATTCAGAATCTCAAGAATCGGAATCGAATCGATTCTGGAAATTAGGGATCGTTCCCAGCCCTAGTGAGCACACAACAACCCTGGAGACACACCACAAAGGAGGTAGCAACCTGTGAAAAGGTAAGAAGAGGATTAAAGGGTTTTTTCAAATTTAAGGAAAATAGATATTCACTGCTAATGCAGGTAGTATACCCAACGAGCCAGCGCCGAGACATTGAAGAGAAGGTCTATTTAAGCGCTGGCGAGTCAGAGGAGCAGGTGCGTCTCATCGCGCAGGTGGAGATGATTTCCCACGGAACAGGTGAAGGTTGAGCTGGACTGGTGGGGAAGGAGTACGCTCACCAAACCATGACAGAAATAGGGTTTGTTGAGCGAGAGAGAGGGAAAAAGAGTTGGCAACACTGCATAAAGCTGTCCATATTATCTTACTGTTGAATGAATGAATGAATGAATGAATGAATGAATGAATGAATGAATGGATCTTTATTTCGGATAGATTAAAAGTAAAGATTAAAAGAAAGGAAAAAAAATCTAACAAGGTCAAATTAAACAACTCCTCTGATTATTCAGTTTAACATAAGTTATCCGAAATAGGTGATGGCTGAAGCCGCAACTTACGTATATTGCCCATCCAAATTCCATCCAAGAATTCAAAAGAAAAGCAAAACAAGAGCGATTACATTTCAGAACAAAGCTAAGACAAAACGTGACCAAAAAACAAACAAACAAACAAACAATTTAAGCAACAGCACAACACAGACTGAATATGATAATTCTTATGTGATTTTACATGTCATCTTGTATATATGTTTGGAGTATTTCTTCCTTTAGTTTTTGTTTAAACTGTCCAAGCGTTGTACATGATTTTAATTCAGGTCCAAAAGCAATCTACAATCTGACTCCTTGCACTGAGACAAAGTGTTGCTCGGCAGTAGTTCTCACTGAAGGTTTTTGAAATATACATGTTCCTCTGAAATGATATTGTTCCTCCCTTATTTGGAACAACTTTTGGATATTTGCGGGCAGTGATAGATTCTTCACTTTAAACATTATTACTGCAGTTTTAAAGCCAACAAGATCTTTCAACTTGAGAGCTTTAAATTTAAGAAAAAGTGGGTTTGTTGGTTCCCTGTAAGCAGCTTTGTTTATTATTCTAATAGCTCTCTTCTGAAGCATAACGATTGGATATATGTTTGTTTTATATGTATTTCCCCGTACTTCAGTACAATATATCATGCATGGGAGTATTAATGAGTGATACAAAGTATATAGCGTGGGTTGATTCAGCAAATATTTTACTCTGTGTAGTATTGCGGTTGATTTGGATATTTTACCTTTAATATAATTAATATGTGACTTCCAACACAGTTTATTATCAATTATTACTCCAAGAAATTTAGTTTCGGATACCCTTTCAATCTCTACACCATTTACACTGAGTTTAGATACTGAGTTGTTGTGATGGTTGTTCAAAAATATAAATTTTGTCTTACTTAAATTGAGTGTTTATTTGTTTGAATCAAACCACAGTTTAAGCTTTCCTAATTCCTTTCCAAGTGTATCCAAAAGTTGTTCCAAATTGCTTCCATTGCATAATAAATTAGAGTCATCTGCAAACAATATTAAATCCATTTTTTCCGAAACTTTACATGTCATTTATATATACTGTATATTGAATAACAATGGCCCCAAAACTGAACCCTGTGGGACTCCGCAAATAACCTTCAGTAACTGTGAGTTTTTGCGACCAGCACATACATACTGATGTCTGTTCTTAAAGTAACTACATAACCAGGACAGTGCTACCCCCCTAATACCATAATTTTGTAGTTTCTTTAATAATAATTTATGATCCACTGTATCAAATGCTTTTTTATGATCCAGGAATGCCCCAACTGAATACTCTATTTTCAACGGCAGTTGATATTTTTTCTAGAAATTCCATTAGAGCAAATGCAGTTGTCCTCTTGTGTCTGAACCCATATTGCTGCTCACACAATAAATTATTCTTCATTATGAAGTTGTCAGTTCTCTCATAGAATATTTTTTTCAAGTATCTTGGAAAATTGCAGCAATAGTGAAATTGGTCTGTAGTTTTAAAATTCCCCTCTGTCACCCGTCTTGTATATCAGAATTACTTTAGCTATTTTCATTGCACTGGGAAATATACCTGTTTGGAGGACAGTTTACAAATATACGTCAGTGACTTCACTAAGCATTCAATGATACTTTTGACTAAAAGCATGTCAATACCATCACAATCCGTAGATGCTTTACTTTTAAACAATTTAACAATTTCAATGACCTCTCTCTCATCTGTGTTCTTTATGAAAATGGAGTCTTTAATAGCAATGTTTTTCTCATTGTATCATCTGTAGATGCCGTAATGGGTATTTCTCAAGCCAAATTAGGACCAATGTTAACAAAAAAATTATTAAATTCATCTGCAGGTGAGACTGCATTCACACTCTGAGTCATTTTTTTTAAAAGATTGGTTGGGTAGCTTGTATTTCTATTTTTATTTCCAAGAATATTGTTAAGTATTGTCCATGTATTTTTAATGTTATCTCTGGTTTTCTCCAGTTCTTTACTGTAATAGTCTCTTTTACTACATCTCATTATATATATTAACTTATTTTTGTATGTTTTATACCGCTGCTTTGCTTCTTTTGTTCTTTTCTTTAGAAAAGCTTTATATAATGAATTTTTCTTTTTACATGCTTTTTGTAATCCTTTGGTTAACCATGGCTTGTCAACAAATTTCTGTTTAAGCTTTTACTTTACTAATGGACATTTTTTTTTTCATAAAGAGTGGTTACAATATTCATGAATATGTCATAGGCTTCATTTACATCTGATACATAAACTTTTGTCCAGTCTTGCTTCAGCAGGTCTTCTTTAAAAGAACTGATTGTATCTTGTGATTTGCATCTGAAAGATTTTAAAGTTTTTTGGGTTTTTTTCTGTATTGGCCCTCATGTGGCCATGGATAAGTGCAAAGACTGGTAAATGGTCACTTATGTCATTTATCAATAATCCACTTTCTATTTTCTTATCAATAATATTAACAAACAGGTTATCAATAAGTGTAGCAGTGCGAACTGTCAATCTACTGGGATGTGTTATTGTGGGATATAGAATCATACTGTACATAGAATTCATAAAATCTGTAATTACATTTTGTTGAAATGGATTTAGTAAATCAATATTGAAGTCTCCACAGATTACAACCATTTTCTTACTAGTTATATTATTGTACAGCTCGACTAACTTATCTCTGAATGTCTCAACGCAAGTTCCCGGCATTCTATATATACAACTTTTAATTAGATTTTTTGTTTTATCTTGGTCAATCTCAACAGTAACACATTCTAGAATCCCTGGTAGTGCAAAGGACATTCCATTTACAAGTTTACACCTATACAGGTCATCAATATACAGTGCAACACCACCACCCTTTTTTGGGGATTTATTAATATAAAACATCTGATATCCCTCTATTGTCATCAGAGAAGCCTGCTCTTCATTGAGCCAAGTTTCAGAGACTGCGATAGCTGTCAATTTCTATCTAGCTCATAGCTACCATTATGATATGGATTGATTTGATGTGCAGTGATCCAAAAAAAAAATGTCCATTATCCACTCTCCAAATGTCTGGTGTGACAGAGACATGATCTCTTAAATTCCTTTATGAGATCAAAATCCATTTTTGAATAATCTTTATCCAGGTTGCAAGTAAATGTATTTTAACTTCAGTGGCTCAGAGTCTCAGCTGTCTAATGGAAAGTTACTGTTTAAATTACATCTTCAGTCTGTAACAACATATCTGGTAATCAGTCGGTTTAATTCTTGCTGTGTCACAAACTGTCCAGATGCATACCTGCGCTTGAAATCCAGCTGTGGCTGTTGAGAATACAGTCGATCCACTTCACAGTGTTGTGAGCATAGTTTGCCGTTAATTAACACTAGCTTTGTCAGAGGAGCTTGTTGCGCTTTTCAGGCCCTTCTGAAGATTG
The DNA here is from genome assembly GCA_020510985.1 of Pholidichthys leucotaenia. NCBI lineage: Eukaryota > Metazoa > Chordata > Actinopteri > Cichliformes > Pholidichthyidae > Pholidichthys > Pholidichthys leucotaenia. The sequence goes on from CM035849.1 coordinate 268,707,109, forward strand.
CTATAAGTCTCAACTGACACTTTAGTTTGCAGCCCCCCAATATGCTTTTGTCCTTAACCGTGACAAATGAAAAATAATCTGTCTATTTCCACACAAACAAAGTAGGTTCATCTTTTCCCAGCAGGAGCAAGCTCCATTTGTAGCTGCTGGCTGCAGTAGTGAAGAGGCTTTTTGCAACAGGTCATGTTGACTGATGGCTGTGTCAGCTATGGAGGGTCAGTTTGTATTTATTTGGGCTAAAAAATATCTATCCATATTAATAAAATGAGTAACGCATCTGATCAATTTTCAGAAACTGAATTTTTAAGCAGTAATTTCATTACACAGCACGTTACTGCAAAAGTAGTGATCACAATATCAAAATACTTTGTAGTGGTGATGCCATGTCATTATTTAGGTCACATGCTATTACTTTACTGGTCTGGCCCACTTAGACACTTTGAGATTAGACTGGGCTATATGTGGTCCCTGAACTAAAATGAGTTTTACACCCTTGGTCTACATGGTAAGTCTGTTCTCCACTTTGGTCCAAGGCATTGACTTTATAAAAAAAGGATGGATACAGCCCCCAGGGGCCAAATTGCTTTTAAACTTGCATTCTTTTGGTTTGGTTGTATATAAAAAAAAAATCTAAAATAAAATTTTAAAAAAATATCTTCTTATTCTCCTTTCAGCTGCTCCCTTTAGGGGACACCGCAGCAGATCATCTGCCTCCATCTCACTCTATCTCTTCCATCCTCTTCTCTCACACAAACCCTCTCCATGTCCTCCTCCACAACATCCATGAATCTTATCTGTGGTCTTCTTCTTTTCCTTCTTCCTGACAGTTCCATCCAACATCCTTTGTCCAATATATTAATGATCCCTCCTCTGCACATGCCCAAAGCATCTCAGCCTTGCCTGTCTTATTTTCTCCAAACTGCTCAACACTGACTTGGTTGATATTTAAAGCACCCAAAAGCAGGACAAGGTTGGAACCAATAATGTTGTGAAAACAATTATTTTATTAGTGTTCAGCAGCTGGAGGAGTGTGGAGAATCTGGCAGCCCTGTGTGCAGAGAGCAGAGACAAAGGTAAGTAGTTGGCAGGGAAATGACTGGTAATAATTTTAATCTTGCTTGAATTACAGGGCTGGAGATGGGAGTGCAGCAGCTCAGGCAGCAGATCCTCCAGAACACACCAAATGCAGGAATGATGATGGGGCAGTGAGGGGATGAGCCAGACTGGCCAGAACTGAACTGTGGGTAAGAGGGAGTGAGGAACAGTGCACAAATAATGATGGGAAGCCAACTTACTTCAGTACAGTGAATTTAACCGCCAGAGATATGCGGTCCGACACATGGGTTGGAAATCCTGGGGAGAGCACAAAAATGTCTATAACATTTTACAAGGTGTGAAGGCAAAGAACTGCGGGCTGCAGACATGGCTGTAGGCTTGAGCTTGGCTTGACATAAGATAACATGATGTGCCCAGGCAGAGCAGCAGGAGTGAGTCTTTTCTAAAGGGCCTCCCTGATTGCCTACAGGTAGTGTGCACAGCTGCAGGGAGGAACCCAATTAGTAGAGAGGGAGAGACAAGCAAAAGTGTGCAGCCCTGGAACCCTTACAAATCTGAGCTGTCCCTCTGATATACTCATTTGCAATCCTGTCCCTCCGTGTTCCATTCCCAGTGAGAATCTTAACATCTTCAGCTCTGCCACATCCAGCTCCATCTCCTGTCTTTTTGTCAGCACCACTGTCTCCAAACCACACATCATAGCAGATCTCACTACTGTCTTGTAAATTTTCCCTTTCACTAGCTGCTATCCTTCTGTCCCAAATCACCCCTAGTACTCATCTCCACCCACTCAACTCTGCCTGCATTCTCTTGTCCACTGTCCATTGTTTTGGATGGTTGACCCCAGGTATTAAAACTCATCTACTTTCACTAACTCTGCTCCTTGCGTCTTCACAAGTACACATGCTCCCTTCTCATTTACACAGATGCATTTTCTTGCTTTCATTCCTCTTCTCTCCAGTGCGTACCTCCACCTCTCCAGGTTGTTCCCTACGAATGGGCTGGCCACAGTAGCTGAAAGGGAAAACACATGTGTGAGCTGCATTCATGTACGTAGTACAGTACAGTACGTAGTTCAAAGTAGTTATGAGGTACTGCAGCTGTCTGCTCAGCAGCCATGATTCACACATGTGCATTGAATGTAATCTGCAGTTCACAAGCTTGGAATGTCAGCAACAGCCAAGAGCCACCAAACTGGTTTGAACAGCCGCAATCCCAATGCAGAAGAAGAGCATAGTGATGAACTTTTTTTTTTTTTTAAATGGCGGCGGTGTGTGAGTATGAGGATGGCCATGAGACACAGGAGCTCTTGTTGTTATTATTGTACCAGCTTAGGAGGAAAACAGATAGGGTAAAAGAACGAACTATGTTTCTCACCTCGAAGCTGACATCCATGTTGTTTATTCTTCTCTTCTGTCAAAAATAGCACTATTCAATTTCAATTCAACTTTATTTATAAAAAAAGGTAAAAGCCAACTTTATTGTCATTCAATCCATACAGCCAATCATGTTTCTCTTATCTACAATATTAATCACATCTACATCAGAGGGGTTGCTGCCATGCAAGGCGCCACCACATATTTCCCTCCTCCGTTCCATTATTGCTGAGCACCAAGCTGGACAACAGAAAGTTCCACTTTTATATGGTCTTCAGTATGACACGGCCGGGATTTGAACCCAGGCCTCCCGGGTGTGGGGCGTATGCTTTACCAACTTGGCCACCACTCCGTTATATAGCACAATTTCACAACAACAGGAATCTCATAGCACAAAGATTCCCAAATTGGGTTGTTCCGACCCCCGAGACGCTGAGGGGGGCCGCAAGATGATTTTCAGAATCCTCCTGAGGTGATTACGCAGGTGACATGTCACTTTAACTGCACCACAGTAAACGCCATGGGTCACACACAGGTCAGTGTGCACCAGTAGATTTCGTCTGAACAGCACAAATCAACACACTACACTATAAGCCCAGGATATTATTTTTAAAAATGAAACGTTGGTTAATACTGACTAAAGACAACGTAGAGAGGCCAGCAGAGATGGCAGTAGAGGAGAGCAAAGGAATGCCGTCAGAAAGGCCATTGACTTCTGGCGGGGGAAGGGGGGAGGACAGCACCATAAAAGGGTCCATAAGCAGTCGGACCAGCCTTTCTCCAAGTGTTGCAAGTATCAACAGGAATATATTCAGTATGGATTCATGCATTGTTATCAATGAAGTACAACATGCCCAATGTGTAGTGTGCACCGAGGTGCTTGAACATACAGTTTAAAGCCCGTAAAAATGCTTAGACTTTAGCACCTTGGGGGAGCCAGATTATGTAGCATCTCAGACAAAAGACAGTGGATAAACATGGGAGAACAATACTCAGGAGGTTCCTGGTGAGATAGCAGGAAGGAGTCAAGGACGTAGGGGGTTGAATGCAGTGTGATGCAAATGTCATGTTATGTGTGGAGAGATGCCATGAAACTTAAGAGGAGAGTGCCTGCTGAAAAGTTCAGTCTGTTCTTTGCTTGTGAGATGTGAGTGTGTAATAAATAGTCTGAAATGAATCTGCCTCTTGATTTACACACTCCACACTAGTGACCCAAGATGTATTATGGAACACGAGGCAAGATCCCCGGAGCCGGCCCGGTCAGGAAGCTACAGCGAGGCGGCAGCCGTCCCACAGACAGCCCGGACTGGAACCTCCAGCCACGCGTGTGCGGTTTCAGTCAAGCTACCGGATTTCTGGCAGCACAACCCGCGCTCTTGGTTCCACCTCACCGAGGCCCAGTTCGCCCTCCGGGGAGTAACGGCAGACAACACCAGATTCTACCATGTGGTCGCAGCGCTGGACGCCCGCACAGCTCAGCAGGTAGCGAGCCTGCTTGATCAGCCACCAGCCAGCAGCAAATATGAGGCTCTCAAGGCTGCGCTCATCCAGCGCTACACGCTCTCGGACTGTGAGAGAGCGGAGAGGCTCCTGACGCGGACCGAGCTAGGAGTTAGGAGATGGTTCGGCCGTAGACCTGATGGAGAAGATGCTGGCGTTAATGGGCACGGACAACGGGCACTTTCTGTTTGCCCACCTCTTCCTCTGGAACCTTCCGACAGTGGCGAGAGCGGTTCTGGCCAATTCGCCATTGCTGGCCGTGCGCGACTACCGTGCCCTAGCCCAGGAGGCAGACCGGATCATCCTCACCACCAGGGCGAACACAGTCAACGCGGCAGCGGCGGAGCCCAGCGAGATGACCAGAGGAGGCGAGGAGCCACCGATGGTAGCAGCAGCGGGGCCCAAGGAGCACCAGAGAGACATGCTCTGTTTCTACCACCGCCGCTTCGGAGAGAAGGCACGCAGATGTGCGCCACCGTGCCAATTCAAGCACTCGGGAAACACCAAGGCCGGGGGTCGGTAGCAGCTGCGACCCTCGGTGAAGAGAACAAGCTGCTCTACTTGACAGACACACGCTCGGGGAGGCGTTTCCTCGTGGACACCGGAGCCCAGAAGAGTTTCATCTTGCCGACCTACACTGACCGGCTGGCAGGACCTAGCGGCCCCGAGATGATGGCAGCAAACGGCTCGGATATTAAGACCTTTGGTGAGAGGACTCTGCTCTTATCTCTACACGGCCGTACATATGAGTGGACTTTTGTCATAGCAGCACTGAATTACCATATCCTGGGAGCTGATTTTCTGTGTGCACATGGTTTACTGGTTGATGTTGCTAACAGGTGCCTGGTTAATGCACTGTCCTTTGACTCTCTCCCCTGTATAGCTCGAGTGACCCAGCCAACAGCACAAGCCAACGTCACAGCTACAGGCGGTAAGTTCCACACACTGCTCACTCAGTTCCCAGCACTCACGGTCCCGATGTTTTCCGTGGCCATCGCTAAACACGGGGTGGAGCACTTTATCACCACCACCGGGTCGCCCGTTTTTGCAAGACCTCGGCGCTTGGACGCAGCTAAACTGGCCATAGCGCACGAGGAGCTCACAAACCTGGAAAGGTTGGGCATCATCAGGCGCTCGAACAGCCCATGGGCATCCCCGCTACACATGGTCCCTAAGGCTGAGGGATTGTGGCGACCGTGCGGGGATTTCCGCAGGTTGAACAACGCCACAGCGCACGACCGCTACCCAATTCCCCACATACAGGATTTTTCCGTTCACCTTGCCGGAGCACGCATTTTTTCCGAAATAGACCTAGTCCGTGGTTACCACCAAGTCCCAGTGCGTGCTGAGGACATACCCAAAACAGTGGTAATAACTCCGTTCAGTCAATTCAAGTTCCTGCGCATGCCATTCGGGTTAAAAGGAGCGGCACAGACGTTCCAGCGTATGATGGATGCAGTGCTGCACGATCTCCCGTTCATGTTCGTCTACCTGGACGATATCCTGGTAGCCAGTGCATCCGAAGACGAACACGAAACCCACCTCACGACGGTTTTCCAGAGATTGGAGGAACACGGGTTAATAATCAACCCGGTGAAATGCCAGTTCGGCGTGACGGAGATTGATTTTTTGGGGCACCGCGTCTCTCCGGAAGGAGCAATCCCGCTGCCCGACAAGGTGCGCGCCGTGGCAGATTTTCCCCAGCCTCAGATGGTCAGGGCACTGCAGGAATAACCGTTTCCTTCCCCGCGCAGCGCAGCTCATGCAACCATTGTATCGCGCTCAAGAAACAGAAACCCGCGGATAGGGTTGAATGGATCCCGGAGCGAGAGCGGGCGTTCTCGGAAGTTAAAGCAGCCCTGGCAAACGCCGCACTGCTGGTGCATCCGGACCCAGCGGCCCACATAGTGCTCACCACCGACGCTTCAGATGTGGCCATAGGGGCTGTCGTGGAGCAGCGCGTCGCTGGGGCTTGGCAGCCGCTCGCCTTTTTCAGCAGAACTTTGTGTGACAGCGAACATAAATACAGCGTGTTCGACAGAGAGTTGCTGGCTCTCCACCTGGCCATACACCACTTCCAGTTCTGGCTGGAAGGGCGCAGCTTCACCGCGTTCGTGGACCACAAGCTGCTAACATTCGCAATGGCCAAGGTTTCAGAACCGTGGTCGGGCCGGCAGCAGAGACAGCTGGCCGCGATCTCAGAGTTTACTACCAATATTCAACACGTGTCGGGTAAATTGAATGTGGTGGCGGACTGCCTCTCGCGCGCCGTGGTGGCCTCGGTATGCGTGGGGTTGGATTACGCAGCCATGGCAGCGGAGCAGATTAGCGATGCAGATGTGCGCGGGCTCCAGTCTGGACCAACACGGTTAAGGCTGGAGAGCAGGGTGCTGCAAGATGGTGGCCCCCCCAATCTGCGATGTCTTCATGGGTCGCCCGCGTCCGGTGGTCCCGGTCGCGTGGTGCCGCCGCGTGTTTGAGTCGGTTCACACTCTGGCGCACCCAGGAGTGCGCGCGTTGGTCAAAATGGTGGGAGAGAAGTTTGTGTGGCCGAGCCTATGCAAACAAGTGAAAGAGGGGGCTGCAGCCTGCGTGGCGTGCCAACGAGCCAAGGTACACAGACACACGAAGGCTCCCTTGGAGCCGTTTTGTATTTTGGCTAAGCGGTTCAACCATGTTCACGTGGACTCGTGGGCCCCCTCCCGCCATCACAGGGGTGCACGCACCTCCTGACAGTGGTGGACCGCACCACGCGCTGGCCAGAAGCGGTCCCGCTGGCAGCAACCACGTCCGCAGACGTAGCGCGCGCTTTTTTAACAGCATGGGTGGCATTACGTCCGACGGGGGCCCTCAATTTGTTTCCGAACTCTGGTCCGTGATGGCCCACAGCCTGGGTGTTACAATTCACCGCACAGCCGCGTACAACCCACAGGCCAATGGGTTGTGCGAGCGTTTTCATAGATCACTGAAAGCAGCACTCAGGGCTTCATTGACGGATGCAAATTTGGTAGACAGGCTGCCGTGGGCTTTATTGGGGTTGTGCTCCACGCCGAAAGAGGATCTGGAAGCTTCCCCGGCAGAGCTCGTTTTTGCGCAGCCACTACGGCTGCCCGGGAAATTTCTGCCAGATAATCCCGCGCCGGGCAGCTGCCCGTCTCAGCTTTTGCAGTGTAGCGCAAACACAGGCACGCTGCTGGGCCCTGCCCACCACAGTTTTCCGTGTGTTTTCGTGCCTAAAACTTTGAAGAACGCGGAGTTCGTGTTTGTCAGACACGATGTCCACCGCCCTCCATTGCGCCCACCCTATGATGGACCGTTCAGAGTGTTGGAAACAGGGGATAAGTATTTTTTGCTAGACTTAGGGGGTAGGAAGGAAAAAATTGGCATAAACAGACTTAAACCCGCTTTCGTTGTGGTGGACGAGCAAGTGCTGTTGGCTAAGGCCCCTCGGCGTGGAAGACCCCCACGGACAGCTCCCCAGGGAAACGATTCACCAGAGCAGCCACATGGACAGACCGAAGTGCCCCCCCCCCAGTCACAGCCTACCCACAGTCAGACACACTCCCAGCAGCCCCCCACCGGCACAGCAGTGCCACGGAGGCGGTAAACCCCAGTTACAGCAGATACGGGAGGAGACGGAAGCCCAAGCAGCATGTGGACTGATATTCTATTGTTCTATCACAGCATGTGGACTGTTATTCTATTGTTCTATCTAAGATGCTGGGGGTGGGGGAAGTTTAGCACCTTGGGGGAACCAGATTATGTAGCATTTCAGACAAGAGACAGTGGATAAACATGGGAGAACAATACTCAGGAGGTTCCTGGCGAGATAGCAGGAAGGAGTCAAGGATGTAGGGGGTTGAATGCAGTGTGATGCAAATGTCATGTTGTGTGTGGAGAGATGCCATGAAACTTAAGGGGAGAGTGCCTGCTAAAAAGTTCAGTCTGTTCTTTGCTTGTGAGATGTGAGTGTGTAATAAATCGTCTGAAATGAATCTGCCTCTTCATTTACACACTCCACAAGACACTTGATAACTAAGCACCAATCTCTTGCCATAAAACCAGAAGATTTTTTCCACCGAAAGGAGAATTTCAAGGCCAAAAGAAAGTCATAGCTAACCAAACAACAACCACTACCAAAGCTCAAAAGGCATCATATGAGGTGGCATATTTAATTGCACAGGCAAAAAAGCCACACATAATTGGAGAAACCCTAATAAAACCTGCTGCTATTGCTATGATTCAGACAATGTATGGGAAAAAACAGGCACGGGAGCTGGAAGCAGTGCGCTGTCTGACAGGACCATATCCTGGCGCATCACGGACATGACCCAGGACATAAAGTGTCAGCTGATTGACAGAGTGAAGAAAGGAATATGCTTTGCAGTTAGTTGAATCCATGGATATATCAAACTATGCGCATGTTTTCTTATGTATCAGTCACCTCTGGGGATAGTGGGGGTCGCCAGTCTCTGTCACTGTTATTTTGGGAGTCACGGGCTGTCATAGCACATTCAAACTGTAGGGGAAAACCCCACAATTGCAGAAAGACCCCTGTGAAAATTCCCTTTTAACAGGAAAAACCCTCCAGAAGAACCAGGCTGAGGGAGGAACAGACACGTAGGGGCAGATTTACTAACATGCTGCGCCATTACAAAACCCTATTTTGGTGTTAAAAAATTACTGTTGAGATTTACTAAAGGGCACAGGGCAGAATTAGCGGTGGAAAAGGCATGTGTTGGTATACTTCTATGATGCCCTTGTCTGTATGAGAATGTTGGTTAGTCTGCAACTGTGTTTCTTCAACCTTCATCCAGCTTGCTTTGAGAATGTCAGTTATTCTGCAACTGTGGTTTCAACCTTTATCCTGCTTGCTTTGAGAATGTCAGTTATTCTGTAACTATGGTTTCATCTTTCATCCTGCTTGCTTTGCATGCCACACTGCCGCCTTTTAGATTACACCCAAGGATTCACTCGCTGAAACCAGATAGAATCAGCTCGGCCCTCAGATGAGTTGGCACATAGTAGAAGGACACTGATGCACGTGAGGGGAGCCCTCCCTCCTGCGTGAGGGAGTGGCAGAGTTCTATAAAAAGCATAGGACCCACTGTTGAAGTAGTGCTCTGTCTTGATATGTCTTGAGAGTAGTGCTCCGGCGCTGTACCTTGTACCATATCTCAGCTTCAGTAAAATAAGTGAAACTATACTTCACCTCTCTGTCTGGTTATTTGGCCTTCGTACCAAAAGAACTGGAGGTTAAGACATTTTAGCGCAACAATTGGTGTTTCCGCCCGGTTACAAGGCTAAATTTTAGTTTTGTAGACGACTTGAGGAATTTTTCTCTACAGTTCGGCGACCGCAAAATATAAAAGGTAAGCAGAAATGTTTTTCAACAAACTTCTGGCTGTCCCTTCGGGGACAGACCTTTCTGTAGAGATTAAATATTCACGTACGTGTGATTGTTGGCAAAGTCTACGCACGAGTTGTCCTCGTTTGTCTACAGAAGCTTGCCGAACGTGTCTACCCCGAGTCTCAGTGCGGCTTCCGCGCTGGGCGATCGATGGTGGTCATGATATTCTCCATCCGCCAACTCCAGGAGAAGTGCAGAGAACAGAACATGCCCCTATACGTCACCTTCATTGACCTCACCAAAGCATTCGATCTGGTCAGCAGGGAGGGCCTTTTCAAAATCCTGCCAAAGATAGGATGCCCACCAAAGTTGCAAAGTCTCATCGAATTGTTTCACACCAGCATGCAGGGGATGGGGCAGTACGACGGCAACGTCTCAGAGCCATTCAATATACACAGCGGAGTGAAACAGGGCTGTGTACTTGCGCCAACCCTCTTTGGGATTTTCTTTGCTATGCTCCTGAGGCATGCCTTCAGCACAGCAACAGAGGGAATCTACCTGCATACAAGATCTGACGGCAGGCTTTTCAACCTCGCCCGCCTGAAAGCCAGAACCAAAGTACGTGAGGCTCTAATCAGAGATATGCTGTTCGCAGACTACGCTGCAGTCACCACCCACACACAGCAGGAGCTCCAGACCCTGATGGACCGCTTCTCCCAGGCACACATGGACTTCGGGCTTACCATCAGCCTGAAGAAGACTAACGTCTTGGCGCAAGGCACGGAAGCACCACCAACCATCACCATCGACGACTACGAGCTGGAGGTCGTGAATCAGTTCATGTATCTGGGGTCCACGATCAGCAGCAACCTCTCCCTTGCTCCAGAGATCGACAAGAGGATTGGAAAATCAGCCTCCACACTCGCTCGCCTCACCACACGAGTGTGGGAGAATCCCAAACTCTCTGTTAAGACAAAGATGGCAGTGTACAACGCCTGCATCATCAGCACACTGCTCTATGGGAGTGAGACGTGGACAACATACGCCCAGCAGGAAGAGACTGAATTCCTTCCACTTGCGCTGCATTCACCGCATCCTGGACATATCCTGGCAGGACAAAGTGCCCAACACAGAAGTCCTGTCCCGCGCCGCCCTTCCCTCCATGTTCACTCTACTCAGGCAGTGCAGGGTCCGCTGGCTAGGCCATGTTCACAGTATGGAGGATAACAGAATCCCCAAAGACGTCCTCTACGGAGAACTGGTGACTGGCAGGAGAGACGCTGGCCGCCCACAGCTGCGCTTCAGAGACGTCTGCAAGAGAGATATGAAGGCCCTGGAGATCAACACAGAGCGCTGGGAGGACCTTGCAACAGACCGCTCCAAATGGAGAGGCACCCTGTCCAGACAGCTCAAGGCGGGTGAAGAGAAACTGACTGCTGCAGCAGATGAAAAAAGGACCCACAGGAAGAACCGCCACAGACCCAGCAGCACGGAAACCATCCACAAGTGCGACCTGTGTGACAGGGACTGCCATTCGCTCATCGGCCTGTTCAGCCACAGGCGGTGCTGTTCGAGCAGAGTAGACATCTAGGATTCTCTTCCATGGTCATCATAGACCGATGGAGGCCAACGACGACGTGTGATTTTATTTGTGGAATGAACCTGAGATATGGTCTTGGAGTTATATGTTGTTTTAAAAGGAACTCCGATTATATTGGCATGTTAGCTCTATACGCTTTATTTTTATGTTAGTAACATAACTATAATATAATTTTTTTGAAAATAATTCCCAGTTTTATATATTTTAAAAAACTTTATTACAATGTAAATCGCCATTTTTGTTTACGTCATAATGCATTCTGGGTAGTGACGTAGAATGGTTGCAGCCATTTTTTCTGTCTTATACAAGCCAAGAAGCGAAGCTACGAACTACTGCCATTTGTCAGTGAAAATGCCACATTGCACAGCTTTTGGATGTAATTTCCAATCAAAGGGAAATAAAGAGAGTGGGGTAAGCCTCCATAGCTTTCCTAAAGAGGGAAAGTTTAGGAAAAAGTGGGGGGCGGGCAGGGCTCAGGAGGTAGAGCAGGTCGTCTAATAACCCGATGGTTGGCGGTTGGCATCACGCTGTCCCCAGATATCCTGCCGTTGTGTCCCTGGGCAAGACACTTCACCCGCATTGCCTCCAGTGCCCATAACACTGGGTATAAATGTGTAAAAATGTTTAAATGCTCGGTGGTGGCCGGATAGGCCGTTGGCGCGGATTGGCAGCCGCATTTCCATCACTCTATGAGTGTCTATGATCACGCGCTATAGCGCACGCTTGATAAAGCTGACATATATATTAATCACGCTATGATAAAGCACTATATCGCTCAAAGAGCACGCTTGGCTTGACATGTCGAAGATCTGGTTGGCAGTCATTTGGAACGACTTTGGAGCACTGCTTATGGACTTTCAACCCGCAGTCTGAGAAAGCAACAGAGAAATTGCTTTATGTTGCTGAGAGTCCATGTTTAACAGTTCAGTGCCCATCATGCTTGTAGACAATTTTTTGTGTTTGAGCATTCTACTGTAAGTAAATCAACAATATATAAGTTTCACCTTAAAATAATGCTTCCTCAAGCGCACGCTTGAGACACTCAAAGTGGAGAGACACTCACGGAGCGGAGAGACACTCAAGCGCACGCTATATTGCTCAAGCGTGCGTTTGAGCGATATAGAGGTTTATCATAGCGTGATAAATATATATATATCAGCTTTATCAAGCGTGTGCTTGATAAAAATTCTAACTGTGACAAAATTCTAACCGTGATTCGCTTGAGCGTGCGCTTAGCGCACGCTCCTGCACTTTGAACGCTTTGAGCGATATAGTGCTTTATCATAGCGTGATTAATATATATGTCAGCTCTATCAAGCGTGCGCTATAACGCGTGATCATAGACACTCATAGAGTGATGGAAATGTGGCTGCCAATCCACGCCAATGGCATCTCTGGCCACCACCAAGCATTTAAACATTTTTACACATTCATACCCAGTGTTATGGGCACTGGAGGCAATGCGGGTGAAGTGTCTTGCCCAGGGACACAACGGCAGGATATCTGGGGACAGCGTGATGCCAACCGCCAACCATCGGGTTATTAGACGACCTGCTCTACCTCCTGAGCCGCTGCCGCCCCCACTTTTTCCTAAACTTTCCCTCTTTAGGAAAGCTATGGAGCTTACCCACTCTCTTTATTTCCCTTTGATTGGAAATTACATCCAAAAGCTGTGCAATGTGGCATTTTCACTGACAAATGGCAGTAGTTCGTAGCTTCGCTTCTTGGCTTGTATAAGACAGAAAAAATGGCTGCAACCATTCTACGTCACTACCCAGAATGCATTGCGACGTAAACAAAAATGGCGATTTACATCGTAATAAAATTTTTTTTAAAAATATATAAAACTGGGAATTATTTTCAAAAAAATTATATTATAGTTATGTTACTAACATAAAAAATAAAGCATATAGAGCTAACATGCCAATATAATCGGAGTTCCTTTTAAGGAATATTTACTGAGTTTGATAAGGAAATCTCCAAACGGTTTTAACCCCATGGAATAAGTCATACGCGTTAATACTGTTCCAGAAAGTAGAGTTGGAGATAAGCTTGTGCAAGAGGTTTAAACCCCGAGGTGGACAATAAGAAATAAGACAAAAAAAGTCTTGTAGGGCCACCGAAAAAGAAGAATTGCTCCGTTGAGCATTGCATAGCCTGGGTAAAGGTTTTAAACCCTGAGGCAACTGATATAGGGTTGCGAAAAAGAAGTGTTTACTTGGCTGATGCATAGCTTTGCCAAAAGGTTTTAACCCTTGAAATCATTGCTTGATTTCAAAAGTACGAGTTGGCCCCCTAGCGTATCTTAGCTCAGACCAAAGGTTTCTAACTTCCATGGAATTGCAAGGGGCATCCCTAAAATAGAGTTGGTATACTGCAATAGTTAGGAACCTAACTAACTAACTCAACTAACTAACCTGCACTTATATAGCGCTTTTCTAGTCACAAAGAACCACTCAAAGCGCTTTCATTAATACTAACCCTCTATTCTAAGGGCCTATAGGAAACAGATATCTAGGGACAATTTAGAACAGCCAATTTAACCTACACTGCATGTTCTTTGGCACTGTGGGAGGAAACCGGAGAAATCCCGGAGGTAAACCCACGCAACACGGGGAGAACATGCAAACTCCACACAGATCACTGTTGGTCGGGGGCTGGGATCGAACCCAAGATCCCACGATCCCCACAATCCCCCGGCCAAGGGTAAACTGTGCTGCCACAGTGCTAACCACTGCGCCACCGTGCAGCCACTGCGCCACACCTACTGTGTGTGAAATAAACACATGAGTTTTAAGTAAACTCGATGGGGGCGATCGATTCATAGGTGATATATAATAAAAAAAACAAACTAATTATAGTAAAAAACACGATTATGTGTGAGACAATATTGTTGTGAGGAAGTGGAAATAAATGAGATCATAATAATAATCTCATTCTGTGTTATAAGATATTGATATTAGACTATAGAATTTAAAGACAGTCGGACTAAATGGCAACAGGACCGGATAATGATAAAATGGACAATGAGAAACACAGTTATTATGGTGCGCATTTAGGGCCCATATATAGTATGCATGTATGGTATGCATTTTCCCTCACATATGTTCAGTAGGCATGACGGTGCATACTCTGGGAACTTCACGCCTAAACGGCCAAGAAGTCCTGACCCGGCGGAGACCTTGGGAGGTGTGAAGTGGTTTCTTGAAAGACGGGAAGTCAGAGAGAATTTCCCAGCAGGAGCCCCCGAGGCTGAAGAGTTGAAAGACAATAGGGACGCCATGGAGCCTCGGAAGCTATATGTTTACTGAAGGACTGTGGGCTGGGAATGTAATATTTGATGTTGGGGGGGTTTGTGTCTCTGGAGAGTATAAGAGCTGTGTTGAATGATTTTTCTCCTTCTTTTGTTGAGATACTTGCTTGATAGAGGATGTAGACTTTCAATAAACCTTTCCTGAGAAATAAACTCAGTCTCGTTTGTGAAGGCATCCTCTACACTGGTGACCTACGACAAACCATGGCCGGTGACGGTGAGCTTTCCGCACCGGACTCTTCAGGAGCCAACCGGGTTAACGCAGCTACCGCACTACAGCTGCCCGATTTCTGGCAACATAACCCGCGCTCCTGGTTTACCACTGTGGAGGTGCAGTTCCACCTTCGGGGAATCTCAGCGGATGCAACGAGGTTCTACCATGTCATCGCGAAGCTGGACAGCCTCACAGTGCAGCGGGTGGAGAGCCTGACCAACCACCCGCCCCAAGACGACAAGTATGGTGCACTGAAAGCCGCCCTCATTCGAGCCTTCACTCCCTCGCTGGGAGAGCGAGCAGAGAAGCTCCTGGCGCTGACAGAAGGGGAAGCAGACAGGCCGGCAGATATGATGGCGAAGATGATGAGCCGGAGAGGCGAGGATGACGACGGCTTTATCTTCGCCCACCTCTTTCTCAGAACGCTACCGCCAGCGGTGAGAGTCACCCTGGCCAGCTCACAGCTACTCAACAACCGTGACTACCACGAGCTGGGCCAGGAGGCGCAGTGGCTCGTCGACGCCCATAGACGACATGCAGCCACGACGGCAGCAGCAGAGCTGAACGCACCCCCGCGAGACGAGGGGAGACCAGAGGCTGCAGCACCGGACCCACTGACGTCGGCAGCGGCAGAGGCCAGGAGAAGCGGGGCTGACAACACCCTCTGTTTCTACCATCGACGCTTCGCCGAGAGAGCGCGCAGATGCACCCCACCGTGCCGATACCAGCGCCAGGGAAACACCA
The DNA here is from genome assembly GCA_020510985.1 of Pholidichthys leucotaenia. NCBI lineage: Eukaryota > Metazoa > Chordata > Actinopteri > Cichliformes > Pholidichthyidae > Pholidichthys > Pholidichthys leucotaenia. The sequence goes on from CM035849.1 coordinate 268,722,262, forward strand.
GGACCGAGAGCCGGTAGCAGCTGTGACTCTCGGCACGAAGAACAAGCTGCTTTTCGTGACAGACACAAATTCGGGGAAAGAATTCCTGGTGGACACAGGCTCCCAGCTGAGTTTTGTCAAGCCTGCCTACGCGGACATGCTGACGCCTGCCAGCGGACCCCTGGTGTTAGCGGCGAACGGCTCCACGATCAAAACCTATGGGGAGAAGACGCTCCTCCTATCTCTCCACGGCCGCACCTTCGAGTGGACCTTCGTCATGGTCGCAGTTAGCAACAACATGCTAGGTGCTGACTTTTTATGCTCAAACAGTTTATTGGTTGATCTTGCTAATAGACGTATTGTAAATGCACTGTCTTGTTACTCTATCTCCTGCACAGCTCGGGTGGCCTTGCCTTCTGCACATCCCAATGTCACAGCAGCGGGTGATAAGTTTCATGCACTACTCAATCAGTTTCCAACACTCACGGTCCCAACATTTTCAGCGTCAGTTGCCAAACACGGGGTCGAGCATTTCATAACTACCTCTGGCCCCCCTGTTTTTGCAAAAGCTCGGTGCTTGGACCCAGCTAAACTGGCCATTGCGCGCGAGGAATTTGCCAACTTGGAAAAACTGGGCATTGTTAGACGCTCTAACAGCCCTTGGTCGTCACCCCTGCACATGGTGCCCAAGGCTGACAGCTCGTGGCGCCCTTGCGGTGATTTCCGCAGATTAAATAATGCTTCAGCACACGACCGCTACCCGATTCCGCACATCCAGGACTTTTCGGCACATTTGGCAGGGGAGCGCATCTTTTCCAAAATAGATTTGGTGCGCAGTTATCACCAAGTCCCAGTCCGCGCGCAAGACATACCCAAAACGGCAGTTATAACCCCTTTCGGGCTCTTCGAGTTTTTGCGCATGCCTTTGGGCCTCAAAGGCGGCACACAGACGTTCCAACGCATGATGGATGCAGTGCTGCGTGGCCTCCCTTTCGTGTTCGCTTATTTAGATGATATTTTGGTAGCCAGTACATCTGAAGCCGAACACGAACGCCACCTCACAGCCGTTTTTCAGAGGCTGACAGAACACGGGCTGATAATTAACCCAGCGAAATGCCAATTCGGGGTAGCGCAAATCGATTTTTTGGGGCACCGCGTGTCTCCAGAGGGCGCGGTCCCGCTGCCTGATAAAGTGCGCGCGATAACGGATTTCCCCAACCGCAGACAGTTAAGGCACTGCAAGAATTTTTGGGGATGGTCAATTTTTATAACCGCTTCCTCCCCAACGCGGCACGGCTCATGCACCCATTGGACGTGGCACTAAAGAAGCAAAAACCTGCATCTAAGGTCGAGTGGTCCCCGGACCGGGAGCGCGCTTTCTCACAAGTCAAATCGGCCCTCGCGAACGCTGCGTTATTGGCACACCCGGTGCCAGCAGCTCGCATGGCGCTAACCACGAACGCTTCCGACGTGGCAGTGGGGGCGGTTGTCGAGCAACTGGTAGCAGGGAGCTGGCAACCACTTGCGTTTTTCAGCAAAACATTGCGCGATAACGAGCGTAAATACAGCGCGTTTGATAGGGAGCTTTTAGCCCTGCATTTGGCCATCCGCCACTTCCAGTTCTGGTTGGAGGGGCGCCGTTTCACCGCCTTTGTAGACCACAAACCATTAACATTTGCAATGGCCAAAATTTCAGAGCCTTGGTTGGGCCAACAACAGAGACAGCTGGCTGCGATTTCGGAGTTTACCACCGACATTCAACACGTGGCAGGCAAACACAATGTCGTGGCAGATTGCCTCTCACGCGCAGTTGCACTGCCAGGCCCCCAGGGGGCAGACTCGGCGGCTGTAGACGCGGGCCAGGCTTGCGGCGCGGAAGCGCTCACAGCCCTGGTCTGCGTTGGGTTAGATTATGCAGCCATGGCCGCCGAGCAGGTTAACGATGCGGACGTGCGCGCACTCCAGTCTGGGCCAACAGGGCTAAGGCTGGAGCACAGGGTGCTTCAAAGAGGTATGCCCCCCTAATCTGCGATATCTCCACGGGGCGCCCCCCCCTGTGGTCCCAGCTGCGTGGCGTCGCCGTTTTTGACTTAATACATTCGCTGGCACATCCGGCCGTTTGCGCGTCGATCAAAATGGTGGGAGAGAAGTTTGTTTGGCCGGGGCTGCGTAAACAGGTCAAAGAATGGGCTGCAGCCTGCGCAGCGTGTCAAAGACCAAAGGTACACAAGCACACGCGGGCCCCTCTAGAACCTTTTCACATCCCAGCCAAACGCTTCGACCACGTGCATGTCGACTTGGTGGGATCCCTCCCGCTGTCACAGGGGTTCACACACCTTCTAACTATGGTGGACCGCACTACGCGCTGGCCAGAGGCGATTCCCCTGGCGTCAACCACAGCAGCAGACGTTGTGCACGCTTTTTTAACGACTTGGGTTGTGCGCTTTGGAGTCCCGTCAGACATAACATCTGACAGAGGACCCCAATTTGTTTCTGAGCTCTGGTCATCCATGGCACTCAGCCTGGGGGTGAAAATTCATCGCACCACTGCGTAGAACCCCCAGGCCTACGGTTTGTGCGAATGCTTTCACCGGTCATTGAAAGCAGCCCTCAGAGCGGCTCTCACGGACACAAATTGGGTTGATAAGCTTCCATGGGTTTTATTAGGGTTGCGTTCGGCACCTAAAGAAGATTTGCAAGCCTCTTTGGCCGAGCTAGTCTTCGCCCAACCTCTCCGGTTACCGGGAGAATTCCTTCCTGAGAACCCCGCACCAGATCGCCCCCCTGCTCAGCTGCTGCAGAGCGACGCGGGATCAAACACCCTCCCCGGCCCAGTTCATCACAGTTTTCCACGCGTTTTTGTGCCTAAAGCCTTAAAGAATGCAGAATTCGTCTTTGTTAGACACGACGCACAGAGGTTAGGTTTAAGACCACCTTATGATGGACCGTTCAGAGTGTTAGAAACCGGGGAAAAGCATTTTTTGCTTGATTTGGGAGACAGGAGGGAGTTAGTCTGCATTAACAGACTCAAACCCGCTTTTGTGTTAGCTGATGAACAAGTGCAGGTAGCCAGGGCCCCCCGTCGGGGCAGGCCACCGGGGAGACACTCTGCTAAGTTTTCACAATGATGTGCTAATGACTCTGATCCACAGATGCAAGAGACAGCCACAGGCAGAGCGAGACCTGCTCACAGCAGGTATGGCAGGCGGTTGAAGCCCAAGCAGTTGGATGTGTGATATGTTGTGCCAAAAATTTTTTTTCATTTTCGTTCTGTGTAATATGTCATGATTCTATGCATCTTTGGTGTAAGTTGTCCTTATTTAGATGTTTGGGGGGGGTTATATAGTGCGCATTTAGGGCCCATATATAGTATGCATGTATGGTATGCATTTTCCCTCACATATGTTCAGTAGGCATGACGGTGCATACTCTGGGAACTTCACGTCTAAACGGCCAAGAAGTCCTCACCCGGCGGAGACCTCGGGAGGTGTGAAGTGGTTTCTTGAAAGACGGGAAGTCAGAGAGAATGTCCCAGCAGGAGCCCCCTAGGCTGAAGAGTTGAAAGACAATAGGGATGCCAAGGAGCCTCGGAAGCTATATGTTTACTGAAGGACTGTGGGCTGGGAATGTAATATTTGATGTTGGGGGGGTTTTGTGTCTCTGGAGAGTATAAGAGCTGTGTTGAATGATTTTTCTCCCTCTTTTGTTGAGATACTTGCTTGATAGAGGATGTAGACTTTCAATAAACCTTTCCTGAGAAATAAACTCAGTCTCGTTTGTGAAGGCATCCTCTACATTATGTTATTTTGTGAGAAGCTGCTGCGGTCTGGATTGTTTTGTTTCTGTGTAATCTGCTCTGGTGTGGAAGAGAAAAAAAAAAAGTAAATCCTCCGCAGAGGCGGGGGGAGCAGGCTGTGAAATTGTTTGTGATTTTTTTCCTCCTGGTATTTGTGGAGTGTAAAAGGGATGGTTAATTAATTGTTTTCCTTCTGAGAAATGTTTAAAATTATAGGTATTTGAAAATAGTAGCTTTGAGCACAAGGAGTCAACTAGAGTTGTGTGTGTCACGGCAGTGTAGAAAAAATGGAAGGACCTTCACACTGCTTCGACCTTGTGGAGATAACGGAGAGAGGAGCAATTCTGTCTTTGTGTGTGGTGTGTGTGTGTGTGTGGATGCTTGAGAAAAAGGAGAAAAAAAACAGGCTGGTGAGGTGTAGCTGACCTGTGTGACAGGGGAGTGAAAGAGAAGTTATCTATATACTGGGTATTTTTGCAAGTTTTGGGGTTTTATTTTTTTCAACTCTAACTGTGCAGGTTTTTAACTCTAATGTTGCGTTCGTGATAAATTATTTACGTATTTTTTAAAGCAATTTTTTGACGTATCACTGACTTTTTTCTTTGACTGAAGCATAACAGTGCACTTTACAGGGAAAAAAGGACACGGGACTAACGATTTCCCCGCTGTCTCCAAAATAACCGGCCTCTGCGACCCGGCCTCTCGCAGCTGTCCACGCCTCCCTCGACGTGACCACAGGCACATAGAACACTAAGTTAAGTACAAATGCTTGCATCTTAATCAATGCTACCAGCATGACAATGATGAAATTAATTGAATATTACAAAATCATGCTTTCACTTAATAATGCCTAATCACTGAAGGCTTTATGTATACCCTATATTACATGATTCAAAGCATAGAGGTTCAAAAGAGATTGATAATTAATGTGTTTGTGCATATGATTTGCCAGAAACTACTAATTATCAAACAGAGGTCTTGGTAATTGTATGCCATATTGTTGCATTGTTTAAATAATACTATACTCACCTTTTAATAAATGACATATGCAATCTTATTTACATTTCGACCCTAGGCCTGACCGTGTTAAAAAAAGGGGGGGGGGGGGGGAATGCGAGAGCAGGATCTGAGACAGTCCATGCTGTGACTTTTTCCCTCCTAAAGAACATAGCAAGATGATGATGAAGTTTTTATTATTGGGAGACGGTAAATTTATGAACAGAAAAGACAGAAATAGCACAAGAATTATGTTAAAATGGAGAAAGGGAATTTAATTTCAGCCTTCAAAGGGAAAACACACAGGCCACAGACTGTGGTCCTGTGCCATAAATTCCAGAAAACAGAGATTAGGTTTACACCTGCAGTTACTGATTCTAAATGCTGCATTGGTTTAAGGCTTCTAATATATGACATTGTTTTGTTTGAACATAATCTTAAATTAAGTGATTACCATGTCAATTAGTAAAACCTTTACTGATTCACAGAATATTTAGCAAATACTTGTTGTGAGTAGCAAACTCACATTCAAATTGTGGAAGCTTTAGGTGTGATTTAAAGGTTTTTCTACTAATCTTCATTCTTTGTTTTTCAACAGGAAAGGGAAAGCATTCACAATTTTTTTTAGCTTTCACCAGGAATTAGATTTGCCAATTTAATAAGGAATCATAACATCATCATTACCTTTCAATTTAATAAATCCTTGGTGACATATGCAATATGTAATAAAATAAAATAATAAAAAACAATAATTCACTTGTGTTTCTTGATATTAATAAACAATTGGGATAAACATTTAAGGGATACAAAACTAATGATGATCGCTGGAACATAAGTAAAATCAATTTATGAGGTGATAAAACTTGCACTCCTGTTGATGTAAACACTGATGTGCAGACTGGGAAGCCATGAGGCTTTCCTCAAATTTTTCTTTACAGGATAGCACCAAGATTTGATCTTTGTGAGAGATGAAGGGAGGCCGGACAGTGGGCGTGTGAGTGACGGGCTCATTGGCTGGAAGGGGTGACAGTGACTGACCACAGGAGAAAGGACCCCTAAATTGACAAACATTTTTTGACGCTAAGTGGAACAAATGACTTTGTAAATGACATAAAGCATAACAATTTAAATGACTCTGACTTTTAAAATGTAGTGTTCATATGACTTTACACTGCAGGATTCATCTGATGCTACTCGCCACATAATGGTGTGACAATATCACATTTCAGAAATGAGACAGTAATAAGGAATGTGTTTTCCCGATGCTCAGCCGTGGCCAAGCTGGGCTTTGGGACTACAGTCCACCCATAATTTACCAAGGAATGTATAAAATGTGGCATTCCTTGTACAAAATTAAGCCAAATTCTAATTAGGCAATATGCCCACCTTTCCATTGACTGAAGAAGTGTGACGCAATTCATTTACACAAATTCAACCTGTCTGTGTTCAACTAGACAAACTGATCTTACTTGCTGCACGGTGGCGCAGTGGTTAGCACTGTGGCAGCACAGTTTACCCTTGGCCGGGGGATTGTGGGGATCGTGGGATCGTGGGTTCGATCCCAGCCCCCGACCAACAGTGATCTGTGTGGAGTTTGCATGTTCTCCCCGTGTTGCGTGGGTTTACTCCGGGATTTCTCCGGTTTCCTCCCACATGCCCAAAACATGCATGTTAGGTTAATTGGCTGTTCTAAATTGTCCCTAGATATCTGTTTCCTATAGGCCCTTAGAATAGAGGGTTAGTATTAATGAAAGCGCTTTGAGTGGTCTTTGTGACTAGAAAAGCGCTATATAAGTGCAGGTTAGTTAGTTAGTTAGTAGTTATCAGTGCTAAATCATATCAAATCTGCACAGACAGCTATTTTGTTTTTCTTAAATGGAATTTGTTAAATTAGTTCAAGAGAGATCACAAAAGAAGCCATGATTATTGAAATCTCATTTTTGAAGGAGCTGTACTACTTACAAATTTTCATCTAAATTAACTGTGTGTAACACATAAAAGCGGTAACATGCTTCCTTTCAGTAAAAGACACTACCCATCAAGCACATACCCTGTAACTTTGCTGCATGTGCATCTCCATGCATCAAAAAGGGGGTACCAAAGAAATTAATTAGAAAAATAATAGCAATCCTTAGAAAAATAGATAATACATAAAAATTATCAATAGATGATCAATAATGAATAGGAAAATATAAATGAAACTGCATGGTAATGAAATCACAACATTTAATGGGAGAAGTTAAAAGTTAGATCAATAAATTTTCAGATATTTAAGAAAATATCTGTAGATTATTGTAAAGGAAATATGTTAATAAGAAACAAGGTAAACTGATAAGGAAGAAAACAATGCAAATTTATGAGAAAAGTTCCAAATGTCTAAGAAAGGTCCAATTTGTGCTGAATTTATGTTCTACTGTGAGACTTAATTTAGAATCTACTACAAAGGCAATACAGATTCTTACTCAATTAAGGGAGCAATGCTTTAGGGAGCTCAAAGCAAAATAATTTGATCCTCCCTGCATAAACTTAGTTTTTTCAAAACCCTTGCATGAGTCTCATTGAGCTAAATAAGAGTGGAGGTAAAAATGTTTAGAAATTATTTACACACTTATTGAATATACAAAGATTTTCCCCTACACTAACTTAAATACTGCTATGGTGATACTGAAACCCTTATCTGGAACAATACTAAGATTTAAAATAGCTGAAATGATTTACTTAAATAATGAAGAACATTTAATGGAATACACTTTGTTAACCCCTTGAACTCTGTGAATTCCGCGGGCGGTCACGTCTCTGCATCTTAGTGCGTCTCAGTGCGCACTGAAAAAAAAAGCTTTATTTCCGGTCTTCCAGTACAGACACAGCCTTGTTACAACATGAGAAAAAAGCTGTGTAATATATTAATTTTTTGTGGTATTTTTACAAAATGTTGACCTGAGCTTGAAAACACTTGGTTCTACATTTCTGTTGTGTTTTCCAGCCAGTATCTGACAGCTGTATGTTATTTGCAAGCATTTGTATCTAAAAAAAAAACAAAACACCCAGGCGAACTATCTTGTTACTCAGTGGCAGGAGCACTTAGAGAGATTTTATGACTGTTTTGCCAAAAAATTCAGTGTTTTCTTTTAAATGAGACTAACCCCATGAAGATGCTGCAAAGGGTTGAAGAACGGCTTTTGATTTACTTTGGGCATGTTATTTTTAGGCGTTTTTAGGGAAGTTGAACAGAGTTCAACAGGTTAATTAAATCAAGTCACATTTAAGTGCAGTTTCTAAATTATTTGTACCAAACATTTACCCAGGAGACCATTTAGCTCACCATTGACAATCTACATGATCAGTATAATACACAAATAAGGAAAATAGGGAAACTGTGAATGACAAACCCTCTTATTAAACCCTATTAACTTAGGTGATGAGGAAGGGTTTCTGGGTGATTACATGCAAAGGATGACAATTGACTGTGATGTTATCCATACTGCCCTTCCCAGGAGAGACCATGTGACAAAGGAACCGTGGGAGGTGCACCCATCTCTTGGGCAAACCAGGGGATCTGGTCATCAAAGGAAACTGGACCAGAACTCCCTGGCAAGGACAGCACAAAGGTTATCCTGCTGACCTGAACAGCCGCGGAAAGCGAAGGACGTGGCACTTGGGTGCATCTGACGTTTTACCACACTTGAAATTCTCAGCAAGAGACTGTTTAATTTAAATTGTATACTTTTTTTTTTTTTTAAAGACAACAAATGACTGTTTAACTGTTTCTCTATGCATGTATCAGCTGATGGCGTTCATGTCCAGTAACGACCTTGTTGATAGAGAAGCAGGCTGTTTGTTTATCATGACAAGGGAAAAGAGAAAAATTCAAGGGAAAGAAAAGGAAACACTTATCCTCCTCATCATCCTCTAGTAATACTTAATATTGGTTATTAAGCTGTTTCATTGCTTTTACACTGTAGACTCTACAGTGTAAAGTCTGTAAACATTCTCTACAGTGTAGAGAATGTTTACTCCTTAATAACATTAACAGTTGGACAAATTATCTTTTATTGCTAAAATAATGCAGCTAACTATAGGCTGTTTTTTTTTAAGAGAGAGACTATATGCAGAAATAACAGCAAATTTCATTTTGAATCACACCTGACACAACACATCACTCCACTGATTAGAAACATGATGACACTCCTTACTCTGCGAATGCAAGGTTAATTTCATCAGGGAACTCCTCTTTTTGAAGTGGTGATGTCCCCTGTCCAACAGCTTAACACTCTCTGAGTATGCAACGGCTTACAGTGCGTCTGTCCCCTGTACTGCTACCCTGCTTGACCAACGAAGCGAGCAAGTGTTATACCAAGGATCTACATTGACAAAGGTCATTGAGTCATGGGGCGCATTCACATTTGGCCAGGACTGGGCAGATCTGTGTACCCCGTTTTGACAACTGACCGTACCCTCACCATGTCGGCAGGGCAGGTGGGCAAGGTGAAGAGAGATGCTATTCTACCTCTTGATGCTATTTATGGAGCATGAATGTAATTTCAGATAGAAAGTACAGGAGTGAGGTTTTTGTTCATTGTTTCTTTGAGTGAGAGTGGAAACAAAATACCTTAGGGATGAAAACATTTAATTGTAGACTACAATCATTTACACAATTATAACAGTGGATACACACAGCTTCATTGCTTTGCAGGCAATGATAACCAAAGTAATTAAGTTAGTGTTTCTCTTCATGGAGAAGTCTCATCATAAACTTGGTAATGCTTTTATAGTGATAACTTTGGACTTTTCTTGTGTGAGCCCTTAATATGATGATAAGGCTGGTTATTGTAAACTTAGTAATATGTTTTCATACAACTACTGCAGATGATGAGAATGGTGAAAAGGGATAACACTAAGGAGCTTGAAGGTTGCAATATGGTTTAGAGGATGTGTGTGAGACTGGGGGTCAGACGTCTACACTGATAATGTCTTTGGTATGCCCTGCTCTTCTGTGTCTGAGGAATGTGCTGGAACTTTAAGCTCATGTAGATTAGGTTTATAGACACCCTGTCTGTCTCCGAAATGACCCTGGATGGTTCTGCAGATCGCTTTCCCAAAGCAAAATAATTTAATATGGGGAGCGCAAGTATCAGGAGGGCATTTGGCGCCCCATACGGCTTTCTCTTGCAAGGATCCTCCTCTATACCAAGGTGTCCAGGAAGCTGCCCACCTGCTTTCCTACTGCGAGGATGGCGATGAAGTTGTGCCACAACTGGACCTGGACAAGGACTTTGAAGACGCACCTGAAATAGTTTAGGGTCTGCAATAGGGTCTACAATGCACACTTACATGATGTTAGCATTTGCTTCGCTGTGCCTCTGCCCCACAGGTTTCTTTTGTGAGATATGATTCATGGGATGTAGACATGTATAGGGGGATAGATTATTTTGATATATTTTACACATATAGAATTGTTAGCCATATTCACCCACAATGTTTGCACCACACCTGATGTCCACCAGAGAGATGGCGACCTGAATGGGGGCAGGTCCACGTGACTGCTGAAAGGGAACATCAGTTACATACAGAAACTTAGAAACACTACACTCAGGGGTTAGAGTAGGGTTATGAGATGGGTTTATGCCCATCTCAACAGGGGGAGATGCAAAACCGGGAATATAAGTTGCTATTAAGTTTGTGAGGTGCCCATTAGGACACCTCAACAGGGGGAATTGTTGGTAAATTTCTATGATGCTCTTGTCTGTCTGAGAATGTTGGTTAGTCTGCAACTATGTTTCTCCAACCTTCATCCTGCTTGCTTTGAGAATATCAGTTATTCTGTACACTCGGGTAAAGAGAGGTGCAGAGCTGTCAACTGATCACACCCTGGTGGTGAGTTGGATCCGATGGCAGGGGAGGAAGCCATTCAGACCTGGTAGACCCAAACGTATAGTGAGGGTGTGCTGGGAACGTCTGGCTGAGGCCCCTGTCCGGGCGGTCTTCAACTCCCACCTCCGGAAGAACTTCAACCACATTCTGAGGGAGTCTGGAGACATGGAGTCTGAATGGGCCATGTTCTCCACCTCTGTTGTTGAAGCGGCGGCCCAGAGCTGCGGCCGCAAGGTGGTCGGTGCATCTCGTGGTGGCAACCCTCGAACTAAGTGGTGGACACCAGTGGTGAGGGGGGCCATTAAGCTGAAGAAGGAGTCCTATCGAGCTTGGTTGGCTTGTGGGACTCCCAAAGCAGCTGAGGTGTACCGGCAGGCCAAGCGGAGTGCAGCTCGGGTGGTTGTTGAAGCAAAAACCCGGGTATGGGAGGAGTTCGGTGAGGCCATGGAACAAGACTTTTGGTCGGCCTCGAAGAGATTCTGGCAAACTGTCCGGCGGCTCAGGAGGGGAAAGCAGCTCCCTGTCCACACTGTGTATGGTGGGGATGGGACACTGTTGACTCCGACTGGGGATATCGTCGGGCAGTGGAAGGAATACTTCGAGGATCTCCTCAATCCCACTGATACGCCTTCCACAGAGGAAGCAGCGTTTGGGGACAAGGGGGGTGACTCGCCTATCACAGGGGCTGAGGTTGCCAAGGTGGTTAAAAATCTCCTTGGTGGCCAGGCCCCGGGGGTGGGCGAGATTCGCCCTGAGTACCTCAAGGCCCTGGATGTTGTTGGGCTGTCATGGTTGACACACCTCTGCAACATTGCGTGGAGGTCGGGGGCAATGCCTTTGGCATGGCAAACCGGGGTGGTGGTTCCTCTCTTCAAAAAAGGGGACCGGAGGGTGTGCTCCAACTTTAGAGGGATCACATTCCTCAGCCTCCCTGGGAAGGTCTATGCCAAGGTACTGGAGAGGAGAGTCCGACCGTTGGTCGAACCTCGGATTCAGAAGGAGCAATGTGGTTTTCGTCCTGGCCGTGGCACATCGGACCAGCTCTTTACCCTCTCGAGAATTCTCGAGGGTTCATGGGAGTTTGCCCAACCAGTTTACATGTGTTTTGTGGACTTGGAGAAGGCATTTGACCGCGTCCCTCATGGTTTTTTGTGTGGGGTGCTTCGGGAGTATGGGGTATCGAGCTTGTTGCTACGAGCTATTCGGTCTCTGTACGACCGTTGTGAGAGTTTGGTTTGTATTGCCAACACTCGGTCGGAGACATTCCCAGTGAGAGTTGGACTCTGCCAGGGCTGCCCTTTGTCACCGATCCTGTTCATAATGTTTATGGACAGGATTTCTAGGCGCAGCCAGGAAATGGAGGGTGTCGTGCTTGGTGACCACAGGATCTCATCTCTGTTGTTTGCAGATGATGTTGTCCTGTTGGCTTCATCCAGCAATGACCTACAGCTCTTGCTGGGACGGTTTGCCGCTGAGTGTGAAGCGGCTGGGATGAGAATCAGCACCTCCAAGTCCAAGTCCATGGTCCTCAGCCGGAAAAAGGTGGATTGTCCTCTCTGGGTTGGAGATAGGCTCCTGCCCCAAGTGGAGGAGTTTAAGTATCTTGGGGTGTTGTTCATGAGTGAGGGGAAAATGGAACGAGAGATTGACAGACGGATTGGAGCAGCATCTGCAGTGATGCGGACGTTGGATGAGTTGAGATGAGCTGGCACATAGTAGAATGACACTGATGCACATGAGGGGAGCCCTCCCTCCTGCGTGAGGGAGTGGCAGAGTTCTATAAAAAGCATCGGACCCACTGTTGAAGTAGTGCTCTCTCTTGATACGTCTTGAAAGTAGTGTTCTGGCGCTATACCTTGTACCATATCTCAGCTTCAGTAAAATAAGTGAAACTATACTTCACCTCTCTGTCTGGTTATTTGGCCTTCGTACCAAAAGAACCGGAGGTTAAGACATTTTAGCGCAACACATGGACTATGTTAATTTAGTGCCTGGCCTCATTGCATATGTCTTTGTGGGAGTTGTCATGTCAACACACAAATTTGAGGGACTTAAATGACTAGCACAAGGTAATTTATTATGGTTTGCTGTTGTCAGTCTTCTGCTAAATGCACCAGGATTTGACGTCCAAAAAAGCTTGTCATTTTTTGTTTTTTTCCCCCTTGTCTTGTCAGGCAGCTAGGTGAGCAGAACAGAAATCTGCTACCCTTATTGTTCCAAAACAGATTTAGGGTCAGATTTACTAAGGCAGTGCAAATTAGTGATTGCACAAATTAGACAGAGCGCCAAAGGGAGTGGCCAATTTTTGCCAGTGATTTACTATCAACACGCAAAATTATGAACACAGATGCAATCACTTCATCTTAATAATGACCACCCATCCACCAAAGAGCACCGCAAAATTGTGCACAGGCACAGCCGAGGATGCGGGTCATCAACGAAGGCACAGCCAGTTTGGTGGAGCATAATATAGTTTTTTAAGGCTTTTTTTAAAGCTTTTGTTTAAGCGCAAACCCCAGTAAAATAGTTTATATTTGTTCGTCATATATGAAAGTTTTGATTTTCATTTCACATGGCAGACTTTAATATTTATAAATTAAGGACTACTCATGAATGAATTGATTATTTGAACAATGTGTTTATTTTATTAACACTAGAACCATCAAGATGGTCTGATGGAGACTCTGGGGTTTTATTATGTGAATAACTTTGTTATAACACAATCTACAGGTCTCCCAGTTCACCACATTTTATAAATGCCATTGGGTTAAAGTGTTGCAATGTGGGGGGTGGGGTGGGGGGGGGCATTTCTATGGATCTGTGGGCTCTTTTTGTTAATAATGCCATTGTTGTTTTCCTCCTATACTGTGTATCCTGAACTGGGAGAGAGAAATAGAGAGAAGAGGGAACTGAATTACCGTTTTATGCACAGCAACAAGAAATACTGTAAATATAGAAATATGGATAGAGAGAGAGAAAAAAAAAACCATAAAACAAAGAAAACTGACTATGTGGAAGATTTTGCTTCAAGAGCAAGGGGGAGCTGAGGAAAACTCCAGATCTGAGTCTGAACCTCAGCAGAAAAGAGAAAAAAGTCATTATTGGTTGACACATCTGCATGACCACTGCAGATACAAGGGCTCCTACTGTATCCTATTTTATGGATAGAAATTCATGTAACAGGCTATATAGAGTATAAACAAATGAAATTTAAAAAAAAACAAAAACTGCCACCCGATCTCTGTGAGACCCTTGAGAGTCTGTTCTTCTGTCATGCCAAATAAAGTCACGCACAGGAAGAAGCTTCTCTCTCATGGGCCATGCACCCTCGGTTCTCGCCAGTGTCTCAGGAACAATGATCAGTCTCATGTCAGATGCAGATCAATTAAGACAACCTTTTTTGGGGCTGCACGGTGGCGCAGTGGTTAGCACTGCGGCAGCACAGTTTACCCTTGGCCGGGGGATTGTGGGGATCGTGGGATTGTGGGTTCGATCCCAGCCCCCGACCAACAGTGATCTGTGTGGAGTTTGCATGTTCTCCCCGTGTTGCGTGGGTTTACTCCGGGATTTCTCCGGTTTCCTCCCACATGCCAAAAACATGCATGTTAGGTTAATTGGCTGTTCTAAATTGTCCCTAGATATCTGTTTCCTATAGGCCCTTAGAATAGAGGGTTAGTATTAATGAAAGCGCTTTGAGTGGTCTTTGTGACTAGAAAAGCGCTATATAAGTGCAGGTTAGTTAGTTAGTTAGTTAGTGTTAAATCCTGGTGCATTTAGCAGGAAACTGACAACCACAAACCTTAGTAAATCACCTTGCATCAGTCATTTAAATACTCTCCTCCCTCAAATTTTGTGCTTTGACATGACAACTCCCACAAATGCATATTGTCATGATTTGAGCATGGGGGGATGCCGCTGTGCTCTGTGCTTTTCTATATTTGTCTGGTGTTGTATTGTTGAGTTCCTATTCCCGTTTTTTTTTTTTTTTAATCTTTAGTTAATTTTCACATATGGCATCTTAGTATGATTTATTTTCCAGTTTATGTTCTTTGTAATTTTGTTATTTACATATTTGGATTTACTTGTCTTTATTTGCCATTGTATTATATTCGTATCATGCTGTGTTTTCTCTCTGTCTCTCCCTCTTCAGGGCTGCAGCTGTCAGTGCCACTTCCGGGTTTTTTGCTCTGTCATGGGCGGTGCTCCTGTCAGTTGTCAGTCCCGTCTTCTCCCTCTCGCTACTCCCAGCTGATTTCTGTTGTAATCATTATCACTTCTTGCCTGCTCATGGTATCCACACTTGCCATCATTTGTGTTCATTTGCTCCTAGCTCTATTTAAGGGCTGTTATTTTCTTCCTCATTGCCGGAGTCTTATCTACTCTCCTCCACCAGAACTCTTCCCCTGTTCTGCTGTGCTCTGTGTTGTCTTCTTATTCTACTGTTCATAAGTTTGCTTTGTGATTAGTTTGGATTTTGTTGGTGCACTGTTTTAAAATTGTGTTTTTGTTTTCAATAAATACCACAAACTGCAGTTCAGCGCATGGGTCTCCCCTCTTTGCCATTCGGGCAATACATGACAGAAGACTTAGGCCATGGAGGACTTGATTCCAGACCCACAGCCATGGTTTGAGAGTGCTGTGACTGAGCTGAAGGCTGTGCCTATGTTGGAGCGTCTTCTGGTCTCACGGGAACCAAACTCCTGTATCCACGCCGGACGAGCCACCTGCGTGGGTTGCTTCACTTGGGGGTCCCAGGACTGCATCTACCACCATGTCTGCTGCAGGGGCCTCCACAGCAGAGTTGAAGCTGGACCTCCAGAAGGCCGGGCCCGAGACGTCGTCACCCGGATCGACGGAGTCCTTGATGGCGGTGGAGCTTAAGCCCAGGCAAGTGCTCTTCTTTGTTTCCTCTGTGTCCTATTTGGCGAGATTTTGGCTGGCTCTTGGTGAAGAAAGTCAAGTGCAGCCATCAGCTGCACCTGAGCTCACCTCGCCAGGCTCCACTGCCGCCAGACACCCTGACCCTGTTTCTCTGCCTCTCCTGTCTGAGCCTTTCTCCAGGGTCACCAAGGTTCATCCGACTGCGCCAGAGGTCTCCGTGGGTCCAGCCTCGCCACCTGAAATCTCCGTGGGTCCAGCTCCCCCATCGAGGCCATTGCAGGTACTCCATCCCAGCCCGGGATCTCCATGGGTTCTGCTCTCCCTCCGGATGAGGTTTCCGTGGATTCACCGTTCCAGTGGATTCACCGTTCCAGCCTGGGGCCTCTGAGGGTGCTGCTTCCCTGCCAGCTGAGGTCGTTGCAGGTGCGCCATCCCAACCTGGGACCTCCGCAGGTGTAGTTCTTCATCCGGTTGAGGTTTTCACGGGTGCTCCGTTCCAGCTCGGGGCCGCCGAGGGTGATGCTTTCCCATCAGTTGGGGTCGTTGTGGGTGCTCCGTCCCAGCCCAGGGCCTCTGTGGGTGCAGCTCTTCCTCAGTCCGGGTCCACTGTGGGTGCAGCTTTGGCTCAGACCAGGTCCACTGTGGGTGGAGCTTCACTCCAGCCACGAGCCTCTGTGAGTGCAGCTTTACTCCAGCCCGGAGCCTCTGCGGGTGCTGCTTTGCTCCAGCCTGGAGCCTCAGTGGGAGCCACTTTGCTCCAGCCCAGAGCCACAGCAGGTGTTGCTTTGCTCCAGCCTGGAGCCACCGTGGGTGCAGCTTTGCTCCAGCCAGGAGGCACCGCGGGTGCAGCGTTTTCCCAGTTCGGGACCACCAAGGATGCTGCAGGCCAGTCCAAAAGTGTCATGGTCCCCTCTCCTCTGCCAGATGCTGTCGTGTTCCCCTCTCCTCTGCCCGAGGCCGTCGTGGTCCCCTCTCCTCTGCCTGAGGCCATCATGGTTCCCTCTCCTCTGCCCGAGACCATCGTGGTCCCTTCTCCTCTGCCCAAGACAGTCGTGGTCCCTCTCCTCTGCCCGAGGCCATTGTGGTTTCCTCAATTCCACTGTCCTCTTCCTCGTTGGCCCTCCCCATGGGGCAGCCACCTCCTGGGGCACCCCTTCTGTTTAGGTGGTGAAAAAATTCTGGCCAATCGCCTGACCGGCTGCGCCACTGGGTTGGGTGGCCCACATTCTCCGGTATACCACCCGACTCTTACCACCACACCATCTGTCAGGTCTGGGACTTTAGCCGGCCACCTGAACTGTCTAGTTCTTTGGTCCAGGGGGCCTAGGTGCCCGGTTGTGCGTGGGTGTGGGTCCTGAGTGGGTTTTCTTGTTTATTGTTCCCTCCTAGTCTGGGTTTTGCTGGGGTGTGAGCTATGTGAGTTTTTTCTTATTTTCTTTGGTTTGTTTTGGTCCCTCCATGCCTGGGTCCCCATCCTCCCGCCCGGGGTGGGGTTGTTTTTTTTGTTTTTGATGGGGTGTTTTTTTGTGTAGGTGGGTCCTTTTTCCTTTGTTGTTGCCTGGGGCGTCTGGTACCCATCCCCTTGGGGGTGGGGTGGGGGAGCTCTGTCACGATCTGAACATGGGGGAATACCGCTGTGCTCTGTCTCTTTGCCTTTGTTCTATATTTGTATGGTGTTGTATTAAGTTCTTATTCTTGTTTTTTTTATCTTTGGTTAATTTTCACATACGGTTTCTTAGTATGATTTATTTTCCTTTTTACATTCTTTGAAATTTTGTTATTTACATATTTGGATTTACTTGTCTTTATTTGCCATTGTATTATATTCATATCCTACTGTGTTCTCTTTCTCTCTCTCTCTCTCTCTCTCTCTCTCTCTCTCTCCCTCTCTCTCCCTCTTCGGGGCTGCGGCTGTCAGTGGCACTTCAAGGTATTTTGCTCTGTTGTGGGCAGTGCTCCTATCAGCTGTCAGTCCCATCTTCTCCCTTTCACTACTCCCAGCTGATTTCTGTTGTAATCATTGTCACCTCTTGCCCTCTCATAGTACCCACACCTGCCATCATTTGTTCAAAATGATTTGCCAATCATTTGTTCCTAGCTCTATTTAAGGACTTATTTTCTTCTTCATTGCCGGAGTCATCAACTCTCCTCCACCAGAACTCTTCCCCTGTTCTGGTGTGCCCTGTGTTATCTTCTTATTCTACCATTTGTAAAATTGCTTTGTGATTAGTTTGGATTTTGTTGGTGCACTGTTTGAACTTTGTGTTTTTGTTTTCAATAAATACCACAAACTGCAGTTCAGCGCCTGGGTCTCTCCTCTCTGCCATTCGGGCAATCCATGAGACATATGCAATGTGGCCAGGTGCAAAATTAAAATAGTCCACACCTTTCCACTGCAAATTTTGCTGTGCTTCCTTTAGTAAATCTCAACAGTAGTTTTTTTTTTTTTGTTTGTTTTTTTTTTTTAGCACCAAAACAGAGGTTTTGCGATGGCACAGCATTTTAAAAAAAAAAATCTCCCCCTTACAGACGTGGACAAAATTGTGGGTACCCCTTTGTTAATGAAAGAAAAACCCACAATGGTCACAGTGGTAATAAATAAAAATTCTTTGAAAATAAACCAATGAAAATCAGACAATGCTTTTGAATTGTGGTTCAACAGAATTATTTAAAAAAAACAAACTCATGAAACAGGCCTGGACAAAAATGATGGTACCCTTAACTTAATATTTTGTTGCACAACCTTTTGAGGTAATCATTGCAATCAAACGATTTCTGTAACTGTCAAAGAGACTTCTGCACCTCTCAGCAGGTATTTTGGCCCACTCCTCATGAGCAAACTGCTCCAGTTGTCTCAGGTTTGAAGGGTGCCTTCTCCAGACGGTATGCTTCAGCTCCTTCCACAGATGTTCGATAGGATTTAGATCAGGGCTCATAGAAGGCCACTTTAGAATAGTCCAGTGTTTCGCTCTTAGCCATTCTTGGGTGTTTTTAGCTGTGTGTTTTGGGTCATTATCCTGTTGCAAGACCCATGACCTGCGACTGAGACCAAGCTGTCTGACACTGGGCAGCACATTTCTCACTAGAATACCTCGATAGTCTTGAGATTTCATTGTACCCTGCTTCATTTTTGCGTCTGTGAACATACAGCTGATGTGCTTTGCCAAAAAAGTTCCAGTTTTTTCTCATCTGTCCATAGGACATTCTCCCAGAAGCTTTGTGGCTTGTCAACATGCAGTTTGGCAAATTCCAGTCTGGCTTTTTTATGATTTGTTTTCAACAGTGGTGTCCTCCTTGGTGGTCTACCATGAAATCCACTTTGGCTCAAACAATGACGGATGGTGCAATCTGACACTGATGTACCTTGACCTTGGAGTTCACTATGAATGTGTTTAGAGGTTGTTCTGGGCTCTGTTGTTACCATTCGTATTATCCGTCTCCTCCTGCAGCCACGTCCCGGGAGGTTGGCTACAGTCCCGTGGATCTTAAATTTCTGAATAATATGTGCAACTGTAGTCACAGGAACATCAAGCTGCTTGGAGATGGTCTTGTAGCCTTTACCTTTAACATGCTTGTCTATAATTTTCTTTCTAAGCTCCTGATACAACTCTCTCCTTTGCTTCCTCTGGTCCATGTTTAGTGTAAGATAAGATAAGATAAGATAAGATAAGCCTTTATTAGTCCCGCAATGGGGAAATTCCAGGATTGCAACAGCACAGGGATAGCAACACTCAGAGCAACAATCAGAAGGCAAGAAAAAACAAGAGCAGCTAGTATACATATGTACATATGAGATGAGATGAGATTCAACTTTATTGTCATTACACATGTATGAATACAAGGTAACGAAACGTGACTTGGCATTTGGGCACTCTCTCTCTCTCTCTATATATATATATATATATATATATATATATAGAGAGAGAGAGAGCATATATACATATATGTGTGTGTGTGTATATATATATATATATATATATATATATATAGCGTATATATATATATATATATATATATATATATATATATATATATATATATATATATATATATATATATATATATATATATATATATATCGTATATATAGCGTATATATAGCGTATATATATATATATATATATATATATATATATATATATATATATATATATATATATATATATATATATATATATATAGCGTATATATAGCGTATATATATATAGCGTGTGTATATATATATATATATATATATATATATATATATATATATATATATATATATATATATATATATATATATATATATATATATATACTGTATATATATATATATAGCGTATATATATAGCGTATATACTGTATATATATATATATATATATATATATATATATATATATATATAGCGTATATACTGTATATATATATAGACACACAGTACCGGAGCATTGTGGTTGGTGGATGTGCAGTGTGATACACACACACCATGTCACCAAACAGCACAGTGACTACTTGTTACCCTTTAAATAGGCCGACTGACTGATTACAAGTTTGTAGACACCTGTGATGTTAATTAGAGGACACATCTTGGTTGAACATGTCCCTATGGTCACATTATTTTCAATCTTTTCTAGGGATACCATCATTTTTGTCCAGGCCTGTTTCATGAGTTTGTTTTTTAAAATAATTCTGTTGAACCACAATTCAAAAGCATTGTCTGATTTTCATTGGTTGATTTTCATAGAATTTTTATTTATTACCACTTTTGTCAGATTCAAGTTATTTCTGTGACAATCCCCACACAATCCCGCACTCGCACTCCCGGCCCCACCCACTCACTCTCACACTGCCGTACCTGCACAATCTCACTCCCACTCACGTTCATCCATACACACACTCTCACTCGCGCTCTGACCTACTCACATCCATTCGTGCTCTCAGAATCAGAATCAGAATCAGAATCAGAATCAGGTTTATTGCCATTGTTTATTTATTTATTTATTTTATTGCCAAAAACTAAAGGACTAGAAACGTGCAATAAGTGTAGAAAAATAAGTAGTAATAAGTAATAATAATAATAATACTAGTAATAATGAGTAGTACTAGTCAAGGCAGTTTAAAAAATTAGCATGAAGCAGATAATGTGAAGTACCACATAGTGCAGTCAATAATGCAACAAAAAAACAGTGATGATTGACATGAGTCTGGTTGAGCTGCTGTACATAGTGCACGAGAGTCAAAAGTCACTTAGTGTTCAGCAGTCTGATGGCAGAGGGGAAAAAGCTGTTCATGTGCCGAGAGGTTTTAGTCCGAATGGACCGAAGCCTTCTACCTGAGGGGAGGGGGGCAAACAGCACGTGACCAGGATGTGAAGGATCGGCTATGATCCGGCCAGCACGCCTCCGGGTCCTGGAGATGTACAGGTCCTGGAGAGATGGGAGCTTGCAGCCTATCACCTTCTCAGCAGTGCGCACGACACGCTGCAGCCTTAGTCTGTCCCTGGCAGTGTCTCCCACACACACTCACCCACACTCATTCACCCTCATTACTTAGGGTGACCGTGATGCAGATGCAGTGAGCATGAATGTGCACCAGTGACCGGCAGCAGCCGGGGAGACCGCCAGCGCATGCCAGCAGCCACACCCCTGCTGACCCTCCCCAGGGTGGCCGCGTCCACAGAAGCAGACCACCACCCCCAGCACCCACCTGAGCGATTGATCAGTGAACCACCGCAGGGGCTCCGAGATGCCACCTGGTGTGCAAAGCACCACACAAAACCGCCCCATCATCACCATCTCCACTCATCACTCCCTCACTCTCGCTTACTCTCTCGTAGAACCACTCTCTCACTCCCTTGCTCAAATCTATTCATTTGGCAGCACCCAGGGATTTTGACTAACTAACTACTAACTAACCTGCACTTATATAGCGCTTTTCTAGTCACAAAGACCACTCAAAGCGCTTTCATTAATACTAACCCTCTATTCTAAGGGCCTATAGGAAACAGATATCTAGGGACAATTTAGAACAGCCAATTAACCTAACATGCATGTTTTTGGCATGTGGGAGGAAACCGGAGAAATCCCGGAGTAAACCCACGCAACACGGGGAGAACATGCAAACTCCACACAGATCACTGTTGGTCGGGGGCTGGGATCGAACCCACGATCCCACGATCCCCACAATCCCCCGGCCAAGGGTAAACTGTGCTACCGCAGTGCTAACCACTGCGCCACCGTGCAGCCAACAACATGACAACATGACGAGTCCCAGGTCCCCCTCCAGGCCCCCTGGCTCCCGGCAGAAAGAGGGCAACAGGGATGGGGGAAGACCCCCCCCCCGCACAAATCATAATCAGTGTGTGCCAGTTGTGTAATGTGATTGTGTGAAGGTGTGTGAAATACCATAGTGTAGTTAAAATTGGGGGGGGGGGCGGTTGGACCACCACTAGCCACTGCGATAGGCAGTGGGGTCCCATCCCTCCAAGCCCTCAGTGTCTAAAATGCAATTAAAGTTGAGGTGAGGGTAGCACCACTGCACAGCAGATAGAGGTATCCCCTTCACCAACACAGTGCAGCACACCCCCACCTCAAAAACCTAAGTGTATCCAAGAAGATGTATGCTCCACCTAGAATTGGGCGGGGGGGGGGGGTAAGTAAGACTGGGAGGGAGGTGGTCCAAAAAGGACCCCCCCCACCAGAAGCCAGCTCACAAACTGGTTCAGGAGGCCACCCACTGCCCCCACATTCACATTTAGGGCAAGGGCCGCCAGGCCGAGCCGCAAAGGACCCACCAGCATCGTGCCCCGGCGCTCCCAGCACCAAAAGCATGATGGAGCAGCCACACCCACACCCACTCCCACACATCTTGCACACAGGAACATACACAACAACAATAATAACAATAATGAACAATTGGTCGGACCCATACGGTGCCCCACACACCAAGCGACACCCCCGAGCACCCGTCACAAGCCCACTAATGACCCACCCTCAACACACACAGACAGTGGCAGGCCGCCCTGCAGCCACAGCCACCCCAGAGCAAACTGACAGCAGTACAGCCACCAACCCGCACTAACGGCCCCCCGACTGCCCCCAAGCACCCACCCACACACACACACACACACACACAGCGCCAAGGACACTGGCAGCAATGCGACAAAGCGCCCCGCCCTGTGACACAACGGCAGGGCAGCTGGGAGAAGCAGGCCCCAAACCACCAACCCCCAGCCCACCAGTTGGCCCACCCCACCCCCGCCACCCAATGAGGTCCCCCCACCCACACACATATCCTCCACCCCGGTATGTCCACCCACAGGTAGCCGTACATACACACACCCACGCCCCCCTTCATGTACACCATTCTTACCATCATACATGCCCACCTACACCCACACACAGCCCCGCATGGCCACACACAACACACACGTGCAAGCACCCACATCGGCACCTGTAGACACACATGAACCCACTCACACCCACACTCATGTGCACCTGCACTCATGCATGCGCACACACACTCACACACATACACATGCACACCCACACCCGCAGGCCACGGAGGAAGGGGGGAAGAACCCCCAAGATGCCAGCACCAGCCCCCAGCGTGCCACCAGGACCCCGGGGAGGGCATGACCCCACTGCGCAAGGATGCACCAGGGCTAGCCCGCAACACCAGCGCACACCTGACCCCGACCCAGAGGGGGGTGCACCCGCTCAGCACCAGGAGCCCAGGGCCAGACCCAGCCCCACCTGGAAGGCAAGGCCAGCCGTCCCAGGGCCACCCCCCGACCAACTCCGCAGCTCCCCCCCCAACCAACCACCCCAGGCCAGACACATAGTCACCCCGGAAGAGGGTCCCTGGACACTGGCCCCAGTGGGTCATAGAAAACCCACATGGTCGGGGCGCAGCCAGCCGCCTGAGGCACCAAGGAGAGTGAACCACCGCCCGCCACCCCTCAGGTTATAGAATTAGTAAGCGGAGACCAGAGAGAATTGAATTAAGCCAATTGGTTATTTGAGGAGGCAGAAATTCTCTCCAGGCTAATATAATCTGATAGTAGGTCATTATAGTGAGTCGTACATAGATTATTTCTTGATTTCCAGTTCATGAGGATAGTTTTGTTTGTGATGCATAAGGCAGTGACAACCATGTGTGGCATCCTTGCCTCTATATTTATTTCACTTAAATCACCTAATTATGCAAAGTGTGGGTTAGGATGGGATACAATACACAAGCCATGCCGATACGTCTTCACATGTCTTCTGCCAGAACTTTTGGAGCGATGCACAGGACCACATAGCATGCTTATACACACGTGGACAAAATTGTTGGAAAAAGAAAAACCCACAATGGTCACAGAAATAACTTGAATCTGACAAAAGTGGTAATAAATAAAAATTTTGTGAAAATTAACCAATGAAAATCAGACAATGCTTTTGAATTGTGGTTCAACAGAATTATTTTAAAAAACAAACTCATGAAACAGGCCTGGACAAAAATGATGGTACCCTTAACTTAATATTTTGTTGCACAACCTTTTGAGGCAATCACTGCAATCAAACTATTTCTGTAACTGTCAATGAGACTTCTGCACCTCTCAGCAGGTATTTTGGCCCACTCCTCAAGAGCAAACTGCTCCAGTTGTCTCAGGTTTGAAGGGTGCCTTCTCCAGACGGCATGTTTCAGCTCCTTCCACAGATGTTCAATAGGATTTAGATCAGGGCTCATAGAAGGCCACTTTAGAATAGTCCAATGTTTTGCTCTTAGCCATTCTTGGGTGTTTTTAGCTGTGAGTTTTGGGTCATTATCCTGTTGCAAGACCCATGACCTGCGACTGAGGCCAAGCTGTCTGACACTGGGCAGCACATTTCTCTGTAGAGTACCTTGATAGTCTTGAGATTTCATTGTACCCTGCACAGATTCAAGACACCCTGTGCCAGATGCAGCAAAGCAGCCCCACAACATAACAGAACCTCCTCTTTGTTTCACAGTAGGGACAGTGTTCTTTTCTTGGTATGCTTCATTTTTGGATCTGTGAACATAGAGCCGATGTGCCTTGCCAAAAAGTTCCAGTTTTGTCTTGTCTGTCCATAGGACATTCTCCCAGAAGCTTTGTGGCTTGTCAACATGCAGTTTGGCAAATTCCAGTCTGGCTTTTATATGATTTGTTTTCAACAGTGGTGTCCTCCTTGGTCATCTCCCATGAAGTCCACTTTGGCTCAAAGAATGACGGATGGTGCAATGTGACACTGATGTACAGTGGGGTAAAAAAGTATTTAGTCAGCTACCAATGGTGCAAGTTCTCCCACTTAAAAGATGAGAGAGGTCTCCAATTTTCATCATCGGTATACCTCAACTATGAGAGACAAAATAAGAAGAAAAAAAAAATCCAGAAAATCACATTGAAGGATTTTTAATGAATTAATTGGTAAATTCCTCGGTAAAATAAGTATTTGGTCAATAACAAAAGTTCATCTCAATACTTTGTTATATACCCTTTGTTGGCAATGACAGAGGTCAAACGTTTTCTGTAAGTTTTCACAAGGTTTTCACACACTGTTGCTGGTATTTTGGCCCATTCCTCCATGCAAATCTCCTCTAGAGCAATGATGTTTTTGGGCTGTCACTGGGCAACACGGACTTTCAACTCCCTCCAGAGATTTTCTATGGGGTTGAGATCTGGAGACTGGCTAGGCCACTCCAGGACCTTGAAATGCTTCTTACGAAGCCACTCTTTTGTTGCCCGGGCGGTGTGTTTGGGATCATTGTCATGCTGAAAGACCCAGCCACATTTCATCTTCAATGCCCTTGCTGGTGGAAGGAGGTTTTCACTCAAAATCTCACGATACATGGCCCCATTCATTCTTTCCTTTACACGGATCAGTCGTCCTGGTCCCTTTGCAGAAAAACAGCCCCAAAGTATGATGTTTCCATCCACATGCTTCACAGTAGGTATGGTGTTCTCTCTGCTCCAAACACGACAAGTTGAGTTTTTACCAAAAAGTTCTATTTTGGTTTCATCTGACGATATGACATTCTCCCAATCCTCTTCTGGATCATCCAAATGCTCTCTAGCAAACTTCAGACGGGCCTGGACATGTACTGGCTTAAGCAGGGGGACACGTCTGGCACTGCAGGATTTGAGTCCCTGGCGGCGTAGTGTGTTACTGATGGTAGCCTTTGTTACTTTGGTCCCAGCTCTCTGCAGGTCATTCACTAGGTCCCCCCATGTGGTTCTGGGATTTTTGCTCACCGTTCTCATGATAATTTTGACCCCACGGGGTGAGATCTTGCGTGGAGCACCAGATCGAGGGAGATTATCAGTGGTCTTGTATGTCTTCCATTTTCTAATAATTGCTCCCACAGTTGATTTCTTCACACCAAGCTGCTTACCTATTGCAGATTCAGTCTTCCCAGCCTGGTGCAGGTCTACAATTTTGTTTCTGGTGTCCTTTGACAGCACTTTGGTCTTGGCCATAGTGAAGTTTGGAGTCTGACTGTTTGAGGTTGTGGACAGATGTTTTTTATACTGATAACGAGTTCAAACAGGTGCCATTAATACAAGTAACGAGTGGAGGACCGAGGAGCCTCTTAAAGAAGAAGTTACAGGTCTGTGAGAGCCAGAAATCTTGCTTGTTTGTAGGTGACCAAATACTTATTTTACTGAGGAATTTACCAATTAATTCATTAAAAATCCTTCAATGTGATTTTCTGGATTTTTTTCTCATTTTGTCTCTCATAGTTGAGGTATACCTATGATGAAAATTGGAGACCTCTCTCATCTTTTAAGTGGGAGAACTTTGCACAATTGGTGGCTGACTAAATACTTTTTTGCCCCACTGTACCTTGACCTTGGAGTTCACCATGAATGTGTTTAGAGGTTGTTCTGGGCTCTTTTGTTACCATTCATATTATCTGTCTCCTCCTGCTGTCTCCTAGTGTTTCTAGCACAAGGGTGCATATGCACGCAGCGACCGGCAGCTGGTGAAAAAGTACGTTGTCTGTGTGTCTGTTTTTATGTACTTTTATATGTTTTTACGAAATCCTCTGTGTCGTTTCTGCCCTGGAGTGTTTGTGGACTGTATGGCGACGCGCTCCCTGGTTCCTACAACATGGACTTCCTCCCCTCTCTTGCACTGCTGCTACTTTTCCTCCGGCTCTTTGTCTATGAGGTAAACGTGTTCAGCACCATGGCGGGCAGAATACATTATTCCAGGGACATGTTGCTGCATTTAAACACGGTTGATGCAGCGGCTGTGATTGAGCCGAAGCCGCAACTGCCGGACTTTATTTTGAGAGACGGACATAGCGATGAAAAGAGAGACGGCAGAAGGAAGCGCGGAAGGCGTAGAGGTGTGAAATTGTGCCTGAGGAGACGTCAGTTTGGTAACATTCCTCTTCCTTCGATGATTTTTGGGAACGTAGAGTCTCTGAGAAACAAGGTGGATGAAATTCAAGGGAATGTACGCTACCAGAAGGACTTTAAGAACTGCTGTGTCATGGCTTTCACGGAATCTTGGCTTACTGCGCATGACCGAGATGCAGACCTGTGGATTGACGGCTTTGGAGCCCCGCTGTGCTCGGATCGGCAGGAAGAGGTAACGGGGAAACGTCAGGGGGGTGGCGTATGTTTATACATTAATAAGCAGTACTGCACATCTGTCACGGTCAGAGAGCGCATCTGTACACCCGATGTGGAGCTGCTGTCTGTGTCACTATGCCCCTTTTATTTGCCTCGCGAGTTCCCCCAACTTTTCATCACAATTGTGTACATTCATCCGAGGGCAGACGCTGACTCCGCCTGCAGCACAATCTTTGATGTGATTCAGCAGCTGCAATCAATTTCTCCAGAGGCGCCAAACTTCATTCTTGGGGATTTCAACCATGTTTCTTTAAAGAAGACACTTAAAAACTTTTATCAGTATGTCTCCTGCCCAACCAGGCGAAAAAAGACATTGGACCTGTGCTATGGATCCATTGAGAGGGCCTATAAATCACTCCCCCTTCCTCCTTTAGGATCCTCAGATCACAACTGTGTGCATTTGCTGCCCACATATAAAACTGCTCTCAGAAGAGGCAAGGAGGAAATGAGAGACATAGATGTGTGGACAGAAGATTCAGTGCACAGCCTCCAGGAATGCTTTGACTGTGTAGTAGTCTTAAGAATAAATATGTTCCTGCAGTAATGAACTTCCCAAAATGTCCGTGTTGTAAATATGTCAAGTGTTTCTGATGGGGCGATAATTAGTGTGACACATCTGGGAACTTCCTCACACGCTGGAAGCCTGGGAAGGGGTAAGTTGTGTGTAATTCCTCAGGGAACGAAATTGATTAATGTGATTGATTTACTGTAGTTTTCTTTAAGTTATTGTACTAATTTTGATTGTAAGATTTTCTGTTACATTTTCGTTTGCAATACCGATGTAAAATATTCAAAGTAGCGTCATAAATACCGATGATTGATGGCTAGTTAAGTAGGCGCTAACGAGTCCATTGTTCTGTAGGAATGCCAGCACTTGTCCCCATTCCCGTGTCATGTGTAAATTGTCTGCCCCAATCTGTTTCAGGTATGTTAAAATGTTAAATGTACTGTTGTAAAAAATAGAAAAAACGATCAGTCATGTAACTCTGTCATGTAATGCTGTCATGTATTTGGTGCTAAACTTTTTCTTTGCTTGTGGTATACTGTAACTATACGATCTAAAGTTATGTAGTCCAAGTAGCTGTAAGCTATGTTTCTCACACGCTGGAAGCCTGGGAAGGGGAATGCCAGCACTTGTCCCCATTCCCGTGTCATGTGTAAATTGTCTGCCCCAATCTGTTTCAGAAATAAACAGACTACTGACTGATCGAGATCCTGCATGACGTCTACTTCTCTGCATCGGCCAAGATTTATTTTATTTTGTTATTTTAATGTAGCTGACTAGTTCGAGTCCGTTACATAAACTGGTGCCGTGACCTTTCAAGGATTCTTCTGATCAGCCACAGCTGATCTCCGGGGTCCAGCTGCCTGCTGAGTGGAGGTTCGCAAGGAGAGTCCAGTCTTTATCAACACAACGCATCCTTCAGTTATTTAAGGTTTTTGACAGAAGCTCATTCAGTATTATTTGGATTTGAATTTTATTTTATGTGTGTTATATCAGAGTAGCCTGTTTTGAAATTTCTATTTTGTGTTTATTACCATTTAATTGAGCTAGTTTTTAGTAATGGATGGTGATATGTCTCATAGCCTTTATTCTCACACCCCTGTAGCTGGGGCAGGTAGAGGCAGGGGTCTTTTTTTGTTGAGGGGTGGGGGGAGTTAAACAGTTAACTTTCACTGACATGGTGGGAGAGGGTGGTACTATGCATACACACCCAGTGGGGGCTACTTATGTTGTACAGACACCACAGCCACATATCAGTGATGGGGAGGGGGATTTACCAGCACAGGCATGTGAGGTAGGGCCCGCATCTTCCACGCCCATGTTTCCTCCTGGTAGCAATGACCCCTCAGCTGAGCTGCGTGATCTAATTACTGAATTAGGGAATCGAATTGGAGATTCCATAGCCAGTCGGCTGTTACCTTCTACTCAGCCTGTCACACAGTCATGTGACCCAGTCTCTCCAATGGCGCCAGACAGGCATGAACAATCTAGTAACATCAGTGGCACTCTTGATCTCACCAATGTCAATGTGGTAGTCAAGTCAGATGTTCGTGAGCCTGCTGTGTTCAGAGGGGAGGGGTCTGATAAATGCTCAGTACAGGAATGGATAGAGCTGATGGAAATGTATTTACGCAAAAAGAAATTCCCCACTTCGGATCAAGTTGATGAGATCCTGAGTCATCTGATGGGAAAGGCCAAGAAAATAGTTAAAGTGGGAATAAGGAGTAGCTTAACCCCAGACCATGCAGTCCAGCCAGATATGATCTATGATATCCTGCGGAAGTATTTCAGTGAGTCCCCTGCATCATGCTTACCGTTGGCTGATTTTTATGCCACTCAGCCCAGTGTGGGTGAGAATCCAGTGGATTATTGGGTGCGCTTGAATACAGCAGCAGAGCAGGCAGATCGTCTCCTGAAAAAGCAAGGCAGGAAATTGGAGAACATGAATGCTGAAATATCCATGATGTTTATTAGGAACTGCAATGATCCTGAGCTGTCCAGTGTATTTAAGAGTAAACCTATGAGCAAGTGGTCTTTGACAGAGGTGCAGGAAGCGATCGATGAGTATCAGAGGGAGTTCCTGTCCAAGAGGAAGCCAGTGGAAGTTAAACCATCTAAGGTGACCGCGGCTGTCGCTTACTCCATGCCAGACGTTAAGGAGGAAGTGAGTGTTCGTGAGCCTAGTGCGTCTAGCCCGTCCAGATTCAGCGAGTCCTCCAGTGCGGAGGGGGGTGCGTTTGAGCGTGTCCTGTGTATGCTGGAGAGGGTGCTGGAGAAGACAAACCAGGCCACAGCACCGGGTGTTGCGCAACCAGCCAAGTGGGTTCGAGTCACTCCCTGCCGCGTCTGTGGCGACAGCACCCACTCTACAAGATCGCACTGCATGAGAGAAAAGCGATGCCTTGCTTGCTTTGAAACTGGACATCAAAAAAAGGACTGCTCCAAGCGCAGGACAGCAATGCCCAATACCACTGCGCCTGTTCAGGGAAACTAGGCCACCCACATGTGGGAGGGGATGATGTGGGTGCATTTAGTCAGTCCCTCAGTTTTGAAGATGATGTGCAATCTACTTATGAAGAAAAATGCAAGTGTGCTCCTGCTGGAAATAAGATTGTTTATCAAAATGTGCACAAATTAGCAAATTCCGATAGTCTCTTTTATACTGACGTCTCAGTGAAGAACCAAGTTTTGTTGCATGCATTAATTGACAGTGGGTCCATGGCCTGCACAATGAATGAAGAGGCCGAACAGAAACTACGTAGTGTGGGCTTATGTGCTGAGAGCATTACTGCAGACACAGGCATGGTACTGGTGGGGTGTGGTGGGGTTCAAGTGAAGCCGAAGTGCATTTATCAGCTGGAGATGACTGTGTATGGACAGGATGTGAGTGTTCCCACACTGGTCGTGCCAGGTCAGTGTGACAAAATTATCCTGGGCTCCAACGTGATAAAGCACTT
The DNA here is from genome assembly GCA_020510985.1 of Pholidichthys leucotaenia. Lineage (NCBI taxonomy): Eukaryota > Metazoa > Chordata > Actinopteri > Cichliformes > Pholidichthyidae > Pholidichthys > Pholidichthys leucotaenia. Next base: position 268,752,877 of record CM035849.1, read on the forward strand.
GATTCATCACCTCAAACAAAACTCCAGTTACTGGAAAGTGATTGAGAAGCCTGAATCAACGAATGACCCAGGGGTTGAACATTTTCTTAACATGTTATCTGGAATTAACAGATGGAGGGGGAATGTGATTCCTGACATGATAGGTACAGCCAAGCTGACACAAGCCGTAACACTGCTGCCACATCATGAACACCTTGTGTGGGGTAGGGTCCCAGCCAACTCACCTGTTTCAGCAGGGAGCGCTATTCTCGTTGACGCTCCAAGTTCCAACACACACAAGAAGGGTATCATGGTGGGGAGGGCTGTCGCTACAATGTCAGGGGACAGATGGGTACCTATTAAAGTGATCAATCCAAGTGACAAACAAATTACATTGAAGCGAAACACTAAGTTAGCTGATGTGTTCCCGTGTGTTGCGTTGGAAGACCTGGATGTACCCACTTCCAAACCCCCCCCAAATGACCTTCTGGTGAACAGCCAGAGCCTACATGATGCTGACTCATCCTCCTCTACCCCTGATTTCAGTGATGCTCTGAATCGACTCGGATTGAGTGACCTCGACATTGATTCATGTGATGTTACAGATTATTGGAAAGGCCAGTTGTTCGACTTGATACGGAAATATGAGAGCCTATTTTCTAGGAACAAGTTGGACTGCGGTGAGGCCACCGGTTTTGTTCATCGGATCCACCTGACTGATCCTCGGCCATTCAGACTCCCGTATCGACGTGTCTCACCTGGTCATTACCAAAAGCTGAGACAGGTGCTGTCTGAGATGGAGGAAAAAGAAATCATCCGTAAGTCTTCCAGTGAGTGGGCGTCACCTCTGGTACTCGTATGGAAGAAGAACGGTGATCTGAGGGTTTGTGTGGATTACAGATGGCTGAATTCCAGGACTATCAAAGATGCCCACCCATTGCCTCATCAGGCGGATTGCCTGGCTGCTCTTGGGGGAGTGCATTCTTCAGCACCATGGACTTAACATCAGGATATTACAATATCCCCATGTGTGAAGAGGATAAGAAACTGACTGCCTTTACCACGCCCATGGGGCTGCATGAGTTCAATCGCATGCCTCAGGGGCTATGTAATGGGCCAGCCAGCTTTATGCGCCTCATGACAAACATCTTTGGCGACCAGAATTTTTTGACTCTGTTGTGTTATTTAGATGACCTCTTGGTTTTCGCGCCGAACGAAGGTGAGGCACTGAAGCGGCTCGATGTAGTGTTCAGCAGGCTAAGTGCGCACGGACTAAAGCTTGCGCCCAAAAAGTGCCATTTTCTTCAGCGCAGTGTGAAGTTTCTGGGCCATGTCGTTGACGAGAGTGGAGTAGCGACTGATCCGGAGAAAGTACAAGCAATTGCTGCCATGACTGAACAAGCACTAATGCATGAAGATGGCGTGACCCCATCCCCAAGAAAAATAAAGTCCTTTTTGGGCATGGTCATGTATTATCAGCGCTTCATTCAGAATTGCTCTAGCATTGCTAAGCCTCTCTTTGCCCTCACTGCAACGCCAAAGAAGAGTAAAGGCCAGACAAGGCATGTGGCTTTTAAGAAACTCAAGCCGAGTGACTGGACAAGTGACCAACAGAAATCTTTTGAGCAACTGAAGTTGGCCCTACTCGAGTCAGTCGTCTTAGCTCATCCAGATTTCAGCCGTCCCTTTATCCTGTCCACTGATGCGTCATTAGATGGGTTAGGGGCAGTCATCTCTCAAGTCCCGGAAGGGGAGAACAAGGCCCGTCCGATTGCTTTCGCAAGCAAGTCTCTGACGCAATCCCAGACCAAGTACCCAGCGCATCGTCTGGAGTTCTTGGCCCTTAAGTGGGCAGTCTGTGATAAATTTAGTCATTGGTTAAAAGGGCATGAGTTCACTGTCTGGACGGATAATAATCCATTGACATATATACTGACTAAGCCGAAGTTGGACGCATGCGAACAGAGATGGGTTGCGAAGTTAGCCCCGTACAACTTCAGTATCAAGTATATTCCTGGCAAGAAAAACATTGTGGCGGACGCCCTCAGCAGGCAGCCTTTCGTTCAGGGCTGTGTCAGCAAGAGGCTTGTGTCTGAGCCATATGGAGCGCTGCTGGAAGAAGCACAGCTGATTAAGGACAATATGATACAGGAAGTCTTTAGACTGAGTGCCAACCACCAGGGGGTCAGTTGTCTCTCGCAAGTCTCCAGGCTGGAGCGTTCCTCACTCGACAGCGAAACAGTGAAGGCCGTGTTCGAGGGTCATGCTGAGTGGGAGATGGGATCAGCTGAGAGAGCCTCGTGTTGGCTTGTCCAGGACGTGCAGCAGCTGGCTGCCTGTGGTCAGAACCCCTTACCTGTGTTTTCCATTCAGGAGTTGCAAGGCCAGCAACAGCAAGATGCCTGCCTCTCCAGAGTCATCTCTTTTGTGACACGCGGGAGACGACCGTCGCGAAGAGAAAGGCCTCACGAGACAGATGGCGTCTTGAGAATGTTGAAGCAGTGGGACAAACTCAAGATGTTAGATGGGCTACTGTACAGGGTGAGCAAAGATCCACTGACTGGCAAGAAAAGACACCAGTATGTTGTTCCAGCTTCATTGGTTCAGCGAGTGCTGCAAGGCATCCATGATGACGCAGGCCACCAGGGCCAGCAGAGAACTTTATACTTGGCAAGGCAGAGGTTCTTCTGGACTGACATGGAACGGGATGTCCGTGAATATGTGAAAACATGCAAGCGTTGTGTGGTCAGTAAGACTCCTGAACCGGAAGCCAGAGCGCCCCTCGAAAGCATTAAGACAACGAGCCCATTAGAACTTGTGTGCATTGATTTTTGGTCCGCGGAGGACAGCAGTGGGAAAAGTGTGGATGTGCTAGTGGTCACTGACCATTTTACTAAAATGGCCCATGCCTACCCCTGCCGTGACCAATCTGCAAAACAAGTTGCCCGCCAGCTCTGGGACAAATACTTTTGTGTGTATGGGTTCCCTGACAGAATTCACTCAGACCAGGGTGCCAATTTTGAAAGTGAGCTGATCAGGGAATTGTTGCAAGTTGCTGGGGTCAAAAAGTCCCGAACTACTGCCTATCACCCCATGGGGAATGGGAACGTTGAACAGTTCAATAGAACTTTGGGCAGCATGATAAGAACCCTTCCCCCTAGAGCAAAGCAGAAATGGCCGCAGATGCTACAGACTCTAGCGTTTGCTTACAACTGCACTGCACACGAATCCACCGGTTACGCGCCATTCTTTTTAATGTATGGCAGAGTGCCACGTCTACCGGTGGATGTCATGTTTCAGAATGCTGTAAGGGACTGCGACACTGTGGACTATGACCAGTATGTTGCTAGGATGAGACAAGATCTGAAGGAGGCTCTGTCAGCTGCTCAGGCCAACGCTCTTTCAAGCCAGGAACGTCAAGCAGACTTGTACAATAGGAGAACTAAAGGACGTGACATTGTGGAAGGTGATCGAGTCTTGTTGGCAAACAAGGGTGAACGGGGGCGCAGGAAATTAGCAGACAAGTGGGGGTCCACCCCGTATGTCGTCGTCTCTGCCGACCCTAGGTGCCATACTTACCGTGTCAGGAACACAACCAATGGGCAAGAAAGGGTTGTTCACCGCAATCTGCTTCTCTTGGTCAACTTTCTGCCAATTGAAATGGACCGTGCTGCTCATGAAGTGACCCTGAGTGAGTCGTATGAGTCAGGTGATGATCTTGATTCACATGTTGCTGCATCAGAGATCGACAGGACTGCTTGGACAGCCAGTTGGGTGGCAAGGGCCTCTGCCTCCAATCAGCTACAAGAGGCTTCATGCACACAAGATTTTGACCTGCCCGTGCAGTTGAACACAGCGGAGACTGTTCAGTTGACCAATGATCTTTCAGAAATGCCCTGTCTATCTGCCAGTTTTTGTGGTGACCAAAGATCTGAAGTGTCCATGCCGCCTTCCAGCATTGGGAGTTCCCCTAGTAGTACAGTGGGCGCAGTGAGAACCAGGTTTGGGAGGGTAGTTAAACCAGTGAATCGGCTGATTCAGAACATGGCCCAACAGTATACTCAACGCTCAAACAGTTCAGTTCTTAGTTTGGCTAGGGCACTGATGCCGTAGGGGAAGACACACACACACACACACACACACACACCACATAGGCCTTCTGTCCAGTTGAAGAATGACAGATTTGTTCTTTTTCTTTGTTTTTTCTTCTCTTTATTTTCTTTTCTCCAATTCATGTGAAGTCAACTGGTGGTATTTAGTCTGGTATGATATGGGTAGTGTATACGGCACTCCTGTAGCAAGTACACTATGGGGGGGGGGGGTCTGCGCAGCCCTCCGTAGTCGCTTTCCCTTTGAATTGGGTGACATACATGTTGCAGTATACTGTGGGATATACTTATCCAGTGGTTTTTTGGTGGTTGACTTGTAGTGGTATTTTGGTGAAGTTCAGAGGGGAGTATGTAGTAGTCTTAAGAATAAATATGTTACTGCAGTAATGAACTTCCCAAAATGTCCGTGTTGTAAATATGTCAAGTGTTTCTGATGGGGCGATAATTAGTGTGACACATCTGGGAACTTCCTCACACGCTGGAAGCCTGGGAAGGGGTAAGTTGTGTGTAATTCCTCAGGGAACGAAATTGATTAATGTGATTGATTTACTGTAGTTTTCTTTAAGTTATTGTACTAATTTTGATTGTAAGATTTTCTGTTACATTTTCGTTTGCAATACCGATGTAAAATATTCAAAGTAGCGTCATAAATACCGATGATTGATGGCTAGTTAAGTAGGCGCTAACGAGTCCATTGTTCTGTAGGAATGCCAGCACTTGTCCCCATTCCCGTGTCATGTGTAAATTGTCTGCCCCAATCTGTTTCAGGTATGTTAAAATGTTAAATGTACTGTTGTAAAAAATAGAAAAAAACGATCAGTCATGTAACTCTGTCATGTAATGCTGTCATGTATTTGGTGCTAAACTTTTTCTTTGCTTGTGGTATACTGTAACTATACGATCTAAAGTTATGTAGTCCAAGTAGCTGTAAGCTATGTTTCTCACACGCTGGAAGCCTGGGAAGGGGAATGCCAGCACTTGTCCCCATTCCCGTGTCATGTGTAAATTGTCTGCCCCAATCTGTTTCAGAAATAAACAGACTACTGACTGATCGAGATCCTGCATGACGTCTACTTCTCTGCATCGGCCAAGATTTATTTTATTTTGTTATTTTAATGTAGCTGACTAGTTCGAGTCCGTTACAACTGTACAGACTGGGATGTTGTTCACACTGGCCTGTGGGGATGATTTGGACTCTTTGGTGGACATCACATGCTCATACATGGCTTTCTGTAAAAATAAGATTGTTCCACGTAAACGTGTCAAAATATATCCCAACAACAAACCATGGGTTACAAAATCAGTTAAATCCTGTTTACAGAGGAAAGCACTTGCCTTTAGACAGGGGTCTGTTTCTGAGCTACAGGTTGCCACAAAGGAGCTGAAGGCCAAAATTTTAAGAGCAAAACAGAATTATAAATCAGAATTGGAAAGCAAGATGGCAGCAAAGAAACTTGGTTCAGCCTGGGCCAGTATGAAAACTATTGCAGGCCTTCAGAGCACAGAGCGCAGTAATTGTGTGTTTTTAGATGGTTTTAATTCAGACGCAGAGCTGGCTAATGCTCTTAATTGTTTTTATGGTCGTTTTGACTCCTTTGATTTTAGCACTGAAACCCAAGATTTGAAACAGAAACTCAAAGACAATCAGCACTTTAATATTGATGACATAATGCACGGCCCAGGAGACACACACTCAGGCTCAGGATAGATTTAACAGCTTCATTAGCAACAAGGAAGTGTATGGCTGCGTGTCTGTGGAGTAAGAATGTATTGGTGGTGGCATCTGCGTCAGGCACGGGGGCACGAGGCCGTACAGCCGGACAACCCTGTGGGAGAGAGCAGAGGGAGAAGGGTAACGGGCACCACACCAATACAGGGAATAATGATGGTAGCTGGCTTACTTGGTTATGACAGGTGGCTGGCATCGACAAGGGCGAGGCCCGGGAGACAGCGACCTGCGGCACCTGTGGCAGCAGCGTAGAGCCAACGGCGAGGTGAGGAAGTCCGCCGCCGGGAATGTCCACCTGTGCACAGGGGAAGGCTAGAGGAGAGAGGTAAGGGGAGCTTACCCAAGAAATCTTCACTAGTCGGTTGAGATCCGTAGTAGCAAAGGGGCCAAAGTTGAGAGACGGCTTCAGGCCGAAGCCCAGGGCAGAGTGGATTAAATACCTCACCGCTGACGAGGAGCAGGTGTGTGCGCGGCTGGCGCCGCTGATGAGCGGCGAGTCATAACAGTACTCCCCCCTCTAGCAGCGCCTCCTGGCGATGGTTTTTCCGGGTGCGCTCGATGAAACTCAGAAATGAGTGACCGGTCCAACACCAGCGAGGAAGGCACCCACTGTCTCCACTCGGGTCCATAGCCCTCCCAATCCACCAGGTACTGCAATCCGCGACCCCGGCGTCGGGCGTCCAAGATGTCAGCGACGGTCCAGGCCGGATGGCCACCAATCATCCGGGGAGCGGGGTGCGCCGCAGGTGGAGGGCAGAGGGGGTAAGAGACCACCGGTTTAATTTTGGAGACGTGGGAGGTGGGATGGATGCGGAGGGAGGAGGGAATAGCCACACGCACAGCCACCGGGTTGATGATTCTGGTTATGGGATAAGGGCCGATGAACCGTTGGGCCAGCTTTCTCCTCTCACCCTTTAGGTTAACGTCCTGTGTGGACACCCAAACTTGCTGTCCCACCTGGTAGGCAGGTGCAGGTCTCCTATGTCGGTCTGCCGTAGACTTATTGCGCTCCGCCGTGCGTAAAAGCGCATTACGCGTCGTGGACCAAAGGGAGCGACACTGCCTCAGATGTGCCTGGACAGAGGGAACAGCCAACTCGCCCTCCTGCGCGGGGAATAGGGGTGGATCATAGCCCAAGGATGCTTTAAAGGGCGACATCCCGATGGCCGTAGCGCGAGAGGTGTTGTGGGCGTACTCCACCCAGGCGAGGTGAGAACTCCAGGACGTGGGTTTGGATGAAGTGACGCAGCGGAGCGGAGCCTCCAGTTCCTGGTTAGTCTGCTCACACTGCCCATTAGACTGGGGGTGATGGCCGGAGGAGAGGCTTACCTTGGCTCCCAGGGCATTGCAAAATGACCTCCAGGCGTCCGAAGAGAACTGGGGGCCGCAGTCGGAGACCACGTCGACCGGGATTCCATGCAGTCTGACCACGTGCTGGATGAGGAGGTCCGCCGTCTCCAAGGCTGAGGGAAGTCCACGTAGGGGCACAAAGTGGGCAGCCTTGGAAAACCGGTCAACAATGGTCAGAACTGTGTCAAAGTTGTTGGAGACAGGGAGCCTGGTGACGAAGTCCAGGGCGATGTGCGACCAGGGCCTGCCAGGGATGGGCAGGGGCTGGAGCAGACCCGCAGGGGGAGCGTTACCTGACTTATTGGTAGCACAGACGGGGCAGGCCCGGGCGTAACGGGCGGCATCCTTCCGCAGGCCTGGCCACCAAAAGGATCGCTGGAGAAGGTCAATCATCCGCGAAGCTCCAGGATGGCAGGTGAGCTTGGAGGTGTGGAGCCAGTGTATAACGTCCCCCCGGACGGCAGATGGTATGAAGAGCCTCCCCTCCGGTCTGCCGCCAGGGTCCGGTTCCGACTCCTGCGCCTTCCAGATCTTGTCTTCTATGTCCCATGTAACAGCCCCCACGACGCACGACCTGGGCAAGATGGTGTGAGCAACGTTTTCTGCGGCCTCCGGGGCAAATTGCCTGGAGAGGGTGTCGGGCAGGCCGTTCTTGGAGCCAGGCCTATATGTGATGCTGAACTTAAACCTTGCAAAGAACAGGGACCAACGCGCCTGGCGGGCATTCAGACGCTTGGCAGATCTTAGGTACTCCAGGTTCTTGTGGTCAGTGAGGACCACAAAAGGCAAGGCTGCCCCGTCCAGCCAGTGACGCCATTCTTGAAGGGCAAGCTTGATGGCAAGAAGCTCTCTGTCCCCCACGTCGTAGTTTCGTTCCGCCAGGGACAGGCGCCGAGAGAAGAAGGCGCAGGGTCGCTTGACTCCATTGGCTGGGGACCGCTGGGACAACACCGCACCCACCCCCGTGTACGAAGCGTCCATCTCCACAATGCACTGCAGCGCGGGATCGACCTGGCTGAGGACCCTGGAGGAGGAGAACTCCGTTTTCAGCGCCTGGAAGGCCGAAGCGGCCTCTTCAGTCCACCGGAATGGGGTCTTAAGAGAGGTGAGGCGGGTCAGGGGCCCGATGATGGCTCCAAAGTTCGGGACAAAGCAGCGGTAGAAATTGGCGAACCCGATGAATTGCTGAACCTGTTTCCGAGAAGTTGGTGTGGGCCAATCCACCACCACTTTGATCTTCGCTGGGTCCGGAAGCACCTGGTCATGGGAGATGACGAACCCCAGGAAGGAAGTTGTTTTGGCGTAGAATTCACATTTCTCCGCCTTGACGTACAGACGGTTCTCCAGCAGTCTCTGCAGGACCCGCCTCACGTGGACCCAGTGTTCATCCCTGGACCTGGAGAAGATGAGAATGTCGTCCAAGTAGACGAATACAAACAGGCCGATGAAGTCCCGGAGGACGTCATTGATGAGGCGCTGAAAGACGGCTGGAGCGTTGGTCAACCCAAATGGCATCACGAGATATTCAAAATGACCGTTTGGGGTACGGAAGGCGGTCTTCCACTCATCTCCCTCCCGGATCCGGACGAGGTGGTATGCGCTGCGGAGATCCAGCTTAGTAAACCAGGTCGCCCCCTGGAGGGAGTGGAAGGCAGTGTCCATAAGGGGCAGGGTGTACCGGTCCTTCTCCGTGATATCGTTGAGAGCGCGATAGTCGATACAAGGACGAAGAGATCCGTCCTTCTTTCCCACGAAGAAGAACCCTGCACCTACTGGAGAGGAGGACGGTTGGATGATCCCAGCACTGAGCGACTCCTTCAGATAGCTGTTCATTGCCTCCTTCTCCGGCGCTGACAGACTATAGAGGCGTCCTGAAGGTAAGGGTGCCCCCTGGCGGATGTTAATGGCGCAGTCGTAGGGCCGGTGAGGAGGCAGAGACATCGCCTTGGATTTACTGAAAACAGCACCCAGGTCGTGGAACTCTGAGGGCACTAGGGTGAGATCCGGGGGCGCGGTGTCCTGAGCTGTGGGAGGCGAGGACGGGGCGCAGGCCGCGGATTGGAGGCAGATACCCATGCAGAAAGTGCTCCACGCTGACACCTTTCCAGTCTTCCAGTCCAAGGCGGGGTTGTGGAGGCGGAGCCAGGGATAACCGAGGATGACAGGAGTTACTGAGGTGGGCAGGACGTAAAAGGAGATATCCTCCCGATGGTTTCCAGAGATGATCACCAGGATGGGGGATGTTTGGTGAGTTACTTTTCCCAGGGAAACTCGGGAGAGATTAACCAGGGCGAGAGGAGTGTCGAGGGGGTGACAATGGATGCCCAGTCGGGTTGCCAGGCTTTGTGAAATAAAGCTACCCTCCGCGCCTGAATCCACCAGTGCATGTGTGAGATGCCCAGTGAGGTTGTGACAGAAGCGGATGGGCAGCGTCAAATGTGTGAGGGGATTTAACCGATTAGCGTCCGCGAGGCCCCCTACAGTGACTCGCGGACCACCTCGTTTGGCTTCTCCGGACAATGCTCCACCGTGTGCTGGCTACCTCCGCAATACATGCAGAGGCCCAGGTCACGACGGTGCTGTTTCTCCGCCAGGGGGAGCTTTGTCCGGCCCGTCACCATTGGTTCCGACTCCTCGGAGACCTCCGGTGGCGGCAACGCCAGGTGGCGAGCTTGGGGCAGACGTGCAGAGGCGCCCCGTGAGCGAGAAGGCTGCTTCCGCTCGGAGGCGCGCTCGCGCAGCCTGTTATCCAAACTGATGGTGAGAGAAATCAGCTCTGCCAGCGTCTCCGGGGTATCCCGTCCAGCCAGCTCATCCCTCAGACCAGAATTTAGGCTGCGGAGGAAGATGCCGCAGAGCGCGCGCTCTTCCCAGCCAACTTCCTCTGCGGAAACCCGGAAGTCGATCGCGTAGTCGGCCGCCGATCAGCTCCCCTGTTGGAGTCCGAGAAGGCGGTCGACCTGGACACTGTCCAAACGCGAATGATCGAACATTTCCAGAAATTGTCGCACGAACTGGCCATAGGTGAGGGTGGCGTAGCTGGGCTTCACCATAATGGCGTAAGCCCAGGTAAGCGCACGTCCCTCAAGGAGATTACCTATATAGCCAATTTTGCTATGGTCTGAGGGAAAATCTCCGGGAACGCGAAGAAACACGGACTCACACTGCATAATAAAACCCCGAGCTCCACCCAGCTTACCGCTGAAGCGAGCAGGAGTGGGGATTGGTGTGAGCCGTGTTGGCGCACCCGGAGCGGACTGGACGGCCGCAAGAGCCACGCCACCCGGACGAGCCGAGGAGAACTGCTGCTGGGGGTCCAAGCGGTCTAATCGTTTAGTAATGATAATTAATTGATTTAATATCACCTGTTGCTGATGAGCTATTAAATCCACCCGAGCCTCGAGGGTGGAAAGACGGCGTGCGAGCCCGCTGTCTGCCGAGCCGCTCTGCTGAAGCCGTACTGACATAATGCACGGCCCAGGAGACACACACGCAGGCTCAGGATAGATTTAACAGCTTTATTAGCAACAAGGAAGTGTATGGCTGCGTGTCTGTGGAGTAAGAATGTATTGGTGGTGGCGTCTGCGTCAGGCACGGGGGCAGGAGGCCGTACAGCCGGACAACCCTGTGGGAGAGAGCAGAGGGAGAAGGGTAACAGGCACCACACCAATACAGGGAATAATGATGATAGCTGGCTTACTTGGTTATGACAGGTGGCTGGCATCGACAAGGGCGAGGCCCGGGAGACAGCGACCTGCGGTACTACCTGTGGCAGCAGCCTAGAGCCAACGGTGAGGTGAGGAAGTCCGCCGCCGGGAATGTCCACCTGTGCACAGGGGAAGGCTAGAGGAGAGAGGTAAGGGGAGCTTACCCAAGAAATCTTCACTAGTCGGTTGAGATCCATAGTAGCAAAGGGGCCGAAGTTGAGAGACGGCTTCAGGTTGAAGCCCAGGGCAGAGTGGATTAAATACCTCACCGCTGACGAGGAGCAGGTGTGCGCGCGGCTGGCGCCGCTGATGAGCGGCGAGTCATAACAATTGAGGTGCAGGATGTTAAAAGGGAGTTCTGCGCTGTAAAAGTGAACAAAAGTCAGAGCCCTGATAATATATGTGGGCGCTTGGTAAAGTCCTGTGCACATGAACTGAGTCCTATATTTCATTACATTTTCAACAAGTCCTTACAGACACAACATGTGCCTAAGATCTGGAAAGAAGCCGTGGTTGTTCCCGTTCCAAAATCCAGCTGTCCTAAAACGGTAAACGACTTTAGACCAGTTGCTTTGACTTCAATTTTAATGAAAATTTTTGAAAAACTGGTCAGATGTGAAATCCTAAAGCAGACTGAGCATGCATTGGATCCTCTGCAGTTTGCCTATAGGCCTCACAGAGAAGTGGAGGATGCCACTGTTACTCTGTTTAACATGCTTTTTAAACATCTGGATTTTAATGGGACACATGCCACACTTTTATTTGTGGACTTTTCCTCCGCCTTCAATACAATCCAACCTCATATCTTAGTTGAAAGGCTCCTGCAGCAATTTGATTTGAGCAATAATCTGGTGGGTTGGATTCTGGATTTCTTAACCAACAGGACGCAGAGAGTAAGGGTCAATGGTACATTGTCGGACCTAAAGTGCTCTTCTACTGGCTCTCCTCAGGGGTGTGTGTTGTCACCACTACTCTTCATCCTGTACACAAACGTGTCGGAGCAGACATGACAACAGACACATTATAAAGTATGCTGATGACTCAGTTATTGTCAGTCTCCTCCAGGATGGTGAGAGTGGCCATGGCCCAGTAGTTGATGATTTTGTTCACTGGTGTGAGGATTCCTACCTGCAGCTGAATACGACAAAAACTAAAGACATGATTATTGACTTTAGGAGGAAAAATCCCAGGCATAAAGTCACCGTACTAAAAGGCCAGACCACCGAATGTGTACAATCCTACACATATCTTGGGACGATTATTGATAGTAATTTATAGTTTGAAGAGAACTGTGAAAGGGTGTGCAAAAAGGGTCAGCAACATTTGCATTGCTTGAGAAAACTTGCACGCTTCCAAGTTGACCGAACCATAATGACAGTGTTTTATCAGGCTTTTATTGAATCTGTTTTATCCTTTTCTTTAGTGTCATGGTTTGGTCAGATAAAACTGAAACAGAGGAAATCCTTGGATCAGGTAGTTAGATGGCCCAGTAGTTTGCTTGGTGAGCCACAGCTGAGCCTGACATCCCTATACACCAGACAAGTACAGAGGATGGCTACCTCCATTTTAAATGATGACTCCCACCCTTTGCACTGCCACGTTCAGCTTCTTCCCTCAAGACGGAGGTTTGCTGTCCCAAAAAGTAGAACCCAGCACTACAAAAACAGCTTTGTCCCTGCTGTTGTCAAAGAGTTGAACAAGCTGTAAAAATATATTGAACATAATTTAGGTACCTATTTATTAACTCCATTTTATATTTACTTATTTTTGTAGGATGTCACTTGGGTTCTAAATAAATATTTTATTGGGTTTTAGACCTTTGACTTTTTAACCTCTTTGACTAGTTTTTAACTTTTAATATGACCGTTCTCTCTTACCTCTGGTTTTTCTCTCATCTCTTTGTCTTTATACCCTGATTGATGGAGCCTTGAGTATTTTTATCATGTTTATAGTCAGTTTCATATGTGCCTGTGTTTGTGTCTATGTTGAATGTAATTTGTGGCTTGTATATATGGATGTCACCAGACTGCAAAACAAATCTACTTACGGGTACAAATAAAGTAACCTGAACCTGAACCTGCAGCCATGTCCAGGGAGGTTGGCTACAGTCCCGTGGATCTTAAATTTCTGAATAATATGTGCAACTGTAGTCACAGGAACATCAAGCTTCTTGTAGATGGTCTTGTAACCTTTATCCTTAACATGCTTGTCTATAATTTTCTTCCTAATCTCCTGAGACAACTCTCTCCTTTGCTTCCTCTGGTCTATGTTTAGTGTGGTACACACCACGTCAACAAACAGCTCAGTGACTACTTGTCACCCTTTAAATAGGCCGACTGACTGATTACAAGTTTGTAGACACCTGTGATGTTAATTAGAGGACACATCTTGGTTGAACATGTCCCTATTGTCGCATTATTTTCAATCTTTTCTAGGGGTACCATCATTTTTGTCCAGGCCTGTTTCACGAGTTTGTTTTTTAAAGTAATTCTGTTGAACCACAATTCAAAAACATTGTTTGATTTTCTTTGGTTAATTTTCATAGAATTTTTATTTATTACCACTTTTGTCAGATTCAAGTTATTTCTGTGACCATTGTGGGTGTTTCTTTCATTAACAGAGGGGTACCAACAATTTTGTCCACGGCTGTAACTATTTGGGACACTGCTAGTGCAGTGGGAACAGATATTTGTGTGACTCAGGCCCTTTGTGAACATCCTTGGTCCTGTGTCATGAGTTCTATGTAGAACTTTGTACTGTATGAGTTGTAAATCACAGTTTTTAGTCATCTTAAAAGTGTTTGAACATATTTGTGCCCAAAAGCTTTCATCTTTATTGATTGATAGGTCTCTCTCCCATTTTGATTTTGGAAGAGATAGTGACTCATCCAGTTTTGATAATGGTTCGTGTATTTTTGATATCAGTTTAGGGGAACGGAAATTTAGAAACTCTGCCACCTTAACTGGCACCTCTAAATCTGTTTGGTTAAGATTGAACCTTGCTTTTATTATGGAATTAAGCTGTTGGTATTCAAGAAACTTTTTATCACTAATGTCATACTGTGACACTAGTTCCTGAAATTGGATAAAATTTCCGCCTCGAATAAGATGTTCTACGTTTTTTATTCCCTTCTCATACCATAGTGGAAAATTTAACGTCCTCTTTTGTTGCAGGATATCAGGATTGTTCCATATAAGATAAGATAAGATAAGATAAGCCTTTATTAGTCCCACAATGGGGAAATTCCAGGATTGCAACAGCACAGGGATAGCAACACTCAGAGCAACAATCACAAGGCAAGAAAAAAACAAGAACAGCTAGTATACATATGTACATATTAATTTAAATATATATATATATATATATATATATACACACACACACACACAGTGCGGAGCATTGTAGCTGGATGTAATAAATATATGAGTACATAAAAACAGTGCGGAGCATTGTAGCTAGATGGAATAAATATGTAAATATATAAACAGTGCGGAGCATTGTAGCTAGATGGAATAATATGTAGATATATAAACACACAGTGCGGAGCATTGTTGCTAGATGGAATAAATATGTAGATATATATAAACACACCCAGTGCGGAGCATTGTAGCTAGATGGAATAAATATGTAAATATATAAACACACACAGTGCAAAGCATTGTTGCTAGATGGGATGAAACAGCACAACCGTCTACTTAGTTATCCTACATGGTATGATTATGTACCCATACATATTCTTACCGTCCATAGCGACCGGTATTTTCCTAGTTGTATGCTGGAGGGGACCATTGTATAAGTCTATTGCGTCTTTTGCATTCAAAAACTATTAGGTTGTCACGTCTTTTTGCTATCTCTGCGAGCAGCCCTGCTTAAGTTGTACAGTCTGACAGCCGTTGGTAGGAAGGACCTGCGAAACCTCTCGGTTGTGCACCTAGGATGATGTAGTTTGCTGCTAAATGAGCTCCTCAGTGCATTCAGTATGTCCTGCATAGGGTGGAACTCGGACTCCAGCAGAGATGACAGTTTAGCCACCGTCCTTCTCTCTCCTATCTCCTCCACTGGATCAAGGCGCTGCCCCAGGACAGAGCTAGCTTTCTTGATCAGTTTGTTCAGTCTCTTCCTATCGGCTGCCGTAATGCCACTGCCCCAGCAGACCACTCCAAAAGTGATGGCTGATGCCACCACCGTGTCATAGAATGTCTTCAGCAGCGCCCCTTGTACACCAAAAGACCCAAGTCTCCTCAGTAGGAACAGCCTGCGCTGTCCCTTCTCGTAGAGTGCGTCAGTATTGTGTGACCAGTCCAGTTTATTGTTCAGATGAACACCCAGGTACTTGTAGGATGTCACCATCTCGATGTCTGTTCCCTATATATTTACTGGTGCTGTGAGGGGTTGTCCTTGCCTGCGGCAGTCCACCACCAGCTCCTTTGTTTTCCTCGCATATATGGGTGTGAGTTTACAAGGGACAAGTGAAAACCCCGTTATTTTGAAAAAGCTCCACCAGGCTGTCAGAGAGGAGCTGATGTTAATGCTTTTAAAACAGTCATGGTGTTTGATACAGGGCCTCGTGAAAGGTAAGTCAGAGATTTTTGCGACCCACAGTGAGCCTGTTCAGCATCTAACCACGGGTTTCCTTGTGAGGTTGATTTTGTCCATTAAGACAGTGGTCCCCAATCCCCGGGCTGCGGACCGGTACCGGTCCGTGGGTCATCTGGTACAGGGGCCGCACAGAAAAAATAAATAACTTACATTACATCAGTTTTATTTATTATCTGAGCATACCTGTCAAGGAATACCTCATGCCTCCCTTATTGGGGGGGCTTTCACACCTGT
Organism: Pholidichthys leucotaenia; assembly: GCA_020510985.1. NCBI lineage: Eukaryota > Metazoa > Chordata > Actinopteri > Cichliformes > Pholidichthyidae > Pholidichthys > Pholidichthys leucotaenia. Next base: position 268,768,584 of record CM035849.1, read on the forward strand.
ACTGAGTACTTAAAACTGTATTTATCGGCAGATGAAAAAAAACTGAAGCAAAAAAACCCAAACAAAAACCAAACAAACAACAACAATTGCAACATGAACTATTTCAAACATATTTATTCAAATGTACACTTATATGGACACAATCTTGAGCCATAACTTTTTGGTAATGTGAAATAATAAGCCAAGTAGCACAAAAAAATAAATAAAAAAATAAATAAATTTAAAAAATAAATGATAATATTAATAATAAATAAATAAAAATAAGTAAAAAAAACAATATTTTTCAAATTTACTTTAGCACAAGGTAGATTGCTTAATTTGAAAGTACACAATAAGAATAGTTCTGAATATAGTTCTTTATTTTCAGCTAGATATATACACTTGGAATTAAAGAGTTTTTAATTGTCAGCTTTGTTACACTAATGCACTTGGATGAACTTGAAACAAGAAAATGTTCACTGATGCTGCTTGTTATAGTTCCAAGTAGCAGCCTTTGCTGACTCTAGCATTTCTTTTGAAGGCTTGACCTTGAAGCATGGAGTGTCACAATTCATTTTCACTTGCATGAAAGAAGTCAGAGTTTCTGGGAGCATACTTTTTCTGAAGTCGGTGTGAATTTTTCTGACCATGCTGAAAGCCCTCTCACTGTCAGCATTGCTGTGAGGAAGGCAAATCAGTGCTGAGTACACTTTGAGGAGCTGGGGGAAGCGGGGCCACAATTACCGGGACTTACTACACTTCACTGCTGCAGAAATTGCAGAAGGTCATCAAAAGCAATCATCATGCTGACCAAAGGTGTTCGCTTCCTGCAAGATAATGCCGGGTTCACAACTTACACGTTGCCCAGAGGGAAGCACAGTCCTGCGGCTATTTAAATCCTTCCTCACCCCACTTCCCCTCCCTACCTTACACCATTGACTTCCACCTTTTTCCAACAATGAAGTCATTTTTGAAGGGCAAGCCCTTCCAAGACAATGAAATGCTGATTTCCATGGTCAAGTTGTGGCTTCTGGCACACCCTGCAGACTTCTACAGGTGAGGTCTCCGCAGCTGCATAAAGCGATAGGAGAAATGTGTAACCCTTGGTGGTAACTATGCAGAGAAAGACTAATAAATGTGCCAAGTTTGAGTCTTATCAGTCCATGGAAGATGACTCAGGGGAAATCTCTTATGAACAGCCCTCATAAATGTGTAGCATTTCTATATTTTAGCTAAATTATATAAAATTGAAAAGCCTGTTTTTTAGTGCCATAGCTATCATGGAGCAGCATATGCCCTGCTGAATCTGAACAGCGCTGTCAGTCAAAGATGGTGTTTCCCTATTCTCACCCACTGTAAATCATCACCTTTACTGGGTTTGATCTACTGAAAGCTGAAGTTTGATACTTTATATCCAGTGTGTCTAGGAAGCATGAAGGACTAAAAAGGCGCCGACCTGCAGTGTGGGTCTGGCTGTCAGGTACGATCTGATGCAAATGAGTGTATTTTCTCTTCTCAAAGCTCGGACTCTCCCATTCTTTTCGGTGACGTCCAGTCCCTCGATTTCCCTTTTCTTCAAGCTTTGTTTTCTTCGCCGGCGGCGTGCTGCGTGAAGCCATTTTGAAAATCACAAAAAGACTGTTAAGGTGCGTTTAGTGTCACCAGGCATCAAATTACTGTTCAGTTGATTTTAGGTTTTCTCAATAATTTTTTTTTTTCGCTGTATATTTTTCTTTTTGGCGTACAGAAATGGCAATATGCCCGTATTTGCTAAAATTGCATTTTCCCCGTATTTTAATACGGCAAAACCGTATCACTTGACAGGTATGTCTGAGTCTGAATGATGTTTTATTTTGAAAAATTACCGGATTCTCTCAGTTACATCCGTCTATGGCTCACTCTTGACGCATGTCAAGATGCTTGTCTTGGTGATGTGATATGTTACCGCTAAAATTAAAGGCCGTTGCTAGACGGCAGACATTACGAAAGCTGCTGCAGAGATTTTTCTCAGACAAAAAGTCACCACTGGCAGCACATTTCAGTGATGAGGAATGGGTCGCAAAACTCGCTTACTTGTGCGACATATTCAGCCTGCTCAATGAACTCAATCTGTCACTTCAGGGGAAAATGACAACTGTCTTCGAGTTGGCAGATAAAGTAACTGCATTTAAAGCCAAATTGGACTTGTGGGGACGGTGCATGAACGCAGGTATATTTGACATGTTTCAAACATTAGCAGAGATTTTGGAAGAGTACTGAGCCCGAGCCTTCATTCTCCCAGCTGGTGCATGATCACCTGTCTTCGCTTTTAAAGGAGTTCAAGCACTACTTCCCAACAACAAAAAATACACGAACTGCCAAAGAATGAATGCGCGACCCATTTCTCAACAAACCAGGTGAATCCAACATGTCTGTGCAAGAAGAAGATCAACTGCCGGAGATCGCAAATGACGGCGGCCTTAAAAGTATGTTCGAGACAACAGCTCTGCTGGTGTTCTGGATTAAAGTCATGGCTGAATACCCTGAGATCGCCACAACAGCACTGAAAACCCTGTTGCCATTTCCAACATCCTATCTGTGTGAAGTGGGGTTTTCTGCAGTGACAGCAACCAAAACAAAATTACGAAGTTGCTGGACATAAGCAACACACTTAGGATGTCATTGTCTCCCATTACCCCAAGATGGGACCGTCTCGTTTCAGAGAAACAAGCTCAGGGCTCCCACTGATTCAGCGTTGTGGTGAGTTGTATTTTTCATGCACTTTAAATTTGTGCTTGTGGTGTATCTTATTTTGAAGGCATGTTTAAACGTTACCATAGCGACCAGAGAGCGTTGTAGGCAGAGAGGATGTTACTCACGTTATGTTGTTGTTGCGATGTTAAGAGGACGCTGCTAAAGTTGCAAATGACTACACAGTGGATTCACGTTTATTATTATATTTAGAAAATACCACAGTTTTTATGCCGTTCGTATCATGTTCTTTTGTTGTATTTATCCGCCACACCTTAAAGGCCAGTCCCTGAAAATATTGTCTGACATTAAACTGGTTCGTGGCGCAAAAAAGGTTAGGGACCACTGCATTAAGAAACAAACTGCAGTCTATTGGCTAAGAAGTAATTTTTAAAAAAAATTGGTAAATCTAAACCTCCGCTCTGTTTTGCTTTTTAAAGAATTAGTGGGGCAGATTAAGCCAATTTTTCATAAGAATCTTTCACTTGATGATACAAGCACCAAAATTGGCACAAATGAAGTTCAGGACCTACTTTTTAAGAAAAGTACGCTCTCCAGCTGAAAATCCAAGATGGCCGCCATTTTTCAAGATGGGGACCGTGTCAATCTCCGATATTTGCGAAGTGGAAATCCAATATGCATTGTTTCTGAATGATCTGAACATTAAACTGCATGTATTTTAATACATTTATCTCATTTCTATGTTCTGAATTTAAATATGACCAACATATTTCAAAATGGCGGCTGCTAAATGGCTGTAAATTGCAGTTTTCTAGCTGAAAATCTGTCTCTGTAAGCTATGCGGCCAAAACCTAAAAGTCCATGGTTACTTATTTCATTGATGTGATAAAATGTTACTCAATTTAGTTTATTGCTTTTATGAGAGTGATGTCAAAGCACAACCAGGGCACACTGGTGACATCGCTGCTGTGAAACCCAGCATGGGGTCCAGCGTCGGCTTGTAGTGTACTAGCTGTAGTTGTAGTTGTAGTAATGTAGTTACTAATTGTTGTAAACTAACTCTAGACAGTAGTATACTTTAGTTTCCCAAATGCTATCTAATTAGCCCCTCATGCATCTCAACTAGGAATGCAATTAGTTGTAGTGTTGTAGTTAGATAGCTGCGCCTGAATTGACAGGGTGTGCCAGCGCGGGAGAGCCGAGTCAAGGGTAACAGGGCTTTAGTTACCCGGAAGGTGTACAGATCGCACGGGAGTTAAACGGCGTTGGATGAACGATCGGGCTAGGTGTAGGGCAAACAGATGTCTGAACCTAGTTGAATCCCATACTTCAATGTGCTTTGATATTTTGTACAGTTAGGTGGTAAAAGGATAGCCCCTCGGCCTTCAACTGAATATGACAAGATGTCAGTCAACAACCCATTGAGTAGTGGAGCCAAAACTGACTGGGGGAAGTGTTGCCTCTGTCAGACAGATACCAAAGAGGAGTTGAAGTCTCAATAGTATCAAGCATCATGAGCAGAACAACCAGTCTCAGAAGTCCTTCACTGACAAGGTCAAGAAGTTTTTTGGTGTGATGAAGGACCTGGGCAATCCTTTCCTGGAGGAATCCAAGGATCTGCTCACACTGGACACAAAGCTCAATGCACATCCCAGTGCTGCAGAGCTTGTTAGGACTCATTTTGAGAAAGGTGAAGTTGCCTTCAAAGACTTTTTCAATGGTCTGGGTGATGAGGCTTCCTTCTACAAGCCAATCAAAAAGAACAAAACTGACTTATTTCGGCAACAGGCAGCTCTAGATTCCAGCGACAAAAAGAAGGAGGTACTTAAAAGTGACTGCAATCTGTTCTCGCAGCTTTTCATATCATGTCAAGCTCGAGAGTGTGATCTACTGGAGTTCTTCAGGCACGAGAATCAGTCCTTTCCTGCAGCACTGAGTGACATGGGGAATCTCCATTCTGGAAAGAAGTCTGACCTTGCTGACCATCTGGAAGATGCCATTTCTCTTCCTGACACTCAACCAGAATGTGATGCTATCATCATTGATGGTTCTGCTCTTGTTCACTCACTGTCTCCAAAGACATCAAAGACCTTTGAGGAATATGCTGTACGTGATGTAGTACCAAAGATCCAGTTTTACTCGTCAAAGTATGAACGCACAGACATAGTTTTTGATGTATACAAAACATCAAGCCTGAAAGCTGAAACAAGGTCAAAGCGAGGAAAGAGAACTCGGCGTAGAGTGACAGACAAAACCAAACTACCACCCATCTGGTCAAGCTTCCTGGGAGACAGTGACAACAAGACTGAGCTCTTTCACTACCTTGCAGACAAGATTATATCCATGTGTCCCAACAATGTTGTAATTCTGACCAAGGATGATCGGGCATTGTCAAAAAAAGACCTTCAACCTTGATGGCTTAAGTCCTTGCAACCATGAAGAAGCTGACTCCAGGATATTCACACATGCTCTTCATGCAGCAAAGCAACAGACGAAGTCTGTCTTGATCAAAGCATGTGACACAGATATTCTGGTTATTGCAGTCAGTGTCTTTGCAACTCTTCAGGATGCAGGCTTGGAAGTGGTGTGGGTAGAATTTGGTCAGGGTCAGTCCATAAGATGGTTTCCTATTCACGATCTGGTAGATAAGCTTGGTCCAGATAAAGCTAGTGGTATGTGCTTCTTTCATGCTTTCACTGGTTGCGACGTGGTGTCAGCCTTTCGAGGTAGAGGCAAGACAACTGCATGGCAAACGTGGGGGTTTTGTCCTGAAGTGAGCCCAGTCTTCAAGAAGCTCAGTCAATACCCACCTATCATAGAAGATGCTGACCTTAACATCCTTGAGAAATTTGTTGTCACCATGTACGACAAGCACAGCAACACCACCAAGGTCGATGAGGCAAGACTGCACTTGTTTGCTCGGAAGCAGAGATCTTACGATTCTATTCCACCAACCAGTGCATCTCTCACTCAGCATGTTAGACGTTCTGTCTTCCAGGCAGCCTGTATATGGGGCCAGGCAACATCGTGCAAAATGCAACCTGAAAGCCCTGCCAACTGGGGCTGGCAGAAGAATGGTGAAGTCTGGGCAGTTGTCTGGTCAACCCTGCCACCCATTGCTCAGTCTTGCCAGCAGCTGACAAAATGTCGCTGCACGGGTGAATGTCGTGGACCATGTAAATGCTACCGCCGCACCCTGAAATAAGATAAGATAAGATAAGATAAGCCTTTATTAGTCCCACAATGGGGAAATTCCAGGATTGCAACAGCACAGGGACAGCAACACTCAGAGCAACAATCAGAAGGCAAGAAAAAACAACATCTAGCAAACATATGTCCATATTACTATAAATGTATATATATAGACACACAGTGCAGAGCATTATGGCTGGTGGATGTGCAGCAGAAAGTCTAAGCTCTCTCTCCGCGGATGCAGCGGGCCAGCTGGAAGTCTTTGGGCATGATGGTGACCCCCTTAGCGAAGAAGAGACCACCAGGTGGGTCTCGCTGGTCTCCTGCAGAGCCATGACGGCGAAACTCAGGAAACGCAGGACGGTCTTGAAGTCCTGAGCGATCTCCCTCACCAGGCGCTGGACGGGCAGCTTACGGATGAGCAGCTCCGTGGATTTCTGGTAGCGACGGATCTCTCTCAGAGCCACGGACCTGTGACGGCGAGGCCTCTTCACTCTGCCGGTGGCCAGAGCGCCTCTCCGAGCAGCCCTGGTGGCTAGCTGTCTCCTGGGGGGGCTTCTTCCTCCAGTAGATTTTACGGGCGGTCTGCTTGGTTCTTGCCATCGCTCTTTATTATTCTGTCTTATATTTCTTTCACGCCGCCTAAACTCCAGCCCGGCACCTGCTTCGTTTTCGCTACAGCTCCCGGTATGTCGAGTTTCCCATTAGCACCGGGCGGCGGCCAAGTGCTAGCTAGCACTAGCTCCTCCCCGCTGTAACGTCTCCCGCTGCAAACCGTGGCTCCGTCCGCCGACCCGGGAGACCCCCGGGGCGATCCGTGCGTCCGTGATATATATACAGAGTGAAAGGTGTAGAAAGAAGAAGGAAGATAAAAAAAAGGCTGTTGCAACAGGCAGCCGACTCATGTGGCGCCGCCGGTCCGGCAGAGCCGGAACCGGAAAAAAAACGGAAATGTACACAACTGTGTTCCTGCAAATGCAAGGAGTAAAACAGGTGACCAAGAGTCAATTCAAGCTAGCCAGTTCAGTCTATACTACATCTCTGTATTGAGTGGTAGGAAACATACATCACATCATATCAGTATCTTCACTCAGGTAGTGTTTCTTCATTATATTTTCAATATATCATCATAGTAGTTGATAATTATGATATTTAGAAGGCAAAATTGGATTTCTTGTCTCCAAAAACATATATTTTGATATATAGATCATAAAAGTAGCATGATATAGTCAGAATTTAAGTCAAATACTGCTGTAAACCCATATCAGAGGCGGCCATCTTGAAAAAATGGCGGCCATCTTGGATTTTCAGCTGGAGAGCGTACTTTTCTTAAAAAGTAGGTCCTGAACTTCATTTGTGCCAATTTTGGTGCTTGTATCACCAAGTGAAAGATTCTTTCACTAATCTGCCCCACTAAATTTTTAGACTGATCCGTGATGGTTTATCCTTCCATAAAAATTTACTTATATTTGAGTCTAGAGACTTAAACCAGGCCATAGATGGTTGGGTAGGAATCATTGAAAATAAATAGTTGATTTTAGGAAGGACTTTCATTTTAACGGTTGCAACTCTTCCCATTAGTGATATAGGTAACGTCCTCCAATGCGCAAGATCATCTTGTATTGTTTTTAGAAGGGGAATGTGATTTAGTCGCAGTAACTCTGAGAGCCGATTCCTAAATATTTAATATTACCTGATTGTATTGGAATAGTGGATATGTTTGAAAAATTACAGTTTAGAATCAGAATCAGAATCAGAATCAGATTTATTGCCATTGTTCATGTAGTACACAAACTAGGAATTTGTCTCGGTGCAATGCTGCAACATTAAACATGATAAAAATAAAAGATAGAAATAAAAAAACTATACATGCAATAAAATGTAGAATATGAATGAGTAATACTAGTCAAGCAATTTTTAAATATATTAGCGAGCAGCAGATATTGTGGAGTACCACATAGTGCAGTCGGTAATGCAAAAAGAAAACAGTGATGATTGACATGAGTCTGGTTGAGCTGCTGTACGTAGTGCACGAGAGTCTAATAAGTCACATAGTGTTCAGCAGTCTGATGGCAGAGGGGAAGAAGCTGTTCATGTGACGGGAGGTTTTAGTCTGAATGGACCGAAGTCTTCTACCTGAGGGGAGGGGGGCTGCACTGTGGCGCAGTGGTTTAGCACTGTGGCAGCACAGTTTTACCCTCGGCCGGGGGATCGCGGGGATCATGAGATCGTGGGTTCGATCCCAGCCCCCGACCAACAGTGAGCTGTGTGGAGTTTGCATGTTCTCCCCGTGTTGCGTGGGTTTACTCCGGGATTTCTCCGGTTTCCTCCCGCATACCAAAAACATGTAGGTTTAGGGCGCTCGCGCACGCAGCGACCGGCAGCCAGTGGCTTGTCACCAGACTGCAAACCAAATCTACCTACGGGTACAAATAAGTAACAAAAAAAAAAAAAAACAGTAAGTGACCAGGGTGTAAAGGATCGGCTATGATCCGGCCTGCACGCCTCCGGGTCCTGGAGATGTACAGATCCTGGAGGGATGGGAGCTTGCAGCCAATCACCTTCTCAGCAGCGCGCACGACGCGCTGCAGCCTTAGTCTGTCCCTGGCAGTGGCTCCTGCATACCACACGGTTATGGAGGTGGTGAGGATGGACTCGATGATGGCCGTGTAGAACTGTACCAACATCTTGGTGGGTAGCTTGAGCTTCCTCAGCTGCCGCAGGAAGAACTTCCTCTGCTGGGCCTTTTTGATGAGGGAGCTGATGGTCGTCTCCCACTTGAGGTCCCGGGTGATGGTGGTGCCCAGGAAGCGGAAGGAATCTGCAGTGGTGATGGGAGAGCCTGTGAGGGTGAGGGGGGGTAGAGGGGTTGTGACTTTCCTGAAGTCCACGATCATCTCCACTGTCTTCAGAGCGTTCAGCTGCAGGTTGTTGTGGCTGCACCAGGACGCCAGCTGGGCCACCTCTCTCCTGTAGACGGACTCGTCGCCATTGGAGATGAGCCCGATGAGGGTGGTGTCATCCACAAACTTGATCAGCTTGACAGACTGGTGGCTGGAGGTGCAGGAGTTGGTATAAAGGGAGAAGAGTAGGGGGGAAAGTACACAGCCCTGGGGTGATCCGGTGCTGATGCTAACAGAGTCTGAGACTGTCTTTCCCAGCCGCACATGCTGCCTCCGGTCCGTCAGGAAGTCGGTGATCCACCTGCAGAGGGAGTCAGGCACGTTGAGCAGGGACAGCTGCTCAACAGCAATTTATAGGTAAGACTGTTGATTTAGCCCAGTTAATAGAGTAGTCTGATAATGATTAAAATTTATCAATGACCACCACTGTGTGAAGAAGAGATCTTTGAGAGTTTTCAAGGAAAATCAATACATCATCAGCATAAAGACTTATCTTGTGTTCTTTTTCTCTGGTTTGGATACCTCCAATATCAACATTTTGTCGTATGGCTGCTGCTAATGGTTTGATAAAGATGGTAAAAAGTGAGAGAGAGTGTGGACACCACCTAACACCAGCCTGAATCAAAGCCCAGCTGCGAGGCCCAGCGGAGATACTACCAGGCAAGCGGCTATTTGTTGACGGGGCTCAGCAGAGATTTCACCCAGGCAGACGACGGTAGGTGGCGGTGCCTAGCGGAGGACTTACCGTGACCTCAGCGGAGCTCGGTGGCAGCGGCGGTGTGCGACGAGACTCGGTTGGAGGAGCGGGACGGGAGACCAGTTACGGCGGCTATGAGCAACGAGACCAGCAACGGAAGGGGCTAGTTGGCTAGCTGAGGCCCAGCTGGATTCGAGGACGATCGGATCAGATTCTGGCGATATAAGCAGAATTTATTTTACTATCCACAGATTTTCTTTTTCCTTCTTTCCAAGAAAGACTGAAGATGGCTGCCACCGGATTAAAAAGTGGGTTGATGGGCACCACTAATAAGCCTTCTCTACTTATCTACTTCTTCTTTGTTTTGTCTTTGTGTGTCTGGACCTGCAACAAGAAGGATTTTCCGACAAACTCAACCAAAGGTGAAGTTAAAAAGTTTTATCTGTATGGATTTGGGCTTGGACATCTCACCCTACACTCTATGTGGTCTTTAAAAGCCCTGAGCAAAAACTTCCAAATTAAGGCAAACATGGCTGTTAAGCAAAAATCACAATATGGCAGAGGATATACAATTAAAGTTCTGTTAGTTCTGCTACTTCTGGCAGGAGATATTCACCTTAACCCTGGACCCGCCACTATTAAACAGCAGACCACTGGGTTAGCACAAAACCGAGCTGTACAAAAGCAAAAACAACATTTATTTTTCCAAACTGTTAATCATGCACGAGTTCTTTGGGACACCAAGGCTAAACCAAAGGGGATCCTCGGCGGTCATTTAAACATACGGAGCATAATCCCCAAAAGAGATGAGATTTCGGTGTTGCTGTTGGACTCAAATCTGGACTACCTTTGTCTCTCAGAAAGCTGGCTACACAGGAACATAGACACTAATATGATCGATATTGTGGGCTACCAGTGTTTTAGAAAAGACAGGCAGGTAGGGAGGGGAGGAGGTGTTTTAATTTACATCAAAGAGAAATATAAATGTCAACTGGTTGATTTGAATACTTCACTTGAATGTTTAGCTGTTAATGTATGTCTCTCTCCAGTAATGAATTTCAACATTGCAGTAGTGTACAACCCACCGTCACACAACTCTTCCTTTTATAATGAATTAAGTGATCTGGTTAAACAACTTGAGAAGAACAGAGAAACAATAATTCATGGTGACTTTAATATCAACTGGTCTGATAAAAAAGACAAACAAAAACTGAAAAGCCTCATGACTAAATTTAATTACCAGCAAATCATCAAAGGACCCACCAGGATAACCAAACAATCCAGAACACTTATTGACATGGTATTTACTAATAAACCAGAACGAATAACCAGAACCTATAATCTTGTAACTGGTCTCTCAGATCATAACATGGTTCTTGCTGTCAGGAAACTTACTAAAAAGCGACTACAGTATTTTGGGGGAGTCGATATTGACAAATCAAATTTTATTATCCCCAAATCAAAAAATGAGGAGTTTGAACATTACTTAGAGAATCAAAATTGGGAGCAGCTCATGTCAACATGTGAAGTAGATGATCGTTGTAATTTTATAACTGCAACAATCACAAAGTCTATAGAAAAATTTTCAAAGCAAATTAAAAGTAGACAACAGAAGATTAACCTACCATGGTTAAATAATGAAATAAGAAAACTTATGAAGAGGCGAGACTATGCACTGAAAACATCACTAACCTCCAAACTACAAAATGATCACCTTGTGTACAAAAGTTTAAGAAATAAAGTGGTACATGAGCTGCGGAAATCAAAAATATCTTATTACAATAAACTGATAGATCATGCAAAGCGTAACAACAGTTCCCTATGGAGGCATTTAAATAACTTAACTAATAAAAAAAACGATCAGAAGGGGGTAAAGGAACTTAGAATCAATGGCAAGACCGTCAGTGACAAGGCTACTTTGGCAAATGAATTTAATTCACACTTTGTGGGCTCTGTGGAAGACTTAACAAAAATTTCTGTGCTGCCAAATGTGCTCAACAACACAAATTCCATACTTCCAACAGATACTTTTCACATCAATGAGGTAAATGAGAAGTTAATTGCTGGTATTGTTAAAACACTGTCAAACTCAAAAACTAATGATATCTACAATATGAGCACCTCCTTTCTCAAAATGCACAGCAAAATATTAATCAAACCACTGACCCATCTCATTAATCTCTCCATTAGGTCTAGTACATTTCCATCTGGCTGGAAAAAAGCTGTCGTCATACCAGTTCATAAATCAGGCAGTAAAGACGATATATGCAATTACCGCCCAATCTCTATCTTACCAGTCCTATCTAAGGTTCTTGAAAAAGTTGTAGCTACACAGCTGATAGACTACTTACAAGACAGTCAACTTCTTCATCCACATCAATTTGGTTTTAGACCAGGATACTCAACAGAAACAGCAAATCGTTGCCTTATTGAAAACGTCAAACAGTCCTTGGACAGGGGTAATGTGGTAGGAGCTGTTTTTCTAGATCTCAAAAAGGCTTTCGATACTGTAAACCACAGTTTGCTTTTATCCAAAATGGTATCTTTTAACTTCTCCCCAAATACATTAGAATGGTTTGCATCTTATCTCCAGAATAGAGAACAGTGTGTAAAAGTTCACCAGGATAAATCCTCATTTTTAAACAACCGCATGGGTATCCCACAAGGGTCCATTCTTGGTCCTTTACTTTTCAGCATTTTTATTAATGACTTGCCGTTACACTGCTCAGCTGCAACATGCCAACTTTATGCAGATGATGCAGTTATTTACACAGCTGCCAAGACTCCAGCACAGGCTGCAGATGTACTGTCTACAAGTATGGTTGATGTCCAAGAGTGGCTCCTCAAGAACCATCTATTGCTGAACCTTCAGAAAACAGTCTCAATGTGCTTTTCAATCAAAAAATGTAACCTGCAACATTTTAAAGTTAATATACATGATCATGACATCAGTTTAGCTACAGAATTCAAATACCTTGGCATTGTACTAGATCCTCAACTCAAATTTAATCTTCATATAAAGAAAATTTCAAAAACAGTAAAAAAAAATCTGAACTGCTTTAAATTAATTAGATAGTACATACCTTACGAAGCAGCTGCACTGTATATGCATTCTATGGTTTTTTCTCATATATCATACTGTTTGACAGTCTGGGCTCAAGCAGCCCCTTCCACAATAAGACATATAGGTTCATTATATTTTCAAACCCTAAAAATCTTGGACAAAAAGCCCATTAGGTGGCATCACTGTAATGTTTTAAAAAAATACAACCTATTGAGTTTTGAGAGCTTCATTGACCTCTGTCTTCTGAAATTAACGTTCAAATGTTTCCATAAATCAGCACCCGAGCCACTTGCTGGTTTCGTCCAAAGACAGGACAGCAGCAGAGCCACCAGGAGTTCTGTTAACAATAACTGTAAAATATTCCACCGCAGAACCACATTTGGACAAACAGCTTTCTCTATAAAGGGCAGTCACATCTGGAACACAATGCCAAATGAAATTAAAATAATAACGGACTTTAAAACATTCACTAAAAATGTTAAAAACTGGCTGAAAAATAAACAAGAATGTACTCATGTATGAATTAATTGTCTGCAAAGTGAGAGTGAATGAAGGGAAGGAATAAATGTGTTTGTTTATAGTGAGTGACGGAGGGAGGAAGGCCTGAAATAGGCAAATGTGAGTTATGTTATATGTGTTAAATGTGAGTCAGGCTGTTATATTTGTGTATTTATAATATTTATGTTAAATGTGAGTCAGGCTGTTATATTTGTGTATTTATAATATTTATAATATTTATAATTGTGTATTTATAATTTTTCTGCATTGATGTATGTGGTTATTGTGTATATTTTTTTTTCCCATCTTTACTTGATTCTTTTTTCTAAAGCCCATCCAGGGACAAGAGTTGCAAATTAGCTAATAGCTATACACTCTATGTGCAACACATCAGATTGATTGTCTTTGATTAATTGTCTATGTTTATTGCACTGTCCCTGTCAAATAAACTAATCTACTACTACTACTACCCCTGCCTGGTGCCTCTCTGGAGATTAAAGCTCTGAGACGTTTGATCATTTGCTCGGACAGATGCAATTCGATAGCTATATAGTGTTTTAATCCAGTTTCTAAAGGATGAACCAAACCCAAACTTATTTAACACCATAAAAATTTTGAGTTAAAACAGTCAAAGGCTTTCTATGCATCCAGAGATAAAGTTGTGGTTTCTAAGTTATTAATCTTACAGTAGTCTATTAAATTAAATAGCCTGTGTGTATTGTTAGCTGAGTGCCTACCCTTGATGAAACCCGTTTGATCTGGGTGTTTAATAAACAGGATTATCCTTTCGAGTCTTTTGGTGAGAGCTTTGCAAATTATTTTAAGATCAGCATTCATAAGTGAGATGGGACGGTAGCTGGATGGTAGCGTAGGTTCTTTTCCAGGTTTAACGAGTAGTATAATACTAGCTAAGTTCATATTTAGAGGGATTACATTATCTTGTTTAATTTGGTTCACCATTTTAAAGAAAGTAGGTGCCATCACAGGTGAGAATTCTTTATAAAATTCTGGTCCCAGAGCTTTGTTGTTTGGGATGCGCTTAAGTGCCTCCTGGAGTTTGGGCATTAGAAGAGGTGCATCCAGAGCTATAATCTGTTTATTATTTAATTGTGGTAAATTAACATTGTCCAGAAAAAATGCTTGTCTTAATTCATCTGCACCTGACGTGATAGTGATCGTTGGTGCCAGGAGACACTAGCGAGAACCAAGGGCACGTGGCAGAAGCTTCTCTCTGCCCTTCACTTTATTTGGCATGACAGAAGAGCAGATTAAATGAATATCAATGTTCTCACAGAGATCGGTGTTATGCTGAAATGGACATCAGCCGGCAGTTTATTTTTAAATTATTATTATTTCATTTGTTTATATTGTATATAGCCGACTACATGAATTTGTATCCATAAAAAAGGATCCAATACGAGCCCTTATACCTGCAGTGGATATACACATGGTGTCAGCCGATAGTGACTTTTTTCTTTTTTCTGCAGAAGTTCAGACTCGGACTGGAGTTTTCACTCTCACAAAATCTTCCACATTGCCAACTTTGTTAGTTTTTTTCTCTATCCATATATTTACAGTATTCTGGGAAGCCATTCAGTATGTTTTCACTCAGATGGAATGGTCATGGGGGGTTTGTGTGTTGATGCGGGGGTTGGTGTGTTGATGCAAACAGTGACAAAGAGAATGGGAACTGCAAAGTCTTTCATGTTACTGCAGCACCACATGTGACTGAGCGGGTCGTAAGCTATAAAAGGAGAGGTGCCTGCAACCTGTGACTTTTTCTGATGCTTGTGATTCTGGATGATGTGAGAGAGAGAAATTAATAAAGGCTGCTTTGTTCTGGACCGTTCTGCCTGGTTCTTCCTCTCTCCACAGTATTTCTTTGTGCTGTGCATAAAATGGCAATTCATTTCCCTCTTCTCTCTATTTCTCTCTCCCAGTTCTGGATACACAATATAGGAGGAAGACAACAATGAGATTATTAACAAAAAGAGTGCACAGATCCATAGAAATGTCCCCCAAAATTGCAATACCCTAACTCCATGGAATTTATAAAAAGTTGTGAACTGGGAGACTTGTAGATTTTGTTAAAACAAAGTTATTCACATAATAAAACCCTATGTGGCTCACATATTTTTGACTACATATGTATAAGCACAAGGAAGATGCTTAGGACTGCATGTGTTGATTGACCGATGGAACAATACGTCTGGACCGCCTGAGGATAATGGCAGGAGGACGGAGGTGCTGTGATAAGACTCTGAAGGGACTTCCTGACCTCCTGGAGTCAGACGGACAACGAAAGGACTCGGGGGGAGAATTATTGTCAATGGGGGATTTTGACGACATTGTGTGATTCTGCCTCTGATGTTACATGTATAAAGGTGGGTTTTTTAATGCAGCTCATTCTCTTCTTGTCTTGAGAGAAAGCTGGGGATGCGAAATCTGCATTAAACCTGAACTGAGAAATAATTCAGTCTCTTTATTTCACGCTCCCCACATTGGTGACCAAAACGTGAAATGCCTAGAAACGATTCCCCCGAACCAGACTCGTCGGAGACCGCCCGAGTGAGCGCCATCTCGATCAAGCTACCAGAGTTCTGGCAGGACAACCCAGACTCGTGGTTCCTTCAAGCCGAAGCACAGTTCGCACTCGGGGGAATAACGGCGGATGACACAAAGTTCTACCACGTCATCGCCAAGCTTGACAACCGCACAGCGCGATGCGTGCAGAGCCTGGTACAGCAGCCGCCCGCTGACGACAAATACGGCGAGCTGAAGGCTGCTCTCATCCAGTGTTTCACGCCCTCAGCCGAGGAGAGGGCTAGAAGACTCCTGGCTCTGCACGACCGGGGAGGACGCAGGCCAGTCGACCTGATGGAAGACATGCTGCAGCTGAGGGACACAGACGACGACGATTTCCTGTTCAAGCACATCTTAAGATAAGATAAGATAAGATAAGCCTTTATTAGTCCCACAACGGGGAAATTCCAGGATTGCAACAGCACAGGGATAGCAACACTCAGAGCAACAATCAGAAGGCAAGAAAAAAAAACAAGCAAGCAAGAGCAGCTAATAAACATATGTACGTATTACTATAAAATATATATATATACACACACACACACAGACACACAGTGCAGAGCATTGTAGCTGGATGGAATAAATATATGAATATATGAACACACAGTGCAGAGCATTGTAGCTAGATGGAATAAATATGTAAATATATAAACACCCACAGTACGGAGCATTGCAGCTAGGTGGAATAAATATGCAAGTATATAAACACACACAGTGCGGAGCAATGTAGCTAGATGGAATAATATGTAGATATATAAATATATAAACACACCCAGTGCTGAGCATTGTAGCTAGATGGAATAAATATGCAAATATATAAACACACACAGTGCAGAGCATTGTTGCTAGATGGAATGAAACAGCTTCCTGAAAAACCTCCCGATGCAGATGAGAGGGACCCTGTCCAGCATGCGTTGTGTGACCCAGCGGGACTTCCGTGCGCTGGCCCGAAAGGCGCAGCGGCTCCTCGACTCCTGCGGTGAGCAGACGGCCACCGCGGCAGCGGCAGACCTCAGTGCGGTGACCGGGAGCAGCGATGAGCCGCAGGCAGCGGAACCAATCCCACCAACGATGGCAGCGGCGCGGTCCCGACGCAGCGGAGGAGATGGCCTCTGCTTTTACCATCGGCACTTCGCAGAGAAGGCGCGCAGATGTGTGCCGCCGTGCCACTTCAAGTCCTCGGGAAATGCCAGAACCGGGAGTCGTTAGCAGCTTCGGCTCTCGGCGAACGAAATAAGCTGCTCTACCTCACGGATGCGAGCTCCGGGTGGCACTTCCTCGTGGACACCGGAGCCCAAGTGAGTTTCATCACCCCGACCTATGCTGACCGGCTGGCAGGCCCCCGTGGTGACGGGGCAACGGCGGCGAACGGCTCTGGCATCAAGGCCTTTGGAGAAAGGACTCTGCTTCTGTCCTTGCACGGCCGCTCTTATGAATGGACTTTTATTATAGCGGCGGTGAGTTTCAACATGTTAGGTGCTGATTTTCTGTGCTCACATGGTTTGTTAGTTGATCTTGCTAATAGGCGGCTGGTTAATGCACTCTCTTTTTATTCCATCTCTTGTGCAGCTCGAGTGTCCCTGCCACCAGTGCAGACCAACGTCGCCACAGCAGGCGGTAAGTTTCACACACTCCTCACCCAGTTTCCAGCGCTCACAGTTCCCACATTTTCGGCAACAGTTGCGAAACACGGGGTGGAGCACTTTATCACCACAGCTGGCTCACCCGTCTTCGCGAAAGCTCGGCGCTTGGATGCAGCTAAACTCTCCATAGTACGCGAGGAGTTCGCCAACCTGGAAAGGCTGGGCATTATTCGCCGTTCGAAGAGCCCATGGGCCTCCCCACTGCATATGGTCCCTAAAGCTGACGGCTCGTGGAGACCTTGTGGTGATTACCGCAGGTTAAACAATGCCACAGCGCATGACCGCTACCCAATCCCACACATCCAGGATTTTTCGGTGCATCTAGCGGGGGCGTGCATTTTTTCTAAAATAGAATTGGTCCACGGCTATCATCAGGTCCCAGTCCGAGCCGAGGACATTCCCAAAACAGCAGTAATAACCCCGTTTGGACTTTTTGAATTTTTACGCATGCCTTTTGGCCTCAAAGGCGCTGTGCAAACCTTCCAACGCATGATGGATGCTGTGTTACGCGATCTCCCCTTTGTGTTCGTCTACCTCGATGACATTTTAGTCGCCAGAACTTCCGAGGAGGAACACGAAAAACACCTCACAGCAGTTTTTCGGAGGTTGGGAGAGCACGGGTTAATAATTAATCCAGCCAAGTGCCAGTTCAGCGTGGCGCAGATCGATTTTTTGAGGCACTGTGTTTCCCCAGAAGGGGCGGTTCCGCTACCAGACAAGGTGCGCGCAGTGGCGGAGTTTCCCCGGCCACAAACGGTCAAAGCACTACAGGAGTTTTTAGGAATGGTAAATTTTTATAACCGTTTCCTACCCCACGCAGCGCAGCTCATGCAACCATTATATGCCGCGCTTAAAAAACAAAAACCCTCCAATACGATCGATTGGTCCCCGGAACGGGAGCGCGCGTTCGCGGAGGTGAAAAAAGCCCTTGCAGACGCTGCACTGCTAGCTCACCCAGACCCAACGGCCCGCATAGCGCTCACCACTGACGCGTCAGATTTGGCCATAGGGGCAGTTGTGGAACAGCATGTTGCCGGGGTCTGGCATCCGCTGGCCTTCTTCAGCAAGTCCTTGCGCGAAGCCAAGCGGAAATACAGCGCGTTTGACAGGGAGCTGTTAGCGCTCCACTTAGCCATTTGCCATTTCCAGTTCTGGTTGGAAGGTCGGCGTTTCACCGCGTTTGTTGACCACAAGCCGCTCACTTTTGCGATGGCCAAAATTTCGGAACCTTGGTCGGGCCGGCAGCAAAGGCAGTTGGCTGCAATTTCCGAATTTACTACTGATATTCAGCACGTAGCGGGTAAACTCAATGTAGTGGCAGACTGCCTCTCCCGCGCGGTAACAGCACCAGTCCGCGCGGGGGTAGATTATACTACCGCAGCCGCAGGGCAAAATAGCAGCGCGGAAGCGCACGCAGCCCCAGTTCACGTGGGAATAGATTATGCAGCCATGGCAACGGAGCAGAGTAGAGATGTGGACGTGTGCGCGCTCCAGTCTGGACCAACAGGGTTAAGGCTGGAGACCAGGAGTTTGCAAACCGGTATGCCCCCCCAATCTGCGATGTATCTACCGGGCGGCCGCACCTGGTGGTACCGGCCGCGTGGCGCCGCCGTGTTTTTGACTCGGTTCACTCCCTGGCACACCCAGGGGTGCGCGCTTCTGTGAAAATGGTAGCGGAGAAGTTTGTTTGGCCGAGCCTGCGCAAGCACATGAAAGAGTGGGCAAGAACCTGCATGGCTTGCCAGCGGGCCAAAATTCACAAGCACACAAAAGCCCCCTTAGAACCGTTCCACATCCCGGCCAAGAGATTTGACCATGTGCATGTTGACCTTGTGGGCCCCCTACCGTCGTCGCAGGGGTTCACACATCTTTTGACAATGGTGGACCGAACCAGACGCTGGCCGGAAGTGGTCCCACTGGCATCGACCACGGCTGCAGAGGTGGCCCGCGCATTTTTGACGGCCTGGGTAGCGCGTTTCGGGGTTCCGTCAGATATTACGTCCGACAGAGGACCTCAATTTGTGTCTGAGCTTTGGTCAGCGATGGCCAGCAGCTTAGGGGCGACAATTCACCGCACTACTGCTTACCACCCCCAGGCTAATGGCTTATGCGAGCGTTTTCATAGGTCTTTGAAGGCAGCCCTCAGAGCGTCGCTTACGGATACAGATTGGGTAAACAAACTACCATGGGTTTTATTGGGGTTGCGTTCTGCGCCCAAGGAGGACTTAAATGCCTCCCCAGCGGAGTTGGTTTTTGCGCAGCCTCTCAGACTGCCTGGTGAGTTCCTACCGGAGCATCCAGCGCCGGGGCACCCCCCGGCTCTGGGGCCACTGATCGGCACGGGAGCAGACATGCTCCCTGGCCCCGTTCATCACACTTTTCCGCGTGTTTTTGTTCCCAAAGCTTTAAAAAATGCCGAGTTTGTTTTTGTCAGGCACGAGGCTCTGCGAGCAAGCCTGCGCCCGCCATACGATAATCCATTTAGGGTGCTGGAAACAGGTGATAAACATTTTGTGCTAGATTTGGGAGACAGAAAGGAGACAGTTAGCATTGACAGACTAAAGCCTGCTTTTGTGATGAACGACGAGTCTGTACGGGTGGCGAGGGCCCCTCGACGTGGCAGACCCCCCAGGGAGCATGTCCTGGAGCTCCCGCAGGGATCAAATAACCATTCTCTTCTTCAGTTAGCAGATTCACTGCAGGACGGCGCCACAAAGGCTGCGAAGCCTGCTTACAGCAAGTTTGGAAGACGTTTGAAGCCCAGATGGCGTACAGCAGGGGTGTCAAACGTACGGCCCGCGGGCCTGAACCGGCCCGCCAAAGGGTTCAATCCGGCCCGCAGGATAAATCTGAAAGTGAAAAAATGCAATGAGACATGAACTAGAATTTTTTAAATAAACTGCTATTCCTAAATTGTCCGCTAGGGGCACACTGTTTTAGACATGGAGCAGCTGAAAGAAGAAGAAGAAAAAGACAAAACAATGCTGAGATAGACTCAGCTAATGTTCAGTGATTACTATGATACATCTACTTACTTTTGTACTCGCCTTTACACCCTCATTAGCCAAAATGTCTTTGTCAAAAAGGAGAAAAGTGGATACTGAGTGTAGAGTTTTCCAAGCAAAATGGACAGCTTCCTATTTATTCACAGAGGTGAATGGGAAACCTGTGTGCTTGGTGTGTATGCAACACGTGTCGGTGTTTAAGGAATATAATATTCGGTGCCACTATGAGACTCAGCATGGTGAAAAATACGACAGCCTGCAAGGACAACTGAGACGAGAGAAGATTAATGAGTTGTTGGTGGGTCTGAAGAAACAGCAGTCTGTTTTCACTCGGAGCCGAGAGGTCAGTGATGCAGCAGTAAAAGCCAGCTACATAATTGCTAATGAAATAGCATTAGCATCAAAGCCGTATTACGAAGGGGAGTTCACACAGTATTATGGCAGCATACGTGCGTTCAAGTTGAAGCTGACTTTGTGGGAGACACAGCTGGCATGTGGTGCCCCTGCTCATTTCCCCTGTCTAAGAGATGTAAGTGCGACTGTCGTTAATGCTGACATGAAACGGTACAAAGACAAGATTTCAGGATTGCTGTGGGAGTTTGAGAAACGGTTTCAGGTCTTTGGTGAACTCGAGACAGAATTTGTAGTTTTTCGCTCACCCTTCACAGTCAAAGTTTCTGATGTGCCCGTCGACATCCAATTAGAAATAATTGATTTGCAATGTGATACAAATTTGAAGAACGCATTTGCCTCAGTGGACTTGGACACATTTTATCAGTATCTGCTGCCAGGGTACCCCAAATTAACAGCCCTAGCTGCAAAAATGTTGTGCATGTTTGGGACTACCTACCTTTGTGAACAGGTTTTCTCTGTAATGAACATCAATAAAACAAAACTGCGCTCAAGGCTCACACACCAACACTTAAATGACATTCTGAAACTGGCTGCTACTCAGGACCTGACGCCTGACACTGATGCACTTGTGCAGGCTAAAAGATGCCAAGTTTCAGGAGCAAAATCAAAGTAGTCTAAACTATTAGACTAATTCTTGTAAAATGCTGCGTCAGAAACATTTTGCACTCAAAAAATATAGTTCTGTGAAAATTAGTCCTTGCTGTAATAATAGCTAAAAATTGTGCAATTTGTTAGTCACCAGCTTCACTACAAAGAGTTTGGTCATAAATTTTATGTATGCATTTTTTATGTATGTTTCATGTATAAACCTTATATTTACAGGCCGGGTGATTACTTTCTTTCTTATACATTTAAAATGACCACCACTTTGGTTTGTAAGATGTGGGGAGTCAATTTAAGTTTTGAGAATTATTACACGTGGAAAATGGAGTAAAAATAATTCCTATATCTTGATAAGTTGATTTAATCTTAAAGTGCAATAGGCTACCATATTTTTCAGTTCTAAATACCTGTGACTTAAAGTTTTGTGCCTCTGTACAAACACTGTGATCAGTTGTAATGCACACATGTAAATGATAAACTGAAGCAAATTGCACATTTTTCTTGAGAAATCTGAAGTTGTTCATAACATGTTTTGTAAAACGATAGTTCATTAAATTAAAAAATATCCTAATGTAATTGTACTTCTTTCCACTAAAACAAAGGGGAAAACATGAATTTATTGTTTTTTATAGCTATGATGAGCTGTACTATGATTTTAATGGTCCAGCCCACTTGGCATCTGTCACCATGGGTTGAGATGCCGTCTCGGCACTCAGCCCATGTTTTCCCTCATCCCTGCCTCCCATTGAGCAGCGTCTCAGCTGGCCCCCAGCTGGCAGCATTATGGACGGCTGGGGCCAATTAGTCTTCATCAGCTGGGGCGCTGCCAATGAGGATAAATAGGAGCAGCCTCGATGACTCGGGGCTGCGACATAAGCACTGCTAGGCTGAAGCCCCTTCGTCTGGTGTCAGCCTCAACTCCCCTTGCAGCATTCCTGTGTTTGTATCCCGCTGTGAGGATGTACGTCTTGCTACCCCCACGTCCGGTACGAGCTGCTTACCTCTGCGCTGTGCAACCTGTGAGTGTACCTCTGCATGAGTATCTGTGCTCTCCTCATCCCTTATCCCTTACCCAAAATAAACCATCTCGACTCACTGGCTTGTCCCTGGCTCTGATTGCCCGGCTCCCTAGAGCCGGATATGACAGTATGTCGCAGCCAGAAGAGTTGCCGGCGGCCGTGAGTCGCTGTGGAAATGTACCTTTCTGTCCGGGTGTCAGCGCTGCTAGCATGCCGTTTCCCAGGAGTCACTTCCGGCGCCAGGGCGACGAGCTGAGGTCCATCTCGGAGGCTGTCGACGGGACGCTCTTCACCCTGCACGACGCCTCCAACGCGAGACGCTGGCATCCGGGCCGTGCTGAGGAACTCCTGGACTGTCACCCTCACTCTCTGTGCCATCTGGAGGACAGTGCCAGGATAGACGCTGCAGGTACACAGCAAGAGAAGCTCCACGGGGTGGATGGAAATCCCGGCAGGGAGTCGAAGTGGGCGACGTCTTTCCCCGCTTCGGAGTCCCGTTCCTGCCGCCATTCCAGTCCGGGAGTTCGCGCCAACCAGAGGACTTCCCCCGACCTGCGCCACGTCACTCGGGATTCCCTTCTAGGAGCCGCAGCTGACAGCAGTTATGTCCGGGGTCGAGTGGCTGTCGCGAGCTCGACTGTGTTTCCTGTCACCACCTTCAGGCATGTGGCGGCGGCAGTGAGATTGATGGTGAGGACTTCAGGGCTACGAAGCTTTCCCGTGCTCGACGCCTTCCTCGTCTCGATCTCCGATCTGGAGCGGCGAATCCTGGGTTTCCCCCTCGCTTCGTCCCCTGGGAGTAGTCGTCATCACATCGCCGAGTCACCTCTGCACGAACCTCGTCCGGATCCAGTTCTGGGTCATCGTCAGGACCGTTCCTCCCACGCAGCTGTCATCCCTTCGCCTCGTCAGTGTGGAGATCCTACAGCCTCGTCCCCTGAGCCTCGTTCCCCCGCTGTCATTCCTGGACATTCGGGCTGGCTCACCCCGGCTGTTTCCCCCTCCTCCTCGACGCGCTTCCTGACCGCTGTGTGTGCCTGGAATCCCGGCCTGGTGAGCTCTCTGCTGGAGACAACGCGAGCGATCCTCAGACGAATTCCCGGGGGGTCCTCCGTTATCGCCGGGCGGGGAGAGGAAGAAGCAGATTCCACTACAGCAGGCGATACTCAACCTCCAGGGGGCAGGCAAGTCATTGTTTTTTCACACCTGCTTAATGATTTGCTCTGTCACATCCCTGGAGGAGAAGTTCAGGGTTCGCAGCTCCCTGAACTCTCCCCACCTGCTGTAACCTGTTTTCCTAATCCCGCATCCTCTGTGTCTCTCTCCGCCGAGCGGTCCCCGGCTCCGGGTCAACGTGGTGGGATATGGAGAGGGCCTGTGGTTCCGCAGCTACATTGCGGACGGAGGAGGGGGACTGACTGCTGCGTGGAGTCTACGCTGACGACTGAGCGTCCCTGGGTCTCCACGGAGGAGCGGTTCGGTCCAGCGGGACGAGATTCTTCTGGCTTCACGCCGAGTGGGTCGTCGGCGGGGTTACCTGAGCTGGAGGGATCTCAAGCTGCGCTGACCATCGTGCTGGCTGCGGGGCCCGACGCGGCTAGATGGGAGCCTGACAACGACCTCCTGACGACGGATCCTGGATCTTCGCAGTCCTGGACGGCGTCAGAACCCGAGATCAGGCGAGTGCTCTCCTTTCTTTTCTCTCTTTTTATCTTTGAGCACTTCAGCCTATCTCCAGGGGAGACGAGCAGGGTGCAGCCGCCCGCTGCGTCTGAGCTCGTCTCGCCGGGTTCTGGCGCTGCCGGTGATCCTGATCCCGGTTCTGTTTTCTCTTCTGAGCCTTCTTCCAGGGTCACCGGCGAGGAGTTGCTGTTCCTCGTGGTGCTGGAGGGTCCGGGTTCAACGTTGGAGGTCGGTTCTGGTGCAGTGTCCAACGTGGGTTCGCCCGAGACCCAATCGGGGTCCAACGTGGGTTCGCCTGAGGCCCGATCGGGGTCCGACGTGGGTGCTGCCCCAGTGTTGTCCAGGTCCGGTGAGGAGGTGGCCGTTTCCCTGAGGCCCGCTGCCCTCGTCATCGGCTCTCCCCTGAGCCTCTTCCACCGGGATCCGCTCTGACCCTTCGTCCGTCTCAACGGTCCTGGTGGTTGAGTGATGCGGGTCGACGACCCGACCCGCAAAACTTTCGGTTCGGCGATCTGGTTTCCCCCCACTGGTCTGTGTTTGCCTTTGGGCGGCCTGGTTCGGCAGCCGTTGGACTGGATTCCTGGGATCTGGGTCCAGAGTTCGCCGTCCGAACATTTCTCTTCCCCTGATTCGCCAGCTGGACAATGGGCGGGGAGATCTCCGGAGCCATCTCGGCTATTTTTGGACTCTGCCTGCCATACACCTCGGGTGTCACTTTTTCTTTTATCGTTATTAAGGTCACTTGGGTGTAATGTCTGTCCTGTTGGTGGATGTGTATTTATAGTGCTGTGCGTTTTCCTTCCCTCGTACCCAGCATTTTATTTTTTGTACCATGTTTTTAGTCTCGTTTTTGCATTGTAGAGTTATGTTTTGTTCCCTTTCAGACCATACTCTGCAGTTGCCCATTCATTCCAGTCACTTTCATTTCTTTAGGTGACTGTGGGTATTTATATATTCATGTGTGTGGGTTTTTCTTTGCCTGCACTCAGTATTTCTTTTTTATGCCCTGTTGGTTCATTATAGAGTCATGTGCCTTGTTTTCCGTAACACCATGCTCTGTAATTGTCCATTTGTTCCAGTCACCCTCACTTTTCTTGGTGACTGTGTGTATGTACTTATATTGGTGCTGTGTATTGTGTTTTCCCTTTATTTGACCATACTCAGCATTTTTTGCCCTGTACCTTTTTGGTGGTTCTTTTTTTTTTTTTTTTTCTTGCTCTGGGTCACGCATGGTTGGTACTCTCTGGGTAGTATGTAACCGGCGTGCTGACCCAGTTCTTCTCCCCATCTGTACCTGGGTTAATTGTTCTGTTGTCAGTATTGTATTTGGGTTTTTCTTTCCCGCTACCCTACATTGCCCCATTGGTGTTGTCCTTCCCTTGGCTTCTTCCCCTCCGGTCCGCCTCCCTTCCTCCCACCCTAGGTGGGGGGGGGGGGGGGCTGGGATGTTCCTGGTCGTTCAGGAGCCCGACCTTGAGGGAGGGGCTCTGTCACCATGGGTTGAGATGCCGTCTCGGCACTGAGCCCATGTTTTCCCTCATCCCTGCCTCCCATTGAGCAGCGTCTCAGCTGGCCCCCAGCTGGCAGCATTATGGACGGCTGGGGCCAATTAGTCTTCATCAGCTGGGGCGCTGCCAATGAGGATAAATAGGAGCAGCCTCGATGACTCGGGGCTGCGACATAAGCACTGCTAGGCTGAAGCCCCTTCGTCTGGTGTCAGCCTCAACTCCCCTTGCAGCATTCCTGTGTTTGTATCCCGCTGTGAGGATGTACGTCTTGCTACCCCCACGTCCGGTACGAGCTGCTTACCTCTGCGCTGTGCAACCTGTGAGTGTACCTCTGCATGAGTATCTGTGCTCTCCTCATCCCTTATCCCTTACCCAAAATAAACCATCTCGACTCACTGGCTTGTCCCTGGCTCTGATTGCCCGGCTCCCTAGAGCCGGATATGACAGCATCAAATTAGGCTGTATGCGGCCCCTGAACTAAAATGAGTTTGACACTCCTGGCGTACAGACTGATGTGTAATTTTATCATGTTGTGTAGACTATGCTGTTGATTTTATCATGTTGTGTGAACTATCCTGTATTGTCCATTTTTCGACTTTTGGGGGGGGGGGTATGTGGCTCACATATTTTTGACTACATATGTATAAGCACAAGGAAGATGCTTAGGACTGCATGTGTTGATTGACCTCACGTCTTGGATGGAACAATACGTCTGGACCGCCTGGGGATAATGGCAGGAGGACGGAGGTGCCGTGATAAGACTCTGAAGGGACTTCCTGACCTCCTGGAGTCAGACGGACGACGAAAGGACTCAGGGGGAGAATTATTGTCAATGGGGGATTTTGACGACATTGTGTGATTCTGCCTCTGATGTTACATGTATAAAGGTGGGGTTTTTTATGCAGCTCATTCTCTTCTTGTCTTGAGAGAAAGCTGGGGATGTGAAATCTGCATTAAACCTGAATTGAGAAATAATTCAGTTTCTTTATTTCACGCTCCCCACACCCTAGACTATCCATCAGACCATGATGGTTTTAGCGTTAATAAAATAAACACGTTGGTCAAACAATCAATTTATTCATGAGTAGTCCTTTTTTTAATTTAGATACAAATGCTTCATTTATACATATTAAGCAAAAAAAGCCTGCCTGTGGGAATCCAGTTTTCCCTCAATAGTTTTCCTTCAGTAGTTTTCCCTCAGACTGAAGGGCATGGAAGATCAAAGGTGCTGGGGGACAAGGGGAATTGTCATGGGGGGTTGATATATACATATAATCCAAGATGGCGCCCACAGCGGTCGACATGGTGCTTCGCTGCGCTCTTTGTTTGTTTTTGTTTGTCAATTGTGTGTCTGCTTGCACTTATACCCGTGAAGAACTTTTAAATATCAGGACTTTGACCCCCACGGACCTCCTCCCAGTTTTTCTAGCCCCTGCCGCCGATCTGGTTTATTGTTTGGCTCGGAAAGTGAGACGGCGGAAGAGAGGAAGACGAGCGGGCGCTCTCGTACGACTTCGCAGGAGAGGCTCGCGAACGGCGCTGCCTGGCATATTTCTGTCCAATACCAACTCTCTCTCTAACAAGGTGGATGAACTGAGACTGCTGATGCGTTTTAAGGACCTCGCCTCCTCAGCTGTCCTCTGCTTTACTGAGACCTGGCTCCGGGAAAATATACCGGACAAGGCGCTGCGCCTCGACGGCTTCCAGCTCTTCCGTGCTGATCGTGACACAGAGCTTTCCGGCAAGACCACAGGAGGCGGTGTCTGCTTCTACATCAACTGTAGCTGGTGCTCTGATGTAACGGAAATTTCCAAACACTGTTCTCCTGCCTTGGAATTTCTTGTTATCAACTGCAAGCCTTTTTATTCCCCACGGGAGTTTGCTTCTTTTATACTGATCGCTGTGTACGCCCCTCCCGACGCGGACACGCGCGAAGCTCAGCGCGTGCTCGCGGATCACATTCAACACACAGAGCGGAGTTTTCCAGACTCGCTGATTATTGTGGCTGGCGACTTTAATCAGTGCAATCTGAGCCACGATCTCCCCCGCTACAAACAGTTTATTAAATGCCCCACCAGAGGATTAAACACACTGGATCACTGTTACACCACAGTGAAAGACGCATATCGCGCTGTCCCTCGAGCTGCGCTGGGATTATCTGATCACGTGATGGTTCACCTCATTCCCACATACAGACAGAGATTGAAGCTCACTAAACCTGTTGTGAGCACTACGAAGATACGGACCAGTGATGCTGAGGAGAAGCTGGAAACGTGCATGGAAATATCTGACTGGGGCATGCTTAAAGGAGCCACGCATGATCTGGATGAGTACACGGACACTGTGAACTCATATATCCACTTTTGTGAAGAGAACATTCTTCCATCACGCACCAGGGTGAGTTACTCTAATGACAAACCCTGGTTCACAGCTAAGCTCAGACAGATCAGGAAGGAGAAGGAAGCAGCGCTGAAAAGTGGAGACAGGGACTGCTACAGGGAGGTTAAATACCGGTTTAACAGAGAGCTGAAGAGGGCTAAATCTGTGTACTCAGAGAGACTCCAGCAGCAGTTCACTGCTAATGATTCGGCTTCCGTGTGGAGAGGACTGAGGCAGATCACCAACTATCGGCCTCAGGCTCCTAAAGGTCAGGATGACAAAGCCCTTTGTCAGAGACTGTCCCAACACTATGCCCGTTTTGACACCTCGTCATCTGTGTCCAACTCCCCCCCTCCCTCCAGCTCCACAGCCTCCACATTCCCTACTTCATTTAAGGCACCCCCCCCCACCTCCCCCCCTCCCCTTATCATCAGTGAGCAGGATGTGCTCAAACAGTTCTCCAGACTGAACCCGCGCAAGGCCCCCGGCCCAGACGGCGTGTCTCCCTCCACCCTGAGACTCTGTGCGAAACAGCTGGCTCCTGTATTCACAGACATTTTTAACACCTCCCTTAAGTTATGCCACGTGCCGTCCTGCCTCAAATCCTCCACCATCATCCCTGTCCCCAAGAAGCCACGGATCACTGGACTTAATGACTACAGACCT
This sequence comes from Pholidichthys leucotaenia, assembly GCA_020510985.1. Lineage (NCBI taxonomy): Eukaryota > Metazoa > Chordata > Actinopteri > Cichliformes > Pholidichthyidae > Pholidichthys > Pholidichthys leucotaenia. Next base: position 268,797,111 of record CM035849.1, read on the forward strand.
GTAGCGCTCACCTCTGTAGTCATGAAGTCCTTTGAGCGCCTGGTCCTGTCCCACCTCAAGTCCATCACCACCCCTCTCCTGGACCCGCTGCAGTTTGCCTACCGAGCCAACAGGTCTGTAGACGATGCAGTCAACCTGGCCCTCCACTCCATCCTGCAGCACCTGGACTCCCCGGGAACCTACGCCAGGATCCTGTTTGTGGACTTCAGCTCCGCATTCAACACCATCCGCCCCGCTCTGCTCCGGGACAAGCTGTCCCTGCTCAACGTGCCTGACTCCCTCTGCAGGTGGATCATCGACTTCCTGACGGACCGGAGGCAGCATGTGCGGCTGGGAAAGACTGTCTCAGACTATACTAGCATCAGCACCGGATCACCCCAGGGCTGTGTACTTTCCCCCCTACTCTTCTCCCTTTACACCAACTCCTGCACCTCCAGCCACCAGTCTGTCAAGTTGATCAAGTTTGCGGACGACACCACCCTCATCGGGCTCATCTCCAACGGCGACGAGTCCGCCTACAGGAGAGAGGTGGCCCAGCTGGCGTCCTGGTGCAGCAATAACAACCTGCAGCTGAACGCTCTGAAGACAGTGGAGATGATTGTAGACTTCAGGAAAGTCACTACTCCTCTGCCCCCCCTCACCCTCTCAGGCTCTCCCATCACCACTGCTGATTCCTTCCGCTTCCTAGGCACTACCATCACCAGGGACCTCAAATGGGAGCTGACCATCAGCTCACTCATCAAAAAAGCCCAGCAGAGGATATTCTTCCTGCGGCAGCTGAGGAAGCTCAAGCTACCCACCAAGATGTTAGTGCAGTTCTACACAGCCATCATCGAGTCCATCCTCACCACCTCCATAACCGTGTGGTACGCAGGAGCCACTGCCAGGGACAGACTAAGGCTGCAGCGCGTCGTGCGCACTGCTGAGAAGGTGATCGGCTGCAAGCTCCCATCTCTCCAGGATCTGTACATCTCCAGGACCCGGAGGCGTGCTGGCCGGATCATAGCCGATCCCTCACACCCTGGTCATGTACTGTTTGCCCCCCTCCCCTCTGGTAGAAGACTTCGGTCCATCCAGACTAAAACCTCCCGTCACATGAACAGCTTCTTCCCCTCTGCCATTAGACTGCTGAACACTAAGTGACTCTCGTGCACCATGTACAGCAGCTCAACCAGACTCATGTCAATCATCACTGTTTTCTTCCTGCATTACCGACTGCACTATATAGTTCTCCACAGTATCTGCTGCTGGCTAATATATATTTTAACTGTTGACCAGTATCACTTAATCTTATCCTACACTTTATTACATGTATAGTTTATTTCTCTTATCTTATCATGTTTAATGTTGCAGCATTGTACCGAGACAAATTCCTAGTTTGTGTACTACATGAACAATGGCAATAAACCTGATTCTGATTCTGATTCTGATTCTGATTCTGATATGTCAATACAGCACCTCAGGTAGCAGGGGAGTGTTAATATAAAAGAGAGTGCCTGCAATCTGTGCTTTAATGTTTTGGATTCTGGTGGATGTGAGAGGGAGAGAATAAAGTTTCATCTGCTCTGAACGCTCGGCCTGATTATTCATTTTTCCACATGCCATGTTAAATGAAAATCTAATTTTTGAAATATAATGAACAAAAATTAACTATTTTAGTGGGGTTTGCACTTCAACAAAAACTTAAAAAAAAAAAAAAAAAGCTTTACATATTAGGATCCGAACTGGCTGTGTCTTTGTTGTTGATCCAATTCCTTTTTAGCTGTGCCTGTGTGCCATTTTGCGGCGCTCTGGGTGGATGGGTGGTCATTATTGAAATGAAGTGACTGCGTCTCTGTTCATAATTTTGCGTGTTGTTAGTAGATCACTGGCAAAAATTGGCACACTTGCTAATCTGCACTGCCTAAGTAAATCTGCCTCGTAGAGAGAAACAGCAGGATGTGGACTCAGTCTATGAAACAGGGCAAACAGAGGTTAATGACCAGCAAAAATATGAATGAATGAATGAATGAATGAATGAATGAATGAATGAATGAATGAATTTATTTCGGATAGTACATTACAGGTTAAAAGAAACTGTATAATATAACAACAAGGTCAAATTATTATAATAATAATTATTTATTTATTATATTATAAATATTACACTGACAATGAAAAAAGAAGTGAAGTGCATCTTGGGAGGTCCCCCGGCTGTCGAAACCTATTAGCAGGATAACTAAGGTAAGGTTCAGGGTCACCCGATCCCGCCCTAACTACAGGCTTTGTCAAGAAGGAAAGTTTTAACCCTATTTTTAAAAAAAGGAGTTCAAGTCTGTCTCCCAAATCCAGATTGGCAACTGGTTCCATAGGAGAGGAGCCTGATAACTGATAGCTCTGCCTCCCATTGTACTTTTAGAGATTCCAGGTCAGGGACTCACCAGTCCTTTTCAAAAATCAATTATTTATTTATATCATGTTTGGAACTGCATTCTTAAATGCAATTATAGAGTCCACCAGCAGAGGGAGCTCTAATCCCAACCTAAGTGCCACTCTCTGCAAGAGACAGAGCAAGAGAGGGAGCCACTAGCCCGAGCAGCAGTGTGCACTAGAGAGTTGTCAGGTATGTTTTGCTTGCTTAGACCGCATTAATTGGTTGTAAACAGCACTAAATGTACAAAGTAGGCTGCTTTTAAACAGGAATAAATTGTTCAGCTGAGAAGCTGTAGCATTTATTCTTGTTTGGCAGGTGAAGCCCATGTCAGCAAGAAAAGTTGAGAGACTGGTCACTGTAATCTGATTTTTTTTTTTTTTTTCGATTTATACCAGTGACTCTTAAACATTTTTTTTTTTTTAATTCCCGATTTTGGGGAGCCAGACATTACCAAGCCCACACAGCTATTTCTCTGCCCATCAGCACCCACAATGAATCCATGATCAAGCAAAGCCTACTCATATTACCTTTTCTTCTTGACTTCTTTTATTAATTATCACCTAGAATTTCTCTTTGCTCATCATTGTGATGGAGAGAGTTTTAAAAATTAGGTCATGATATAATTTTATCCATTTATCCCTCTTCTACTGCAGGGCTATTCAATTACAAAATCAGTTGGGCCACAATTTGAAATCAAGACATGTAACTGGGCCACGCATGTTCAGCAGTCTGTTGAATATGATAAATTTCAAACCAACACAGATCAATATGATGAAAAATATGCACTTTTTAGTCATTGACATTTATTCATTGGACGTGAGGAAAAAAAATTGTGGCTCTCATTACCACAAAAGTTGTCCATCCCTGTTCTAGGTATTACAAGTAATCCTGGATTTTTTGAGCATAGTACTCTGTTAGGATGATAAGGTAGTATCAGATCTTCTAAATAACAAGGGGCCTAATCATTTAGAGGTTCGTAAGTGAGGAGAAGGATTTTAAACTTAATTCAAGATTCTGTGGAAAGCCAATGAAGGGAAGCCAGAACAGGAGAGGTTTGATCTATCTATACCTGTTAAAACTCTAGTTGCAACATTTTGGATCAACTGAAGACTCTTTAGAGACATTTTAGGACAGCCTGATAATAATGATTTACAACAAATCCCCCCATGGATTGCCACCTTATCGTGGTTGGGGTTTGCATGCCCTTGCTTCCACAAAATGGGAAAAAAAAAAAAACCACACAAACCCAGTAATCTAATGTCTAAACTGACAGTGCTGTGAGAAAGTGTTTGCCCCTCCCTGATTTCTTGTATTTTTTACATATTTCTCACACTTAAATCTTTCAGATCATCAAAATTTTTTATATTAGACAAAGATAACCCGAATAAATACTTTGCCTTATGTGAAAATGTAGTTGTTGCCTCATCTGTTACATCATGAATTAACTGTAGTTAACCACATTTTTTTCAGGAAGTTGGGTTCAATCTCTCGAACTACACCACGGCCTGATTACCATCAGACCTGTTGAATCAAGAAATCACTTAAACAGAACCTGTCTGATAAAGTGAAGTATGCAAAAGATCCCAAAAAGCAACATATCATACCGTGAGCTAAAGAAATTCAAGAACAGATGAGAAACACAATGTTTCCTCTGGCTTAAAGACCTTGGCACGGTGGCAACATATTTTTCCGGGGGGGTGTGGTGTGGTGGAGGGGACAGAAAACACATATGTATGAATATGTTAATTTTATATTATTTATTTCTTTTTTTAAATTTTGCACAGTAACTTTGCATATAATGCATCAGATTTATATAGTGCTTTATCATAGACACTCTTTAAAGATACATTATTCATTCATTCCAGCCAGACAATGGTAGTGGCCAGCTACTACTGTAGCCACAGCTGCCCTGGGGCAGGCTGACAGAAACGTGGATGCCAATCTCCGGCCACCACCTGTGGTTTATATTAATCATATATCCCATAACCTACATATGTATAAGCATGTGAGAATGTTTGGTGATTACATATGTACAACGACTTCACACCTCAGAACAGGACAAGAGGTCTCAACCGCCAGCGAAGATCAAAGAGCATCCGAGGCGCTGCGGTGGAGACCAGATCGATCGCCCTGACCACCCAGGGTCAGGTGGAGGAGTACGAAGACAAAGGAGGGGGGATTAAGATAATGCAGGATGTCAGCTTTGATATGCATGTCTTTTGTTATGTGTAGGTATAAGTATGTAGAGCTGAATGTGTTCGCTCTCTTATTCTGTTTCTGCACTGAGATGAGACTTGTTAGAGGAGCGAAGCTGATAATAAACTTTGGTTTATAAATCACATCGCCTCGTTATTCCAAGCTCTTCTACACTGGTGACCAGACGTGAGGATGGAACAGAGACGTTCTCCCGCGATTGACTCATCGGAGGCGACCCAGGCAAGCGCCGGCGCCCATGCAGACAGGGGAACGGATGGAAGACGTTCCCCCACGGCAGAAGAGAGGGCTCAACCGAGCACCATCCACAGCCCCGCCGTGAGAGCAGAAGAAAGGCGCTCTCACCCGGCGGACACATCAAGGACGGCCCACACAAACGCCGTCACCGTCAAGCTGCCAGAATTCTGGCAAGAAGACCCGAGCTCGTGGTTCCAGCAAGCTGAGGCTCAGTTTGCACTGGCGGGCATAACGGCGGATGAGACGAAATTTTATCACATCGTCGCCAAACTCGACGCTGCCACGTCAAGATGCGCGCGGAGCATAATCCGACAGCCGCCCGCCCACGACAAATACAAAGAGCTGAAGGCGGCCATCGTCGAGAACTTCGTCCCCTCAGCCGAGGAGAGAGCAGAGAGGATCCTGGCGATCTATGGCTACGGAAGATGCAGACCCAAGGCCCTCATGGAGGACATGCTGCAGCTCAAGGAGGAGGACAACGACAACTTCCTCTTCCAACACATCTTCCTCAGCACTCTGCCGCCACACATGAGAGGGACGCTGATCAACATGCGGTGCAGCACCCAGCAGGACTTCCGTGCACTGGCCCGAGAAGCGCAGCGACTCACCAACGCCTGCAGGGAACAGGTGGCCACAGCAACATCCGCAGATGCCCAGAGCAACGGAGAACCACAGACAACCGAGCAGAGCCCGCCCACCATGGCGGCAACATGACCAAGACGCAGCAGGCGGAACGACATCTGCTATTACCACCACCGTTTCGCCGAGGGGGCGTACAAATGCGTTCCCCCCTGCAAGTTCAAAAGTTCGGGAAAACGACGAAACCGAGAACCGTTAACGGCTGCGGTTCTCGGCGAAAAAAATAAACTTCTTTATGTGACTCACGGACACACCGGGAGACAGTTCCTGATCGACACCGGAGCTCAACTGAGCTTTATCACCCCTTCCCACGCAGATCGGGCCATGGATCCCCGGGGAAATGGGGCGATGGCAGCCAACGGCTCCATCATCAACACTTATGGTGAAAGGAGCCTGCCTCTTTGCATTCACGGCCGCAACTATAGATGGACATTTATTGTAGCGGCGGTGAGCTTTAACATGTTGGGTGCTGATTTTTTGTGTGCACATGGGTTGTTAGTTGATCTAGCAAATAGACGCTTGGTTAATGCACTGTCATTTTATTCTATTCCCTGCTCAGCTCGAGTCTCTCCACCACCCGTGCAGGCCGGCGTCACAACAGCAGGAGGTAAGTTTGACCAACTCCTCACCCAATTTCCAGCACTCACAGTTCCAAAATTTTCAGCAACAGTAGTGAAACACAGGGTTGAACACTTCATTCCCACCAGGACGCCCAAGCGGACCCACAGCAGATTCGGGAGAAGATTAAAACCCAGACGGCACAGGGACTGATGCAAACTACTCAAAAGTTGTTCACTAATTGTGCTGTGACAGTTTAAGACTGACTTGTGATATTACTACGCTGTTATGATTACCACTGAATTCTCTACAGGAGCATAGCTGCTGGAAAGTTTTTTCCTTGTCAAGAGGTTTAGCAGTTAGTATGTCATAGTAATTATCTTAAAGGACACTTAAAGGACACTCTAAAGGACTGTTTTGAAGCCACTGCCTGGAAGCAGCTCTGCGATCCACATGGTGAGGACATCGATGGCCTCATTCACACCTTCACGGGCTACCTCAGCTTCTGTGTGGACAAATCCGTTCCCACCAAGACCATACGGCGTCACTCAAACAACAAACCCTGGATCAACCCTGAGATAAAAACACTTCTGAGAGAGAAGAAGAGGATCTTCAGGTCGGGGAACAGGGAGATGCTGAAGTCCGTACTGAGGAGAAAGATCAGAGAAGGCAAGGACAGCTTCAGGAAGAAGATGGAGGACAAGCTGCAACAGAGCGACATCAGCGGGGTCTGGAGAAACCTCAAAACCATCTCGGGGCTCCAGAATACCTCCCCCCAGGCCACGGGGGGCAGGGAGTGGGCGAACAACCTGAATCTGTTTTTCAATAGATTTGACCAACCGCCCTCCCCCCTGTCTGCACAACAACCACTGCTGCCTCTAAGAAATCAAGTCCTGCTACCCACTCCCCACTCCACCGACACCCCCCCCCACTCCCAACACACCGCCCCCCATCCTGACCCTGACCAAGACCCAGGTGAGGACGGAGCTGAGGAAGATCAAGGCGAGGAAGGCGTCGGGACCGGACGGCATCAGCGCAAAGCTCCTCAAGTCCTGTGCAGACCAGCTGTGTGGGATTGTGACATATATCTTCAACATGAGCCTGAAACTGGGGAGGGTACCACAGCTGTGGAAAACATCTTGTGTGGTACCTGTACCAAAAACTTCCCACCCCAAAGACCTGAACAGCTTCAGACCGGTGGCCTTGACGTCCCACTTGATGAAGACCCTGGAGAGACTGCTCCTTGCTCATCTCCGCCCCCTGGTGGAACCAGCGATGGATCCACTCCAGTTCGCCTACCAGCATGGCATTGGGGTGGAGGATGCGGTGATCTTCCTCCTTCACCGTTCTCTGTCCCACCTGGAGAAGCCCGGGAATATGGTGAGGATCATGTTCTTTGACTTCTCCAGTGCTTTCAACACCATCCAACCGATGATCCTGAAGGACAAGCTGCTGCGCGCAGGGGTGGACCAGCACCTGTCATCATGGATCCTGGACTACTTCACGAACCGGCCTCAGTTTGTGAGAACCCGGGACTGTGTTTCCGACACGATCATCAGTAGCACGGGGGCCCCCCAGGGAACGGTGCTGGCTCCCTTCCTGTTCGCTCTTTATACTGCGGACTTCTCACACAACACAACACATTGCCATCTACAGAAGTTCTCTGATGACTCTGCGATCGTTGGTCTCATCTCCAGCGGAGATGAAGCTGAGTACAGAGGGCTTATCCAGGACTTTGTGGACTGGTGCCATCGGAACTGCCTCCAGATCAACGCGAGGAAAACTAAGGAGCTGGTGGTGGACTGCCGCAGGCATGGGCAGCCCCTCACAGCACCAGTAAATATACAGGGAACAGACATCGAGATGGTGACATCCTACAAGTACCTGGGTATTCATCTGAACAATAAACTAGACTGGTCACACAATACTGACGCACTCTACAAGAAGGGACAGCGCAGGCTGTTCCTGCTGAGGAGACTCAGGTCTTTTGGTGTACAAGGGGCGCTGCTGAAGTCATTCTATGACACGGTGGTGGCATCAGCCATCACTTTTGGAGTGGTCTGCTGGGGTAGTGGCATTACTGCAGCCGATAGGAAGAGACTGAACAAACTGATTAAGAAAGCTAGCTCTGTCCTGGGGCAACGCCTTGATCCGATGGAGGAGATAGGAGAGAGAAGGACGGTGGCTAAACTGTCATCTCTGCTGGAGTCCGAGTTCCACCCTATGCAGGACATACTGGATGCACTGAGGAGCCCATTTAGCAGCAGACTACATCATCCCAGGTGCACAACCGAGAGGTTTCGTAGGTCCTTCCTACCAACGGCTGTCAGACTGTACAACCTAAGCAGGGCTGCTCGCAGAGATAGCAAAAAGACGTAACAAACTAATAGTTTTTTGAATGCAAAAGATGCAATAGACTTACACAATGGTCCTCTCCGGCATACAACTAGGAACATACCGGTCGCTATGGAGGGTGAGAATATGTATGGGCACATAATCATACCATGTAGGATAACTAAATAGACGGTTATGCTGTTTCATCCCACCTAGCAACAATGCTCTGCACTGTGTGTGTTTATATTTATATATCTATATATTTATTCCATCTAGCTACAATGCTCAGCACTGGGTGTGTTTATATTTATATATCTATATATTTATTCCATCTAGCTACAATGCTCCGCACTGTGTTTTTATATATCTACATATTATTCCATCTAGCTACATTGCTCCGCACTGTGTGTGTTTATATACTTGCATATTTATTCCACCTAGCTGCAATGCTCCGTACTGTGGGTGTTTATATATTTACATATTTATTCCATCTAGCTACAATGCTCTGCACTGTGTGTTCATATATTCATATATTTATTCCATCCAGCTACAATGCTCTGCACTGTGTGTCTGTGTGTGTGTGTGTGTGTGTATATATATATTTTATAGTAATATGTACATATGTATATTAGCTGCTCTTGCTTGCTTGTTTTTTTTCTTGCCTTCTGATTGTTGCTCTGAGTGTTGCTATCCCTGTGCTGTTGCAATCCTGGAATTTCCCCGTTGTGGGACTAATAAAGGCTTATCTTATCTTATCTTATCTTAAACTGTGAATTTTTTTTATTATTGTCCTTTTCTTAGTCGTTTGGGGGGGGGCTGTGGTTTATATTAATCATATATCCCATAACCTACATATGTATAAGCATGTGAGAATGTTTGGTGATTACATATGTACAACGACTTCACACCTCAGAACAGGACAAGCGGTCTCAACCGCCAGCGAAGATCAAAGAGCATCCGAGGCGCTGCGGTGGAGACCAGATCGATCGCCCTGACCACCCAGGGTCAGGTGGAGGAGTACGAAGACAAAGGAGGGGGGATTAAGATAATGCGGGATGTCAGCTTTGATATGCATGTCTTTTGTTATTTGTAGGTATAAGTATGTAGAGCTGAATGTGTTCGCTCTCTTATTCTGTTTCTGCACTGAGATGAGACTTGTTAGAGGAGCGAAGCTGATAATAAACTTTGGTTTATAAATCACATCGCCTCGTTATTCCAAGCTCTTCTACACCACCGAACATTTATACCCAGTGTTATGGACACTGGATGCAAGGTGGGTAAAGTGTCTTACCCAGGGATACAACGGCAGGATATCTAGGGAGAGCGGGATTCGAACCCCCAACCTTCCGGTTATTGGACGACCTGCTCTACCTCCTGAGCCACTGCCATGCATATGGAACTTACAATTTGAAGTATTGTACAGCCGGGGCTTGAATGTTGGAATATTGGGCCATTTGGGGTCCCACCTAGACGTCCTGTATTTGGACTTTTTACTGGTGTCATCCTTCTCTCATTCCTCTGCTCTGACCTCTCCTGGACCCTCTGCCTGAACACTTTCCTCTCCTTGGCTCCTCTCTTCTGTCTAATCTTGCCCTGTCTGAGGTCTGTCTAATTCAGGTTCTCTCTCTGTCTATGGTGGTATACAAACAGGTTAGAAAATATCAAGTGCCATGTAAATTAAAGAAGACCACCAAAAATTTCTAGTTAAGGATACAAAGAGCACCCACTTAAAAACTTGAGTAATGACTTCAGTCTTGAAGGTTTGAGGTTTCTCTCCAAAATTTATAACAATTTTCTTATAGTTTTCTACTTTTCTCTGTAAATTTATCTAAATTTGAAACCATTTTCCTCAAATGTGTAATTTCCTCTTGTAAAATGGACTTTTCTTGTACATTTGAAACTTTATTATAAATTTGTGGATCATTTTATGGCTTATTTTTGTCTGTTTTTTAAAATAAAATTGCTGTTTTTTAAATAAATTTGAAACAGACTGTTTTTTTTTTTACTTTTTCCTTATAACAATTTAGATTTTTGACCATAACTTTGCAATCAGAACAGAACGAAAATTTAACTCTCATTACAAAGAAAAAAAAATATTAATAAAATTGTATTTAATGATTTAAAGTAACTTAAATGACCAAGGATGTCGTTATTTCTGTTATAATATTTCTATTTATTTATAGTTTTTTTTTAGAAATCTCACCACCAAGAAAAACCTCCCTTATTTTGAAATCCAAATGCTGGCATGTTTAGAGTTGTCTGAAGGCTGCTGACGGATTAAAGTCATTGACTTCGTGAATTTCGGTCATCTTAACTTGCCAGATACATAATTGGGAACATAACTTAATATTGCAGTGGCTGGTGAAATATATCCTCAGCAATTCAGTAGTCCCCCTTGCCTTTCCCTTCATATGAAGCCAGTTGCATATGAATTCTAACCACATCTCTTAGCTAAGCGACTCTTCCGTTATTGCTCCCATTTCCAGCAGGTTAAAACCATGATAAACAACAGTGCTTACATACCTCTTCTGATTTTTTTTCCCCCACTTTTAAAGTACTTTAATAAACTCATGTTTCTGTCGGACAATCAAGCCTTATTCATGCTGCATTTCCTCTCTAGTCTGCCTTGGTCCGCATACGCTTTGGACGAGCCCAGCATGCATGCGGCGCTGTACATGCTCACTTTTTTCATCTACCCAGGCCAAGCGGTTGATGCATGCACACAATCATCATTTGTAGTTTCACTCCCGCCCGATAGGTAGCACCAAAGCGCTGATGCACCAGGATTTTCACCAACAAAGAAACAGCGGACTTCTTCACAAACTTTCTCTTCAAATATAGAGTCCATTTCTGCTGTTTGACTTCCAGGTTTTCACTCCTTTTCCACGAAGATGCTGCTGCCGCTAGCAAGACACTGCCTGCTGACTGACTGGAAAGCTTGTGTGGGCGAGACGCTTCTAAACTCCGCCTGGATGACGGCCACGCGCGTTGTTCGTGTGTGCTCTTGCGGAAAGTCATTGCATCATATATTTTTCTTAAATTCATATCTCCTTCTTGGCGCAGCAGTAAATTTTGTGGTGCGGCCACCGAGAAATGTTACCAGAGGAAACCCTGAAACAAAAACCCATAACAACATCTAAAGAACTGCAGGCAGGACCTGTGGTGGGTCTTCTGATCCTTTTGATGATTTTTTTTTCCACACTCAAACACATGCACTCAAACACAGGGCAAATGGGAGTGTGCTTGGGATATGACCATGTGGTTGGTCATCCATCCTCCCCACATTTAGCTCCACCCACACACGGGGAACTGGGTGTCTTGGCTGTGTTGGGTCTGCGTGTGACTTTGTAAATCTGCTAGCCCACTGCACTATCTGGCCCCCGTCCGCTCCTTCCCCGACCGTGCCTTTCCTGCTTTGTGTGTTTGTTTGCTTTCCCCTCATGAGTGCTGGTGATGTATCAGAGCTCTGCTGGGTTTGGTGTAGGGTGGCTGTGCACATTGTGGTAGGGTGGCAGCTGGCTGGTGTTCTGGTGAGCCTCCCTTCTCTTGTTCCTTCCTGTAGGGGAAGTCAGTGGTGGTGCCACTTGGGGGCTATCCTCTGACTCTCTCTTCCTTGGTGAGTCCCGCTGGGGGTAGTCCTGCCAGTGCTGAGCTGAGTGAGGGGTTGGTTGTGGTGGTGCAGGAGCCTCCTTTGCGTTTTGGGGTTGTTGGGAGGGGGGGTTGGATTCTCTGGCTTGGGGTTGTTGGGGTGAGGACTGTGCTCCTCTGGAGGGGTGGGAGGGGGCCCAAGAACAGGATTCTTTGGTGATGGGCTTGGTTTTTGGTTGGAGTTCCTTGCTAGTTTGTCCTCATGTTGCTGTTAAAACACAGTGGATCAACACCAGTAGATGACATGACTCTCCAAATCATCATTGACGGTGGAAACTTCACACTGGACCTCAAGCAAGATGGATCCTGTAGTTCTCCACTCTTCCTCCACACTCTGGGAATATTATTTTCACATGACAGGACTTGGCATCTCATTTGGGAAGCCATGTCATCTGCTGGTGTTGGCCCACTGTGTTTTAACAAGTTCACCGGAGTGGTGACCTAGTGGTAGAGCATCTGTCCCACAACCTGGAGGTCATGGGTTCAACTCCCTGGCCAGGTCATACCAAATACCATATTAAAAAATGATTCTCGACACCTTCTAGTTTGGTCCTCAGCATAACAGAATGGGGCAAGGTTTTTTTTTTGTTTTTTTTTTGGCGGCGCCTTGCATGGCAGTGGCCCCTCTGATTCTAGATGTGATTAACATTGTAAATAGGAGAAACATAATTTTGTTCTACTGTACATAATTGGCTGTATGGATTGAATGACAATAAAGTTGGCTTCTTCAAAGTCAGCACAGCTATGGAAATTTTTAGAGCACTGCATTCCTCCCTCTGCTGACAAGCTTTATGGAGATACTGATTTCATTTTCCAGCAGGACCTAGCACCTGTCCACACAGCCAAAAGTACCAAAACCTGTTTTAATGACCATGGTATCACTGAGCTTGATTGGCCAGCAAACTGTCCTGACCTGAACTCCATAGAGAATCTATGGCATGTTGTCAAGAAGAAGATGAGAGACACCAGACCCAACAATGCAGATGAGTTCAAGGTAACTATCAAAGCAACCTGGTCTTACATAACACCTCAGCAATACCACAAGGGGATCGCCTTCATGCTACACTGCTTTGATGCAGTAATTCATGCAAAAGGAGCCCCAACCATGTATTGAGTGTGCACATGAACATGCTTTTCAGTCGGCCAACATTTCTATTAAAAATATTTTTTTCCCAAATGATCTTATGCAATATTTTAATTTTTTTGAGAAACTGCATTTTGAGTTTTCATGAGCTGTAAGCCATAATCATCAAAATTAAAATAAATAAACCCTTGTAATATATCATTGTGTGTGCAATGCATCTATATATTGCACGAGTTTCACTTTATGAATTGAATTACTGAAAAAAATTAACTTTTTGATGACATTCTCATTTATTGAGATACACCTGTACATGATGGTGGTAATGTGATGGTATGGGGCTGCTTTGCTGCTTCAGACCCTGGAAGACTTGTTGTAACTGATGGATCCATGCATTCTGCTCCCTAGCAGAAAATCCTGAACGAGAATGTCTGGCCATCAGTTCACGACCTCAAGCACAAGCCCTCCAATGTGAAGGAGAATGGGCCAAAATTCCTCAACAGCACCTTGACTTGACAAGACTCATGACCAGTTATTACAAATGCTGGATTGCAGTTTTGCTGCCAAAGGTGGAACAGCCAGTTATAGGTTTAGGGAGCAATTACTTTTACACAATGAAATAATTTAAAAACTGCATTTAGTATTAAAGGCCCCGTCACACCTTGACGATTTAGGCAGCGTATGCAGACATATCAAAATTTCTCTAAAATGCTGGCATATGGCCAAAATTTTCAATTCTGGGTGTATGCATCACATGGGGGGGGGGGGGGGGGGTGTCGTAAACAACAGTGGTTTGAATATATTTCACTCAATAAAAAGATTTTAAAATTGGTCCTCACTGAAGACTGTTTAAAGCCCAAATTCTGTTCTATAAAGCCATATTCAATCTGTTTTGTCTCACTGCATCTATTCCACTTTATCTTTTCACCCTGAAATCGATACCCATTTCTGCTGTGCAGGGAGAATTGAATTGCTCATTAAAATTAGATTTGCCGAAGGTGTCGGGCTCAAGTGAGAAAGGCTGGCTACATGTGGAGACAACCACATGTACACATGTGTTGAAGTCCCCATGTTGCTCTGAAGCAGTGAACCTCTTCACATTTGGAGGGGTGGGGTGGTGGATGGAGGTGGTGACAACACCATGCCTCTGCTGCCTGGCAACGCCTCTTCACGGGAGGATGAAAAGTGCTTCATTGTTTTTCTGCCATTCAGAGCAGCTGTCTCAAGGTCCCTGCGAATAAAGCAGAAGTGGGTGCCTATCTTCGTTTATTTCTGATGCATCTATGCTTGTGTGCAGTTGTGAATAAATCTGACTCCAAGACTTGTACACTATGTCCTGAATTCCTGGGTCATATTTTAGAGTATGAGACAGATATTTAAATCATTATAAGAGACATACACTGACAGATGCTTATGAGGAGGGAATAAAGACCCATCACTGTCACTATTTAAGTGTCCTGTCACGTAATGCTACCTCACTCGTGCTGCTGTTTAGCTCCAACTTGGCTGTGGATCAATAAAATGTCACCTATCACCAGAAGCGTGGTGTCTCATATCAACCCTGAAGGCAGCATGCTGTATCTTTAGCTCAGCTACCCAATGTTATTTATGCTCTTTCACCATCATATTCTATCATTGTTCCCCTTAGAAGATATCAGATGTTTCAAAGCAATGTTATCCTTTTCTATCTCTCTAGTACCTTTTCTAAGGTCTGTACAGCCTGACCATGCACTCTTATAAAAAAAACTATATAAAATCACAACAAAAATGCCACTTGATAACCAAACCCAAAACTTAGCTTCACATTCGCTTTTATTATACACACAGACCAAAGAGAGGAAAAGAGGAACAATCATGTTGGCACATGCAATCTGATAAAAGGAAAATAGTCGAGTGAGGGCAGACACTGTTGTACTCGAAACCAATTTTCACCATCAGGATCAGAGCAGATAAAATGAGGTCCGGGAAAAAGAAATAAAAATGCCACTTCATTTTTAAACCTTTAATATAAGAGCCAGAGTCTCCCTTTGAATCTCAAGGCCTGTAAATTGGAGAGATTGTACAAATGCACCTTATCTTCTTTCAGCACCCTGTCACCTCTTTGTGCTCATTTTAGTTCACCGCAGAAAGAAATGGTTGTCTCTGATAATGGTGCTGAGTGTCGGACTCTTTCACTTCCATTTAAAGGAGCTATATTACTCATTCACAGTGGTTGGAAGAAGAGGGAGATGTGGTACTTAATATTCTGTATGAATGTAAGCAGCAAGAAAATTAAAGTGTATATAGCAGGTTAAAAATTCTAAAACACTTGTTCATAATATGTCTTGAAAATATACCTTTCAAATGTTACTAGAGGTTTAATTTTTGTTTACAACACCTAAAGGCAGAAATTTTGATTTGCTCCAACAAATGTCTGTCAGTTCTTTGTATACCAGTGGTAGTAGTGAAAGCTATTGGTAGTAGTATATTGTGCTTGCAGAGGTTGCCAGGACATTTGCGTTTTAAATTTTATGAGCAGAATCTTTAACTTCGACATGGAAGAGCTCAGATTGTCACAGATTAAGATAAGATAAGATAAGCCTTTATTAGTCCCACAACGGGGAAATTCCAGGATTGCAACAGCACAGGGATAGCAACACTCAGAGCAACAATCAGAAGGCAAGAAAAAAAACAAGCAAGCAAGAGCAGCTAATATACATATGTACATATTACTATAAAATATATATATACACACACACACACAGACACACAGTGCAGAGCATTGTAGCTGGATGGAATAAATATATGAATATATGAACACACAGTGCAGAGCATTGTAGCTAGTGAGTAGGAGCATTACAGCTCCTACTCACCTTCAGAGTTTTTTTTTTTTCATTTTAAGTTGTTTATTTTAACTTGATCTAAAATATGCAAAAAAACAGGACATTATGGAGACAAAAATATGATGTTTGCCGGACACAAAAGGAGATTAGATTCGCGGACAGCTGGGAGTGCACTGGCTAATGCTGCTAACAACTAACAGACTCTGTATGGCAGGGCTATTCAATTACAAAATGAGTTGGGCCACAATTTGAAATCAAGACATGTAGCTGGGCCGTACATGTTCAGCAATCTGTTGAATATGACAAATTTCAAATCAACACAGATCAATATGACAAAAAATATGCACTTTTTATTCATTGTCATGGTTTTAAATGTGCACCTGGCACATGACAAAGGCACATCAAAAGTGCATAAAAACACAGTAACAGTGCTGGGGTTGAGCAGAACTTGAAGTAGTAGAAATATTATTCCTCTTGAGCAACAATTAAATAAATAGAATAGAATAAATTAAAAAAAAATAAAATTGTGTAAATGACCATTTTGGTCACATCTTACTCAGGCATATCTCAAAAAGCATAAACACTCAGTGTGCACTGCTAGTATCATTGACATTTGTTTCCCTTTTGAAATAAAATACACTACATCCTGGTCATAACTGACCTTGGCACATCATAAAGTGCATTTAGCTGAATGAAAAATGAACTGTCAGACACTTCAGTGCACAACCCCCCCCCCACAAGAAAAGATTGATAACATGAACAAAGATTGCACATCCAGTATTGTGTTTTTTTTGTTTTAAATCACCACATGTGTGAGTAGGAACCTCTTTTTATAACTACACATTCCATTACACACACAGATCAGTCCAGGCAGGGATTTTCATCATCAATTTTATGCTTCAGAGTTGACGATGACATGTTTTAAGGTGCCTTCACACCAACCACGAATGGGTGAATTTTCCACGTGGCGCGATTACATTATAACTCAATGTAAACATGTGAATAGACCAGGGGTGTCCAACCATGTGCCATGGAGAGCCAAGACCCTGCAGGTTTTACCTCCAACCAGTGTCTTCAACAGCAGATTTCTGTGAACTTCTTCCCACTGATTGCTGATAAGTGAAAACACCTGCTGAAGAGACTGGGTAGAAGAGAAAACCTGCAGGGTCTTGGCTCTCCATGGCACCTGGTTGGACACCCCTGGAATAGACATTAATTCACAATCTGA
Organism: Pholidichthys leucotaenia; assembly: GCA_020510985.1. Lineage (NCBI taxonomy): Eukaryota > Metazoa > Chordata > Actinopteri > Cichliformes > Pholidichthyidae > Pholidichthys > Pholidichthys leucotaenia. Next base: position 268,814,285 of record CM035849.1, read on the forward strand.
GTGAGTTGCAGACAGGCGAAGTTGCTTTTACAACTTCTGCAGCTGTGTTCAGCCTGCTGTTGAAATCCCCAAAATAACGTCATGTTTAGGTTTACATTATCCGACGGGGCGCTCACCTGAAAAAGTTGTCCCTACTTCCAAAACTTCACAAGATGATAGGTGTTTACATTGCAAGCCTGCTAGTTTTGTTAGCACGTCCGTGGCAGGAGTGCGTGGGTAAATAACAATGACATGCAGATTCAAATGAAGAGCTCCCAGTCCTTCTTTCTCCAGGTGAGTGACAGTCTCATTTTCAAACTAGTTTACTCTCCAATGTTTATACTTTTACTCCGATGACAGCAGAATCTCAAAGCTAGCACTACCCCTCAGACACTGATGCGTAATTTCACGTGTGCTCACCTCTTTCCATTGACGTTGTATGCATGCCACCCTTTCATGTTCGGTGTAGATTTGGTGTCTTGCCAATAGCACCGTTGGCCACAGTCAGAGATCACACTTCAAAACAAATGAGTTCCATTGTGGGTTGATGGTTGTTAGGCTACACACAGTGTTGCATTTACGGTCTGTAGTAATTAATGGATTTCTGCAATTCTGTGAAATGTTTTGGCCTTTGCTTTTCTGGCCTGGGCCACTTGGAGGTTGGTTCTGGGCCACATGTGGCCCACGGGATGCTAATTGAATTGGCCTGTTCTAGGTATTACAAGTAATCAGGGCTTGACATTAACGTTTTTGTTTGCCGGCCACTGTGGCCGGTACTAGCCACTCATCCTTTTCACTAGCCACAATTTTGTGGTTGGAAAATTATGTTTAATAAGATGAAATTTAAGTATTGCATGCTAAAATTTACTTGAACTAAGTTTACAATCATGTTAAATGTAAATGACCCTTATACATACATAAAAATAGCAAGGTAAACACTATTGAATTATTTATTAACATCAGTAAATGTTGTAAAACAATCTAGAAAAAATATTTGCAATATGAGCATAAAGTACAGGTGTTATGGATGGCTCTCACGAGCCATCAATGAGACGCTACAGGCAGCCGCTGAGTTTGTGCGTTTAGGCAAAATGACAAAATAATAAGCCACTTGGGGCAAAACACAAATAAAGACAAGACACTTAAATATGATCAGCGAGGGCGGAACCTGAACGCTGGGAAGAACTGACTTCGGGGTTAGGGAAGCCAGACTGGAAGGCAGGAGAGGTCGCAGCCCCGAGCAAACAGAGCTGCTCCCTTAAATAGTGCTTAACTGATTAATCAGCTGATGAAGGATCATCAGCTGATTGGAATCAGGCCGTCCAGCGGGGCCCCACTGACAGCCGGAAGCCCCGCCGAGACGCTGTCATAATAAAAGTCTAGAGGTGCGCCAGAGGAGAGAACGGAGAACTACCGCACAGCCCGAGTGCCGACAGAGTCAGAAGACGGACCATGACAGATGCCCCCATTCCCGACGCGGATTCTAGACCCGGTGTAACATCGGGCTCCCCCCAACTGGGTGGCCAACAAGACCACCCCAGGGAGGGAGGAGGGTGAAAAAGGCCGAGGAGGGTTAGACCCTGGCGACAAGGGTGACGACAGAAAATACAACAAGGAGCAACTACAGAGCATTGGAAAACACAAAAAAAAATACTCCATAATGCCCAGGTGGACAACAGACAGAATAATAAATGCAAATAAAGGAACCCTACGCCTACAGGCCACAAACAGAAAACCCGGGTCTATAGACCAAGATACACAGTTCCAGAGAAAACACATATCATCCCCCAACAGAGGAAGGGAGGGAGAGAAAAAAAACACACTAAATAGTGTCAAAAAACTACAGCTTAAATCCATTCAAATAAACTGTTACAGGCAACAAAAGGACATCTCCCAGCCTATGGAAAGAACAATCACAACAGAGGGGGAAAAAAAAAAACACACGCTAGGTAGCGGTGAAATACACAGTTCATTAACAAAAACACCAGCACATCCCAAAAGGTTACAGCAGAGCAAAGACAAAAAACCAGGGATGACGGCAGGCAGAGCACAACGGCATGAAAGCCAGTTGTTGGGGGGGGGGCGCCCTGCATCTAGCGTCCAAATCGCTGGCAGGGGGAAAAGGAACAGTTCGGGCGGCCTACCCCAGTCCAAGGCCAGGAAACACAGTACTTCTGGTGGCTGGGCCAGATGGCCGAACAGAAGGGTAAGTTTATCGGGTGGCCGACCCAGAACGCCAAACGGGTGAGGCAGTCCTCCAGGCGGCCGACCCGCATCACACAGCCATAAGGACCTCAGGGGAGAAATCGAAGACGGCCTCCCTGGAGAGGGGGGAAATGAGGGAGAGCCGAGCTGAATATGGGGAATCCCACCGGCACCCGGTGGAGAAGAATTGGGGGAAGGATCACGGACCAGTCCACCGTCAGACGGCAGAGGATCTGCAGCTCCCTCACCGACCTTGAACCGAACCGGCGCTGCGCCCCTGCTGGACCCCAATTGGGCCGGAGTTGCACCCACGACGGACCCCGATTGGGCCAGAGCAGCACCCGCGACGGACCCCGATTGGGCCGGAGCAGCACCCGCGATGGACCCCGATTGGGCCAGAGCAACACTCACGTTGGACCCCAATTGGGCTGGAGAAGCACCCGCGATGGACCCCGACTGGGTCGATGCTGCACCCGCAACGGACCTCGACTGGGTCGGCGCAGCACCAGGGAAGGCCTCCAAACCCGAACCCGGAACCTCCAGCACAGCGACCGGGATTGACTCCGCACCGGTGACCCTGGGAGAAGGCTCAGGAGAAGAAGAAGAACTGGGATCAGGATCACCGGTAGCCACAGAGCCCAGTGAGATGAGCTCTGATGCAGTGGATGGCTGCACCTGGCTCGTCTCCCCGAGAGACAGGCAAAAATGCTCTAGAATAGATAGAAGGAAGACAAAATAGAGCACTTGCCTGTGTGACAGAGATCATCCTGCGCAGTTCGCCCCACACGGGACACGAACCCGCGACCTCTCAGTCAACTAACACACAGTTCGAGCATGGGAGACACAGCACGATCGCGCTGAGCTAAAGGTCCGACCGATAGCTCAGCGCTACCGATACTGTATAAGGCTTTGGGAGGGAGGTTTACTAACGTTCTACGCCGTACAGTACTAGTTGGCATCCGTTACACTCTCCCCCTTAAACCTCACTCCCATGCCGGGTTCACGGCACCAGTGTGACAGAGATCATCCTGCGCAGTTCGCCCCACACGGGACACGAACCCGCGACCTCTCAGTCAACTAACACACAGTTCGAGCATGGGAGACACAGCACGATCGCGCTGAGCTAAAGGTCCGACCGATAGCTCAGCGCTACCGATACTGTATAAGGCTTTGGGAGGGAGGTTTACTAACGTTCTACGCCGTACAGTACTAGTTGGCATCCGTTACACCTGCACTCGAGTTCTGTCGCCGTCCAGGACTTTGACGATCCGGGTTCAGAAAACAGAAGGACGTCTTCTGGCTCCCACTTGGCTACGGCAGGCCCCGCAGCCAGCATGATAGATCCCACAGCCTTATGACCCTCCAACACTGATGACCATGCTGACGACCTGCACGGCGTGGCAGCAGGAGATCCTCGACCTGCTGAGTCGGACCGCTCTTCCGTGGAGACCCGGGGACGCTTCGTCATCAGCGCAGGCTCCAAACTGCAGTCCGCTCTCCTCCTCTGCCCATGACGTGGCTGCAGGGCTGGAACCAGGCTCTCCAGGGCTGCAGGCTCCCTCCTCATCCGGCGGCGTAGGCCTGGCACCGCGGAACGCTCGGGGGAAGGAGACACAAAGGTAGCAGGTCCATTACTAGTTACTGCAGCAGGTGGAGGAAGTTCAGGGGACTGTGAACCCTGAACTCCACCCCCAGGAATCAAGCAAGGCAATTCACCCAATAAGGGAGCAGAATGAAAAGTCACTTGCCTGATCCGTAGAGGACCGATAGAACCCGCTGCAGTGGACATCGTTCCTCCCTTTCCCCACTGGATGGTGACGGAGGGCCCCCTGGAAGGATGAGGAGGAGCCGCTCGTGATGGACCGACGACGGGCTTTGCTGAAACAGGACTCATGGCACTCACAGCAGCCGGGGAAGACGTCGAGGAGGAGGGGACGACAGCCGAGGCAATCCGGGCACAAGGAGCTGATGGAACAGCAGGGAGAGATGACCCAGGGGGAGAGACTGCGGGAATTCTCTCCTGACAAGACATAGAAGAGGCAGCTGACTGAGAGGTAGAGTTTTTCCGACGACCCGGAACAAGATCCGGACGGGGTTCTCACTGAGGCTTACTGTTGGCCGTGTGACGACGGTTACCGGCAGAGGGTGAGGTGAAGGAGAGGTTTGGGAAACGGCGCTCCTGTGCTGAAACAGAGGCGAGCAGGTCGGCGTACTCTGGATAATCACTTAGCGCTGGATTCCTCTCCACCAGCCTGACTGCCACCGTCACATGCTTGATGACCTGCGTGGGGTGAACAGCGGAGCGAGCTGCAGCCACTCGGTCCCGGATGGAAACAGCTGACAGCTGTAACTTCTCTGGGGGAATCCCGACTGACGTCTCACTCCTTAGGGGATCACGCCTGGGTGGTGCGAACTCCTGGCCTGGAATGGGGACAGGAACCGGATCCCGAAGCGAGGAGCGAGGATGTCTCCTCTTCAGCTTCCTGCCGGAGTTTCCTTCCAGCCCACGGAGTCTCTCCCGTTGAGCAGCGATGTCCGCCCTCCTCGCTGTGATCTCGGGATGGTCAGCGTAGTGAGGATGGCGGTTAATGGTTGCCTCAGCGAGGTCCAGGTACCAGCGCAAGCCACTGGGGAAGCGATGGCTACAAGCATTGGAAAGGATTCCATCGATCTCGATGAAAGCCATAATTAGCTCGTAGCCCAGGCTCGTAGTGTAGCCCTTGAGCGGCGGTGCCATCTCCCAGCACGCTGGTACACTGAACAGGGGAACTTCAAGTCCAATTAAACAAACTCACAGCCACCAGCGTCTCTTTGGGCTGCGACTTACTGTTATGGATGGCTCTCACGAGCCATCAATAAGACGCTGCAGGCAGCCGTTGAGTTCGTGCGTTTATTGAATAAAGGCAAAATGACAAAATAATAAGCCACGTGGGGAAAAAAAAATAAAGACAAGACACTTACATATGATCAGTGAGGGCGGAACCTGAACGCTGGGAAGAACTGACTTCGGGGTTAGGGAAGCCAGACTGGAAGGCAGGCGAGGTCGCAGCCCCAAGCAAACAGAGCTGCTCCCTTAAATAGTGCTTAACTGATTAATCAGCTGATGAAGGATCATCAGCTGATTGGAATCAGGCCATCCAGCGGGGCTCCACTGACAGCCGGAAGCCCCGCCGAGACGCTGTCATAATAAAAGTCTAGAGGTGCGCCAGAGGAGAGAACGGAGAACCACCGCACAGCCCGAGTGCCGACAGAGTCAGCAGACGGACCATGACAACAGGTAGATTTGGGGTCCGTCCCAATTCTCATTTGTATCCCTACCCCTTGACCCTTGATAGAGGTTGAAAATTACCCCTATGAACTGGAACACCCGTTCAGGGCTGCGCAAGGTCATTAGTAGTTGCTGATGGATTTAATCTACATTGACACTACCTGTTTTCACCAGAAAAAAGAAGAAAAAGAAAACTGATGAGGAAAAAGTCTCATCTTAACGAGAAAAATATCTCAAATTTACATGAACAAATCTAATCAGTAGAAAAAGTCAGAAATTTACTAGAAAGAAAGCTGTAAATTCAGAGAAAAACTTGGACTTGCTGGCTGCCGTTTTTGGCCCGCAGGCCACATGTTTGACATCCCTGGACCAGCACATTATACATACATAATTAGAGGTTTTATTCCCATGAAGAAGTTGCAAATCACAGATATCATAGATAATTACAGATAAACAAAAGTTCACCTCAGAAAAAGCTTCATTTGTTCTTTACAGCAACACAAAGTTTAGTCACTTTCTGTCTCTGTCATACAAAAACTTAAATTTGCACAGCTGTGGACAGTAAACAGGAGCTTCTTACTCTAAAAATAATCATATTTAACCACAGAGGTAGAGCTAATGTCGGGGAAGAGTGCAGTTTAACTACTCACACTGTGACAACGGAGGATCAGGTGGAATTCCCCTTGTGATCTGATCGCTGAGAGCTGGGACAGGTGTGTTCTGCTGGCTGGCCTGCTGTCAGTTTGGCGTTGTTTCTGGCCACAGTCTGGGCTCAAGCAGCCCCTTCCACAATAAGACATATAGGTTCATTATATAATCAAACCCTAAAAATCTTGGACAAAAAGCCCATTAGGTGGCATCACTGTAATGTTTTAAAAAAATACAACCTATTGAGTTTTGAGAGCTTCATTGACCTCTGTCTTCTGAAATTAACGTTCAAATGTTTCCATAAATCAGCACCCGAGCCACTTGCTGGTTTCGTCCAAAGACAGGACAGCAGCAGAGCCACCAGGAGTTCTGTTAACAATAACTGTAAAATATTCCACCGCAGAACCACATTTGGACAAACAGCTTTCTCTATAAAGGGCAGTCACATCTGGAACACAATGCCAAATGAAATTAAAATAATAACGGACTTTAAAACATTCACTAAAAATGTTAAAAACTGGCTGAAAAATAAACAAGAATGTACTCATGTATGAATTAACTGTCTGCAAAGTGAGAATGAATGAAGGGAAGGAATAAATGTGTTTGTTTATAGTGAGTGACGGAGGGAGGAAGGCCTGAAATAGGCAAATGTGAGTTATGTTATATGTGTTAAATGTGAGTCAGGCTGTTATATTTGTGTATTTATAATATTTATAATATTTATGTTAAATGTGAGTCAGGCTGTTATATTTGTGTATTTATAATATAATATTTATAATTGTGTATTTAATAATTTTTCTGCATTGATGTATGTGATTATTGTGTATATTTTTTATCTTGATTCTTTTTTCTAAAGCCCATCCAGGGACAAGAGTTGCAAATTAGCTAATAGCTATACACTCTATGTGCAACACATCAGATTAATTGTCTTTGATTAATTGTCTATGTTTATTGCACTGTCCCTGTCAAATAAACTAATCTACTACTACACAAAAGGCACTTTTCTACTATGGTCAGTACGGTATGGTTTGGGACGGGACGGGACGGTTTGTCCGCTTTTCCATTAGGGACCGTAACTGCTTTCAGTTCTGTTTTTTTTTCGGAATTGTTCCTATTTTTTCAGAACCCCTCGATTGAGGTTCCAAGGGTACCGTCCCGGTTACATAAAAACACTGCAGGCCACTGATTGGTCTGGGCATAATGTCATGAGAGTGGGCGTAACGCTGACTTTCCAGAATTGCTGGTGAGCCGCCATTTGCAATGATTCGTCTGTGAGCCAGCCAACAAGCGATATTATTCTTTCAGAACTCATTACAGTACTGTCTGCAACCTCACCATCTGTCCTACTGCTTGGCGATTTCAACCTCCACATTGATTCCCCTGACTGCAAATATGCAAACGATTTTCTGGACTTACTAAAGTGTCTAAACTTCACCCAACACATAACTTTCCCTACCCACAGACGTGGACATGTCCTGGATCTGGTTTGCTCCACTGGTCTCCACATTCACAACATCTCTAGCACTGACCTCACCATCTCGGATCATCTCGCCATCACACTGGACATTGACATCCCGGCCCCTCAACCCAAACAAGACCGAACAATAACCTTCAGGAATCTTAAGTCCATCTGCTCAGTTTCTCTCTCCACATGCATATCTAACACTCTCTCCAACCTCACCTTCCCTGTAAACCCAACCCCTACGGACTTAGTAAACATCTACAACAACACATTGTCTACCTCCCTCAACAAACTGGCCCCCATGAAAACAAAATCCGTCACTTTCATTCATTCGGCCCCCTGGTACACCTTAGAACTTCACAAACTCAAAAAACAACTGCGGCAGCTTGAACGCCTGAGCTGCAAAACTGGTCTGACTGTACACACCCTCGCTCACATAGAACTGATGCACCTATATCAATCCTCACTCAATGAAGCTCGCTCTGCCTACTACTCCAGCATCATTCACTCTGGATCCTCCAACCCCCGCACTCTGTTCTCCACCATCAACAAACTCCTCAAACCCCAGGACATCATTTCATCATCCTTCACCCCTGAAAAATGCAATAGCTTTCTATCATTTTTCCATTCCAAAATTGACAACATTCACAACCAACTTGCCTCCTTCCCAGCCATCACCCCTGACCCAGAACCCACTTTTTCTCCACCCATAGATAAACAGCTCTCCCTTTTCTCACCCATAACCACTGATGAACTTTCCAAAATACTCTCCAGCATGAAATCATCTACATGCCCCCTGGACCCCATCCCCTCCCCCTTTATCAAAGCCTGTCTCACCCCTCTTGCCCCCCTTATCATCGACACCATCAACTCCTCCCTGACCACTGGCATTGTCCCCCCGTCACTTAAGATTGCTGCCATCACCCCCCTCCTTAAGAAACCTGGCCTGGACTCTGACGACCCCAACAATTTCAGACCTATCTCCAACCTCCCATTTCTGGCTAAAATACTGGAAAAAGCTGTTGCCACCCAACTCAAGAAACACCTCCTCTCCAACAAACTCTACGAAACATTTCAATCTGGATTCCGTTCTCACCACAGCACTGAAACCACCCTCCTCAGGGTCACCAATGACCTCCTGCTCGCCTCTGACTCTGGCTCCCTCACCATTCTTCTCCTTCTCGATCTCAGCGCTGCTTTCGATACCATCAATCATTCCATCCTGCTCCGTCGTCTGCTTTCTATTGGCATCACTGACTCCGCCCTCTCTTGGTTCACCTCCTACCTGTCTGAGAGATTCCAGTACATCTCCATCAACAATCATAAATCACGCACCACCCCCGTCTCACACGGTGTCCCTCAAGGCTCTGTGCTCGGTCCAACCCTTTTCACTCTCTACATGCTTCCGCTTGGTCACATCATTCGTCAACATGGTCTTCACTTTCACTGTTACGCTGACGACACCCAGCTGTACATCTCCTCTAAATCCATCAACCCCGCCATTCTCTCCACCATCACCAACTGCCTTACAGACATAAAAACCTGGATGACTAACAACTTTCTCAAGCTAAACAGCAATAAAACAGAAATCATCATTTTTGGACCAAAATCTCTTTTACCCTCTTCCCAGAACTTTTCATTCCAAATCGATGGTCACTCAGTCACCCCCTCCCCCCTGGCCAGAAACCTTGGCATTATCATGGACCCCACCCTCTCCTTCAAATCTCACATCAACCATATCACCAAAACATCATTTTTTCATCTTCGTAATATTGCACGCCTCCGTCCAACCCTCTCACCCTCTGCTGCTGAAATACTCATCCACGCCTTCATCACCTCCAGACTTGATTACTGTAACAGCATTCTGTATGGACTTCCTTCCACCATCCTCCAAAAACTACAGTATGTCCAAAACTCAGCCGCCCGCCTACTTACTCACTCCCGCTCCAGAGACCACATCACTCCTCTCCTCCGTCAGCTCCACTGGCTCCCCATTCAACAGCGCATCAACTTCAAGATCCTCCTCATCACCTATAAAGCTCTTCATAACCTCGCCCCCTCATACCTAACGGACCTTCTGTCTCGTCATTCTCCCACTCGTCTCCTCCGCTCTGCTGACGCTCACCTTCTTACCCCCATCACCAAGACAAAATTTCGCACCCTGGGTGATAGATCATTCGCCATTGCCGCACCAACCCTCTGGAATTCCTTGCCCCTTCACATCCGGTCTGCCAACACACTTGCTTCTTTTAAAAGTGAACTCAAAACCCATCTTTTCAAATCTACCTACAAAAACTGACTGCCTCTTCTACCTATGTGTACCTACCTTGTCTGTTTACTCGTTCTCTATATGTTTGTCCCTATGCTGCTTTGTAAAGCGTCTTTGAGTATTTAAAAAAGCGCTATATAAGACTGATGTATTATTATTATTATTATATTATAAACAACAACGATAGAATGGCTTCACAGAAATCAGCAGAAATCAACACCGTGGTTCAGCAGAGTCTTCTGTGCGTTTCGGCTGATGAGAGAATCCAGAGGGAAGTAGACGGAGCCGCACTGAGAAGTAGACGGAGCCGCCCGAACTGAATTGAATGTACGGCTGCGGGAGCACCCAACTTCAGCAGCTGAATCCGTGATATTGGGATATAGAGGACAGTGAGTGATGTGATATGCATATTTTACGTTATTTATCCCGGCAGTGGAAAGTTCACTTTGGACAGATGACAACTTGCTCGGTGGCGCAGTGGTTAGCACTGTGGCAGCACAGTTTACCCTTGGCCGGGGGATTGTGGGGATCGTGGGATCGTGGGTTCGATCCCAGCCCCCGACCAACAGTGATCTGTGTGGAGTTTGCATGTTCTCCCCGTGTTGCGTGGGTTTACTCCGGGATTTCTCCGGTTTCCTCCCACATGCCAAAAAACATGCATGTTAGGTTAATTGGCTGTTCTAAATTGTCCCTAGATATCTGTTTCCTATAGGCCCTTAGAATAGAGGGTTAGTATTAATGAAAGCGCTTTGAGTGATCTTTGTGACTAGAAAAGCGCTATATAAGTGCAGGTTAGTTAGTTAGTTAGTGTTTAAACGACGACCTAGCTTGTTAGCCGTCAATGCTACATCCTTCCTTGTTTGTTGCCTTTGTGTTGACAATATCTGATGAAATAAGCTAGTTGCAATCTTGGTTAAAAAGGTGGGTTTTTTTACATGTTGCACTTTCGTGCTGTGCATGTACTAAAGTTGTATGTATTTTCGTTGTAGAGTCCAAACAGGATCTGCTCTGAATGGCTACGTTTTGACAGCAATGTATTCTGACAGGTCAGCTACACATCTTGTTATTTATAGTCAAATCTTTTGCTTTTTAAGTTAAAGTATAGGTAAAGTCCCAGATTTAAAGTAGCACAATTTCCACTTAATATGAAAGGGACTGAACTGAGATTTATTTGATTGTGTGAATATTAATTACACAGTAATTGAAAATGAATGGCACATCCAATAATAGCCACCGTAAAATAAACCGCATGTTTATTTATTTTTTTATCAGACCATTTCTGTGATCCTTTATGAGTTATAGTCATAATAGTGTATCTTGCACTTTGGGGAATGGGAGTTGTTCAGTCACCATTAGAATTTTGTTTATATGTGTAGTTTATAGTATTTCATCTTTAAACTCATCCAGTAAAAGAACACATTACAAATATTTGAGACCCATTGTAGTGCTTCCTTTTATATTTTAGCAATACAAGCACAAAACACCACCCACACTTGAAACCAGGGCGACACAGCGGTGGCTAAACTTTTATTGATAACGTTATTTCACACCATCACAACAACTCAGTATCTAAACTCAATGTAAATGGTGTAGAGATTGAAAGGGTATCTGAAATTAAATTCCTTGGCGTAATAACTGATAATAAACTGTGTTGGAAGTCACATATTAATTATATTAAAGGTAAAATATGCTAATCAATCGGAATACTACACAGAGTGAAATAGTTGCTGAATCAACCCACGCTATATACTTTGTATCATTCATTAATACTTCCATACATGACATATTGTACTGAAGTATGGGGAAATACATATAAAACAAACATATATCCAGTCTTTATGCTTCAGAAGAGAGCTATTAGAATAATAAACAAAGCTGCTTACAGGGAATCAACAAACCCACTTTTTCTTAAATTAAAAGCTCTCAGGGCAGCATGGTGGCGCAGTGGTTAGCACAGTGGCGGCACAGCAAGAAGGTCATGGGATCGATTCCACCCTTGACCATCGGTGACCCTTCTGTGTGGAGTTTGCATGTTCTCCCCGTGTCTGCGTGGGTTTATTCCCGTTTCCTCCCACAGGCCAAAGACATGTAGGTGAGGTTAATTGGCATCAATTGGGGATTCTAAATTGTCCTAGGTATGGATGTGAGAGTGAATGGTTTTCTGTCTGTTTGTGTTGGCCCTGCGATGGACTGGCGATCTGTTCAGGGTGTACCCTGCCTCTCGCCCAAAGATGCCAGGATAGGCTCCAGCGCTCCCCCCCCCCCCCCCCGCAACCCGAAAAGGATTAAGCGGTAGAAGGTGGATGGATAAAAGCTCTCAAGTTGAAAGATCTGGTTGATTTTAAAACTGCAGTAATAATGTTTAAAGCGAAGAATCTGTCACTGCCCGCAAATATCCAAAAGTTGTTCAAAATAAGAGAGAAACAATATCATTTCAGAGGAGCATGTATATTTCAAAAACCTTCATCGAGAACTACTACCAAGCAACACTGTGTCTCAGTGCAAGGAGTCAGATTGTGGAACGCTTTTGGACCTGAATTAAAATCATGTACAACGCTTGGACAATTTAAATAAAAACTAAAGGAAGAAATACTCCAAACATATATACAAGATGACATGTAAAATCACATAAGAATTATCATATTCAGTCTGTGTTGTGCTGTTGCTTAGTTTTTTGTCATATTTTGTCTTAGCTTTGTTCTGAATTGTAATCGCTCTTGTTTTGTTTTTCTTTTGAATTCTTGGATGGAATATGGGTGGGCAATAAAAGCTGCGGCTTCAGCCATCACCTACACTACCGTTCAAAAGTTTGGGGTCACTTAGAAATTTCCTTATTTTTGAAAGAAAAGCACTTTTTTTCAATGAAGATAACTTTAAACTAATCAGAAATACACTCTATACATTGCTAATGTGGTAAATGATTATTCTAGCTGCAAATGTCTGGTTTTTGGTGCAATATCTACATAGGTGTATAGAGGCCCATTTCCAGCAACTATCTCTCCAGTGTTCTAATGGTACAGTGTGTTTGCTCATTGCGTCAGAAGGCTAATGGATGATTAGAAAACACTTGTGCAATCATGTTAGGTCTGCAATGCTGTAATTGCTGCAAATGGAGGATTCTTTGATGAAAGCAAAGTTTGAAGGAAATTTTTTTTATTTCAAATACAAATCATTATTTCTAACCTTGTCAATGTCTTGACTATATTTTCTATTCATTTTACAACTCATGGTGGTAAATAAGTGTGACTTTTCATGGAAAACACAAAATAATTGTCTGGGTGACCCCAAACTTTTGAACGGTAGTGTATTTTGGATAATTTATGTTGAACTGTATAATCCAAGGAGTTATTGTTTAATTTGACCCTGTTGGATTTTTTCCCCTTTGTTATATATTTATAACAATTAGCCCGGGCAGTGCTATACAGTGTATCCCCTGACCTGAAGGCTGTATCACGAGCTCTGAGGAGTGCCTGGACTTCTTTTGTCATCCAAGGCTTCTGGTTAGGAAAAACCCTGATGCGTTTTTCCACAATCACCTGATTGATACAGAAGATAATGTGGTGTAATACAGTCTGTGTGTACATTTCCAGATCCTCATTCTTGAATAAATCCCATAGAGTGTTTGAAAAACAGTCCTGCAGCTGAGAAAGAGCTCCCTCAGGCCATGTTGTGATGTTCTTTATAGTAGGTCTAGCAGTTCTCCTGAGGGGGGTGTATGCTGGGATTTATTTATTTATTTAGCGAATGCAAAGTCCTTAAGCCAAGCAGTTGCCTCCTGGTTTGCTGTATGGAGGGTGTGTAATCCTCCTTCCAGTCTTTGGAGCGGGCAAGCCTCTATGATGTGTTCCATAGTTTGCTCCTCTCCACATGCGCACAGTGGGCTAGGGCTACTGCCCCATCTGTGAAGGCTGGCCAAGCAGGGGCCATGTCCAGTCCTGAAGCGATTGAGTGTAGACCACTGTCTCCTTGGGAGGTTGGTGCCCGGGACCTGTTGGTTGGGGTTTATCACCAGCTGTTTGTTTGGGACCTCCTTGGTTTCCCATTCCTCTTGCCAAGCTGTCTGGATGGTAAAGTCAGCTGGGGGAGGGTTTTTCCAAATCGGCCGTCTGGATGAAAGTCGGGCAGTGGGTGGGGTGTAGATATCTGCATGGATTGGTAAGTGAGGAAAATCTTTAACTTTTTGGAGCATCCTTTGAGTTAATGCTGCTCGCCGGATGTGTGGAGGGGCTATGTTTGACAGTACAGAGAGCCAGGGGAGTGGTGTTGAGCGGATTGTTCCAGTTATAGTTCTCATGGTTGAGTTGAGCTGGGTGTCTACATGGTGTGTGTAAGATGACCTGGACCAGACAGGGGCACAATATTCTGCTACAGAGTATGAAAGGGCCAGTGCTGAGGTGCGCAGGGTGGAGACTGCCGCCCCCCATTTTGCACCAGCGAGCTTGCAGAGCAGGTTGTTTCGTACTTTCACCTTAGCAGCCGTCCACTTTAGATGTTCCTTGAAGGATAAGGTCCTATCAAGGGTCACTCCAAGATAAGTTGGATTTGGGGCATGCTTAAGCTTGAGTCCGCTCAGGTGGATGTTTAGTTCTCTGGCAGCTTTTGCATTGTGGAGATGAAATACACTGGAGACGGTTTTTGCTGGGCTTGGTTTTAGGCGCCAGATTTTGCAGAACTGGTCCAGTTTAGCAAGATCTTCCGTGAGCACCCGTTCCAGTGGTTCAAAGTCTGGTGCTTGGAATGCCAGACAGATGTCGTCTGCATAGATGAATTTGCGGGAGTTTGTAGTAGGCAGGTCGTTTATGTAGAGGTATGCTGGGATGAGGAGCAATGATAGATGGTCTGACAGGCCAAGATGTGGACACGGCACAGCTCTGTAAGCATGCTTCAGGTTTGAATACACCCGATCAAGACAATTCTTTCCCCTAGTGGCACATTTCACATACTGTGTGAAATTAGGCAGCACAGTTTTCAAGCATGCTTGATTAAAATCACCAGCTATAATGTGAACACCCTCGGGATAGGCCTGCTGCTGTTTGTTTATTACACTGTACAAATGACTAAGGGCCACTTTAGTATTTGCATCAGGGGGAATATAGTTAGTTAATCCCTTCACACCTGAAGGTGTATATGGGCGGCGCCTATCTCCGTTTCTCTGACCCTAGGCCACACAGCTACTGTAAGTAGTGAAAGCTACAGCGGGGGGGTCAGTCCTCTGGTAGCTCTGTGTGTAACTTTACTTTCCCCATTCCATTATGCGGAGCACCACGCTAGAAGGCAGAAAGCACCATTTTTATATGGTCTTTGGTATGACCCGGCCGGGATTTGAACCCCTGCCTCCCGGGTGTGGGGCGGATGCTCTACCAACTGAGCCACCACTTCGGTGGAGGGGGAATATAGACGGCTGTTAAAATGATCACGCTCAGCTCTCGAGGATGATAAAAAATAGAGTAAACAGAGTATAACAAACAAAGGGGTACTCAAATAAAACAATCCGATGAAATCAGGCAGGCTCAAATTAATCTACTAAATCACAATATACAGAGCTGCCACTAATTTAGCCATAAAATTTAGCACATAAACCTCAAATATTCAGATTCTTCACAAACACAGGGGAAAACAGGCATCACACCACCCAGGCTATCAATTTAAACATGCAAACACATAAACACAGGTTTGCAACCACACACATACTGTGCTTACCAATACACACCTTTTTCCTTTTTTCTTTTTTTTTCAACACAATTTACCGGGGCACCAAATAGAAACTAATACAAAACAGGACTGAAGAGGACAACACACACATGCAAAATAAAACCCTCAGTCCCTGGATGGATCCCTCTCAAGGCGTCTCTGTCTCTTCACTTCAGGGCTCCTGCTGCGCCGTCTCCTCTCCACCTCCGGCAGCCACAGATCCCTTGGGTGTCTCCAGACATGAATAGACCTGCGCCCAAATGCCTCCATCCGACTAGGCTCCACCTGGAACCGCCTCTGGTCATCCCGCTGCTTGCATGGACTGTGATCTAGACGTACTCGAGCCTCAACCTTGGTCTTCTAGGGAGTCCACTTCCTTTTATTCAGATCACCGATCCTGTGACAGGCCCCTGACTCCAGTTGCTCTGTCTTGCGGGCCCTCCTGGGTCTCCTCTTGGCAGGTCGTCGCTGGGAGCACTTTACGATAACCACACTCCGTGGTCTAACCCCGTTTTCTCCTGGCGTTGGCACCTCGTCCTGATGAACCTCATCGGGGGTCCTATCGTGCCATCCGGCACCCTCGTCCAGGACAGCCTGCGTGACAGCAGTGGGTCCATCCTGAGAATGCTCCGCGTGGCGTGGTGTGTGCACTCCCAAAGTCACATTGTCCATCCAGTCTGAATCCCACACCTCAGCACCCTCCACGGCAGGAACAGGTCGGCCCCACAGTCCACATCCAGACCATTCTTCACCTGAAACGTTCATAATGGAGAATCCAAGGCTGTAAAATAGGTTGCAACCCAAAACATTAACACCGGATGCAGAAACGTTAATGCGAACACTGGGCGCTACACTGTTCTTATACTGGACCTCCATCTCAACATAGCCCAAAATAGCCAACCTGTTCCGCCCACAACCATAAAATTCTACCTGTTGCCTACTTATCTGTCGGTGGGGAAACAGTCTGTCCATAGTTTCCAGATTCAGGACAGAAATCACAGCTCCTGTGTCCACTAGTAGGGATTTCACATTGTGAGGAGCGGGAAAATCCCTCACCGCCTGTGTCTTGGCTGGATCAACCTCAACCCCTCTGTGTGACACATTGCGGCCCAGGAATTTCAGCTTGCATTTAAAAAAGTGGCATTTTTTTCTTATTTAGGCTGAGGTTCGCTGCCTGTAACTTCTGGAAGACTGATGCCAGATCCCAGTGATGATGTTCACATGAGCGTGAGTACATTATGATGTCTTCTATGTACACAAAACAGATTGTTCCTCTCAATTCTGCTAACACTTTCTCCATCAGTCGTTGGAAGGATGCAGCTGCATTATGGAGACCAAAGGGCATGCATTTGAAGTGGAAGAGGCCAAGAGGTGTTGTGAAAGCAGTTTTATGTTTGCTTTCCTCAGCCATAGCCACTTGCCAGTAACCCGATTGCAGATCCAGTGTGCTGAACCAGGAGGCGCTATCCAGTGATTCCAAGATGTCATGAATGATGGGCATTGGATATGCATCAGGTAAAGTCTTTGCATTTACTCATCTGTAATCCACGCAGAACCTGTAGGAGCCATCTGATTTCTTTACCAGTACCACTGGTGAGGCTCATGCTGACTGAGAAGGTTCAATGATGTTGTCTTTAAGCATTTTCTCCACATGCTCCTCAATAATTTGCATTTTGAAAGGAGATACACTACATGCTTTATATCTCACTGGTACTTCATCGTGTGTAAAAATGTGGTGCTTTTCCACAGTGGTCTTTCCCAAGATGTCAAAAGTGACTGTGGGCCACTCCTGGATGAGTTGTTGGAGCTCCTCTGGACAGTCAGTGTCATAGGTGGTGAGGGCTCAGTGCTTGAAGCTGATGTCCAACAGGGTAGGACACCCCCTGCAGGCAAGACATAGTAAAGGCAGATGTCCTTAAAGGGGCTATATCATGCTATTTTAAGCCTTTCAGAGTAAACTATATGCATGTATGTGATAGTATATTACCTTTGGTACACTGGAGAATGAATTTCTTATGAAATATGAGTTATTTTCGCGAGCCCGGAAGTAAGATGCCTCTATCTCTGAGGCTCTGCCTTTCCTTCTTGTGGCTGCCGCCCATTTCATGACGTAACCCCTGAGTCGGCTGCTGCAGCGTGTCGCTGGGTTCCGCCCACGAAAACAACATCTACAGTAAACTTTAGAAAAGATGGATGAGCATGTTGAACTCTTTAGCCTCCTGTTATTATTTTAGCCTATAATATTATTCTTATGTAGTGTATGGTTAATCATGTTTAATATTATAATTTTACCCTCTGCATTCTGGTCTATTTTGACCATTTCTGACGAGTAGGCTCTTCTTTAGGAAGGCTGAACAAACTCCTAAATCTCTCACAGCCAAAGATATATTTACGCCACTTAGAAGACATTGTCTTACGTAAAAAAGCAAACAGTTGTTGTCACTGAGCAGATTAGGTGCGAGAGAAACTACTTCTTCACAGCGTCAATGCTAAAGTGAAAGAGTTTTGCCGAAAACCGCTCCGTTTGCTGCGCGGAGAAAGTGGGTGTGTGCGTTAGCCTGGGGGCGGTGCTGGCAGCACAGGCACTTCCTGGAGTGGGCGGCTCGGGACCCAGTCATTATCAGAGACAGGGCGGAGCTGCAGCTCAGAGAGCAGGGTTGAGGAGGAATACTCATAGAGATGCGTGAATGGAGCAAAATACCACTTTGGGGGTGTTTTTGGTGAGGAATTAACATTATAACATGCTTAAAAGCTCAAAAAAGTCGATTTTGCATGATATAGGACCTTTAAGGGAGGTGTTGCTGGGCACTTTATACCACCTGCTTGTATTCTGAGTTTGATAGAGGAATGAATGATAGCTGTATCCATCACCTGCTTTCAGCCCATAGACTTTCTTGGTCAGATTTCAGATCACTCCAGTCTGTAAGAGGAAGTTCAACCCAATGATGACAAGGAAAGCGAGATGGCGGTCCTCCATTACAGGTACATCTCAAAAAATTAGAATATCATGAAAAAGTTCAATATTTTTTGTCACTCATTTCAGAAAGTGCAACCCATATATTATATAGATTCATTACACAGAGAGTGATATAGTTCAAGTGTTTATTTATTTATTTTAATTTTGAGGATTATGGCTTACAGCCCATGAAAACCGCAAATTCAGTTTCCCAAAAAATTAGAATATTACATAAAATTAATTTAAAAAATAGTTTTTTAATAGAAATGTTGGCCAACTGAAAAATATGTCCATGTACACAGTCAATACTTGGTCAGGGCTTCTTTTGGATTAATTACTGTATCAATGTGGCGTGGCATGGAGGTGATCAGCCTGTGGCACTGCTGAGATGTTATGAAGATCCAGGTTGCTTTGATAGTGACCTTCAGCTCGTCTGCATTGTTGGATCTGGTGTCTGTCATCTTCCTCTTGACAATAGATTCTCTATTGGGTTTAGGTCAGGAGAGTTTGCTGGCCAATCAAGCACAGTGATGCCATGGTCATTAAACCAGGTTTTGATACTTTTTGCAGTGGGGTGGGGGGAGGCCAAGTCCTGCAGGAAAATGAAATCAGCTTCTCCATAAAGCTTGTTAGCAGAGGGAAGCGTGAAGTGCTCTAAAATTTCCTGGTAGATGACGGGACTGACTTTGGTCTTGATAAAACACAGTGGACAAACACCAGCAGATGACCTCTGTTCAGATAAAAGTAAATTTTGCATTTCATTTGGAAATCAAAGTCCCAGAGTCTGGAAAAAGAGTGAAGACGCACAGAATCTAAGTTGCTTGAGGTTTAGTGTGAAGTTTCCACAGTCAGTGATGATTTGAGGAACCATGTCACCTGCTGGTGTTGGTCCACAATGTTTTATCAGGACCAAAGTCAGCGCAGTCGTCTACCAGGAAATTTTAGAGTACTTCATGCTTCCCTCTGCTGACAAGATTTATGGAGAAGCTGATTTCATTTTCCAGCAGGACTTCCTCCCCCCCCCCCCCCCCCCCCACACACACACACACTGCCAAAAGTATCAGAACCTGTTTTAATCACTATGCCTTCACTATGTTTGACTGGCCAGCAAACTCCATCCATCCATCCATCCATCCATCTTCTACCACTTTTCCGGAGGTCCGGGTCGCGGAGGCAGCAGTTCAAGCAGAGAAGCCCAGACTTCCCTCTCCCCAGCCACCTGCTCCAGCAATTCAGAGGGGATACCAAGGCGTTCCCAGACCAGCTGGGAGACATAGTCTCTCCACCGAGTCCTGGGTCTGCCCCGTGGTCTCCTCCCAGTGGGACGTGCCTGAAACACCTCAAGTGGGAGGCGTCCAGGAGGCATCCTAATGAGATACCCATACCACCTCAGCCAGCAAACTCTCCTGACTTAAACCCCATACAGACTCTATGGAGTATTGTCAAGAGGAAGATGAGACACCAGACCCAACAATGCAGACGAGCTGAAGGTCACTATCAAAGCAACCTGGACCTTCATAACATATCAGCAGTGCAACAGACTGATCACCTCCATGCCACACCACATTGATACAGTAATTAATCCAAATGGAGCCCCGACCAAGTATTGAGTGTGTACAATGGACATACTTTTCAGTCGGCAAACATTTCTATTAAAAAACTATTTTTTTTAAATTAATTTTATGCAATATTCTAATTTTTTGAGAAAGTGAATTTGGGGCTTTCATGGGCTGTAAGCCATTACCATCAAAATGAAAATAAACACTTGAAATATATCACTCTCTGTGTAATGAATCTATATATGGGTTTCACTTTTTGAAATGAGTGACGAAAAATATTGAACTTTTTCATGATATTCTAATTTTTTGAGATGTACCTTTACATGGGTTTCCACAGCCCACTTTCCACCATGCCAGTCCACTAGAAGCCTTGTCTTGCCTAGAGCTGGGTGAGCAGTGCCATCTGCCATTACAAATCTTTATTCCTCTGCAGTACGGATGGACTTGCCAACCAGTGCCAGCTGCCTCCACAGAGTCTCTTTGGTCAGAGTATACATATGTACTCCCAGTGTCCAAAACTGCGACCCTCTGGAGCCCTCTAATGATCACTGGAACCAGGAAGACGTCAGATTTTCTGCTGGTCTGGCGTTCCTGGTGCATCAGGGTAACCTTTGCAGCACTTTTTGTTCTTTTGTCTGAAACTTGTTTGGTTGATTTGTTCACATTTGCATGTACTCTTTACCAGTACCCCTTAGCCCCAGAGCAGTCCTTTTCCACCATGGACCCCACCTTCACTAATTGTGCCACAGTAGACACCATGCCTCACAAGCACCCTGCAATCTTTGGGTTGATGTTGTTAAAAATAAGCCTCACCATCTCCTCTTGAGGCATATTGGGTTTCCACTTGAGACAGAGGACACGACAATCATAGGCAAAATCCTTTAGGCATTGCTCAGGTCAGGAAGCAGCGCTGAAAAGTGGAGACAGGGACTGCTACAGGGAGGTTAAATACCGGTTTAACAGAGAGCTGAAGAGGGCTAAATCTGTGTACTCAGAGAGACTCCAGCAGCAGTTCACTGCTAATGATTCGGCTTCCGTGTGGAGAGGACTGAGGCAGATCACCAACTATCGGCCTCAGGCTCCTAAAGGTCAGGATGACAAAGCCCTTTGTCAGAGACTGTCCCAACACTATGCCCGTTTTGACACCTCGTCATCTGTGTCCAACTCCCCCCCTCCCTCCAGCTCCACAGCCTCCACATTCCCTACTTCATTTAAGGCACCCCCCCCTCCTCCCCCCCTCCCCTTATCATCAGTGAGCAGGATGTGCTCAAACAGTTCTCCAGACTGAACCCGCGCAAGGCCCCCGGCCCAGACGGCGTGTCTCCCTCCACCCTGAGACTCTGTGCGAAACAGCTGGCTCCTGTATTCACAGACATTTTTAACACCTCCCTTAAGTTATGCCACGTGCCATCCTGCCTCAAATCCTCCACCATCATCCCTGTCCCCAAGAAGCCACGGATCACTGGACTTAATGACTACAGACCTGTAGCGCTCACCTCTGTAGTCATGAAGTCCTTTGAGCGCCTGGTCCTGTCCCACCTCAAGTCCATCACCACCCCTCTCCTGGACCCGCTGCAGTTTGCCTACCGAGCCAACAGGTCTGTAGACGATGCAGTCAACCTGGCCCTCCACTCCATCCTGCAGCACCTGGACTCCCCGGGAACCTACGCCAGGATCCTGTTTGTGGACTTCAGCTCCGCATTCAACACCATCCGCCCCGCTCTGCTCCGGGACAAGCTGTCCCTGCTCAACGTGCCTGACTCCCTCTGCAGGTGGATCATCGACTTCCTGACGGACCGGAGGCAGCATGTGCGGCTGGGAAAGACTGTCTCAGACTATACTAGCATCAGCACCGGATCACCCCAGGGCTGTGTACTTTCCCCCCTACTCTTCTCCCTTTACACCAACTCCTGCACCTCCAGCCACCAGTCTGTCAAGTTGATCAAGTTTGCGGACGACACCACCCTCATCGGGCTCATCTCCAACGGCGACGAGTCCGCCTACAGGAGAGAGGTGGCCCAGCTGGCGTCCTGGTGCAGCAATAACAACCTGCAGCTGAACGCTCTGAAGACAGTGGAGATGATTGTAGACTTCAGGAAAGTCACTACTCCTCTGCCCCCCCTCACCCTCTCAGGCTCTCCCATCACCACTGCTGATTCCTTCCGCTTCCTAGGCACTACCATCACCAGGGACCTCAAATGGGAGCTGACCATCAGCTCACTCATCAAAAAAGCCCAGCAGAGGATGTTCTTCCTGCGGCAGCTGAGGAAGCTCAAGCTACCCACCAAGATGTTAGTGCAGTTCTACACAGCCATCATCGAGTCCATCCTCACCACCTCCATAACCGTGTGGTACGCAGGAGCCACTGCCAGGGACAGACTAAGGCTGCAGCGCGTCGTGCGCACTGCTGAGAAGGTGATCGGCTGCAAGCTCCCATCTCTCCAGGATCTGTACATCTCCAGGACCCGGAGGCGTGCTGGCCGGATCATAGCCGATCCCTCACACCCTGGTCACGTACTGTTTGCCCCCCTCCCCTCTGGTAGAAGACTTCGGTCCATCCAGACTAAAACCTCCCGTCACATGAACAGCTTCTTCCCCTCTGCCATTAGACTGCTGAACACTAAGTGACTCTCGTGCACCATGTACAGCAGCTCAACCAGACTCATGTCAATCATCACTGTTTTCTTCCTGCATTACCGACTGCACTATATAGTTCTCCACAGTATCTGCTGCTGGCTAATATATATTTTAACTGTTGACCAGTATCACTTAATCTTATCCTACACTTTATTACATGTATAGTTTATTTCTCTTATCTTATCATGTTTAATGTTGCAGCATTGTACCGAGACAAATTCCTAGTTTGTGTACTACATGAACAATGGCAATAAACCTGATTCTGATTCTGATTCAGGTTTCTGCACCATGTTCCTCAATTTCTCTTCCACTTCAACCATATAGTCTGTGGACAGGAAAGCCCCCATGAAAGCTTCTTTGAAGGAGGGCCAATCACCAACTTGATCCTTTGCAGCCTTCCACTAACTGCACGCCGGGTTCTTTAAAACTGTGGCTAGGGTACCCATTAATTCGTGGTTGGAAAGGGGTCTGAGACTAAGAAAGTTCTCGCATTGCTCAATAAAATTAAGGACGTCTGCGGAGTCACTGGCTGTGCCAAATGAAGGAAATTCCAGCTGCACAGGAGGTTTGGAGTAGTAAGTGGGCACACCAGGCAAACCAAATGATGTAATGGGAGCTACAGGACTAGGTATCAGTAGAGACTGAAACTGCTTTCTGTACCTTGGGAGTGCTAATGAGTCTTAACTGGTTAAGCTGCCGTTTCCATTTTTCATCCCTCTGCAACAGGCAGTTTACAATGCTTTTTTCCAGCATTTTGAATTTATCATTAAATTTTTCAAAACTATGATCGACATACTGTCTGAAATTTGTTTCTCGGTTCACAGTACTGCTAACAGTCTTTTACTTTATTATCAAGCTTGTGGGGAGACTTGAATAACGAAACCGAATTGCCTTTAATTCCAGTTTATTTCAAGTAACCATTCCACTGTCTGCTCTCATTCCTGAGCAGCGAACAAAGAGGGTGAACACACCAAAGTTCTCCCTTTTAAACATTCTCACATCAAACCATTTCCCTCGCAGGGGAAATCACACATCTATATCAAAATCTCTTTATTCACATTCATTAACCTTTTATTTACATAACTCCCCCTTCTCTCCTCTCGAGCCTCAGTGGTCAGGAAGTCTTCTGTCCCATGTCCTCCGCAGGGGGTCCAGTCTCTGCGGCTCCGCACCGCAGGGGGCTGCAGCTCTGTGGCTCTCCTTCATCGTGAGGTTAAATCACATATGCAGTGTCCAACATATACATGTCTAACAACACAGCCATATAACCCCCCCCAAACGATGAAGAACAGACTAATTCCTAAAATTTAATAGCACCTTACTCACTACTGAATAATCAACACCAACATTCAGTCTGTGCGCCGCTTGGGCTTCAGCCGTCTGCCGAATCTGCTGTGAGTTGGCCCCGCCTTGTCTGCTTCGGCTCTGTTGACTGAGGAAGAGAGTGATTATTTGCTCTTTGCGGGGGCCTGCCTCGTCGAGGCGCCACTGCGACCGGTACAGACACGTCCTTCATGACAAAAGCAGGTTTTAGTCTGTCAATACTGACTGTCTCTTTTCTGTCTCCAAAATCTAGCACAAATTGCTTATCACCTGCCTCCAGCACTCGAAATGGCCCTTCGTAAGGTGGTTTGAGCGTTGCTTTTAGGGCTTCGCGCCTGACAAAAACGAAGTCGGCATTTTTCAAAGCCTTGGGGACGAAAACTCGTGGAAAAGCGTGATGAACCGGACCCGGGAGCGTGTCTGCTCCCGTGCCAACTAACGGTCCCAGAGCAGAGAGAGGTGGGGGCTCTGGGGGCTCTGGTAAAAACTCGCCCGGCAGCCTCAGAGTTTGTGCGAATACCAGCTCCGCTGGGGAGGCGTCTAAGTCCTCTTTAGGCGCAGAACGCAACCCTAATAAAACCCATGGCAGTTTATTTACCCAATCTGCATCCGTGAGCGACGCTCTGAGTGCTGCCTTCAAAGACCTATGAAAACGCTTGCATAAACCATTAGCCTGAGGGTGGTAAGCCGTAGTGCGGTGAATTTTGGCTCCTAAGCCGTTGGCCATCGCTGACCACAGCTCAGAGATGAATTGCGGTCCTCTATCGGACGTAATGTCCGACGGAACCCCGAAGCGCGCCACCCAAGCCGTTAAAAAAACGCGAGCCACCTCCGCGGCCGTGGTCGTCGCAAATGGGACCACTTCCGGCCAACGTGTGGTGCGGTCCACCATTGTCAAAAGATGCGTGAACCCCTGTGATGCTGGTAGGGGGCCCACCAGGTCGACGTGCACATGGTCGAACCTTCTGGCCGGAATGCGGAACGGTTCTAACGGGGCTCTTGTGTGCTTGTGAATTTTGGCCCGTTGACAGGAAATGCAGGTTTTTGCCCATTCCTTCACGTGCTTGCGCAGGCACGGCCAAACAAACTTTTCCGCCACTAGTTTCACCGACGCGCGCACCCCCGGGTGCGCCAGTGAGTGGACCGAGTCAAAAACACGGCGGCGCCACGTGGCCGGGACCACCGGACGCGGGCGCCCCGTCGACATGTCGCAGATCGGGGGGGCATACCGGTTTGTAAACACTTGCTCTCCAGCCTCAACCCTGTTGGTCCAGACTGGAGCGCACGCACGTCTGCGTCCGCCCCCTGGTCCGCTGCCATGGCTGCGTAATCTATACCCACGTGCACCGGGGCTGCGCGCGCCACCGTGCCGCTCTCCTGCGGCGCGGTCACGGTGGCCCGTTCTGCCTCTGCGCGTGTTGGAGTCGTGAACGCGCGCGAGAGACAATCTGCTACTACATTGAATTTGCCCGTGACGTGCCTAATGTCAGTGGTAAATTCCGAGATTGCGGCCAGCTGCCTCTGCTGCCTGCCGGACCACGGATCTGAAATTTTGGCCATGGCGTATGTGAGCGGCTTGTGGTCCACATAAGCGGTGAAGCACCGTCCTTCCAGCCAGAACTGGAAATGACGAATAGCCAAATGCAGCGCTAACAGTTCTCTGTCGAACGCGCTGTATTTTCGTTCAGCCGCGCTTAAAGATTTGCTAAAGAAAGCCAAAGGCTGCCAAACTCCGGCTACCTGTTGCTCAATAACGGCCCCTATGGCTAAATCTGAAGCGTCTGTCGTCAGCCAGTCTGGGTCTGCCGCCTCTGGCTCCCCGCTGTCTCGGGTCGCCGCTGTGGTTGCCTGCCCGCCGCAGGCGTCCAGGATCCCATCTGCTTCCTGGGCCAGCTCCCGGAACTCCTCCAGGGTGTGACACTTTTTGCCGGCCAGCGTGCTTCTCGCATGCGCCGGGAGGTTGGAGAGGAAGATGAACTGAAAAATGAAATCATCGTTGTCCAACCCCCTCAGCTGTGTCATCTCCTCCATCAGGGCGCTCGGCCTGTGTCCTCCTTGGTCTAGCAAAGACAGGATCCTCCTCGCCCTCACTTCGGCCGAGGGGGTGAAAAACTTGATGAGGGTGGATTTCAGCTTGCCGTACCTGTCGGTCGCGGGTGGCTGCTCCACCAAGCTCTGCACGCACCGAGCTGTGCTGTTGTCCAGTTTAGCGATGACATGGTGGAACTTAGTGTCATCCACCGTTACTCCTGCGAGCGCGAACTGCGACTCTGCTTGCAGAAACCACGACCGTGGGTTATCCTGCCAGAAATCAGGCAGCTTAACGGCCACTGCGCTCGCCAGCTCTGAGCGCTGTGAGTCCGGGACCCTGAGACCTTCTTTGTTCATTCTCAACGTCGTCAGTCACCAATGTGGGGAGACTTGAATAACGAAACCGAATTGCCTTTAATTCCAGTTTATTTCAAGTAACCATTCCACTGTCTGCTCTCATTCCTGAGCAGCGAACAAAGAGGGTGAACACACCAAAGTTCTCCCTTTTAAACATTCTCACATCAAACCATTTCCCTCGCAGGGGAAATCACACATCTATATCAAAATCTCTTTATTCACATTCATTAACCTTTTATTTACATAACTCCCCCTTCTCTCCTCTCGAGCCTCAGCGGTCAGGAAGTCTTCTGTCCCATGTCCTCCGCAGGGGGTCCAGTCTCTGCGGCTCCGCACCGCAGGGGGCTGCAGCTCTGTGGCTCTCCTTCATCGTGAGGTTAAATCACATATGCAGTGTCCAACATATACATGTCTAACAACACAGCCATAAAGCTGATTAAACTGTTCTGTCAAAATTACCACCTGATTTTTTTAGCTCATCATAATCATGCCGTGCAGGGTGTGCCATATCCTCCCTCATTTCTCCGTTTTCGTTATACTGTTGTCCATCATCAGCACCTACATTTTCATTATCATCATTCTAAACATTATCAGACTCATTATCAGCATCTAGCTCTTCATAGACCTTATTCCCATAATCATCATCATTCAAGTACAAAGTACTCAATAAAGATGAAATTTCTCCTGTAGTATTCCTCCTTGTAACAAAAGACTCAGCAATGAAATCTGGGTCATCAGGCCTACAGCCTTAAGCAGCTTCAACATTATACTTTTCTGTTGCCATTTCAACCCAATTCAACACAACTAAATCATACAGCAATAAATCATACTCCCCATACTGGCCACCACGTGTGACATTCAACTATTAAATAGTGACTGTTACCAAAAAAACAGGTTTAAAATGATTAGAAAATACACCAGCCAATATGATTTTCAATGTGTTGTAATTAAACTCAAGAAGCAAAAAAATAATGGTTACACATCAGATCATTTCTTTACATGTTACTGGCACACCACATCATTTTGAGCCACAATCAAACACAATTTCTCAGTCCAATATTCAGTCTTTTATCCGAAATTACCGACTCCACAATCAAACAAAAAAACAGCCCGTGGCAATGTCAGTCAGCCTATTTAAGGGGTGAAAAGTAGTTACTGTGCTGTTTGGTGACATGGTGTGTATTACACTAAACATGGACCAGAGAAAGAAAAGGAGAGAGTTGTCTCAGGAGATTAGAAAGAAAATTATAGACAAGCATGTTAAAGGTAAAGGCTATAAGACCATCTCCAAGCAGCTTGATGTTCCTTTGACTACAGTTGCACATATTATTCAGAAATTTAAGATCCACGGGACTGTAGCCAACTTCCCTGGATGTGGCCGCAGGAGGAAACTTGATGAAAAAATGGAAGAGACGGATAATACGAATGGTAACAAAAGAGCCCAGAACAACCTCTAAACACATTCAAGGTGAACTCCAAGGTCAAGGTATATCAGTGTCAGATCGCACCGTCTGTTGTTGTTTGAGCCAAAGTGGACTTCATGGGAGACGACCAAGGAGGACACCACTGTTGAAAACAAATCATAAAAAAGCCAGACTGGAATTTGCCAAACTGCATGTTGACAAGCCACATAGCTTCTGGGACAATGTCCTATGGACAGACGAGACAAAACTGGAACTTTTTGGCAAGGCACATCAGCTCTATGTTCACAGACGCAAAAATGAAGCATACCAAGAAAAGAACACTGTCCCTACTGTGAAACATGGAGGAGGTTCTGTTATGTTCTGGGGCTGCTTTGCTGCATCCGGCACAGGGTGTCTTGAATCTGTGCAGTACAATGTACAATGAAATCTCAAGACTATCAAGGTACAATGAAATCTCAAGACTATCAAGGTATTCTAGAGAGAAATGTGCTGCCCAGTGTCAGACAGCTTGGTCTCAGTCGCAGGTCATGGGTCTTGCAACAGGATAATGACCCAAAACACACAGCTAAAAACACCCAAGAATGGCTAAGAGCGAAACATTGGACTATTCTAAAGTGGCCTTTTATGAGCCCTGATCTAAATCCTATTGAACATCTGTGGACGGAGCTGAAACATGCCATCTGGAGAAGGCACCCTTCAAACCTGAGACAACTGGAGCAGTTTGCTCATGAGGAGTGGGCCAAAATACTTGCTGAGAGGTGCAGAAGTCTCATTGACAGTTACAGAAATCGCTTGATTGCAGTGATTGCCTCAAAAGGTTGTGCAACAAAATATTACGTTAAGGGTACCATCATTTTTGTCCAGGCCTGTTTCATGAGTTTGTTTTTTTAAAATAATTCTGTTGAACCACAATTCAAAAGCACAGTCTGATTTTCATTGGTTAATTTTCATAGAATTTTTATTTATTACCACTTTTGTCAGATTCAAGTTATTTCTGTGACCATTGTGGGTTTTTCTTTCATTAACAGAGGGGTACCAACAATTTTGTTGGTACCCCTCTGTTAATGAAATGAATGTTGGTACCCTCTGTTGGTACCCCATATACATATATATATACAGTATATATATACAGTATATATATATATATATATATATATATATATATATATATATATATATATATATATATATATATATATATATATATATATATATAGTGGAAATGTGAAAATGACGAGGCAGAGTTTATCTCACGAGTCAGGTTTATTCACATCTTCCAACATCAGCAAAGCAGAAAAAGAGATCAAACACAGACATCCGTCCTTTATATATCCAGAACCTTCAAAGCTGACAGTCACATTGCATTTAATCACAAGTAACAATGCATCTTTCCTCAAATCCTATCACATCCTCCTCATAGCCTCTGGCAGACCAGGAAATCCCTCAAGGCCGTCTCTTGCATACCAAAGACTAAATTTTCACATCCTCCTGTTATCTCACAGGAGGCCCAGTCCTTTGTTCTACTCTGAGATGTGAAGCTTAAAGTCATACATATGTGGCCCACATGACCCCCCCCCCAAACATCTAAGATGGAACAACAGAATAACAGTTTGCATGTCATGATAAAATCATTACACATTAACCCACGTGCTGCTTGGGCCTCAGTCCCCTCCCGTATCTGCTGTAAGCGGGCTTTGCCACTTCTGCGGCGCCATCCTGCTGGGGAGCTGCTGTCTTGGGGTGAGAACTGTTTGTCACTCCCTGTGGGTGTTCTGGGGAATGTCCCCGAGGGGGTCTGCTGCGCCGAGGAGCCCTGGCCAACAGCACATCCTCGTCCGCCACCACAAAAGCGGGTTTGAGCCTGTTTATGCCAATCTTTTCCTTCCTCCCCCCCAAATCTAGCAAAAAATGTTTGTCCCCTGTTTCCAGCACTTTAAATGGTCCATCATAAGGTGGTCGCAGCGGTGGGCGATAGGCATCGTGTCTGACAAAAACAAACTCCGCGTTTTTCAAAGCCTTAGGCACAAAAACGCGCGGAAAACAGTGGTGAACGGGGCCAGGCAGCGTGCCCGATTCCGTGCCACGCTGCAACAGCTGAGGTGGGGAGCTATCTGGCGCAGGATTATCTGGGAGAAACTCCCCGGGCAGCCGAAGTGGCTGCGCAAAAACTAGCTCAGCCGGGGAGGCTTCTAAGTCCTCTTTAGGTGCAGAACGCAACCCCAATAAAACCCACGGTAGCCTGTCCACCCAATTTGCATCCGTCAGCGACGCTCTGAGAGCCGCTTTCAATGACCTATGAAAACGTTCGCATAACCCATTAGCCTGCGGATTGTATGCGGTTGTGCGGTGGATTGTTACCCCCAGGCTGCGGGCCATTGCTGACCAAAGTTCGGAAACAAATTGAGGACCTCTGTCGGACGTAATGTCCGACGGGACTCCAAAGCGCGCTACCCATGCTGTTAAAAACGCGCGCACCACCTCCTCGGCTGTGGTTGACGCCAGTGGGACCACTTCCGGCCAGCGTGTGGTGCGGTCCACCATTATCAGAAGGTGTGTGCACCCCTGTGACGGCGGGAGGGGGCCTATGAGGTCCACGTGAGCATGATCGAACCTCTTTGCCGGGATGTGAAACCGCTCCAAGGGAGCTCTCCTGTGTCTGTGTACCTTGGCTCGTTGACAAGCATGCAGGCTGCTGCCCACTCCTTAATTTGTTTGCGCAGGCTCGGCCATACAAATTTCTCTCCTACCATTTTGACCGACGCACGTACTCCCGGGTGCGCCAGAGAATGAATCGAGTCAAAAACGCGGCGGCGCCACGCGGCCGGTACCACAGGACGCGGTCGCCCCGTGGAGACATCGCAGATTAGGGGGGGCATACCATTTTGCAGCACCCTGTTCTCCAGCCTTAACCCTGTTGGTCCAGACTGGAGCACGCGCACGTCCGCGTCGCTAACCTGATCCGCGGCCATGGCTCCATAATCTATCCCTACGCGGACTGGGGCCGCCACGGCGCACGAGAGACAGTCTGCCACTACATTCAGTTTACCCGCTACATGCTGAATATCGGTAGTAAACTCTGAGATGGCAGCTAGCTGTCTTTGCTGCCGGCCCGACCACGGTTCTGAAACCTTGGCCATCGTGAATGTCAGCGGCTTGTGGTCAACGAACGCAGTGAAACGGCGTCCCTCCAGCCAGAACTGGAAGTGGCGAATGGCCAAGTGGAGAGCTAACAACTCCCTGTCGAATGCGCTGTATTTTCGTTCACTATCGAGCAAAGTCTTGCTGAAAAAGGCGAGCGGCTGCCAAGCCCCGGCTACATGCTGCTCCACGACCGCCCCTATGGCCACATCTGATGCGTCAGTAGTGAGCGCTGTGCGGGCCGTTGGGTCTGCATGTGCTAACAACGCAGCGTTTGCCAGGGCTGTTTTGACCTCCGAGAATGCTCGCTCTCGCTCCGGAGACCATTCGATCTTATTTTTGGGTTTTTGTTTTTTTAGTGCGGCATACAATGGTTGCATGAGCTGCGCTGCGCGGGGGAGGAAATGGTTATAAAAATTCACCATTCCCAAAAACTCCTGTAACGCCTTGACCGTTTGTGGCTGGGGAAAATTTGCTACCGCGCGCACTTTGTCAGGCAGCGGAACCGCCCCTTCTGGAGCGACGCGATGCCCCAAAAAATCAATCTGCGTCACCCCGAACTGACACTTCGCTGGGTTGATTATTAAATCGTGCTCTCCCAACCT
Source organism: Pholidichthys leucotaenia (assembly GCA_020510985.1). Taxonomy (NCBI): domain Eukaryota; kingdom Metazoa; phylum Chordata; class Actinopteri; order Cichliformes; family Pholidichthyidae; genus Pholidichthys; species Pholidichthys leucotaenia. Next base: position 268,845,837 of record CM035849.1, read on the forward strand.
CCGGAAAACTGCCGTGAGGTGGTTTTCGTGTTCGTCTTCGGACGCGCTGGCTACTAAGATGTCGTCCAGGTAGACGAATATGAAGGGGAGATCGCGCAACACCGCGTCCATCATGCGTTGGAACGTCTGTGCAGCGCCTTTAAGCCCAAATGGCATGCGCAAAAGCTCGAATAGACCGAACGGAGTTATTACCGCTGTTTTGGGTATGTCCTCCGCGCACACTGGGACTTGGTGGTAACCGCGGACCAAGTCTATCTTAGAAAAAACGCGCGCCCCTGCCAAATGAACGGAAAAATCTTGGATATGCGGGATTGGGTAGCGGTCGTGTGCTGTGGCGTTGTTCAACCTGCGGAAATCTCCGCAAGGTCGCCATGAGCCGTCAGCTTTCGGGCCCATGTGCAGTGGGGAAGCCCATGGGCTGTTCGAACGCCTGATGATGCCCAACCTTTCCAGGTTGGCAAACTCCTCGCGCGCTATGGTCAGTTTAGCTGAATCCAAGCGCCAAGCTTTTGCAAAAACAGGCGGTCCGGTGGTAGTAATAAAATGTTCCACTCCGTGTTTAGCGACGGCTGCTGAAAATGTGGGAACCGTGAGTGCTGGGAACTGAGTGAGCAGTGTGTGGAACTTACCGCTTGCGGTTGTGACGTTGGCTTGTGCTGTTGGCGGGGCCACTCGGGCTGTACAGGGAATAGAATAAAAAGAAAGTGCATTAACCAGGCGCCTGTTAGCAAGATTAACCAACAAACCATGTGAGCACAGAAAATCAGCCCCCAACATATTGAAATTCACTGTAGCTATGACAAAAGTCCACTCAAATGTACGGCCGTGTAGGGACAGAAGCAGAGCCCTCTCACCAAAGGTCTTAATCTCTTAGCCGTTCGCTGCTGACGCCCCGTGACCTCTGGGACCCGCCAGCCGGTCTGCGGAGGAAGGCGTGATGAAACTCACTTGGGAGCCTGTGTCCACGAGGAATTGCCACCCCAAGCGCGCATCCGTCAAGTAGAGCAGCTTGTTCTCCTCACCGAGGGCCGTAACTGCTACCAACCCCCGGTCTTGGAGTTTCCCGAGCGCTTGAACTGGCACGGTGGTATACATTTGCGTGCCTTCTCTGCAAAGCGGCGATGGTAGAAACAGAGGGTGTCTCCTCCGCGATCCTTGGCCCCCGCCGCCGCCGTCGTCGGTGGGTCTGCTACCGCCGTCTCTGGCCCCCCGCCATCTCCAGCCGTCGCGCCGAACTCCGTCGCTGCCGCGGTGGCCGCGCGCTGTTTGCTGGCGTTGAGAATCCGGTGTGCCTCCTGGGCCAGAGCGCGGAAGTCCCGCTGGTCCAACAACGGCGAACTGGCCAGGGTCGCTCTCGTGGCCGATGGTAGGGTCCTGAGGAAAATGTGGGTGAAGAGGAAGCCGTCACCATCTGAGTCTCTCAACCTCAGCATGTTCTCCATCAGGTCAGTGGGCGTGCCATCTCCCCAGTCGTTCAGAGCCAGGAACCTCTCCGCTCTCTCCTCGACTGAGAGAGTGAAATGCTGGATAAGCACAGTCTTCAACCCGCTGTATTTGTCGTTGGTAGGTGGCCGCTCTAATAGACTCTGCACATGCCAATCCGTGCGGTTGTCGAGCTTTGCGATCACATGGTAGAACTTCGTGTCATCTACCGTTATCCCCCGGAGGGCGAACTGTGCTTCGACCAAGTGGAACCAGGAGTGCGGGTTGTCCTGCCAAAAGTCCGGTAGCTGGACGGTAGCAGCATACGCTTGGCTGGGAGCTCCTGACTCGGCTGGCCCGGTGGAATTTCTTTCATCCATGATACGTCTTAGGGTCACCAGTGTGGAAATGTGAAAATGACGAGGCAGAGTTTATCTCACGAGTCAGGTTTATTCACATCTTCCAACATCAGCAAAGCAGAAAAAGAGATCAAACACAGACATTCGTCCTTTATATATCCAGGACCTTCAAAGCTGACAGTCACATTGCATTTAATCACAAGTAACAATGCATCTTTCCTCAAATCCTATCACATCCTCCTCATAGCCTCTGGCAGACCAGGAAATCCCTCAAGGCCGTCTTTTGCATACCAAAGACTAAATTTTCACATCCTCCTGTTATCTCACAGGAGGCCCAGTCCTTTGTTCTACTCTGAGATGTGAAGCTTAAAGTCATACATATGTGGCCCACTATATATATATATATATATATATATATATATATATATACTGTATATAAGATAAGATAAGATAAGATAAGCCTTTATTAGTCCCACAACGGGGAAATTCCAGGATTGCAACAGCACAGGGATAGCAACACTCAGAGCAACAATCAGAAGGCAAGAAAAAAAAAAAAAAAAAAAAAAAAAAAAAACAAGCAAGCAAGAGCAGCTAATATACATATGTACATATTACTATAAAATATATATACACACACACACACACACACACACAGACACACAGTGCAGAGCATTGTAGCTGGATGGAATAAATATATGAATATATGAACACACAGTGCAGAGCATTGTAGCTAGATGGAATAAATATGTAAATATATAAACACCCACAGTATGGAGCATTGCAGCTAGGTGGAATAAATATGCAAGTATATAAACACACACAGTGCGGAGCAATGTAGCTAGATGGAATAATATGTAGATATATAAAAACACAGTGCGGAGCATTGTAGCTAGATGGAATAAATATATAGATATATAAATATAAACACACCCAGTGCTGAGCATTGTAGCTAGATGGAATAAATATATAGATATATAAATATAAACACACCCAGTGCAGAGCATTGTAGCTAGATGGAATAAATATGTAAATATATAAACACACACAGTGCAGAGCATTGTTGCTAGGTGGGATGAAACAGCATAACCGTCTATTTAGTTATCCTACATGGTATGATTATGTGCCCATACATATTCTCACCCTCCATAGCGACCGGTATGTTCCTAGTTGTATGCCGGAGAGGACCATTGTGTAAGTCTATTGCATCTTTTGCATTCAAAAAAAAACAAAAAAAAACAAACAAACAAAAAAAAACAACTATTAGTTTGTTACGTCTTTTTGCTATCTCTGCGAGCAGCCCTGCTTAGGTTGTACAGTCTGACAGCCGTTGGTAGGAAGGACCTACGAAACCTCTCGGTTGTGCACCTGGGATGATGTAGTCTGCTGCTAAATGAGCTCCTCAGTGCATCCAGTATGTCCTGCATAGGGTGGAACTCGGACTCCAGCAGAGATGACAGTTTAGCCACCGTCCTTCTCTCTCCTATCTCCTCCATCGGATCAAGGCGTTGCCCCAGGACAGAGCTAGCTTTCTTAATCAGTTTGTTCAGTCTCTTCCTATCGGCTGCAGTAATGCCACTGCCCCAGCAGACCACTCCAAAAGTGATGGCTGATGCCACCACCGTGTCATAGAATGACTTCAGCAGTGCCCCTTGTACACCAAAAGACCTGAGTCTCCTCAGCAGGAACAGCCTGCGCTGTCCCTTCTTGTAGAGTGCGTCAGTATTGTGTGACCAGTCTAGTTTATTGTTCAGATGAATACCCAGGTACTTGTAGGATGTCACCATCTCGATGTCTGTTCCCTGTATATTTACTGGTGCTGTGAGGGGCTGCCCATGCCTGCGGCAGTCCACCACCAGCTCCTTAGTTTTCCTCGCGTTGATCTGGAGGCAGTTCCGATGGCACCAGTCCACAAAGTCCTGGATAAGCCCTCTGTACTCAGCTTCATCTCCGCTGGAGATGAGACCAACGATCGCAGAGTCATCAGAGAACTTCTGTAGATGGCAATGTGTTGTGTTGTGTGAGAAGTCCGCAGTATAAAGAGTGAACAGGAAGGGGTGAACAGAGTGAACAGGAAATATATATATATATATAAAATATATATATATTTTTTTTTACACTTCTTGGTGACCGGGAAAAGTCTTTCCAACAACTTTACACAAATTTTTGTTGTTTTCCTTTGCATTTACAAATCACTGGATTGAGAATGTACTTCTACATGTACAGACTGGATCCTGGGGTCCATGTGGGATGCTCACTTTTGTATATGTATTTGGCACATTATTGTGAAGTGCGGTGTAGTGACGTGCACTTCCCATCCTGTCACTGCACCACCCTACTTTAGGCAGGGGGCATCCATGTTCCACCTCTTTAGCCGGATGCCCCTGCTGGTGCCTGCCATGTGCTATAGTGTTAATAGTTCAATCAAAAGCTGTGTTCATCAACCATCATCCTGCCTCATCCTTCACCCAGGTATTTCATACATAGCATTTGGCGATCAAGGATTAACTCGTGGAGGCATACATTACACCACTTCGTCCCTTTCTCCAGCTCCCGGGTGAACCACCAGTTTTATGGTTGCATTGTCTGGAGGCCTATCAGACGTATATTATGGCGCTGGACCTCGGGAAGCTTGATGGGGCGCAGGTGCTTCTCGTTCACGACCTGGGTATTGAGGGCCAGCGGGTCCTGCGGACGCTCGGCATTGCAGATTCATACGAGGACGTTGTGGAGCTTCTGGCTAAATGTTCCTCCACCCCAGACAACATGACTGTTTGAGAGAATTTGTTTTCACCAGAGACGCCAGTGGGTAGATGAGCCTATCCGCCAGTATGTCATTGACTTGAACCAGCTAACCAGCGAGTGTCGTTTTTTACCGCTTGAAGATGAAATGGCACGTGACCAACTAGCAGAGAATACATGTAATGCTGAGCTGCATGCTAGGCTATTAATGGCGCCTAATGACTTAACGTTAGCTAAAGCAATGGAGCTAGCTCTCCAGTGGGAAGCCGTTGATAAGCTAGCTGTGGAGCTAAATTGGTGTCAGCCACAGAAGATGCTGGAGCTGCTTGCCCTAGCTAATGTTGCGGATCCTGATAGTGAGGATAGCTCAGAGGAGGATTTTTGGGAAATCAATGCTGCCAGCCAGAGGTCTGCCCCGGGAAACTCCCATTGCAGGGGTTGTGGGTCTGTGATGCATCCCCATAAAGCTAAGAAATGCCCAGCTAGAGGAAAACGTGGTAGATGTGGACGCTTGAATCATTACGCCAGGGTGTGCCGGTTGTCATACCCCAGGAACCCAAGGGAGAAATCACCCTGCTCGCCCCCGATGGACACTGGGAGCGAACAGTATGAAGAGCTAACGGACGCCACGGCGGTCACGCAGGACTAGTTTCACTCAGGTTCGGTGCAGGTGGGTCTCAGTGCCCGCTCCCAGGACATGGTAGAGGGGGGTATCAAAGGTGGCGGTGAGGTGGTCGGCGAGGAACACTGAGGTGCTAGCCCCAGTTGCTCCCGGTATTTGGCCACAGTTGGGTGGGGGGTCTGCAGCTACAACGGTGAATGCTACAACGTTTATAGAAGAGGATGGGACCAGACTGACGAGCATGGAGTTACCGCGTGCTCAGCAGCAGCACATTGGGCCAAGTAAAATTCCACTCCAGGTTATGAACTTGGTTCAGGTTCGGGGTGAAGGATGTCCACGGCAAAGATGGGCCAAACAACAGCCAGCAAAACCTCAAGGGTGTCTGCGAATAGTACTTAAGCTAGGTGCACCTTACTTCAGGTTGTCCAGCATCTCGTCAAGGCACGCCAATCAGCTTCAGCGTGTTCAGGAAGATGCTCCAGGTGGCGAGGCTGGACAGGAGTCGGTGATGGCGGTGTGGTATCCAGGCTCTGCCATTCAGAAGACTGGCAATTGCTCCGGGGGTTTGTGGTCTCCAGGGGCGCGCCTGCTGAGGAGCTGCCCTGGACCCTCCATGCAAGTTCCAACTTTTTTCACCCAAATAACTGTGCAGTTGCACTTTGTTTATAGTTCTTTGAGATTTCTTTTTTTTTGCATGCATGCATGCATGCATGTTGTGGTATGGGGGTTATTTTCTGTGTTTGTGTTTTAGTTTAGGAGCATGGCTGATATTTTTACTTTGAAATAAAGACTTTTAGTTTAATTTGGTGGCAGAATAATCCGCTGCCCCGTATGGGCTGTACAATAGTCCACCCGTCAGCCCGATTTTAGGTTATTTTGTGTGAATGTGCTTGTCCGTTTTAATACAGTACATTACACCGCGGGCAGCACGGTGGTGCAGTGGTTAGCACTGTTGCCTTACAGCTAGAAGGTTCCTGGTTCAAATCCCCAGGTTGGCAGGGGTTGGAACCTTTCTGTGTGGAGTTTGCATGTGCTGCGTGGGTTTACTCTGGGGGCTCCGATTTCCTCCCACAATCCAAAGACATGTATGTTGGGTTGATTGGCTGTTCTAAATTGTTCCTAGATATCTGTTTCCTATAGGCCCTTAGAATAGTGGGTTAGTATTAGTGAAAGTGCTTTGAGTGATCTTTGTGACTAGAAAAGTGCTATATAAGTGCAGGTTAGTTACATTAGTTCCCATTATTTTAGAGCGTGATTCGGGTCCCATTTTTTTTTGGGGGGGGGTGCTTCAATTGTGTGTGTGGTTTTGGACTTTTCTAAGGGGGTAATTGTATATGTATTTGGCACATTATTGTGAAGTGCGGTGAAGTGACGCCTCTTTAGCCAGATGCCCCTGCTGGTGCCTGCCGTGTGCTGTAGTGTAAATGGTTCATTCAATAAAGCTTTGTTCGTCAACCATCATCCTGCCTCATCCTTCACCCAGGTACTTCATACATAACACTCACTTGGTCAGGGGTCCACTTGACCTGTATCCGAATAAGCTAATACAGGCAAGTAGCAGGCTAGAGGCGGACCGCCAAAGACCCTGTGTTCGGAATGTTCATTCACTCACTCCCTCCCTGCTCACTATATAGTGAATTTAGATATAGTGGACTCAGGTACAGGTTACTTTATTTGTACCCGTAGGTAGATTTGTTTTGCAGTCTGGTGACATCCATATTTACAAGCCACAATTAAGATAAGATAAGCCTTTATTAGTCCCACAATGAGGAAATTCCAGGATTGCAACAGCACAGGGATAGCAACACTCAGAGCAACAATCAGAAAACAAGGAAAAACAAGAGCAGCGAATATACATATGTACATATAAATATATAAATATATAAACACACACAGTGCGGAGCATTGAAGCTGGATGGAATAAATATATAAACACACACAGTGCGGAGCATTGTAGCTAGATGGAATGAACAGCATAACCGTCTACTTAGTTATCCTACATTCAATTCAATTCAATTCAATTCAACTTTATTTATATAGCGCCATTTCACAACAACAGTCATCTCATAGCACTAGCAACTGTAGGGGGAACCCCCACAGTTGCAGAAAGACCCCAGCAATCAGGTGATCCCCTGTGAGCAAGCACTTGGCGACGGTGGAGAGGAAAAACTCCCTTTTAACAGGAAGAAACCTCCGGTAGAACCAGGCTCAGGGAGGGGCAGTCATCTGCTGCGACTGGCTGGGGGGTGAGGGGATAGAGAAGAAGAAAAGAACAGACATGTAGAGAGCAAACAGCACAATGGGGACTCAATCTATGGGAGAGAACAAACAAATGTTAATGACCAGCAAAAAAATATTTCATTGAGAGTGAGAAAAGGAGTGAGGCCCAGTGCATTACTGGAGGTCCCCCGGCTGACTAAACCTGTTAGCAGCATAACTAAGGGAGGGTTCAGAAACACATGATCCCTCCCTAATTGTAGGCTATATCAAAAAGGTAGGTTTTAGCCCTAGTCTTAAAAACAGAGATCGAGTCTGACTCCCGAATCCCGATTGGCAGCTGATTCCACAGGAGAGGAGCTTGATAACTGAAGGCTCTGCCTCCCATTGTACTTTTGGAGATTCTAGGTAGTAATCCTGCATTTTGGGAGCGTAGTGCTCTGTTAGGATAATACGGTAGTATCAGATCTTTTAAATAAAAAGGAGCCTGATTGTTTAGAGCTTTGTAAGTAAGAAGAAGGATTTTAAACTTAATTCTAAACTCTATGGGAAGCCAATGAAGGGAGGCCAGAACCGGAGAGATATGATCTCTCTTTCTAGTACCTGTTAAAACTCTTGCTGCAGCATTTTGGATCAGCTGAAGACTTTTTAAAGATGTTTTAGGACAGCCTGATAATAAAGAATTACAATAATCTAATCTCGAGCTAACAAAAGCGTGGATCAGTTTCTCAGCATCACTCTGAGACAAGATGCTCCTAATCTTGGCAATATTACGCAAATGATAGAAGGCAGTCTTAGAAACAAATTTAATATGTGAATTGAAGGACAAATCCTGATCAAAAATAACTCCAAGGTTCCTCACAGAGCTATTAAGAGAAAGAGTAACCGCATCCAAACTGAAAGTTTGATTTGGAAAGGAATTTCTAAGGTTTTTTGGACCAACAAGAATGACTTCAGTCTTATCTGAATTTAATAGCAGGAAATTACAAGTCATCCAAGCTTTGATTTCCTTAAGACAGGCTTCTAACTTGGCTAATTGATTACTATCATCTGGCTTCATTGGCAGGTATAATTGTGTGTCATCAGCATAACAATGAAAATGTATACAGTGCTTTCTAATAATGTTGCCTAATGGAAGCATATATAAACTAAAAAGAGTAGGGCCTAGCACAGATCCCTGTGGAACTCCATGACTGAGCTTTGAGTTGAAAGAAAACTCATTATTTACATGAACAAACTGGAACCTATCAGATAAATAAGATCTAAACCACTGCAACGGAGTTCCATTAAGTCCAACATAGTGTTCTAATCTATCAAGTAGAATATTATGATCGATAGTATCAAAAGCTGCACTAAGGTCTAAAAGGACAAGTACAGAAACTAGTCCATTATCAGATGCAATGAGGAGGTCGTTAGTGACCTTCACTAAGGCTGTTTCAGTACTATGATGGATTCTAAACCCAGACTGAAACTCTTCAAGTAAACCATTTCCCTGTAGGTGGTCAAATAATTGCGTAGCAACAACTCTTTCTAAGATTTTTGAAATGAAAGGGAGATTAGAGATTGGTCTATACTTAGCTAAAGCTCCTGGATCTAGCGTTGGCTTTTTGAGTAAGGGTTTAATTACAGCCGTTTTAAAAGCCTGCGGTACATGGCCTAAAGTTAATGAAGAATTGATTATATGAAGAATAAGGCTACCAATAAATGGGAAGACTTCTTTAAATAATCTGGAAGTTGAAGGTTTGGATGAGGAAACTATTTTGTCTTACTCACAAAGGTCGATTGGAGTAAACTCATCAAGACAGACATCAATAGAAGGAGTTGTAGTAGTTACAGTATTTAAATTAACTGTGGGAAGAATCTGATTGATTTTATCTCTGATAGATGAAATTTTATTATTGAAAAAGTTCATAAAGTCCTGACTAGTAAGCTCTAAGGAAATGCTAGGATTGACAGAGTCCTGACTCTTTGTCAACCTGGCTACAGTACTGAAAAGAAACCTGGGATTATTCTTGTTCTCTTCTATTAATGCAGAGTAATAACTTGTTCTAGCTTTTCTAAGAGATTTTTTATAAATTAAAAGATGATTTCTCCAAGCTAAATGGATTTCATCTAAATTAGTGGAGCGCCATTTTCTTTCTAATTGACGAGTCTTCTGTTTTAAGCTACGAGTTTCTGTGTTGAACCAAAGAGTTAGAAATCTCTGATTAGACTTTTTCTTTTTTAACCCTCAAGCGACCAAGCTATTTTACGGACTGAAATGACCAAGTGGGGTCATTTATGACCCCATTGTGCTCTGTACAGGGATCCTTATTATAAATGACTGGTTGGAGGTTTATCATACCAAAACTACTCCCTGTATTTAAGACAGGTATTTTATAATGATCTAATGTAAAATGTGTTTGCTAATAATACTTTTATTGCAAGAAATAACCAAAACGCAGACTGTAAGAACAACATTACATTTATTTAGACAGTCCTTGTCAGTTCACTCTTGGATCATCATCATCATCATCATCATAGTTATTATCATCATAGTTACAATAATAGGCATCATCATCATCATCATCATCATCATAGTCATCATAGTCATCATATCATCATCACGATGATGATGATACCTATTATTGTAGTTACGATGATGATCATGATACCTATTATGGCATTTTGCGTAATGGCGGTTTTCTTGTGGACAGTGATCCAGATCACCACCAAAATCTAATCATCTGTAGGATACCCCATTTCTGACAATCTGTGAAAATTTCATGAAAATCCGTCCATAACTTTTTGAGTTATCTTGCTAACAAACAGACAAACAAACAGACAAACAGACAAATCCAGACAAACAGACAAATGTAAATCTTGCTATCCTAGGTCTGTTAGCCATGGTTCACTGCAATACAATATAAAGTACTGATTAGAAGTGTAAACCAGAGTGGTGGCTCAGTTGGTAGAGCATCCGCCCCACACCCGGGAGGCAGGGGTTCAAATCCCGGCCGAGTCATACCAAAGACCATATAAAAATGGTGCTTTCTGCCTTCTAGCGTGGTGCTCCGCATAATGGAATGGGGAAAGTAAAGTTACACACAGAGCTACCAGAGGACTGACCCCCCGCTGTAGCTTTCAATACTTACAGTAGCTGTGTGGCCTAGGGTCAGAGAAACGGAGATAGGCGCCGCCCATATACACCTTCAGGTGTGAAGGGATTAACTAACTAACTATTAGAAGTGGAACATTTGAATAAAATTTATAAAACCAATATTTAAAAACCAGTGCTTCTCTTCGGGGTCATAAATGACCCCACAAGAGTTTGCAATGTCTACGCCACACCAATTGGTTGATCCCTGCAAAAAACTATGAAAGTGTGTAGGATTAGTAGACTGACAAATTCATGCTAGGAAAGAAAATCTGGATAAAAAATAAAGAGACGGCACATTAAATTATATGGCTGGGGTCGTAAATGACCCCACTTGGTCGCTTGAGGGTTAAGGGGGCCACCAAGTCTAGAGTCTGATGCAGAGAAGCTGAAACACCATCCACCATGTTATCAATTACAGAAGGAGCAAGCTGTCTATAGCTTATTTCCGTTGTGTTGACACATGGCATAGAGGAAACAATCTGCATAAATTTGGTAACAGCATCATCTGAGAGGCATCTACTGTAATAATATTTTTCTTTAGGAGCCAAATAGTCAGAAATAGTAAAATCAAAGGTTAACAGACAATGGTCTGACAGTACAGGGTTATGAGGAGACACTACAAGATTATCTATTTCTATGCCATATGTCAGAACAAGGTCCAATGTATGGTGGAGGTAATGAGTAGAATTTCCTACTTTCTGAGAAAACCCAATCGAGTCTAATATTGAATTAAATGCCACATTAAGGCAGTCACTATCTACATCCACATGTATATTAAAGTCCCCTACTATAATTATTTCATCAGATTTCAGCACTAAATCAGCTAAGAAATCAGCAAATTCGGATAAAAATTCTGAGTAGGTTGATGGGGGACGATAAACTATGGCAAATAAAATTGGGTTTAACCTAAAATTGCTAAAGTGCCCAATACTGAGGACCAGGCCCTCAAAGGAATTATAACATGTTTTTTGCTTTACATTAACTAGTAATTTGGAATGGTAGATTGTTGCTACTCCTCCTCCACGACCAGAACTTCTGGGATTTTGACAGTTTAAATAACCAGAGGGAGTTGATTCATTTAAACCAACATAATCCTCTTGCCCTAACCAAGTCTCTGTAAGGGAAATTAAATCAATCTGATGATCAATTAACAGATCATGGACTAACAGAGACTTGGGAGTTAGAGACCTAATATTTAATAAACCACATTTAATTTTTAAATTATGAGGAGGAACAGAGGCCAATTCATTCAATTTAGAGGCTTTATGTTTAATTTGAGTTTTACCAATATTTATGATCATACATGGTATGATTATGTACCCATACATATTGTCACCCTCAGTAACGACCGGTATTTTCCTAGTTGTATACCGGAGGGGACCATTGTGTAAGTTTATTGCGTCTTTTGCATTCAATACTATTAGGTTGTCACGTTTTGGGTTTTTTTTGCTATCTCTGCGAGCAGCCCTGCTTAGGTTATACAGTCTGACAGCCGTAGGTAGGAAGGACCTGCGAAACTTCTCGGTTGCACACCTAGGATGATGTAGTCTGCTGCCAAATGAGCTCCTCAGTGCGTTCAGTATGTCCTGCATAGGGTGGGACTCAGACTCCAGCAGAGATGACAGTTTGGCCACCATCCTTCTCTCTCCCATCTCCTCCACTGGGTCAAGGCGTTGCCCCAGGACAGAGCTAGCTTTCTTGATCAGTTTGTTCAGTCTCTTCCTATTGGCTGCTGTAACGCCACTGCCCCAGCAGACCACTCCAAAAGTGATGGCTGATGCCACCACCGTGTCGTAGAATGTCTTCAGCAGCGCCCCTTGTACACCAAAAGACCTGAGTCTCCTCAGTAGGAACAGCCTGCGCTGTCCCTTCTTGTAGAGTGCGTCAGTATTGTGTGACCAGTCTAGTTTATTGTTCAGATGAACACCCAGGTACTTGTAGGATGTCACCATCTCGATGTCTGTTCCCTGTATGTTTACTGGTGCTGTGAGGGGTTGTCCTTGCCTGCGGCAGTCCACCACCAGCTCCTTAGTTTTCCTCGCGTTGATCTGGAGGCAGTTCCCATGGCACCAGTCCACAAAGTCCTGGATAAGTCCTCTGTACTCAGCTTCATCTCCATTGGAGATGAGGCCAACGATTGCAGAGTCGTCAGAGAACTTCTGTAGATGGCAGTGTGTTGTGTTGTGTGAGAAGTCCGCAGTATAAAGGGTGAACAGGAAGGGAGCCAAAACCGTTCCCTGGGGGGCCCCCGTGCTACCGATGATCGTGTCGGACACACATTCCCGGGTTCTCACAAACTGTGGCCGGTTAGTGAGGTAGTCCAGGATCCATGATGACAGGTGCTGGTCCACCCCTATGCACAGTAGCTTGTCCTCCAGGATCATCGGTTGGATGGATTGAATTACATTCAATATACTGTATAGTATAGGACTATACAGTAAACTCAATATAACAATAAAATTAACAGCTTTCGGACACTACTAGGCTTGTTTTCATGGCACGGTTAACAACGTCATCACGTGAGACAGTAAAATGTAATAGACAAATGGTGGTAAAAAATGAATACCTGCACGTGTTTTGTAGTAAATACAGTTGTGAAAAAATTAGGAGACCCTGTATGTTTTTTTTAACATATCTGGACATATGGATATTTAATATCAATGTTTAAAAGAGAGAGAGCTTAGACTTTCTGCTGCACATTCACCAACCACAATGCTCTGCACTGTGTGTCTATATATATATATATATATATATATATATATATATATATATATATATATATAGTAATATGTACATATGTATACTAGCTGTTCTTGTTTTTTTCTTGCCTTCTGATTGTTGCTCTGAGTGTTGCTATCCCTGTGCTGTTGCAATCCTGGAATTTCCCCATTGTGGGACTAATAAAGGCTTATCTTATAAGATAAGATAAGATAAGATAAGCCTTTATTAGTCCCACAAAGGGGAAATTCCAGGATCTTATCTTATCTTAAAATACTGGTAGATTCACATAATACAACTAAACAATTAAAAATGAATTAAAGACTTTTTTTTCAAATCTTCTGGAAAATGTAATTCAAAACAAATAGTGAGGAATAAATTAGGACACCTCCCCATCTTTTTTAGGACACCCCCACATTCATTCCCGCTTACAATGGCTAAAATACATTTTAAAAAATGCAAATAAAATTAAAAAAAAGCTTAGATATAGATACATGAACATTTCTTAATAAAGAACTGAATATTTAAAGGGGTGTCCACATTTTTTCACATGACTGTATGTATTAAATCATTTTTGCTGACTTAATAAATATAAATAGTGAAGCTCTCACTGCACCGTTTGCTGATCAATTGCATTATGGGATATATTGGCTTATGTAGTGACCATCCTTTGCACACTACTTTTCAAAATGCATTGTGGGATATTTTGAGTGAACTATATCCACCTTATTCCTGAGGGTGCTGCTGTAGACACAAATATGGGGGAAACTTCCGGTTTCAGGCCGAAGTAGTGTTAAATCAGTCAGCAAGAGTGAAGCAGTGGGGCATTTAAAATAGTGTTTTTAAAAGGTTCTGAAATTCATTTTAATTTATAGTTCACATATGTGTTTTGCAGTCAAGTGGCAGCTAATTTCAGCACTTGTAGTTTTTGTATTTTTGAATGTTTTTGCATAGTTCTACATGTTGCTACTGTTCATGGTGTGAGGCTCCTCACAAATAAGCACAGCTAAATCTGTGGTTTCAGCGGCAATGTGTAGATCATGCACCGAAAACTAAAAAGGAATGTTGGTGTGATCAGTGGTACAGACACAAGAGCACCTGGTATGTTTTGCATAAATGTCACAGATTTGACTTTTATGTGTCATATATGTCTCCAGATACAAGGCTGCATGAAGTAAAATGATAAATAAAAAATATGTTTGCTTCCTAAAGCTTAACGATTTAAGAATGATATCAAATAGTTGTTTTTTTGTTTGTTTTTATTTATTTATTTATTTATTTTTTGCATTTATTGCACTGCATTGAAATGATATGGACTTGATATTAACAGCTTCAGCATGCATAGCTTTTTAAATTATCACAAAATATTGATCAATAAAATTTTGAACAATTGTCACAAAAGGTCTGTCCATGTTAAATTAAATATCAATCACTCATGGCATGACAGCAGCATGAGCATTTTAATGTCGGGGTAAAACAGACAGCTGCAGCTGGAAGCTGCAAACAGGAAGCTGGAAGCTGTAGCAGGAAGCTAGCTGGGCTCACGCTTAGATGTAACTGTAGCTTACTTGTTGCAGGGAGATTGGTGGTCACCCGTTGTCCAGGTAGACAGCGCCCTCCGTCCCAGTGTCATGGCAGCCAGAGAGATGATGGAGAGGAGAGGATGGAATTCGCCGCCGCCGGGTTCCGCCTGTGCACAGGGGAGCAGTGGAGAAACAGGTGAGTAGAGGTTGGCTTACTTGTGATAGCGGAGAGATCCTCTGGGAGTAGATGCCGAGATGGCGAGGCTGAGCGTTGAGTCGGGGATGGCTTAGAAAGACAGGAGACGTGCTTCATAGCCTGGTAGACAGACGGCTCAGTGCAGACCAGCGGGCTGAGTGGGTTTAAGTAGGCCTGTCCTGACGAGGAGCAGGTGTGCGCCCAGCTGAGGATGATAGTGGCCGAAAGCGAGTCATCACACTTTTTCTGCTGCATGTTATGTTTTTATTGTCTTTTACTTATCTTTTGTCTATATGCACTTTAGGTTATTTATTACTGTGCAGCACTTTGGTTAACCGTCAGAAATCGCCCGTAAAATGGGCAAAACAGGACACCAAACACCATCTGTGAGTTTGTGTCATTTATTAAAGTAAAGACGAACAAGTAATGCAATACAGCACTTATAAATAAAGAAGGGAAAACACGTGCCGGAGGAGAGTGGAGCTTGCGACCAGCGGGAGGCAGAACAGCTCAAGGAAATGATGGCTGAGGCACTCTGAGACGGCGGGGAATAGAAACAATTGCAGCCGGAGCGCACCTGAGGAATAGCGGGGCTCACGGCTGAGGGAAAGGAGGGGAAAAGACAAATTACCTGGTCGGAGCTCAACGCAATCTCCTCAACGGCTACAGCCAACAACAGACTTCTTGGTTATTATATGAGGATGTCACAGTAGGGCATGACAACGGGGGAAGATTGTCGTGCCCTTAAATACCATCCCATGATGGAAAACAGGTGTGGATACATGAGTGGAGAAAGTAACAGAATGAATGACAGCTGTGCAGCTCGTGACCCAGTTTGACAGCTGGTGCATAAACAGTGGTGAAAGTTGTGCTTAGTTTGTAAAAGCTCTTGAGTGCTTGGCTAAATTATGCAGAGTTTACCCAAGTCAGCCTAAGTTAAGCTGGGTTCACACTATAGTGTTTGGACCGACTTTTACAGACATTTTGAAAAATCAGAAATACTCAGTGCTGGTCAGCTGACGTCAGCGTCAGGTGACGCTCTTATAAAGATCAGCGTTTGTGGAGGCAGTATTTATTTTTGTTTTATATTCCTGTGTAGTTACTTCTGCATACCCTTTTCCCCTGTTCATTCATTCCTCTAAAAAAAATACAATAATGCCTATAGACTCCAACACTAAGTCCACAATTAAAATGTGAATGTGGTGTGATGATCTGGTGAGCGTGCTCTCCCTCCCCTCCTGTGTGTTTTCCCTCTGCCTGTTTCCCAGCTCTGCAGTTCATCACTGCACCTGCGTACACACCAGCCTACAGCTCCATTTCCCCATTTACATGCTGGGTCTCACAGTCGGGCCCTCTGGTCAATTTGTAAGTCCTCTCAGCTCTGAGTTAGTCAGGTCATTTCCTCATCTTCCCAAATTAACCCTTTTCTCCTCTCCTTGTCATGTCCTGGCAAGCGCTCACCCCCTCCTTCCTGTTTCACTCTGCTCATCAGCTCATCCGATGCACCTGCTGTTCCTGCTGAGCCAGTGTTTATAAGGAAGCACTCTTCAGTGGTTCAACGCTGGCTCATTTGGGTATACTGCCTCGAGCAGAATAGTCTAAATAAGTAAGCTACTTGTGTTGTGGAAGTCCTTACCTGACATGTCTTCTCCTCCTCTTTCTCCCACAGGTTGCTGCTGGTGAAGCGATGTGTCTTCAGGGTTTTGGTGTGCTCACCAGCCTGTTGCTTCCCCCGTCAGTCATCATCTCCACCCGGTCAGACTCCGCTCCTCATTCTCCTGCCAGCAGTTCAGACCTTCTGGTTCATCTCCTTCGCTGGGTTCTGAGCCGGTCTCTCGATTTCTCCCATGTGAGTGGCATTATTTTGGATTTCCATCTCCTCCTCCATTCCTGGATCTTAAAAAAGCATTTGATACAGTGGATCATAATTTATTATTAAAGAAACTACAAAATTGTGGTATTAGGGGGGTAGCACTGTCCTGGTTATGTAGTCACTTAAAGAATAGATATCAGTATGTATGTGATGGTAACAAAAACTCACAGTTACTGAAGGTTACTTGTGGAGTCCCACAGGGTTCAGTTTTGGGGCCATTGTTATTAAATATGTATATAACTGATACACAAGTTTCAGAAAAAATGGATTTAATATTGTTTGCCGATGACACTAATTTATTATGCAGTTGAAGCAATTTGGAACAACTTTAGGATACACTCGAAAAGGAATTAGGAAAGCTCAAACTGTGGTTTGATTCAAACAAATTAACGCTCAATTTAAGTAAGACAAAATTTATAGTTTTTAACAACCATCACAACAACTTAGTATCTAAACTCAGTGTAAATGGTGTAGAGATTGAAATGGTATCCGAAACTAAATTTCTTGGAGTAATAATTGATAATAAACTGTGTTGGAAGTCACATATTAATTATATTAAAGGTAAAATATCCAAATCAATTGCAATACTACACAGAGTGAAATATTTGCTGAATCAACCCACACTATATACCTTGTATCATTCATTAATACTCCCATACATGACATATTGTACTGGAGTATGGGGAAATACATATAAAACAAACATATATCCAGTCTTTATGCTTCAGAAGAGAGCTATTAGAATAATAAACAAAGCTGCTTACTTGCTTTTTTCTTAAATTAAAAGCTCTCAAGTTGAAAGATCTGGTTGACTTTAAAACTGCAGTAATAATGTTTAAAGTGAAGAATCTATCACTGCCCGCAAATATCCAAAAGTTGTTTCAAATAAGGGAGAAACAATATCTTTTCAGAGGAACATGTATATTTCAAAAACCTTCAGTGAGAACTACCACCAAGCAACACTGTGTTTCAGTGCAAGGAGTCAGATTATGGAACGATTCTGGACCTGAATAAAAATCATCTACAACGCTTGGACAATTTAAACAAAAACTAAAGGAAGAAATACTCCAAACATATGTATACAAGATGACATGTAAAATCACATAAGGATTGTCATATCCAGTCTGCGTTGTGCTGTAGCTTAGTTTTTTGTCACATTTTGTCTTAGCTTTGTTCTGAATTGTATTCGCTCTTGTTTTGTTTTTCTTTTGAATTCTTGGATGGAATATGGGTGGGCAATATAAGCTGCGGCTTCAGCCATCACCTATTTCGGATAACTTATGTTGAACTGTATAATCAGAGGAGTTATTGTCTAATTTGACCTTGTTGGATTTTCTTCCCCTTGTTATATTATTCTGTTTCTTTTAATCTGTACGTTTAATCTATCCGAAATAAAGATTCATTCATTCATTCATTCATTCATTCATTCCTCTATTAATCAGCCTCGTCTCTCCCTCTGCAGGTTTGCTGGGCCTCTGGCGAGTGACTGGTTTCCTCCAAGTTTGCGTTCTTTTGAAAACAATAAAGAGTTAAACGTTCCTTGTGTGTGATTCTGTTAGTGTTGCGCTTTGTACTTCGGCTGACTGTCCACTCAATATGTCACTCCTCTCTATTCACAGGCTGTGTGTGCTACCAGCGTGCCCTCCGAGTTTTTTGTTCCCAAGTATTCTGTGGTGTATTTTGGTTTGGGGGTTTTGTGTAATACATTTTGTGTGACTTTTATTCTGTGTCTGAGTATTCTTCTGGAGTTGTTTGCCCTTAATTTGAGCCTCAGGTTGGGGAATTATGACATGTGGATGGAATAAAACAAAAAAAAAAAACCTAGTGTATCATCATATAAATAAAATCACAGGTGATTATATTTTTACTGTTACAACTCTCTCCATTAAAATAACATAAAATCCTGTTAAATGTCATTTACTTTTAGACACCACATCAGCACTGTTTGATTCCCCACAAGAGAAGCCAAGCCAATAAATCCTGACCAATGATTACGCACGGAGCAGGAAATTAAGAACAATAAATTTCTCAAATAGGACTTTTTTTTGTGCTGTCATTTTTGGGGGATTATATATATATATATATATATATATTTTTTTTTTTCTCTTTTTAATTCCCCCTTCTCTTCATTTCTCTTTTTTTCTGTGCATGTCTGAAGTGAGTTTTAGTCTAAAAACATCTGCTTCCACCAGCATTTCAGTCAGGGTTTGCCAACAGAGCATACAGTGCATCCGGAAAATATTCACAGCGCTTCACTTTTTCCATCTCTCAAGTTTTTTTTGAATATGATGCCACAAGCTTGGCACACCTATCTTTGGGCAGTATTCCCCATTCCTCTTTGCAGCACCTCTCAAGCTCCATCAGGTTGGATGGGAAGCGTCGGTGCACAGCCATTTTCAGATCCCTCCAGACATGTTCAATGAACTCTGGCTGGGCCATCAAGGACACTCACAGAGTTGTCCTGAAGCCACTCCTTTGATATCTTGGCTGTGTGCTTACTGTCTTTGTCCTGTTGAAAGATGAACCGTTGCCCCAGTCTGAGGTCAAGAGCGCTCTGGAGCAGGTTTTTATCTAGAATGTCTCTGTACATTGATGCATTCATCTTGTCCTCTATCCTAATTAGTCCCCCAGTTCCTGTCGCTGAAAAACATCCCCACAGCCTGATGCTGCTACCAACATTGGCGTGGTTATGAACTGTGCCTGGTTTCCTCCAAACATGATGCCTGGCATTCATGCTAGAGTTTAATCTTTGTCTCATTAGACCAGAGAATTTTGTTTCTCATGGTCTGAGAGTCCTTCAGGTGCCTTTTGGCAAACTCCAGGTGGGCTCCCATGTGCCTTTTACTAAGGAGTGGCTTCCATGTGGCCACTCTACCATACAGGTCAGATTGGTGGATTGCTGCAGAGATGGCTGTCCTTCTGGAAGGTTCTCCTGTCTTCACAGAGGAATGCTGGAGCTCTGACAGAGTGACCATCGGGTTCTTGGTCACCTCCCCGACTAAGGCCCTTTCCCCCTTATTGCTCAGTTTAGATGGCCGGCCAGCTCTAGGAAGAGTCTTGATAGTTCTTAACTTATTCCATTTACAGATAATTGAGGCCACTGTGCTCAGTGGGACCTTCAAAGCAGCAGAAATTTTTCTGTACCCTTCCCCAGATTTGTGCCTTGAGACATTCCTGTCTTGAAGGTCTACAGACAATTCCTTTGATTTCATTCTTGGTTTGTGCTCTGACATGCACTGTCAACTGTGGGAGCTTATATAGACAGGTGTGTGCCTTTCCAAATCCAATTTGAAAAAGTTTTTTTTTTTTTTTTTTTTTTTAGATTTTTGCAAATCTAAAAAAAAAAAAAAAAAACTTTTTTCAAATTGTCATTATGGGGTATTGTGTGTAAAATTTTGAGAGAAAAAAAAATTGAATCCCTTTTGGAATAAGGCTGTAACATGACAAAATGTGGAAAAAGTGAAGCGCTGTGTCATGATTTGCCCCATGGGGCTGTAGTGAAATGAAGGGTTTTTATAGGTAATTTAATGTTGGTACACGTATTAATGTAAATATGAATGTGAGTAGGAATGAAGATT
This sequence comes from Pholidichthys leucotaenia, assembly GCA_020510985.1. Lineage (NCBI taxonomy): Eukaryota > Metazoa > Chordata > Actinopteri > Cichliformes > Pholidichthyidae > Pholidichthys > Pholidichthys leucotaenia. Next base: position 268,866,223 of record CM035849.1, read on the forward strand.
TACTTTCATCACACTCAATTCCTCGTTAGGGCACCATCCACATTTTATAGAGGTGGAAACCCTTATGAAGAGACTTAAGCTTAAGAATTTAGCTACTGGTAAGTTAAGCCTTAATAATTCTATTGAAAATATTTGATCAGTCTCATAATAAACCCTTGTGTGAGTTCTTGTCTCTGACGATCAAGAAGATGGACATGAAATCAAACAATAACTCCCATATGTCTTTCAATGATTTAATAAGAAATGTCAGAATAGGTTAACATGTGTGGATCACTTTAAAACAGAGAATTCAAATGGGCATCATAGACTATTACTGAGTTACTTATGAATCAAGCATTTGTGGAACCACATGAAGCATAGTTTAATTTGTCAGTATACTGGAAATTGGAAAACCATAAAATAGCATTGGTTGAGAAAAGTGGATGCAATTTTATGAGGAAAATGATAATTAACTTTATACAAATTTAGAAAATTTGTTTTACTCTGAAAAAGAATGTAAATTAATGAAATATGACATGCATTTTGAGACTTTTATGGGGGTTTGCATAAATTAGATAAAAAGAACTTATACCAGGAATATTCTGAAGTATTAAGGTTAAATTGACAACAGACCATCAGCCAAGCAGAATCATTGTGTCCCAACGGGTAGTAGGCGGGTCCACCGGATTCTGTTTCATGGGACCAGTGTGGGTCAGTGGGGAGGCTAGCAAACAGACTCCTTACCACTTATGGCCTAACTCCCAGGATCACAATGGCTGGTCTCCAGCAGGCTGGGCGAGGTCTTCTCTGATGCACTGAAGAAGGAATTCGTTACGGTGCAAAGTCCCATCAGAAAGTCAAATTACATCACAAACTCCATTTCTTACAATGTTGGTGGTTTAAATAAGTTGGTTTAAGCTTTAAAAAAATTAAAATCTTCTTGAATGATGATTTAAAGAAAAGGAAGAATAAAATAAGAAAGATGAATTTAAAGAAAAGAAACAGGATTTACACAGAGCATGACAGGTTCTGGGTCCTTCTTAAAAAGATAGGAGAAAAATTGGAGAGCAAAAGGAGGCTCCTTACAACTTTGGCCAACGCCCCAGAACAGACTTGACAAGAAGCAATAAAACTTAAGTTTTCTCTAGTGTTGCAGTGTGGTCCAAAACTTCCTGAGACCTGAGCTGGCCCAATTATATATGAGCTTCTTCAAACAAAGATCATAAGCTCGACCTAAAAAGGAAAATGCATTGAAGCTTTGAACTCTATTGGCCAGTTAAAGTGCAGCTATGGACTGCTGCAGAGCAGAGGAGAGAGGAGGGGGAGAGAGAGACATTTGATCTGAGAGTGAGACCCCCCTTTAAGACACATGTTGGTGAAAGCATAAATTCGTTAAACTTCAGTGTCTAAGATATTCTACTTCAATAATAAGGGAACAATAAATATCTCTATATCATACTGTGGGACTAATTTGTGATAGGAAGCATGCAAACATTAATTTCTTCTTGAAAATAGAGCAACACACCTCACACTATATCAAATCAATTCAGTAAAAGAATTTGAAACCCGTATTGTCCATCCCAGAGTTCAACCAAGTCTTTGTTGGCAGATGCTGTCTTCAGAGAAAGAATATGAGTTAGTTCATAGACCATCCATCCATCCATCCATCCATCTTCTACCGCTTTTCCGGAGGTCCGGGTCGCGGAGGCAGCAGTTCAAGCAGAGAAGCCCAGACTTCCCTCTCCCCAGCCACCTGCTCCAGCTCTTCAGAGGGGATACCAAGGCGTTCCCAGACTAGCTGGGAGACATAGTCTCTCCACCGAATCCTGGGTCTGCCCCGGGGTCTCCTCCCAGTGGGACGTGCCTGAAACACCTCAAGTGGGAGGCGTCCAGGAGGCATCCTAATCAGATGCCCATACCACCTCAACTGACTCCTTTCAATGTGGAGGAGCAGCGGTTCTACTCTGAGCCTCTCCCGGATGACTGAGCTCCTCATCCTATCTCTGAGGGTGAGTCCAGCAATCCTACGGAGAAAGCTCATTTCAGCCGCTTGTATCCGCGATCTCGTTCTTTCGGTCATTACCCAAAGCTCGTGACCATAGGTGAGAGTAGGAACGTAGATTGACTGGTAAATCGACAGCTTTGCCTTAGAACTAAGCTCCCTCTTCACCACAACAGACCGGTACAACGTCCGCATCACTGCAGATGCTGCTCCAATCCGTCTGTCGATCTCTCGCTCCATTTTCCCCTCACTCGTGAACAAGACCCCAAGATACTTAAACTCCTCCACTTGGGGCAGGAGCCTGTCCCCAACCCGGAGAGGACAATCCACCTTTTTCCGGCTGAGGACCATGGACTCGGACTTGGAGGTGCTGATTCTCATCCCAGCCGCTTCACACTCAGCGGCAAACCGTCCCAGCAAGAGCTGTAGGTCATTGCTGGATGAAGCCAACAGGACAACATCATCTGCAAACAACAGAGATGAGATCCTGTGGTCACCAAGCATGACACCCTCCATTCCCTGGCTGCGCCTAGAAATCCTGTCCATAAAAATTATGAACAGGACCGGTGACAAAGGGCAGCCCTGGCGGAGTCCAACTCTCACTGGGAATGACTCCGACCGAGTGTTGGCAATGCGAACTAAACTCTCACAACGGTCGTACAGAGACCGAATAGCTCGTAACAACAAGCCCGATACCCCATACTCCCGAAGCACCCCCCACAAAAATCCACGAGGGACGCGGTCAAATGCCTTCTCCAAGTCCACAAAACACATGTAAACTGGTTGGGCAAACTCCCACGAACCCTCAAGAATTCTCGAGAGGGTAAAGAGCTGGTCCGATGTGCCACGGCCAGGACGAAAACCACATTGCTCCTCCTGAATCCGAGGTTCGACCAACGGCCGGACTCTCCTCTCCAGTACCTTGGCATAGACCTTCCCAGGGAGGCTGAGGAGTGTGATCCCTCTAAAGTTGGAGCACACCCTCCGGTCCCCTTTTTTGAAGAGAGGAACCACCACCCCGGTTTGCCATGCCAAAGGCACTGCATCCCCCTCATGGATCGTCACCTTATCGTGGTGGGGGGGTTTGCGTGCCCCAGTGATCCCAGGAGCTATGTTGTCCGGGGCAATTTGCCTCTGATAGGGTCTCCCAAGACAAACTGGTCCTGGGTGAAGGGCCAGACGAAGAACGATCCAACAGACTCTCATGATAAATTGTATATCAAGGATTCAGTGTACCCCGCCCGGTATGGGGTTACCGGGGCCCCACCCTGGAGCCAGGCCTGGGGGAGGGGCTCGAAGGCTAGCGTCTGGTGGCCGGGTTTCCACCCATGGGACCCGGCCGGGCTCAGCCCGAAGGAGTTACATGGGTCCGCCCTCCAGTAGGTTCACCACCTGCAGGAGGGATCATGGAAGTCCGGTGCTATGTGGATTAGGTGGCAGTCAAAGGCGGAGACCTTGGCGGACTGATCCCAAGCTTTCTAAACTGGCTTAGTTCATAGACCATAAGGCATAAATTCCGCTGCAAAGGAAAAAGTTAAATATTCCTGATTTGTCCACCAGATGGCAGTGTGAAACTGTCTGGTTGTTTACCGGTGAGTTGGGCTTCCCATCTGGTTTATGTTGACCATACATCTACTGATTAGGAACATTCCTTTGCCAGAGGGTCTTGGAGAAAGGGATTATCTTCCACTTTATGGCTATGGGATCATGTTACAGCTCGAGTCCCTGGGTGAGAGAAGCAGTCTCAAGAGCCAGATTTTTGAGTTGAAAAAAAATTTCTTCAGCAAAGAATAATTTTATAAATTGGAACTCAAGGTCACACTACAGGGAAGAGAGGAAGACCCATGCGCTGAACTGTGACTTTGTGAGAGTTATTGAAAAAACAGTGAAGCACAAAGTCCCAAACAGTGCTCTAACACAAAAATACAAACAACGAGCAACCTTATGAATAAAGTGCACCAGAGCAAGGGCTGGGCTCTGGTGGAGACGAAGGAAGCAGAAACTCAAGACAGCGGCAATCAGATAAGAAAATCACAGCCCTTAAATCGATCCAGAAACAAATGTAATAGGTGTGGGTCACATGAGCTGGCAGATGGTAACAACAATTAATAATTTGAACCAGCTGAAAGCAATAAGAGTGGGGCAACTGGAGCTGACAGCTGACAGGGGCCACACTCACACAGAGCAAAAACCCGGAAAAGCCACTGACAGTTGTCAACCCTGAGGGAGAACACAACAGATTACAAATATAATAACATGGCAAAAATAAAGATTAGTAACCTCAAAAATGTAATTAATAAACTATATTGAATGTAAACAGGAAAATAAATCATACTAAGAAACAATACAGAATATGTGACAAATCAACAAAGGATAAAATAACAGGAAATTCAACTCAAAATGACAACACAGTACAAATATGAAAAAAGACAAAAAGACTGAGCCCGGTGGAAACCCCCCGCACTCAGATCGTGACAGAGCCCCCACCTCAAGGGGTGGGAACCAGAAACCCTGGCAACATTGAAAGCAAAGAACCCCCTCCCCACACACAAAAAAAATCCACCCCAACAAGAAAACAACCCCACCACGGGTGGGAGGAGGGGAACCCAGCCACAGAGGGACTGAACCAAACCAGAAAAAAAATAAAATAAGAAAAACTCTCAAAATAAACATCCAAGCAAGGCCCAGACTGAGAGGAAACAACAAAAACAAAAGCCCCGCTCAGGACCCACACAGAACCAGGCACCTAGGCCCCTTAGACCAAGAAGCAAGGCTGTTCCGGTGGTCAGCTGAAGTCCAAGGCCTGGCAGATGGTGAGGTGGTAAGTCGGGTGGTCTGCCGGAGAATATGAGCCACCCAACTCAAAGGCACAGTCTGTCAGGCGGTCAGCCAGAGTACTTTTACCACCACCACAGAAAGGGTGGTCCAGGGGGTGGCCGCCCAACCAGGATGACCAGAGGGGTGGAGGAATAGGGGAGCCATGATGACATCAGGTGGAGGAGGGTTAACCACGACGGCATCTGGCAGAGGAGAAGGAACCAAAACAACATCTGGCAGAGGATGGGGAACCACAGTGTCATCTGGCAGAGGAGGGGGAACCATGACAGCATCTGGTAGAGGAAGAGGAACCATGATGGCATCAGGAAGAGGAGGGGGAACCACTACGGCGTCAGAAAGAGGAGAGGGAACCACAACGGCATCAGGCAGAGGAGGGGGAACCACAACAGCATCAGGCAGAGGAGGGGGAACTATGACGCCCGTGGACTAGCCTGTAGCACCCTTGGTGGTCCCGGACTTGGTTATTGCAGCCTCCACGGTGGCTCCGGGCTGGAGCGGAGCTGCACCCGCAGTCATCTCAGATTGGGCCAAAGCTGCACCCTTTGTGGACCTGGACTGGGCCAAAGCTTCGCCCTCAGTGGACCTGGACTGGGCCAGAGCTGCAACCTCGGTGGTCCCAGACTGGGCTGGAGCTGCACCCACAGTGGCCCCCAGGCTGGAGCGTGACACTCATGGCGTGCCCACACTGAAGCGCAGCACCCAAGTAGGTTTCAGGCTGGGTCACAGCAAACACGATTGTCCCTGACTGGGACACGGCACCCACAGAGACATGAACTGAAGAGGAGCTGCACCCACAGGGGTCCCTGGCGGGGACGGAGCACCCGCAAAGACCTCATCCAGAGGGGGAGCAGCATCCACGGAGGTCCCAGGGTTGGATGGAGCACTCACGGAGACCTCATCCGGAGGAGGAGCAGCACCCATGGAGGTCCTGGGCTGGGACAGAGCACCCGCAATGACCTCTGCAGGGGGAACTGGACCCACAGATGTCTCAGATGGTGAGGCTGGACCCACGGAGACCTCTAGCGAAGCTGGACTATCCTTGATGACCCTGGGGAAAAGCTCAGGCAAGAGAGGCAGAGAAACAGGGCAGGGTCACCGACAGCAGTGGGGACCGGCAAGGTGAGCTCAGGTGCAGCTGATGGCTGCACTTGGCTCTCCCCGTCAAGAGCCCAACAAGATCTTCTCTCCAAAACTGAAACAACGAAAACAAAGGAGAGCACTTGCCTTGGCTCGAGCTCCACCGCTGTCCAGAACTCCGTCGATCCAGACAATGACATCTTGGGTCTGGCCCTCTGGAGATCTAGTTCCGGCTCTGCTGTGGCGGCCCCAGCAGCAAGTATGGTGGTGGATGCAGTCCTGGGACCCACCAGCGATGTGGCCCACGCAGGTGGCTCGCCCGGCATGGCAACACGAGGTCCATTCCCTGCTGACACTTGATCCAGCACAGCTGAAGCCCGGGGACACTCACGTGTTGGCACAGGCTCCGGATCACAGGTAGCACTCTCCCTCCAACTGAACCATGGCTGTGGGGATGGAACCAGGTTCTCCAGGGCCGCAGGCTCCTCCATCACCCAGCGGCTCAATCCTGGGGCCGGTGGACACTCATGGAGCATAGGAGGAGACACGGAGAGAGCAGGTGAAAAGCCTTTAACTGCAGCAGGGGGTGAGAGCTCATAGGACTGCGGGGACTGAGCCTCACCACCGGAAATCAGGCAAGATAATTTATATGTTGGTAAAAGAGAATGAAAAGACATTTGCCTGTATTCTCGGGGCAGGATGTTTTCTGCTGCAGCAGGTGTAGAATCCGCACTCTCCGTGGCTTCAGCGGTTGTAGGCCCCTCAATGGAACATGGAGGAGCAGCCCCTGCAGACAGAAATGGCTGACCTCTCAGCAGTGGGAGGAATCGCCGAGGAGGAGCAGGAAACAGCAGCTGCGGAGAGGGAAGAAGCTGACGATACAGCCAAAGGGGAAAAACACTGAGAGCACATTGCTGCGGGAGTCGTTCTGCCTTGGTGAAGGGGGAGTTGCTGCCTGAGAGGCGGGAGTATTCCTCCGGCGGTCCGGAGCTTGATGGTGACGTCGTGGAGCCAGTGGAGTTGGAGCAGGAATGGGTGAATTGGAGGTGGAGCAGGATATCTGTCACGGAGCGTGCTTCTGCGTTGGCTTCGGGCTCGCTGGAGGCAGCCCCCACGTCAGCCCGGGGAATGAGTGCTGCAGGACAGCGAGCGTAGCCAGCATCTCCACAAACTGGGGGACCCTCCACAACCCCAGGTGCGCCTCGACTAAGGTGGTCGGCAAATCCACCTTCTCCTAGATTTTCTTTGGGCTGTGGGAGGCAAGGGCTTCATCCACAAAGCCCTGGATGAATTCAGTGGCCCATTCCTCCTACACACTCAGGGATCCCGCTGCTGAGCTCCCTTTGATTTCTCAAGGTTGGCGTGCTGGGGACATGATGAGCTCCACAGAAACAGGTGAGTGAAAACAGAAACAACAAAAAAAAAAAAAAAACAATTCACAGCAGCTGCGTCTCTTACTGGCCGCTGTCTTCTGTCATGAATTGGCCCTTGGGGCTGAGAAGAAGACCTACGCGCTGAACTGTGACTTTGTGAGATTTATTGAAAAAACAACAAAACATGAAGTCCCAAACAGTGCTCTAACACAAACATACAGACAACAAGCAAGCTTACAAATAAAGCGCAGCAGAGCAAGGGCTGGGCTCTGGTGGAGACAATGAAAGGAGAAACTCAAGACAGAGGTAATCAGAAAAGGAAATCACAGCCCTTAAACAGGTCCAGAAACAAATGAAATAGGTGTGGGCCACGTGAGCGGGCAGATGGTAATAATGATTAATAATTTGAACCTGCTGGAAGCAATAAGAGTGGGGACTGGAGCTGACAACTGACAGGGGCCACGCCCATGCAGAGCAAAAACCCGGAAAAGCCACTGACAGCTGTCAACCCCGAGGGAAAATACAACAGAATACAAATATAATGAGATAGCAAAAATAAAGACAAGTAAACTCAAAAATGTAATTAACAAACTATAATTAACGTAAACAGGAAAATAAATCATACTAAGAAACAATACAGAATATGTGACAAATCAACCCAGGATAAAATAACAGAAATTGCAACTCAAAACGACAACACAGTACAAATATGAAAAAAAGGCAAAACGACTGAGCCTGGTGGAATCACTCCGCACTTAGATCATGACACGCTGTAAATACTTTCCGGGTGCACTGTAACTTAGGCTGCCTTAGGTAAACACTGCCTAACTTAGCCCAGCACTCAGGAACTTTTACACACTGAGCACAACTTTCACCAACGTTTATTTCCAAACGATGGAAAATTTTCAGCATGCTGAAAATTTTCAAGGAATACAACTTTTGCCAGCGTTTCCCAACAAACACCAACTATCATTTACTTTTATCATCTTTTGCCAGCAGAGCCAGACGTTTGCCAAAATGTCAGTAAAAGTTGGTCCGGACGTTGAAGTGTGAATCCATCCAAAAAAGCAGGTCCGGAATGGCAGGAAGCCTCCACAAACGCTGATTTTTATATGAGTGTCATCTGACACTGATGTCAGCTGACCTGTGCTTATTTGTTTGCTAAAATTAACCCAAGTTGGCAAAAGTTTGCCAACGCTGAATGCAACGCTGGCAAATGCTAGCAAAAGTTCATAAAAGTTTGAAAAAGTTTGTAAAAGTTGGTGTGCACTGGATTAAAAAAACCTGCTCACGAAAGTAATTTCACCTTTTGGACTAATTTCTCAGATTTTTCAAAATGTCTGTATAAGTCAGTCCGAACATTACAGTGTGATGCCAGCCTAATAAAAGATGAATAAATTTCTTTTCTTCTTTCTTAAGCCACCTAATGACAACAGTAACACTACAACCAATACAATAACGTCATACAACAGATAATCAGCAAAAGTGGCAAAATAAATAAGCCCTAAGTAATAAGGGTGAATGAGTGTGGGGGAGAGTACAAATGGATGTGAGTAGGTCAGAGCGCGAGTTAGCATTTGTGTATGGGTGAACATAACTGAGTGTGGGTGACTGAGGGTGAGAGGTAGTGGGAGCAAGATTGAGCGGGTGGAGGAAAGGGAGTACTTCTCATAAAACTTAACAGGTCTATTGTTCTCTGTTTTGATACGTCTATTGTTCTCGAGATGAAAGGCGTGACCTTTGACCTGACCTGACCTGGCTAATTAATTCATTTTCTATAGAGTGAGCGTGAGAATGGAATATTAATTATATCAAGAGTTTGTCTGCAAAAACCGATAAACGCCACTTCCATGAAAATTTCACTCTTTACATCAAACAGCTGTTAACAATACCTACTTAAAAATGTTCAAATCATTTTGTCTCAAAAGCTGATATGTCCTATGTTATAGACACTACAAATTCACGTTTTTTGTTTTTTTTCCAAAAGCCGATTAACACCGAGAGAGTTTTTTTTTTTTTTTTTTTTTTTTCCTACAAAAGCAGATAACTCCACAGGGCAAATCATCGCTTGGTATTTGGGTCACGTGATTCATCTTGGCTGCCTTCCCGGTCTGCTCGCTCTGATTTCCCTGGCTGTGTTTGGAGTGTTCACTCACTCACTCCCTCCCTACTCGCTATATAGTGAATTTAGATATAGTGGACTATACAGTAAACTCAATATAACAATAAAAGTAACAACTTTCGGACACTACTGGGCTTGTTTTCACGGCACAGTTAATGGCGTCATCACGTGAGACAGTAAAATGTAAGAGTAACGGTGGTAAAAAAAATTAATACCTGCATGTAATTTGTAGTAAATATGTATTAAATCAAATCATTTTTGCTGACTTATTAAATATAAATACCTTAAGGTAGTTTATGTTGTGATGTGAAGCTCTTCTCTCACTGCTCCGTTGGCTGCGCATTCACTATACAATACACTATATGGTGAAGCGGCTTCTTTTTTCCAGCCTTATTACCTCTGCCAAGGAAGTTATGTTTTTACCGGGGTTTGTTTGTTTGCTTGTCTGTCTGTTACCAACATAACTCAAAAAGTTATGAATGGATTTTGATGAAATTTTCGGGACAAGTCCTTAATGGGACAAGGAAGAAATGAATAGATTTTGGGAGTGATCCGGATCACCGTCTGGATCCAGGAATTTTTAAAAGGATTCTTTATCATTGCGAGATAGGGCTATTTTTAGCATGTGTATATAACTCCGCAATAAATGGTCAGAACGCTTCCCAAAAAAAATACAGGATACGACCCCAATAGGTTCTAGGAAATATCAAAGACTGATCGGGATCCTGCAAAAAATCTGGATACTGTGATCCAGAACAGGAAATAATAGGGGATCTTTTGTCACATGCGCCGTTTTTACTGGCGCTCAGACCATATTCTTCCTCAGCCCAGCTCTTTCTTTGACAGCGTCTCAGCGGGCCTCCAGCTGTCAAGCTCTATGGGATGACTGGAGGCCAATTACCTCTCATCAGCTGAGGCGCTGTCAACCACTATAAAAGGAAGCAGTCCTGATTATTCAGTGCTGAGACCTCACGCATATTATCCACGCTCTTCTCCGGTGTGGGTAAGGCTGGAACCCCTACGTCCAGCTCCAGTCCACCTCTCATCCATCATCATTATTCGTAAGTGTACGTTTGTATTGTTTGTGTTTTGCCCCACGAGGCTCTTTCCTTTGTTCCTTTCTGTTATCATTAATAAACAACGCAAACTCACCGGTCAGCACTTGGCTCTTATTTATGGCTCGCTAGAGCCATACGTGACATCTTTGGAATTTTCATCACTGCTCGCTAGAGCCATACGTGACATCTTTGGAATTTTCATCACTGTAAGGTAACAAATTAAGATATAAACATACAACAAACACTAAAATATAGCCAAGACACTGAGGAATCAGTAGTGTGCCAATGGATTTGTTGTATCTTCAAAAGCTATGGAGCTATATACAGAAGAAAACCGCCATTACCGAAAAAGTGATTTTTGTCAATAACTGCTGAACTAATAAATATATCAATGTGAATCCAATTGCTAAAAATGTATGTTTTGATGGTCAAGGAATCTGAAAATATAGATAAAATAAAAGTAACAATGAGTTGATGTTTGATTTTTTTGCATTATTATGTCTGAGATACTCATATTTCAAGTGACCATGTCTGAGAAGCTGATTTGGAAATATCAACACCTATAAACCTACAGATGAAAAAGTTGTTTTTCTCATTTTGACCACAACTGGACTCTGTTTTTGCAAAAGAACTCTTCATATATGGATAAAAAGCCACATTGTTTATTGAGATGAAAGGTGAATAACCTTTGACCCGTGCCATGAGGTATTAGTGTGAGAATGGAATATTAATTATATATGGATAAAAAGCCACATTGTTTATTGAGATGAAAGGCAAATAACCTTTGACCAGTGCCATGAGGGATTAACGTGAAAATGGAATGTTGGTTGATTTAAATTTTAACAAAATTAAATGGTGATAGCGTTTTTTCACATCCCAGCCTGAACAAGCAGATCCTGCTATTCAAACACACACACACACACACACACACACACACACACACACACACACACACACACACACACACACACACACACACACACACACACACACACACACACTCCAAGATGTACATTTCCCTCATCCCTACATGCTTTAAAAGCACAACCTCTGTGGCAGACATCGACCATCATCGGTAAAACAATGAGCAATCCAAAGAGAAACTACACCGCCAGACGCATTGCACTTACCTCTGCGAAGTCGGGTCGGGATCCTTCAAAGTTTTGGGGTTCTTATTCCAAAATCAAAACCTTGGATGTCGAACCAGTGGAGAAATGGCTCGCTCCAGTCCCGCAATCTCAGCAGCACTTGCAGACTCCAGAGATCCAACAGAAAGATCAGACCCTAGAGGCCCCGGGACCCATGCAATGCACAGAGCCCCCAGAGCCCCCGCTGTCTGTGGAGATCCCAGAGAGCCGATACCCTCTACGACCCATAGATCTTCCAAACACACCGGCTCAGGACCCGGTCATCGCAGATATCACCCTCTCTCAGACTGTGGAACCGGACACGGATGATATCAACTGTCCTAAAACTGTGACAGTGGGAAGTGTCTGATCTCACACTCTTCACCTACATTACCGAGCCCCATTTCACCAATCTGTTTCATTCTGGGTTTAGAATCCATCATAGTACTGAAACAGCCTCAGGGAAGGTCACTAACAACCTCCTCATCGCATCTGATAATGGACTGGTTTCCGTACTTGTCTTTTTAGACCTTAGTGCAGCTTTTGATACTATCGATCATAATATTCTACTTGATAGATTAGAACACTATGTTGGACTTAATGGAACTTTGTTGCAGTGGTTTAGATCTTATTTATCTGATAGGTTCCAGTTTGTTCATGTAAATAATGAGTTTTCTTTCAACTCAAAGCTTAGTCATGGAGTTCCACAGGGATCTGTGCTAGGCCCTACTCTTTTTAGTTTATATATGCTTCCGTTAGGCAACATTATTAGAAAGCACTGTATACATTTTCATTGTTATGCAGATGACACACAATTATACCTGTCAATGAAGCCAGATGATAGTAATCAATTAGCCAAGTTAGAAGCCTGTCTTAAGGAAATCAAAGCTTGGATGACTTGTAATTTCCTGCTATTAAATTCAGATAAGACTGAAGTTATTCTTGTTGGTCAAAAAAATCTTAGAAATTCCTTTCCAAATCAAACTTTCAGTTTGGATGCGGTTACTCTTTCTCTTAATAGCTCTGTGAGGAACCTTGGAATTATTTTTGATCAAGATCTGTCCTTCAATTCACATATTAAATTTGTTTCTAAGACTGCCTTCTATCATTTGCGTAATATTGCTAAGATTAGGAGCATCTTGTCTCAGAGTGATGCTGAGAAACTGATCCACGCTTTTGTTAGCTCGAGATTAGATTATTGTAATTCTTTATTATCAGGCTGTCCTAAAACATCTTTAAAAAGTCTTCAGCTGATCCAAAATGCTGCAGCAAGAGTTTTAACAGGTACTAGAAAGAGAGATCATATCTCTCTGATTCTGGCCTCCCTTCATTGGCTTCCCATAGAGTTTAGAATTAAGTTTAAAATCCTTCTTCTTATTTACAAAGCTCTAAACAATCAGGCTCCTTTTTATTTAAAAGATCTGATACTACCGTATTATCCTAACAGAGCATTACGCTCCCAAAATGCAGGATTATTTGTAATACCTAGAATCTCCAAAAGTACAATGGGAGGCAGAGCCTTCAGTTATCAAGCTCATCTCCTGTGGAACCAGCTGCCAATCTGGATTCGGGAGTCAGACTCGATCTCTGTTTTTAAGAATAGGGCTAAAACCTACCTTTTTGATATAGCCTACAATTAGGGAGGGATCTTGTGTTTCTGAACCCTCCCTTAGTTATGCTGCTAATAGGTTTAGTCAGCCGGGGGACCTCCAGTAATGCACTGGGCCTCACTCCTTTCTTCACTCTCAATGAAATATTTTTTTTTTTTGCTGGTCATTAACATTTGTTTGTTCTCTCCCATAGATTGAGTCCCCATCGTGCTGTTTGCTCTCTACATGTCTGTTCTTTTCATCTTCTCTATCCCCTCAACCCCCAGCCAGTCGCAACAGATGACTGCCCCTCCCTGAGCCTGGTTCTGCTGGAGGTTTCTTCCTGTTAAAAGGGAGTTTTTCCTCTCCACCGTCGCCAAGTGCTTGCTCACAGGGGATCACCTGATTGCTGGGGTCTTTCTGCAACTGTGGGGGTTCCCCCTACAGTTGCTAGTGCTATGAGATGACTGTTGTTGTGAAATGGCGCTATATAAATAAAGTTGAATTGAATTGAATTGAACAATGTTGATAACATTTCCAGAAGACCAAACTGACGGGTGGATGAGCGACGTGTTCTTCAGAGTTGTAAAATTGGCTGTTCTCCATCTACTCAGCAAAACTCTGGAGGAGTACCAGCATGAGAAATGTGTTGGGTGTCATATTACTCACCCCAGTCAGAGGCAGCATCAATGCTTGGATGTGATCACCGAGGGTTTCTATCAGGAAAACTTTTACTGGTTGATGGGGAGACTCTACACTGGGGTTTATTCCAGCCATCCAGCACCTCTTACAACTCCACAACATTCGGGCTGATGATCAACGAATCAAAACTATGGCCCAGACTCTTCTGTTGGAGCTACAATTGACCAGAGTCATCCACGAGGCCATCCATGATATGTACGAGAAACTGGTTGGAGAGAATAAGATCAACCCAGCCCATCTCCAGAAAGCGACGGAGCTGTGGTTGAATCCTGTGTTTTGGGACGTCTAAAAGAAAAATGTGGAGAATGAGGAGTTTCATCGAGAAACTTTGGAACAAGTTTGAGAGCCATCTTAACTCTCTTTACTTAGCAAATCTCTTGTATCATGTTATTGGTAGCAGAGTAAATAAAAAAATTAGCAGGTGTAAGGGGTGACGTGGAGTTTGAGAGACTAGAAAACCTGCTAGAAAAAGTGCGGACTCTATCCGTTGATACACCGTGGAAAAGATTGGTACGGGTCTGTAGGACTGAGTGCAACTCCAACTTCTCCCACAGTTTTAGAGAGATCATTAAAGGAATAGGAAACGACCCTCTCGGACCTAGTCATCTACTTGCTTTCTACGCTTTGTTTGTTGATGTTACCGCAGTACTTTTGCAAGCCAGACACCCTATCGATGTCTTTGGTGAACTCCTGAAAATACACAACATCATTTGTAATACAGTAGATCATTCTGTCCTAGCTCAAACTTTATCTATTATAAAAGGTGGGTGCCAAGTTTCTGTTACATTTTGTAGCACTAGAGTTAGTTTTTTTTGTTTTTGTTTTGTTTTGTTTTTTTTTTTTTACTTTTCACACATTTTATCATGTGTAGATGTTAGTTTTAGGTTATTTTTAAGAAATTGTTTTTCCCTTCATGGCTATTTTTTAAATCTTTGATCAAAAGCATTTTTCACCCATCCATCACTATGTTGTAACACTGTTATAAAGACATTTAATTAAAAGAAGTTGAATAAAGAACTTCTGTCCTGTCTTTTTTTCTCTCATTCTGGCTTCATCATGTCAGAGACGTGAGGCAGAGACAGATGCTTTGTGAAAACAGCATATTACAACCCCACACACCCAGGTAGCTGTGGAGGTGTAGATTGACTCCTCAGGAGTGTGCAAGATGAAACGGGGGAGAAGGTCGGGGTTGAAAACGTCAAAAAGTTTTTATCCAAGCTGGATGCTTACACTTTACACAAACCTGCCAGAGTAGATTCTCCTAGAAACGAAGTTTTTGGCCCACAACCATGAAACAAATTTCAAACGATCTATGCGATATGCAGACTTTAGCCGAATATAATGACAGATACAGTTATTTAATAACGGTTATAGATGTCCAAGAAACATAAGAAATGTACGGGGTCTGAAGAGAAAGACGGCCATTGAGGTGGTACGGGCCCTTGAATCCATTTTTGAAGAAAGCCAAATACCCATCAAACTACAAATCAACGTAGGGAAAGAATTTTTCAACAAAAGTTTTGAATGGAAAAACATGGGATAACACATTTTTCCATGGCCAGCAATCTCAAGGCCTCTGTGATCGAAAGGTTTAATTGTATGTTAAAAGGCAGAATGTGGAGGTATTTTACAGCCAACAACACACTGTTTTACCTCGACATCTTACAAGACTTGGTGACAGGCTACAATCGAGGTTATCACAATAATATTAAAATGGCATCTATGCAGGTGACCACGGAAAACATGAGCCAGGTGTTTCAAAACCTGTACGGCACACCCCAAGCTCGATGGAGCTGTGAATTAAAAATTAATTTTAAAAAGGGAGACTGTCAGGATATCAAAGTTGAGGGGGGTGTTTGATAAGAAGTATGAACAGAGTTTTACAGATGAAGTGTTTACGGTGTCTGAGTGCATCCCCCCTGTCTACAAACTGAAAGATTATGACAGAGGACCTATTCAATGTTTGTTTTATGAGGCGGAGTTGCAAAATATAACGCTAGGTAATGACAGAGTCTACCATGTGAAGAAGATTCTAAAGCAATGCACCATCAAAGGTGAAAAGCAGGTGCTGGTACAGTGGAAAAATTGGCCCGAGAAATTTAACAGTTGGGTCAAGGCCGCTGATTTAAAAAAAATATATAGACATTTGCATGCACCGCCAGCTGCAGTGCACAGAGTCATTCCATCATGTACGGATCTAAAGATGAGGGGTTTTTCATCACCCTACCTTCCAACACCAGTTTCAATGTTTTTAAAGACAACACAGGTTCCAGTTTTCGCATGGATTTAGGGCAACAAATCGATTTAGAAGGACCGTGGGAGGTTGCTTTGACAGAAATTTCATACCTGCACACTTGGTATAACCTAGCTCAAAAAGTTGCCTACTTTTATTGGAGAGCAAAACCGCAAGAACCAGAAACAGAGACTAAAGTGCATTATCAAAGGATTACAGGCAGTTATTACATCGATATAAATCAGTTCAGGGCGGAGCTGGAGGGGTTCTTTAGAAAAATTAACTCTGATATTTTTATAGTCTATGGCAACATTCAGAAAAGAATGGGTTTCCCGAGCGACTCACGTATGCTTTGACGTGCCAGCGGCTTACATGCTGGGTGTCAAACCGGGAGAATGGTTCAAGTTTGATTGTAAGTTGGCACCCTATCCTGCTGATTTGAAGGTTGGATTTAATCACATATACTGTTAGAGTGACATGGTACGTCCGCAGTTAGTGGGGTACTCTTATGCACCGCTCCTGAGATTGATCAGTATTGAAGGAACATATGGTGACTTTATCACAAAGCATTTCAACCCACCTTATTATTTACCTCTAGCGAAACAGCACATTGAAACCATCCACGTGTAGATAAAAACGGATCAAAACAAATCTACGAGAAGACTATAGTGATGCTTCACTTTAGACCTAAACCTTGAATAAACAACGCATATAACTTGTCCGTCCACATACACGCACATCATTCGGTCTACAACCGCCATTGCGCAGTGGGTATCGGCGTGTGATTGGATGCGCTAAGTTACAACGCTACAACGTCTCAAAAAAAAAAAGATGACTCCTGCAGGTCTGAGGGAGGATCCCCACCATTTCATACATTATGAGAATCAAGTAGGGGTTGCTTTACCGGGGTTTTATGGAGCACCTGTCATATACGGACACTGTATTAGGTCATTGTTTTCAAGACTGTTCCATTTTCTAGCCCCTCTGGTGAAGAAAGGTTTTACCACCGCAAAACTTCATCTTAAAACAGCAGCAAGCAGCATTGCATTGGACATGTTTAACCAAGTGGTGGGAAAAATGATGAACAAAGACCCGAGACATTAGGGCTCAGGAGGTTTTATGGTCTTGTCATGCTGATCAAGGAAGCGACCCCCCGGGGAGTGTGTCTCATCACTCTCCCGTAAACACTCTGGTATTAAAAAGAGAAAATCAGTTGGGAAAAATACGCAGGTGATGAGGAAGTTTGGAACTTGGAGCTCAGATATATTTTAAGCAAAGTTTTTTTTTGTTTTTTTTTAATAAACTAAACCGGGAAAACCATGGTGCTGTTACATCAAAAATCTCTCCAATGTACTCTGGCTGAGCTGGATTTATTTTCAGCACCTATGACGCAGCTGTCTGTGCAAGATAAAATCTACACAGAAATTTCCCCCGTGTCGGCCATCATCGACGGGGGTCCTATAGAGTTTTTCATCCCCGGAGATGGGGAAAAGTGCCTCGATATGAATGATACCATGCTGCACCTCCGTGTGAAAATTACCAATGCGGACGGTATGAACTTGGCGGACAACGCTGCGGTGGACCTCATCAATTACCCTCTAAACACAATTTTAAGCCAATGCGATGTGATCCTGGGAGATAGATTGATTTTGCAATCCAGTGCCGCACATCCTTACCGAGCCTTAATTGAGACAATACTGAACTATTCTGACGACTCTCTCAACAGCCAATTTAGCAACGGTCTTTTTACAAAGATACAGCAGGAACTGTAAACTCTATCGAGACCGTGGATGGCCCTAATACGGGGTTAAATAAAAGAGCCTGTTTCACCACCAATTCTCGCGACGTGCACCTGCTTGGTCCGCTTCGCAGGGACATATTTTTTTGCGAGAAGCTCTTGCTGAACTCTATCGATTTGAGAATCAAACTAACCTGCGCCAATGACACTTTCTGTCTCACAGGGCCCACGATACCACTTTCCATCTGATAATACTGGGGGCCTCTCCATTTGTTAAAAAAGTGTCAGTGTCCCCCACAGTCAGATTAGGCCACGCCGCAGCCCTAATCAAAGGCAATGCACTCTACCCCCTCTCACACGTCAATGTTAAAACATACTCCATCCTGCAAAATTCTAGGATGTGCATCCAGGAGAATCTGTTTCTGGGGGACATCCCCAAATGCGTGGTTCTGGGTATGGTGCATCATGAGGCTTTCATGGGGAGAAGAGACCTATCATCTTTCACTTTTATTCACAATAATGTTGAATATCTGGCTGTCTGTCAGGGCGGTCGACAGATCCCCGCCAAGGCTTTCCAACCTCAGTTTAATAACCGTTTGTTAGGGAATTTTACAACATATTCCTGGCAACAGGGAGACATCTTAAAGATTTACCTCTCAGTATCAACAGAGAGGAATTTAACAATGGGTACACATTGTTTGTGTTTAATCTCGCCCCGGGGGATGACAACGATGCCCTGTCCACCGTCTTGAATGGTAATTTAAGACTGGAGATGAGATTTAGAACAGCCCTGCCCCACACCACAACACTGATAGTCAACGCCTGTTACGATTCTATTCTGGAAATTAACTCTAAAAGATAAGTGCTGGTGGACTATTACTAGGAATATGAATAATATTAAACTGGAGAGTCTTCTGCATCATCTGCTGGGGGATGTGTTTTGTGGGGTGTGGCCCTCTGACCAGCTGCCATTGTTGACCCCCTCTTTTAGACCCCCCGCCTACTTCGTCATCAACACACACCCTGCACACATGCCCGGAGAGCACTGGTTACCCTGGAAAAGGACGGTGAATCCACCTTTTTTGATTCTTACGGGCTTCCACCTGATTTTTTTTACTATCTCAACAGCGTCTTAAAGTTCTTGGCAAAGCATTCACAAAACATCAACTACCACAATGCTCAGTTACAGCATCAACTATCAACGACTTCCGGTCAACACTGCATCTATTAACTCGCACATCGGACCTGCGGATTATCTTTTGAACATGTACTGTCATTGTACGATGAGGATGTGATGAAAAATGACCTGATGTGTGTACAATTGTGTGGTGTACAATTTTGTGAGTAAATATCAAGATTGTACCAAAAATAAAATCGGTGTGCCCCATAAACAGGGGTGTTGTTCTTTCCAACTGTTTAAAAACAGTCTTGTGTAGAAACTTTGGATAAAGTCTAGAGTGTATGTTTGACAACTACATTACTAATACCGCCAATTATTACCCTTTTTGTGCTTTTATACGAAAGAAAAAAAAGACTGTATGCTTGAAAAATATGATTAATAAATGTTTTATTGTTAAAAGACAGAAAAGATGTGTGGTTTACAATTATATCTAATCTCACATATCTCTTCTTAAGGTGTGATCCACTGAGGGGAGAGTTTCTTTTGTCTCCTATTCTTCTGCGTTCTAGTGTCATATTCAGACTCTTCTTTCTCACGAGGTGTGATTCATGTTTCTAGGTTTCACGAGGAGTGATCCAGGTAGAGTCAGCGTTTCTCGCCATCGCTTGTTATTACCTTCTTTCACATCTCTGCGGTAAAGCGTTGTACTTTTTAATTTTTTCATAAGTACTCAGTCCTGGTTCATTTAATACAGCCCTCATTCTGGAATCCAATTCATCCTCTGCATTTTTTCTGATGGTTGTCGGTTCAGTCAGATGGTTTAACTGTTGGGGTGTGAGCAGACGCATCTTCTGTGCCTTCTTCAAAGTAATCTTTATTTTTATTTCTTGTCACCAGTCCACCAATAAGATCCCCGATCATGGGCACCACAGTTGATAGCAGAGGCAATAGAAAACCGCCAAAGTGTTTTTTTCAGAACCTGGTGTTTGCGTTTTAAACTAGTTTTCTTATCAGCCAACAGTCCGATAATTTTTTTCCACCTTTTTAGTTTCTGGAACTGACAATCGGGCAATGGAATGTTCCCTTTTAAAAGATTCAGAGCGATCTTGCACAATGTCTGAATAAAGTCCAGAGAGCTGTGAATGAGAATATCCCTGCGTTTTTTGGGCAAGGTGTGGTACAGTGCCATGAGTAAGATTGCGTTCCTCTTCATACCCGAAGACATGATAAACTAGGCGGATGTTTTGGGCACATAGATGGTCAACCTCTTGTGATGAAGTATACCTGTCCTCAGCCTGTATTTTTCTGGACAGGAGGGTATGAGGTGTACTATTAAATAGCCGTGGGGATCTCCGGTGGCGTCTTCAAAACTCTCTAGGAAGAAGGTCTTTTGTGATGGAAAGATTTGACGATAATATATCTATTTGTTGTTTATCCCGTGGGTTTTTAAACATCACCAGATAATTGCTGTTCAGACTAATGGTGTGACTGTATTTACCCTGTTGGAACACATTTTGAGCCAACATCATGATGCTCATGTTTCTATGATGCCGATACTGAGTAAAAATTCTTACTACTTCAGGATGGTTGGAGGCTTTAAAAATAACATCATCCAGAATAATTAAGTATTTCTGATTGGGAGGGAACAGGTTTTCATCTTCAAAATAATCAGGGAGTCCTTCAACAAATTTTATTCTTTTATTCATCTTCTGCATTTTGCTGTACTTAGGTTGATGACACGTAAAAATTCATACAATGTTTGCAGGTACAATGTTTACAACATGTTCACAGTCTTCCAGTACCTTTGAAACAAAATACACTACCGTTCAAAAGTTTGGGGTCACCCAGACAATTATTTTGTGTTTTCCATGAAAAGTCACACTTATTTACCACCATGAGTTGTAAAATGAATAGAACATATAGTCAAGACATTGACAAGGTTAGAAATAATGATTTGTATTTGAAATAATAATTTTTTCCTTCAAACTTTGCTTTCGACAAAGAATCCTCCATTTGCAGCAATTACAGCATTGCAGACCTAACATGATTGCACAAGGGTTTTCTAATCATCCATTAGCCTTCTGACGCAATGAGCAAACACATTGTTCCATTAGAACACTGGAGTGATAGTTGCTGGAAATGGGCCTCTATACACCTATGTAGATATTGCACCAAAAACCAGACATTTGCAGCTAGAATAGTCATTTACCATGTTAGCAATGTATAGAGTGTATTTCTGATTAGTTTAAAGTTATCTTCATTGAAAAAAAGTGCTTTTCTTTCAAAAATAAGGAAATTTCTAAGTGACCCCAAACTTTTGAACAGTAGTGTAAGTCTTGCCACAACCGCTCGGTCCCACCACCAAACATGAAAATGGAAAGGTGAACCTAGGGTCAAAATCAATCTCCTCCATCCGGGTAAGATGTGACATTTTTTTTCCTCAAAAAAAAAATAAATCTAATAACCAAAAGGAAGAGTGGTCCCATCCCTAAAGAGACGTCTTTTATCATACACAACTCTGAACTTTTTCTGAAAGACAAGTTTCTTAATACAAACCTCCTTTTATCACGTCCTATGTTGTATTGTGGTGTCTCAATCACTCTCTCTCCTGAATTTGTCAGGTAACCCTTCACCAAATCCCTGACGCTGTCAAAATTGACACACTCACAACATGATTGGGTTTGTGTGGTACCTTTGAACTTCATGACAACCTTCTTTTTGTTCCTTGTTTGGTAGGCATAACTCTTGGGACCTGCAGATACAAATTCCTGAATGGTATCGCCGTCCAACTCATCCGTCAAATCCCCCAGATAATTATCCAACTACAGAGGCGTCTCACCCTTCTTTACCATGTAAATTAAACTATCCGTGTCAATGTAAAGAACCCTCTCTCGCAGTTTCTTGAAATAACTGTACAGCTTCAGACGTGGGCTGTGGTAAAGGCGGCTATAAAGATGTTATCAGTTTGACCGGAGGGTTGGCTGCAATGATCGTTATATTTCCACCTAAGCAGAGCTTTGTTGTCGTCCAAAACATTAAAGTATTCCACCTTGTATTTACTCGAAAACAAGTAGGTGATAAACTCTTCAGGTTCTGAGATCACAACGGTCTGAACCAGATTATCGCTCTGTGCAAATTTTGCCCAAAGCAAGTTCAAAATTAATTTTGAGATGTGGCAACGGAGTGGATTCTCTTGTATTTTATCAGCATCTAACAGAATACCCTGATGACGGTGATTGTCCCTGATGTATCTGTCTTTGCTCTCCTGATCAGTGACATCTGGGGGGGTAACCCAATGCTTCCTGTTTTTCTTTTAGAAATTTGTGTATCTACAAACAGCGTGTTGCTACTTTGATCAAAATGCCACACTTCTGTGATTTTACCCACCCTGTACCCCAGCTCCAGGGATTTGTTAAACTCCACAGTGACCCAGACCCCCGTCAATGCTCTTGCCTTTTCACCGTGCATGCAAACACCAACTTGATGGTTGCTTTCCATGCACGTCCGGCACAGTGGAAAGGTTAATTTACCTCTTGAACTTTTGTAGGGTAGAACGGGGAAAAAGAGGCCATGGGGTGGATAGACGGTAGCTCTGTATAGCGGATTTATGGGTTTTATAGGTATTTTATTGTTGATACAAGTATGAATGTAAATATGAATGTGAGTAGGAATGAAGAATTATTTTCATTAAACTCATATCCTCGTAGGGCACCAGTCCAGATAATGGACAATTTTATTAACAATTCTTTATTTGTACCAATTATGAATCAGTCTCAAAAAAAAAAAAAAAAACCTTGTGAGTTCTTGTCTGCTGATAATCAAGAGGATGGACATGAAGGACATGAACTCAAACAGTAACAACCATATGTCTTTCAATAGTTTAATAAGAAATGTCAGAGTAGGTTAACACATTTGGATAACTTTAAAACAGACAATTCAACATGTATTATGGGCATTATAGACTGAGTTACAGAGTATCACATGTGAATCAAACATTAGTGGAACCAAAGAAACAGTAATTTAATTTGTCAGTATACTGTAAATTGGAAAACCATAAAATAGCATTCGTTAAGAAAAGTGGATGTAACTTTATGAAGAAAAGGATGATTAACTATTTATAAAAATGGAAAATTGGTCTTACTCTGAAAAAGAACGTAAATTAATGAAAGGACAAAATGCATTTTGAAATTCTGATGGGGGTTTGCATGAAGTTTAAAGAACTTATACCAGGAATACTTTGAAAAATTAAGTTTAAATTAAACAACAGACTGTCAGCCAAGCAGAATCATTGCATCCCAGTGGGTAGCAGGCCCCCACGTGCCAACCTTGATTCAGCTGGATGTCCGTGGATTCTGTTGATAGAGAGGCTGATAGACAGATTCTCCCACAAGACCCTGCTCCTGAGATCACAATCGGGCCGTTCTTCAGCAAGCTGGACGAGGTCGTCTCTTATGCACTGAAGAAGGAATTAGTTTATTGTTCAAAGTCCCATCAGAAATTCAAACTGGGACAAGAACACACCACAAATCCATTTCTTCCGATGTTGGTGGTTTAAATGAGTTGGTTTAAGCTTAGAAAAAATCAAACAAAATCTTCTTGCAAGGTAATTTAAAGAAAAAGATTAAAATAAGAAAAAAAAGAACTTTAAAGAAAAGAAAAATAATTTTCATAGAGCATGACAGGCTCTGGGCCTTACTTGAAAGATAGAAAAAAAATTGGAGAGCAAAGAAGGCTCCTTACAGCTTGACCACCACCCCAAAACTGAAACAAAGGAAAATTTTTCCTAGGTGTGGCAGAATCTCACTGAATTTCATGGACCTGAGATGAACCAATTACATTTGAGCTTTGTTCAACAGAAGTCATAAACTTAACCTAAAAAGGAGATGCAGTAAAGCATGGAGTTCTACTGGTCAGTTAAAGTCCAGCTATGGTCTCCTAAACAGCAGTGAGAGGAGGGGGAAGACACATTTGAAATGAGAAGTGAGACCCTCCTAACATTTGTGTGCTGAATAAAGCATAAATTCCATCAACTTTAGTGACTAAGATATTCTACTCAATAATAAGGGAATATACAATGTCTCTACATTGAGACTGTAATTAATTTGTGCTAGTAAGCATGCAAAAATTAATTTCTTCCTGAAAATAAAGCAACACATATCAAATCATATCAATAAAAGCATTGGAACCACATTGTCCATCCCAAGAGTTCAACTATGTCTTCAGTAGCAGATACTGTCTTGAGAGAAAGAATATGAATTAGTTTATTTGCCCATATTGCATAAATTCCACTGCAAAGAGAAAAATATTATATATTCCTGATTCGTACACCAGATGGCACTGTGAAACTGTCTGGTTGTTTACTGGAGAATCATAACTCCCCAAGTCTGGATTATATCAACCATAAATCTGCTGATTTGAAACATTCCTTTCCCAAAGAGCAGAAAACGGAGAATGACTAAGTCTTGGAGAAGGGATTAACTTCCACTTTTTGGTCGATGGATCATGTTACAACTCTGGTCCTTGGATGAGATAGGCAGTTTATGACCAGACTTTTGAGTTGAAACAATTTTCTTCAGCAAAGAATGATTTTATAGATTGGAACTCAAGGTCAACGCTACATCTGAGTAACCTGAAATAGCTTCAATGATTCCCAAAATCTTTGTAAATGATGATGGGATGACCTAGAGGGTAAAAGCATGTGCTGTTAACATAGGGGTACAGAGAAGTGACATCTACATAGTGCACTATTCCATCAGACCCTGTGGTGAGTCTCAGTTTTAGAGCGCTCGTCCTGACACCGTAATGAGCCTGGCGTGGTAAGAGAGGCTCGGGTGCGTTAAAAATTTTCAGAAACTGTTTCACCTCCTCACTTGATTTTTTCATCTCATTCCACTCGTGCTCTCTCATCACCGTAACGCGGACACCGTGTATAGAGTGTAATGCCTTTAACTTCTTCCCACTTTTCAAATGCAGCTCTCCAAATGTGATGCCCCTCAGAGGGCAGATCACCATGCTTTTTAAAACTGCAAACATAACCGTGGAAATAACAACTGTTGAACTTGTAGATGTGCTTCAAGCCATCGATCTCTGTGAAACCTTCTACGAAAAAGGGCCCAATCTTCCCCCCCCCCCCTTGTTTAAAGCGTGTTGGATGAATATTCTTTGACTGTGCATAACCCATTCTAACCACTGGATAGAAGCGTTAGAAAATCTTTTATAGTGACGTCTGTAGTTGTTGGAGCACGGGATGGCGAGGGTTTTAGGGGTTAGATAATTGGTCAGAAACACTTTCATGTAAGGCAAGGCTATTGTGATGCTGGAGAAAGGGTCCACACCCGTGTCGGTGAGAAACCACTCCCTAAATTTAACGCAACTCATGGCTAGAATGTCCACATCATTTTTACAATAATGCAGAGCCCCCTGTTTAAAGTTAAACGAGCTGTCTTTGACCCCGTTGTACCAGTCATCAAACTCCAGCCACTCGGTGACCACCATACGTTCTATGCCATAGTCGGACGGTGGTGTGTAAGGACCTACATAATTTTAGATGCTCCACTGCAGAATATCCATGGGGGAACAGTCCCTTTCTCGCTTCACTAAAACCTAAAGCTATAGGCATCGTGTTAAGACGCATAGGCAGGGAGGATAGCGAGTCGATGAATTTAAGGTTATAATGGGGTTCCTCAAAACTTAGAATCTTACACCCCATCATGGGAATTTGTCACAGCATTATATTCTCTTTTATCAAACTGTTCAAGATCAGGTAACCGTCAAATCCTCTGGCATGATACACTATGAATACATTACGCCTGTACTTTTAACACCTGAAATGTATAAGAAACTGTTTTACACTGTCTGTACTGTAAAACCACTTTTCTTCACCTTTCGATGTTTTAGTGTACACATGAAAGGGTGTATGCTCCTCTTTGTCATCGACGAATGTTTCAGTATCATAAAAAAAAACAACTCGGGGTGTTTCACCTGCCGGGGGAGTGGTTGAATGTAGCATCGATGATCATCAGCTTCAGAAACCGGCTGTAATTGCACCCCACAAATTTTACATTTTAACCGGCTACAATGATACATTATTGTGCCTGCGGTTTTACTAGCAGAATAGCAAAGGTTGCAGCGAGGACATTTTTTATCACGTCACAGATACTTCCGTGGGGTGTGGTTACCCCACCTTGTTTAGCCTCTTTGTGTCTAGCATAACAGGCCAGTGAGTGACACTTTCTATGACAGTCTAAACATTCTACGGGTCTGAGGTCGTCCGTAGGGCAGACGGGATCTTTGCAAACCTGACAGTATCCTTTACAATAGTGCATATGCGATTTATTAAAACCCTTGTAACAGTAGTTACAACAGTAGTTACAAATAAATGTTGTACCTATGAACGCTTTGAGATTTTTTATACCGTAGTAATGGTTTTGCAATAAGAACAGAAACAACGGTCTGGAACGATCACTATAGTCGGTCTCAAAATTCAAGAGGGGTTGATCGTGAGATGTTCTGTGAAACACCACGATTTTACGTCCTACAATCTGTTCAAATTTAGCTATATTGCTAAAAGTGATGGACGTCTGGTCACCCAGACCTGCCTTATTTTGCAAAGCCCTACCCAAAGCCTTACTTCTAATGTCGTCCAAACGGGGGTTCATCAGGTGTGCTAAGCTAGTGGCAAAACAGAGTTGATCCTTCTTGCTTTGTGTAACATACAATGATGCCATTTTTTACCGATAATTTCACAGTCTAATGTTTTCTCCAGCCTGTGTTTACCGCCGTCTCTGGGGTTATGCACCACCTGTAGGATTAATTCTAAACCCTTATCCGTGGTGATACTATTGTTGGACTGTACTACCTGATCGAGCAATCCCTCAAAAGCTGCTAAAATATTACCCTCGTCATTGTCGGCTGTAACGCCGATGTTGCCCCTCAAGCTTTCACCAAAAACTTCCAGCTGGATTACATCATTGCATTCCACGTGTCATCAGGCATCCTCCACCAATTCTCTGAGGATACCCATCACATCATTGTAAAAGTCTGTGATGTTGGGCACGTCACATCATCTAGGGACAGATAGGGGACGCCTCATTCTCACCGTGTTAAAAGTTGAGAATATTCTGACTTCTCAGTCCCTAGAGAATGGCACCTCTTGGTCATGAGCAGGAGGGTGCAACCCCACACCCTATTGCGTGTCAGGGGAGATCTCTAGCTTTTTGGAGGAGGTTGAAGGTTTTGTGAGTGATTTATGATTTGCGGGGGGAGGGGTGGTTGGTTTTGATTCTCAGATATATTTTATATTATTCCATCCAGCTACAATGCTCTGCACTGTGTGTCTGTGTGTGTGTGTGTGTATATATATATATATATATATATATATATATATATATATATATATATATATATATATATATATATATATATATATAGTAATATGTACATATGTATATTAGCTGCTCTTGCTTTTTTTTCTTGCCTTCTGATTGTTGCTCTGAGTGTTGCTATCCCTGTGCTGTTGCAATCCTGGAATTTCCCCGTTGTGGGACTAATAAAGGCTTATCTTATCTTATCTTATCTTATCTTATATATTTATATATTATATATTTATATATTTATATATATTTATACACTACCGTTCAAAAGTTTGGGGTACACCTATGTAGATATTGCACCAAAAACCAGACATTTGCAGCTAGAATAGTCATTTACCATATTAGCAATGTATAGAGTGTATTTCTGATTAGTTTAAAGTTATCTTCATTGAAAAAAAGTGCTTTTCTTTCAAAAATAAGGAAATTTCTAAGTGACCCCAAACTTTTGAATGGTAGTGTATATTTATATATTTTCTAGATGATGAAGAGCATTGTTGTTGTTGTTGTTGCTCAGGGGTATTTCTACTGTTTCACCTATTTCACCAGTTCTATCCTGTAAATTAACCTGAAAGGGTGGTGGGATATGATTACATTCTTCTACGGCTCTTTCTAACTCAACCATTTGAATTAGAGATTGTTGTAAAAGGGTTAAATCTTCCGTGATGTTATTATAGCCAGCTACCCACTCTAGTAGAGCTTGCCTTTCTACTGCCTCATTCGCTGATTGAACATGGTCCAGTTCTGATTTTTTATCCATGACACCCTATTACAATTTGTCACATAACCATGATATAGAGGAGAGGAAAGTTTACATTACACTTTTTCACAGAAAACCAGGACGGAGGAGATGAAGCACTGCATGACTCGACAGAGTGATTGGACGGTGGTCAAATGCTGTTGCACCCCCGTTCTCGCCCCACACGCATAGTGTTGAAGAGCTTCCTCAAGGCAGTTGTTAGACTGGACCTCTGGATTATGCAGAATGGCTGGATTTGGTGTTTGGTTAAATTCTACAAACCATGACTAATGGGTAAAAAAAAACAACGTTACTCAGTGTGTTTCTGTAAGTACATAACATATGTATATTTTAAATCATGTTGGTGGGTGACCAAAGTTTATTATATATTCCACATTTAAAACAACCTCGGCTGACCAAAGTGGTGAATGGATCGTACAGTGAATCATGAAAGCATGTTAAAAGTAACAAAATAAAAATTATAGTTTTTATTCTTATTTAGAGACTGTGAATTATCTCCCAACCATTTTAAATTGTATTTTTAATTACACACCTTTAATCATTTGTCTCACATCTACAGTCAATATGGTCCCCCTCCTCCTCCTCCTCCTCAACATCACATGCTCGGGTGCACCGGCATCTATGGGTGAATGATGCAGGTACAAATGATGATGGGCTTGAGGGTTTAATAATGATACAGGATGTGGGTCTGTATGTACATACCATCAAGTGAATGTTTCGCCAACGTCGTCTTTTTACGAGGGCGTGTTGGTCTGCTCTGAAAACCCGAACCCGAAGGTGGATGAACGGTGTAGGGAAATTGAACATACCCACGTCCAAGAGGGTGAAGTTAACCCCTTCCAACTGAGCAGGAACAACTTTAAAAAGACAGAAAAATCATGATTTAAAACCGGTTCTGACTTTGAGACAAATTGTGAATTAAATGCTTAATAAAATAAATAATAACAATAGCTTTATCTGTGTAACACTTTTGCAGACAAGTCACAAAAACAGATAAAAAGTTGATTGACTAATTAGAAAAATAAAATGAATAACATTTATCAGGGTACCTTGGCGGTGAGTAGATTTCGCCAAGTGTTATAATTTCTAAAAATAAGCAAAGTTTTATTTAACAATAAAGAAAAAAAAACTTTTTTATAGTTTTGAAAGTCAGATATCACCTCTCATCTTGCCTGTGTCACATTCCTTCGGGTGTGAAGCTGTGTTTCTGATTTGTCTGACCAGAACAGAGATATGTGGTACTTATACACCGCACAGGACCTAGTGGACAATAGGGGTTTGAAAGAGGCTTTTAAGTATGGATGAACCTAAGATCCCTGTATAAAACAATAGCTTTGGTCTGCAGTGCCGCTTGCAAGGATGGGTGAGAATCCCATGCTTGTTACCATTGTGCTTTTGTGATTTTTTTCTCACATATTAATATTGAACCACCATAGTGGCCCCCAACTGTGGTGAGCTTACTCTTTGACCTCTCTTGCATTCTGCTGACTGCTCTGTAGAACAATAGAAGCAATAGCCTGAACATTAAAGAGCATTTTTTGTGTGTGTGTGTGTGTGTGTGTGTGTATGTGTGTGTGGGGGGGTATGTTTAAGCACCACAATGCACAGCTTGAGGGGCAGAGTCACCGGTCACCGGTGTCACTGCTGTTACCATGAACACGCCCTCCTCGCCATTCAATCCGTGATCTTGTTTGGATGGTTGGGAACGACCTGGAGTTATGAAATCTGGATCATAGGTTGAGGCGACTGTCATATGTAGTCCTATAAGGATGGGCAACACGTGTTGCCAAGGCGACATTGCAAAAGTTGAGTCCTCGCCATGGAACATCGGAAAGTTGTAACTTGGACAAACTTTGTCTGATTTTCACCAAATTTTCTACAATGGATATTAGTCCCACTCCACACGCTCTTACACAAAAATGATTGACAAAAGTTATAGAGCCACCTACTGCTTGCAGGAAGCACAGCGCCAAATGGTTTACTTTATTATTCACGCAGCGCTTGCCGCGACAACAGGAAATTTTCTGAGCAAGCTAGGTACGACGGGTGCTGGGGTCCACGGTTGCATGGGGGGTGAGGGTCCGCTTACAGCTGCTTGCGGCTTTTTTTTTTTCTTCTTTTCCATCTAAGATCTCATTTTTGGGGAAGTCAATGTGCACGAAAAGTAAATTTTTTGCAGGAACCTCAAGATTCGCAAAAAAATTAATATTTTGGAGGAAATATGAATGACCCCACAAAAATGGCTCTACAGCGCCACCTAACATGTGGAGTCAATGGGGAGTGGCCCATGCTTACTTTCGCGTAGAAAGATGAAAATCGTGTGAGATGTTTATCCTGTCAAGACATGCAAAAAATTCCATAGAAGTGATGGTCTACACCCAACAGAAAGTCGGACATTTTGGTAAGAACTGGTGGTGACCTGATTTCCACCTCGCACATTTGATCAAACTCATCCTAGGGTTTTAGTCCGACTGAGCTCATTTGTGGTGACAATCATCTATACCCATGTGCCATTAAAAGTTATTGAAAACTTTTCACAACACTCAGCAGTTTGGCCGTAGGGGCGTGGCAAAATTTGATGCCTCGCCATGATCATTCTATAATCATTCTGATGGCAATAACTCTGGTATGCATTCTCAAATTTCAACCAAATTCAATATTATGGATTTTAGTCCAATTCCAAACAGTTCTATAGAACAATATTCATAGAAATCTACAACGCCACCTATAGGAGGCTGAAAGTTTTGTATCAGAAAGTTTGCACCATGTTGTTTTTTAATACCTCGGGAATGGACTGTCGGATTGGTATCAAGATAGGTATGATGTACACTACCGTTCAAAAGTTTGGGGTCACCCAGACAATTATTTTGTGTTTTCCATGAAAAGTCACACTTATTTACCACCATGAGTTGTAAAATGAATAGAAAATATAGTCAAGACATTGACAAGGTTAGAAATAATGATTTGTATTTGAAATAATTTTTTCCTTCAAACTTTGCTTTCGTCAAAGAATCCTCCATTTGAAGCAATTACAGCATTGCAAACCTAACATGATTGCACAAGGGTTTTCTAATCATCCATTAGCCTTCTGACGCAATGAGCAAACACATTGTACCATTAGAACACTGGAGTGATAGTTGCTGGAAATGGGCCTCTATACATCTATGTAGATATTGCACCAAAAACCAGACATTTGCAGCTAGAATAGTCATTTACCACATTGGCAATGTATAGAGTGTATTTCTGATTAGTTTGAAGTTATCTTCATTGAAAAAAAGTGTTTTCTTTCAAAAATAAGGAAATTTCTAAGTGACCCCAAACTTTTGAACGGTAGTGTATATGGGTATGCCTCTGAACAATTACAGCTATGAATATTCATGAGTAGCATTAGCACCCTCTGTTGGAGACATAAAGGTTACACCAAAGGTTTTCTTCAGTATCTCTAGAATAAATTTTCTGCTTTTTGTAATTAATCCATTAAGTGACTGTCTGTTTCTAGCTTTCTTTTTCGTATGGAGCTGGAGAAAGTAGAGACCTATATTGACAAGTTTTATTTTCATTGCTGTGTCATGGCGCAGTCTCCAATCCCTGCTTCCTAGTCAAAGTGACTGAGACTGGCAGACTTGCTGAAAATAATGGCTGAGAAATCTCGAGACAGCTCTGAGGTTAGTGGCATCCTTTTTACTATTGAAAATAAACTTAACAGCATGGATGGTAGACTACCGTTAGTAGAGCTGCTCCATAAAGAATTCCAGAGCATGCGTGACAGTCTTGAGTACAGTCAGGAGCAGCTCGTCTCTCTCTTAGAGGAAAACAATAATTTGAAAAAGTCAGTAAACACGCTAACCATACAACTTGGCATTGTTGAAAGAGAGAACAGGAAGATGAAGGAAACAGTTCTCAATTTGCAGTCACCCAGCATGAGCGACAACCTTGTTTTTTTCTGAGATTGCTGAAAAAAATGATGAAAATCCAGAACAGCTGGTCCGTGGATTTACGACAATGCAACTGAAACTATCCTCCGAAGTCACAAAATAAATTACCTTCCACCGAGTCCACCGAATTGGGCAAACAATTTCCCAGAATAAATGTCCCAAACGTATTGTTGCCAAATCTGAGAATTTCAAGCAAAACATTTTGGTACAGATGCAGGGCAGGCAGTTTAAAAACACCAATTATCGTTGAAATAATCAATTTCTACAGGAAATCTTGGAAAGGAGAAAGAAGCCTTTTCCCATAAGAAAAAAAAAAAAAATCCAAGAAGGTAAATGAGCTATTGTCTCTGTAGATAGATTGTATATAGATGGCAAGTTGTTTATGGATGAAACCATAACCCACTGGTTATAGAACTTCCTTTTTTTTCCTTAACTACAGGTGGAAAAAAGAGTGTGATTGTGCACAGGTCTTTTATTCAATCTTGGTTTAATTTGTTAATATTTGTCTAATGTTTCTTTTCTGCTGAGGTTGTTGTTTGATTGTTGTAACTAATTTTGTTGAAGTTGTTTGTTGTTGTATGTTAGCTGCATTTTTTCACCATTTATTAACCTTTATGACTGTTTTCTCTCATCCTTCTGGTTTATAGGAAATAACTAAGTACAGTGATCCCTCGCTACTTCGCGCTTCACCTTTTGCACCCTCAGTGCATCGCGGATTTTTCAGAAATATTCATCAAAAATTCAAAATTGAGAAAAAATACATTAGAACATCACGTATCAACACGGAGAGCCCGCACAACTCAAAATTCACCTCTCTGATTCGCTGGCCAGCATCTCCCCCCTAAGAGATTGCTCCCGACTCTAGATTTTGTTCTTGTGTTGACTCGGCTCGGGAATCTCGCGAGAGATGCACTCTCGCGAGATTCTTTTCATTCTCTCGCTCTTTCTCTCTCCCGAGAGAGAGAGAGTGAGAGAATGAACGTACGTATTATTTATATTATTTATACATTATTTTATGTATCAAAAAACTAACGAGATCAGCCTGGAATTCCACAAAGGGGGGGTGACGCTACTTCGCGGTTTTTCACTTTTCGCGGTCGGTTCTGGAACCCATTAACCGCGATAAGTGAGGGATCACTGTATATGCACCCCATTTGCTTGCAATTGCAAGCAAATAGAACAGAGACATCAAGCGTGCACACCCAAGCATATATATGTAGGTATATATTTTATACACAGCATACATACACACATATATGCATAGATTACGGACATATAATCACATAGGCACATTTAGTTAGCCTTTAGCACAAAACCAGTTAGTGAAAACGTCCACATTTAAGTTTGTCACGTGGAACATACGTGGAATTGGTATACGTGGAATCAGCTGGAAATTTAATACATCACTACTAAAAGACAGAGACTTTATTACATACTTTAATAAAGAGTGGGAATCATATCTGGAGAATAATGATGTGCCAGGAATATCCCCGTGAGTTCTTTAGGAAGCTACAAAAGTGGTCAGGCGAGGTAATATAATCCCTTACTGTTCATATAAGAATAAAAAAGAAAAAGCACTGGTACTGGAGTTAGAACAGAAAATTAAATCACTGGAGATGACCTGTGGCATTGTTCCACAGGAACAGGCACTTAACAATCTGAGAAAATTAAAGCTGGAATTAAAAGAAATTACAAACAAAAGAACAC
The DNA here is from genome assembly GCA_020510985.1 of Pholidichthys leucotaenia. Classification (NCBI taxonomy): domain Eukaryota; kingdom Metazoa; phylum Chordata; class Actinopteri; order Cichliformes; family Pholidichthyidae; genus Pholidichthys; species Pholidichthys leucotaenia. Next base: position 268,899,952 of record CM035849.1, read on the forward strand.
AGTTTTTAATACAAAGACTGCATCTTGAGAAGTTTGAACACAGTTATAAATCAGGGCAATGTCTTTCAAACCAGTTTAGATTGAACAAAGAAAAAACAACTGTACACTCCATTCAAAATATGACTGGAAATATTATGCTTGAGCCTGAAGAAAAAAATAACTCCTGTAGAAAGTTTTATGAAAACCTCTACACATCTCAGGTTAACCCATCTGACTCAGAGATAAATATTTTTTTTGGACAATTCAATTCAATTCAATTCAACTTTATTTATATAGCACCATTTCACAACAACAGTCATCTCATAGCACTTTCAAATGTAGTGGAAACCTCCACAATTGCAAAAAGACCCCAGCAATCAGGCGATCCCCTGTGAGCAAACGCTTGGTGACGGTGGAGAGGAAAAACTCCCTTTTAACAGGAAGAAACCTCTAGCAAAACCAGGCTCAGGGAGGGGCAGTCATCTGCTGTAACTGGCTGGGGGGTGAGTGGATAGAGAAAATGAGAAGAATAGACATATAGAGAGCAAACATTAAATGGGAGAAGCCCAGAACATTATTGGATGTCCCCCGGCTGTCTAAATCTATTAGCAGCATAACTAAGGGAGGGTTTAGAGACACATGATCCCTCCTAATTGTAAGCTATATCGAAAAGGAAGGTTTTTACCCTATTCTTAAAAACAGAGATTGTCACGCCGCGCCGCTCATCAGCGGCGCCACCTGCACGCACACCTGCACATCATCAGCGGCGAGGGATATAAGCCGTCTCGCCCTGAGCTTCGGCCTGAAGCCGTCAGACTTCCTCATGCATCACTGTGAGTTCCTTCACCCTCAGCGGATTATTCTGGTAAGAAGACCTTACCTCCTTTTCCTCCCAAGTCTGCTCCCCTGTGCACAGGTGGATTCCCCGGCGGCGGACAACGCCTCTCCATCGCCTGTTCCTCGCTGCTGCACCGGGCGCTCCAGGTGGCTGTCTACCGGACCTCGTCCCTTGTTGTGCCAGTCTTCTATCCTCTCCAAGTAAGCTCCTCTCTCGCTCTTATACCTCCTGTGTTGGTGTGTGCCCGTCACCCTTCTCCTTGTGCTTTTCCCATAGGGTTGTCCGGCTGTATGGCCTCCTGTCTCTGTGCCCGAAGCAGACGCCGCCATCAACACATTTACATCCCGCAGACACACATTCATACACTCCTGTTGTTAATAAACTGTTTGAACTATCCTGAGCCTGTGTGTGTGTGTCTCCTGAGCCGTGCGTTATGTCAGTAGGGCTTCAGCAGAGCGGCTCGGCAGAACGGCGGGCTCGCACACCGGCTTACCACTCTCGAGGCTTGGGTGGATCAGATAGCTTATCAGCAACAGGTGATCCTCAATCAATTAATAAATATAACTAACCGATTGGACCGCTTGGACCCCCAACAGCCGTTCCCCCCGGCTCGTCAGGGTGGCGCGGCTCCTGCCGCTCCAGTGGCCGTCCAGCAGGCTCCTGCGGCACCGACTCGGCTCACGCCCATTCCGACCCCCGCCCGCTTTAGCGGAAAGCTCGGCGGAGCGCGGGGGTTCATAATGCAATGTGAGTCCGTGTTCCATCGTGTGCCCGGAGACTTTCCCTCTGATCACAGCCGAATTGGTTATATCGGGAATCTCCTGGAGGGGCGAGCATTAACTTGGACCTACGGCGTAATGGCGAGGCCCAGTTATGCCACCCTCACATATGACCAATTCGTGAGACGCTTTCTGGAAGTCTTTGACCATTCGCGTACCGAGGCGGTCCAGGTCGACCGGCTTCTCGCCTTCCAGCAGGGAAGCCGGTTGGCCGCGGACTACGCGGTCGACTTCCGGGTAGCAGCAGAGGAATTAGGCTGGGAGGAACGCTCCCTCTTTGGCCTTTTCCTCCGCAGTCTCAATGATGATCTGAGGGATGAACTAGCTGGGTGGGATATCCCTGAGACGCTAGCGGAGCTAACATCTCTTGCCATCAGCTTGGACAACAGGCTGCGCGAGCGCTCCTCGGGGCAGAAGTCGTCTTCTTCTCGCCCTCGTGGAGCCTCGTCGCGCCTGCCCCGAGCTCGCCCCTTGGCGACGCCGCCACCATCGCGCCCCGAGAAGTCGGAGCCGATGGTGACGGGCTGGACAAAGCTCTCTCTGGCGGAGAGACAACGCTGCCATGAGTTAAATCTCTATATGTATTGCGGAGATAGTCAACACACGGTAGAGCTTTGTCCACAGAAGCCAAACGGCGGGGTCCGCGAGTCACTGTAGGGGGCCTCGCGGACGTCAATCGGTTAAATCCCCTCACACAATTGAAGCTGCCCATCCGTTTCTGCCACAACCCCACTGGGCATCTCACCCACGCACTGGTGGATTTGGGCGTGGAAGGCAGCTTTATTTCACAAAGCCTGGCAACCCGACTGGGCATCCGCTGTCAGGCACTCAGGAACCCTATCTCCCTGGTCAACCTCTCTCGTGCCTCCCTTGGGAGAGTTACGCACCAGACCATCCCCGTCCCGGTTATTATCTCTGGAAACCACCGGGAGGAGAAAACCTTTTACGTCCTGCCCAACTCTGTGTCGCCCGTCATCCTGGGGTATCCCTGGCTACGCCTCCACAACCCTGTTCTGGATTGGAAGTCCGCCGGGGTGTCGGCATGGAGTACGTTCTGCAAGGGCACCTGTTTACAGTCCGCTGCCTGCTCTCCGTCCGCTTCTCCCCCTCCTACGGACGCAGCGCCCCCGGACCTGTCCCTGGTGCCACAGGAATTTCACGACCTGGGTATGGTATTCAGCAAATCCAAGGCGATGTCTCTCCCTCCTCATCGGCCCTATGACTGCGCAATCAATCTCCGCCAGGGGGCACCCTTACCTTCTGGACGACTGTACAGCCTGTCAGCGCCGGAGAAGGAGACAATGAACTCATACCTCAAGGAGTCGCTGAGTGCTGGGATAATCCGCCCATCATCATCACCTGTGGGGGCAGGATTCTTCTTCGTCGGTAAGAAGGACGGGTCCCTCCGTCCCTGCATTGACTATCGTGCCCTTAATGACATAACGGAGAAGGATCGTTACACCCTGCCCCTCATGGACACCGCTTTCCACTCCCTCCAGGGGGCGACTTGGTTCACCAAGCTGGATCTACGCAGCGCATACCACCTCGTCCGGATCCGGGAGGGAGATGAGTGGAAAACAGCCTTCCGTACCCCGAACTGCCACTTCGAATACCTGGTGATGCCGTTCGGGTTGACCAATGCTCCAGCCGTCTTTCAGCGCCTCATCAATGACGTCCTCCGGGATTTCATCGGCCTTTTTGTGTTCATCTACCTGGATGACATACTCATCTTCTCCAAGTCCAGGGACGAGCACCAGGTCCACGTGAGGCGGGTCCTCCAAAGACTGCTGGAGAACCGGTTATACGTGAAGGCCGAGAAGTGTGAATTTTATGCGAAGATAACATCCTTCCTGGGATTTATCATCTCACACGACCAGGTGCTTCCGGACCCAGAGAAGGTGAAGGCGGTGGTGGAATGGCCTACACCTGCATCAAGGAAGCAGGTGCAACAGTTCGTTGGGTTTGCGAACTTCTACCGCCGCTTCGTCCCAAATTTTGGCACCATCGTCGGCCCGCTGACCCGCCTCACGTCCCCTAAGGTCCCGTTCCGGTGGACCGAAGAGGCCGCAGCTGCTTTTCAGGCGCTGAAGGCGGAGTTCTCCTCCTCCCGGGTCCTTAGCCAAGTCAACCCTGCGCTGCAGTGCATCGTGGAAGTGGACGCTTCGGACACGGGAGTGGGGGCGGTGCTATCCCAGCGGTCGCCAGACGACGGTATCAAACGGCCCTGCGCCTTCTTCTCCCGGCGCTTGTCCCCGGCGGAGAGGAATTACGACGTGGGTGACAGAGAGCTCCTCGCCATCAAGCTCGTGCTACAGGAGTGGCATCACGGGCTAGAGGGGGCGGACCTGCCGTTCGTGGTCCTGACGGACAACAAGAACTTGGAGTACCTTAGATCTGCCAAGCGCCTGAACGCCCGCCAGGCGCGCTGGTCCTTGTTCTTCGCCAGGTTCCGGTTTACCATCACCTTCAGGCCTGGCTCCAAGAACGGCCTGCCCGACGCCCTCTCTAGGCAATTCGCCCCTGAGGAGTTGGAGGACACGGTCCACACCATCCTACCCAGGTCGTGCGTCATGGGAGCCGTCACCTGGGACATCGAGAGCAAGATCCGGAAGGCACAGGAAGTGGAACCTGACCCTGGCGGCGGATCGGAGGGGAGGCTGTTCGTGCCATCAACGGTTCGGGGGGAGGTTATCCACTGGTTGCACACATCCAAGCTCACCTGTCACCCTGGCTCCTCCCAGATTATTGACCTCCTCCAGCGGTCCTTTTGGTGACCGGGCCTGCGGAGGGACGCTGCCCGCTACGCCCGGGCCTGTCCAGTTTGTGCCACCAACAGATCGGGTAATGCCCCTCCAGCGGGTTTGCTCCAGCCCCTGCCCGTCCCTGGCAGGCCCTGGTCGCATATCGCCCTGGATTTCGTCACCGGACTCCCAGTCTCGAACACCTACGACACCATCCTGACCATCGTGGACCGCTTCTCCAAGGCGGTACACGTTGTCCCCCTACGAGGTCTCCCATCTGCCCTGGAGACGGCGGACCTCCTCATCCAACACGTGGTCAGGCTGCATGGGATTCCGGTGGACGTGGTCTCGGATCGAGGGCCCCAATTTTCTTCAGAGGTTTGGAGGTCGTTCTGCAACGCCTTAGGAGCCAAGGTGAGCCTCTCCTCCGGCCATCACCCCCAATCCAACGGGCAGTGTGAGCGGACCAACCAGGAGCTGGAGGCTGCGCTCCGCTGTGTAACGGCGTCCAAACCTACGTCCTGAAGTAACCACCTCGCCTGGGTTGAATACGCCCATAACACCGCTCGCTCTTCTGCTACAGGGATGTCTCCCTTTAAGGCATCCCTGGGTTACGACCCCCCGCTGTTCCCGGCGCAGGAGAGTGAGGTAACTGTCCCCTCAGTACGGGCGCATCTCAGGCAGTTCCGCTCCATCTGGGCGTCAGCGCGCAATGCGCTTTTACGCACGGCGGAGCGCAACAGAGCCATGGCGGACCGGCACAGAAGACCTGCCCCGGCATACAGAGTTGGTCAGCAATTCTACGTGTCGACCCAGGACGTGATTTTAAAGGGCGAGAGGAGGAAGCTGGCACAGCGCTTCATGGGTCCATACCCCATCACCCGGATCGTCAACCCGGTGGCTGTGCGTGTAGCTATTCCCCCCTCCCTCCGCATCCATCCCACCTTCCACGTGTCCAAGGTGAAGCTGGCAGTCTCCGATCCCCTTTGCCCTCCTCCTGCTGCGCAACCCGCGCCCCGGATGATTGGTGGCCATCCGGCCTGGCCCGTCGCCTCCATCCTGGACTCCCGGCGCCGGGGTCGTGGGTTGCAGTACTTGGTGGACTGGGAGGGCTATGGGCCTGAACATCGACAGTGGGTACCCTCGTCGTTTGTGTTGGACCCGTCGCTCATCGCTGATTTCCACCGAGCGCACCCAGAGAAGCCATCGCCAGGAGGCGCTGCTAGAGGGGGGAGTACTGTCATGCCGCGCCGCTCATCAGCGGCGCCACCTGCACGCACACCTGCACATCATCAGCGGTGAGGGATATAAGCCGTCTCGCCCTGAGCTTCGGCCTGAAGCCGTCAGACTTCCTCATGCATCGCTGTGAGTTCCTTCACCCTCAGCGGATTATTCTGGTAAGAAGACCTTACCTCCTTTTCCTCCCAAGTCTGCTCCCCTGTGCACAGGTGGATTCCCCGGCGGCGGACAATGCCTCTCCATCGCCTGTTCCTCGCTGCTGCACCGGGCGCTCCAGGTGGCTGTCTACCGGACCTCGTCCCTTGTTGTGCCAGTCTTCTATCCTCTCCAAGTAAGCTCCTCTCTCGATCTTATACCTCCTGTGTTGGTGTGTGCCCGTCACCCTTCTCCTTGTGCTTTTCCCATAGGGTTGTCCGGCTGTACGGCCTCCTGCCTCTGTGCCCGAAGCAGACGCCGCCATCAACACATTTACATCCCGCAGACACACATTCATACACTCCTGTTGTTAATAAACTGTTTGAACTATCCTGAGCCTGTGTGTGTGCGTCTCCTGAGCCGTGCGTTATGTCAGAGATCAAGTCTGACTCCCGAATCCAGATTGGTAACTGGTTCCACAGGAAAGGAGCTTGATAACTGAAGGCTCTGCCTCCCATTGTACTTTTGGAGATTCTAGGTATTATAAGTAGTCCAGCATTTTGGGAGTGTAATGGTCTACTAGGATGATAGGGTAGTGTCAGATCTTTTAAATAAAAAGGGGCCTGATTGTTAAGAGCTTTGTAAGTGAGAAGAAGGATTTTAAACTTAATTCTGAACTCTGTGGGAAGCCAGTGAAGGGAGGCCAGAACCGGAGAGATATGATCTCTCTTTCTAGTACCTGTTAAAACTCTTGCAGCAGCAATTTGGATCAACTGAAGACTTTTTAAAGATGTTTTAGGACAACCTGATAATAAAGAGCTACAATAATCTAATCTAGAACTAACAAAACCGTGGATTAGTTTCTCAGCATCACTCTGAGACAAGATGCTCCTAATCTTGGCAATATTATGCAAATGATAGAAGGCAGCCTTAGAAACAAATTTAATATGCGAATTGAAAAACAGATCTTGATCAAAAATAACTCCAAAGTTCCTCACAGAACTATTCAGAGAAAGAGTAACCGCATCCAAACTAAGAGTTTGATTTGGAAAGGTATTTCTAAGGTTTTTTGGACCAACAAGAATGACTTCAGTCTTATCTGAATTAAATAGCAGGAAATTACAAGTCATCCAAGCTTTGATTTCCTTAATCCAGGCTACTAACTTGGCTAATTGATTACTATCATCTGGCTTCATTGACAGGTATAATTGTGTCATCTGCATAACAATGAAAATGTATACAGTGCTTTCTAATGATGTTGCCTAGCAGAAGCATACGTTATATAAACTAAAAAGAGTAGGACCTAGCACAGATCCCTATGGAACTCCATGACTGAGCTTTGAGTTGGAAGAAACCTCATTATTGACATGAACAAACTGGAGCCTATCAGACAAATAAGATCTAAACCACTGCAGCGAAGTTCCGTTACGTCCAACATACAGTAGTGTTCTAATCTATCGAGTAGAATATTATGGTCGATTTTGTCAAAGGCTGGACAAAGGTCTGAAAGGACAAGTACAGAAACAAGTCCATTATCAGATGGATAAGGAGGTCATTAGTAACCTTCCCTAAGGCTGTTTCAGTACCATGATGGATTCTAAACCCAGACTGAAACTCTTCAAATAAACGATTTCCCTGCAAGTGATCAAATAATTGTGTAGCAACAACTCTTTGTAAGATTTTTGAAATGAAAGGCAGATTAGAAATTGATCAATAGCTAAAACACCTGGATCCAGCGTTGGCTTTTTGAGAAAGGGTTTAATTACATCCATCCATCCATCCATCTTCTACCACTTTTCCGGAGGTCCGGGTCGCGGAGGCAACAGTTCAAGCAGAGAAGCCCAGACTTCCCTCTCCCCAGCCACCTGCTCAAGCTCTTCAGAGGGGATACCAAGGCGTTCCCAGACCAGCTGGGAGACATAGTGTCTCCACCGAGTCCTGGGTCTGCCCCAGGGTCTCCTCCCAGTGGGACGTGCCTGAAACACCTCAAGTGGGAGGCGTCCAGGAGGCATCCTAATCAGATGCCCATACCACCTCAATTGACTCCTTTCAATGTGGAGGAGCAGCGGTTCTACTCTGAGCCTCTCCCGGATGACTGAGCTCCTCACCCTATCTCTGAGGGTGAGTCCAGCAATCCTACAGAGAAAGCTCATTTCAGCCGCTTGTATCCGCGATCTCGTTCTTTCGGTCATTACCCAAAGCTCGTGACCATAGGTGAGAGTAGGAACATAGATTGACTGGTAAATCAACAGCTTTGCCTTAGAACTAAGCTCCCTCTTCACCACAACAGACCGGTACAATGTCCGCATCACTGCAGATGCTGCTCCAATCTGTCTGTCGATCTCTCACTCCATTTTCCCCTCACTCGTGAACAAGACCCCAAGATATTTAAACTCCTCCACTTGGGGCAGGAGCCTGTCCCCAACCCGGAGAGGACAATCCACCTTTTTCCAGCTGTGGACCATGGACTCGGACTTGGAGGTGCTGATTCTCATTCCAGCCGCTTCACACTCAGCGGCAAACCATCCCAGCAAGAGCTGTAGGTCATTGCTGGATGAAGCCAACAGGACAACATCATCTGCAAACAACAGAGATGAAATCCTGTGGTCACCAAGCATGACACCCTCCAATCCCTGGCTGTGCCTAGAAATCCTGTCCATAAAAATTATGAACAGGATCGGTGACAAAGGGCAGCCCTGGCGGAGTCCAACTCTCACTGGGAATGACTCCGACCGAGAGTTGGCAATACGAACCAAACTCTCACAACGGTCGTACAGAGACCGAATAGCTCGTAACAACAAGCTCGATACCCCATACTCCCGAAGCACCCCCCACAAAAATCCACGAGGGACGCGGTCAAACGCCTTCTCCAAGTCCACAAAACACATGTAAACTGGTTGGGCAAACTCCCACGAACCCTCAAGAATTCTCGAGAGGGTAAAGAGCTGGTCCGATGTGCCACGGCCAGGACGAAAACCACATTGCTCCTGCTGAATCCGAGGTTCGACCAACGGCCGGACTCTCCTCTCCAGTACCTTGGCATAGACCTTCCCAGGGAGGCTGAGGAGTGTGATCCCTCTAAAGTTGGAGCACACCCTCCGGTCCCCTTTTTTGAAGAGAGGAACCACCACCCCGGTTTGCCATGCCAAAGGCACTGCCCCCGACCTCCACGCAATGTTGCAGAGGCGTGTCAACCATGACAACCCAACAACATCCAGGGCCTTGAGGTACTCATGGCGAATCTCATCCACCCCCGGGGCCCGGCCACCAAGGAGATTTTTAACCACCTTGGCGACCTCAGCCCCTGTGATAGGTGAGTCATCCCCCTCGTCCCCAAACCCTGCTTCCTCTGTGGAAGGTGTATCAGTGGGATTGAGGAGATCCTCGAAGTATTCCTTCCACCGCCCAACGATATCCCCAGTTGAAGTCAACAGTATCCCATCCGCACCATACACAGTGTGGACGGGGAGCTGCTTTCCCCTCCTGAGCCGCCGAACAGTTTGCCAGAATCTCTTTGAAGCCGAACGAAAGTCTTGTTCCATGGCCTCACCGAAGTCCTCCCATACCCGGGTTTTTGCTTCAGCAACCACCCGAGCTGCACTCCGCTTGGCCTGCCGGTACACCTCAGCTGCTTTGGGAGTCCCACAAGCCAACAAGCTTGATAGGACTCCTTCTTCAGCTTAATGGCCCCCCTCACCACTGGTGTCCACCACTTGGTTCGGGGGTTACCACCACGAGATGCACCGACCACCTTGCGGCCGCAGCTCTGGGCCGCCGCTTCAACAACAGAGGTGGAGAACATGGCCCATTCAGACTCTATGTCTCCAGACTCCCTCGGAATGTGGTTGAAGTTCTTCCGGAGGTGGGAGTTGAAGACTTCCCGGACAGGGGCCTCAGCCAGATGCTCCCAGCACACCCTCACTATACGTTTGGGTCTACCAGGTCTGAATGGCTTCCTCCCCTGCCATCGGATCCAACTCACCACCAGGTGGTGATCAGTTGACAGCTCTGCACCGCTCTTTACTCGGGTGTCCAAGACATACGGTCGCAGGTCTGATGATACGATAACAAAATCGATCATCGACCTGCGACCTAGGGTGTCCTGGTGCCAGGTGCACATATGGACACCCTTATGCTTGAACATGGTGTTCGTTATGGACAGACTGTGGTTAGCACAGAAGTCCAATAACTGAACACCTCTCGGGTTCAGATCGGGCAGGCCGTTCCTCCCAATCACCCCCCGCATTGAAGTCCCCCAGTAGGACAATGGAGTCTCCAGGAGGAGCACCCTCCAGCACCCCAGTCACAGACTCCAAAAAGGGTGGGTACTCTGAAACATCATTTGGTGCATAGGCACAAATGATGGTCAGGACCCGTTTCCCAACCCGAAGGCGTAGGGAAGCAACCCTTTCGTCCACCGGGGAAAACTCCAACATAGTGGCAGCAAGGTGGGGCGATACAAGAATACCCACCCCTGCTCGTCGCCTCTCGCCCACGGCAACTCCAGAAAAGGCCAAGCTCCAGCCCCTCTCCAGGAGACTGGTTCCGGAACCGGAGCTGTGTGTTGAGGTGAGGCCGACTATATCTAGCCGGTATCGCTCAACCTCGTACACCAGCTCAGGCTCCTTCCCCACCAGAGAGGTGACATTCCACGTACCAAAAGCCAGTTTAGAAAGCTTGGGATCAGTCCGCCAAGGTCTCCGCCTTTGACCGCCACCTAATCCACATAGCACCGGACCCCCATGATCCCTCCTGCAGGTGGTGAACCCACTGGAGGGCGGACCCATGTAACTCCTTCGGGCTGAGCCCAGCCGGGTCCCATGGGTGGAAACCCGGCCACCAGACGCTAGCCTTCGAGCCCCTCCCCCAGGCCTGGCTCCAGGGTGGGGCCCCGGTAACCCCATACCGGGTGGGGTACACTGAATCCTTGATATACAATTTATCATGAGAGTCTGTTGGATCGTTCTTAGTCTGGCCCTTCACCCAGGACCAGTTTGTCTTGGGAGACCCTATCAGAGGCAAATTGCCCCGGACAACATAGCTCCTGGGATCACTGGGGCACGCAAACCCCCCCACCACGATAAGGTGACGATCCATGAGGGGGATGGATCCCCCTCATGGATCGTCATGAGGGGGTTTAATTACAGGGGTTTAATTACAGCAGTTTTAAAAGCCTGCAGTACATGGCATAATGTTAAAGAAGAATTGATTATTTGAAGAATTTGGCTGCCAATAAATAGGGAGACTTTTTTAAATAACCTGGTAGGAATAGGGTCTAAAAGACAAGTTGAAAGCTTGGATGAGGAAATTATTTTATCTAACTCTAACAGGCCAATTGGAGTAAACTTATCCAAACAGATATCATTTGAAGGAGTTGTAATAGATGCTGTATTTAAATTAATGGTGGGAAGAATCTGACTGATTTTATCTCTAATAGATGAAATTTTATGATTGAAAAAGTTCATAAAGTCCTGACTAGTAAGCTCTAAGGGAATGCTAGGATTGACAGAGTCCTTGCTCTTTGTCAGCCTGGCTACAATGCTGAAAAGAAACCTGGGATTATTCTTGTTCTCTTCTGCTAACGCAGAGTAATAACTTGTTCTAGCTTTTCAATGAAATTTTTTATAAATTAAAAGATGATTTCTCCAAGCTGAATAGTTTTCATCTAAATTAGTGGAATGCCATTGTCTTTCTAATTGATGAGTCTTCTCTTTTAAACTATGAGTTTCTGTGTTAAACCAAGGGGTTAGAAATCTCTGATTGGACTTTTTCTTTTTTAAAGGGGCCACCAAGTCTAGAGTCTGATGCAGAGAAGCTGTAACATTATCTACCATGCTATCAATTACAGAAGGAGCAAGCTCTCCATAGCTTATTTCCGTTGTGTTGACACATGGCATAGAGGAGACAATCTGCATAAATTTGGTAACAACATCATCTGAGAGACATCTGCTGTCGTAATATTTTTTTTAGGATTCAAATAGTCAGGAACAGTGAAATCAAAAGTTAACAGACAGTGGTCTGACAGTACAGGATTATGAGGAGACACTACCAGATTTTCTATTTCTATGCCATATGTCAGAACAAGGTCCAATGTGTGGTAGAGATAATGGGTACAATTTTCTACTGTCTGAGAAAACCCCATCGAGTCTAATATTGAATTAAATGCCTTATTAAGACAGTTACTATCTACATCTGCATGTATATTAAAATCCCCTACTATAATTATTATATCTGATTTCAGCACTAAATCAGCTAAGAATTTGGCAAATTTGGATAAAAACTCTGAGTAGGCTGAAGGAGGACGATAAACTATGACAAGGAAAATTGGGTTTAACCTAAGATTGCTAACATGCCCAATACTGAGGACCAGGCCCTCAAAGGTATTAAAACATGTTTTTTGCTTTACATTAACTAGTAATTTAGAATGGTAAATTGTCGCTACCCCTCCTCCATGACCAGAACTTCTGGGATTTTGATAGTTTAAATAACCAGAGGGAGTTGATTCATTTAAACCAGCATAATCCTATTGCCCTAACCAAGTCTCTGTAAGGGATATTAAATCAGTCTGATGATGAATTAACAGATCATGGACTAGCAGAGACTTGGGAGTTAGAGAGCTAATATTTAACAAACCACATTTAATTTTTAAATTATGAGGAGGAACAGAGGCCAAATTATTACATTTATAGACTTGATGTTTAATTTGAGTTTTACCCACTGTTTAATCATTCTGGGATTCTTATACATTATATTCTTATTAACTTTGGAGGGAGCAGACAATGATTCTCTGATGGGGAAGACAGTGGCTAAGTTGAGGGGTGGTGGATGAAGAGGAGCTGCAGAGAGGCGTGTATTTATCAAGTTATATTGTATTTGTCTTGGGTTATAATGTTTTGGGTAACAGGAGACAGACACAATCTCTATGGGGTTATGAATTGAAGATGATTTAAACAGTGAAAATTATTTGGATTAATAGGATTAATATGAGAAGTGGAAGCAAAAAAGGGCTGGTTGGCACTCCCTGGTACTTCGGGGAGAGTTAAAATACCAGCTTTCAGTCACTGTGCTAAAAAATGCTGAATGGAAAAAAACAGATTGTCCCTTAGAACACGTGCACCAAGTCTTTTTGGATGGATGCCATCTGGCTTCATAAATGATGAGCAGTTCCAAAACAGGTTGAAATTGTCTTTAAAACCAATGTTAAAAGTAGGACATGTGAACATAACCAGGTATTAAGGCTGAAAGTTCTGCTAAAACTCTGTATTAACTTACCACGATTAAATAATGAACAGACTGCAGCTCTGGATGCACCTGTTCTGGTGTCTGAACTCCAGGAGGCACTTAACCGCATCCCAAACAACAAGGCTCCGGGACCAGATGGTTTTCCAGTAGAATTTTATGAAGAATTCTGGCCTGTGATGGCACCTACTTACTTTAAAATGGTAAACCAAATTAAAGAAGATAATGTAATCCCTCCAAATATGAATTTGGCTAGTATTATCCTGCTCCTTAAACCTGTAAAGGAACCTACGCGTCCATCCAGCTACTGTCCCATCTCATTTATGAATATCGATCTTAAAATAATTTGCAAAGCTCTCTGGAAAAAGGCTGGAAAGAATAATTCCAGTGATTATACATCCAGATCAAACTGGTTTCATCAAGGGTAGGCACTCGGCTAATAATACACGCAGGCTATTTAATTTAATAGACTACTGTAAGATCAATAACTTCAAAACTACAATTTTATCTCTGGATGCAGAGAAAGCCTTTGACTGAGTTTATTGGAAATTTCTTTTTATGGTGTTAAATAACTTTGGGTTTGGTTCATCTTTCATAAACTGGATTAAAACACGATATAGCTGTCCAACTGCGTCTGTCCGAACAAATGATCTGACTTCCCAAAGCTTTAATCTCCAGAGAGATACTAGGCAGGGTTGTCCACTCTCTCCCTCACTTTTTACTATCATTCTTGAAGCATTAGCAGCAGCCATATGACAGAATATTGATATCAGAGGTATTCAAACTGGAGAAAAAGAACACAAGATAAGTCATTATGCTGATGATGTATTGATTTTCCTTGAAAACTCACAAAGATCTTTTCTTCAGACAGTGGCACTCATTGATCAATTTTCATCAGACTATTAACTGGGGTAAATCAAAAGTTTTACCTATATATTGTAATTTCTCAAATATATCCATTATTCCAACCCAATCAGGTAATATTAAATACTTAGGAATAGATATCTCCCCCAGGCTCTCAGAGTTATTACGACTAAATCACACTCCCCTTTTAAAAACAATACAAGATGACCTTGCGCGCTGGAGGACACTACCTATATCACTAATGGGAAAAGTCGCAACCGTTAAAATGATGGTCCTTCCTAAAATCAACTATTTGTTCTCAATGATTCCTACCCAACCATCTATGGCCTGGTGTAAGTCTTTAGACTCAAATATAAGTACATTTTTATCGAAGGATAAACCATCACAGATCAGTCTAAAAACTCTTCAAAAAGCAAAAGAGTGCAGAGGTTTAGATCTACCAAATTTTTAAAATTCCTTCTTAGCCAATAGATTGCAGTTTGTTTCCAAATGGACAAAATCAACCCCACTAGGAAACCCATGGTTAGATGCTGAACAGGCTCTCTGTGGATCACTAAAAATCTCTGACTTATCTTTTATGAGTCCCTGTATTAAATGCCATGACTGTTTTAAAAGCATTAATATCAGCTCCTGTCTGACAGCTTGGTGGAAGTTTTTAAAAATAACGGGGTCTTTGCTTGTCCCGTGTAAACTCACACCCATTTGGAATAATCCTGATATCTTGCAACAAAAGAGGACGTTAAACTTTCCACTATGGCAAGAGAAAGGAATGAAAAACTTTGAGCATCTTATTAAAGGTGGAAACGTTATCCAATTTCAGGAATTAGTGTCAGAGTATGATATCAGCAATAAAAAGTTTCTAGAGTACCAACAGCTTAAATCCATAATAAAAGCAAGATTCATTCTTAATCAGACAGATTTAGGGGTACCAGTTAAGGTGGCAGAGTTTCTAAATCTTTGGTCCTCTAAATTGATATTGAAAATATACGGACTATTATCAAAACTGAATGAGTCAGTATCTCTTCCAATATCAAAATGGGAGACAGACTTATAGATCAATAAGGATGAAAGCTTCTGGACACAAATATGGTTAAACACTTTTAAGATGACTAAAAACTCTCATTTACAACTCATACAGTATAAAGTTCTACATAGAATTCATTACACAGGACAAAGGATGTTCAAAATGAGCCTGAGTCACACAAATATCTTCTTCTACTGCACCAGCAACATTCCAGATAGCTATATGCATGTACAGTAGTGCTGTGCATCGGTTCAAAAGTTCTGGCAGAAGACATGTGAAGACTTATTGGCATGGCTTGGGTATTGTGTCCCATCCTCACCCACGCTTTGCATATTAGGTGATTTAAGTGAAATAAATATAGAGGCAAGGATGTCACACATTGTTCTCACCACCTTATGCATCGCAAAGAAAACTATCCTCATGAACTGGAAATCAAGAAATAATTTATGCATGACTCACTTGACATATTATTCGGCCCAGGAAACACGCACACAGGCTCGGACAGATTTGAAAGCTTTATTCAATAATAATGTGTGTGTGGATGCGTGTATGCGAGATGTGAATGTGGTATGGGTGGAGGATGAGGTCAGGACAGAGCAGTTCACCGTTCAGCCAGGCGACCCTATGAGAGAGGAGAGCAGGGATTAGCTGGGCAACCACACGGGAAAGTGCTTACTTGTAGCGACGCGGTGGCTGGTGTGGCAAGTCCCAAGCCTGGGAGACAGCGTTCTGCTGAGCGTCCGTGGAGATGCAGCAAGTGGAGGAGCAGCGTGACGAGGGGAAGAGAGTCCGCCGCCAAGGGGATCCGCCTGTGCACAGGGGAGGACTGGATGGAGAAGGTAAGGCAAAATGACAGCTTATGTGTCCGACGAGGAAAACAGCTGGCCCGAATGACAGGGAGGTAGCTGTGGAGAAACGCAGGGAGACAGACGGCTCCAGGCCGCAGCTCAGGGCAGGATGGAATAAATAGCAGGGCTTAACGAGGCGCAGGTGTGCGCGCAGATGAGGTGGAAGCCCGTGAGCTGTGGGTGATGACAGTACTCCCCCCCCACCAGCGCCTCCTGGTGCTGGCTTACCTGGGTGTGTCCGGTGGAACTCCGCGATGAGGTCAGGATCCAACACCCACGAAGAGCGCACCCAGGATCTCCACTCCGGACCATAACCTTCCCAATCCACCAGGTATTGCAGCCCACGACCCCGACGCCGGGAGTCCAAGATGGCATTAACACCCCATGTCGGGTCACCGTTGACCATCCTGGGTGCAGGAGGAGACCTAGGAGGAGGGCAGAGTGAATTAGAAAGCACAGGTTTAATTTTGGAGACGTGGAAGGTGGGACACACACGAAGGGGGGGGGGGGCAAGCGCACAGCCACCAGGTTAATAATCCTGGATATGGTGAAGGGGCCGAGAAATCTTGGTGCCAGCTTCTTCTTCTCACCCTTGAGGCAGATGTCCTGAGAGAAGAGCCACACCTGCTGACCCACCCGGTAGGCAGGAGCCGGCCTTCTGTGGCGGCTGGCGATGGAGCTGTTGCGCGCTGCTGTGCGTAATAGCGCATCTCTGGTCTTCTTCCACACGCTCCAGCAGTGCCTGATGTGCGCCTGAACAGAAGGAACAGCCAGTTCAACCTCCTGCTCCGGGAAAACAGGAGGGTCATACCCCAAGGATGCTTGAAAGGGAAACAACCCAGTAGCAGTGGACCGGGCCGAGTTATGGGCGTGCTCCACCCAGGTCAGGTAGGAGCTCCAAGACGAAGGGTTGGATGATGTCACACAGCGCAGCGCAGCCTCCAACTCCTGGTTCGTGCGCTCACACTGCCCGTTGGACTGGGGATGATAACCTGAAGAGAGACTGACTGTGGCCCTCAAGGCGCTGCAGAAGCTCCTCCAAATCTGGGAGACAAACTGTGGACCATGGTCCAAGACCACGTCCTGCGGAATCCCATGCAGCCTGACGACATGCTGGACCAGGAGATTGGCCGTCTCACGTGCCGAAGGAAAACCCTGAAGGGGCACAAAATGGGCGGCCTTGGAGAACCTGTCCACGATGGTCAGGACCATGTCATAGGTGTTGGAGACCGGGAGTCCGGTGACGAAGTCAAGTGCAATGTGAGACCAGGGCCTACCCGGAACCGGCAGGGGCTGGAGGAGGCCCGCAGGTGGAGAGTTCGGAGACTTGCCGGTGGCGCACTAGGGACAGGCCCGGACATAGTTGGTAACGTCTTTCTGAAGGCCCGGCCACCAAAACGAGCGTTGCAGAAAACTCACCAGGCGGGTGATGCCAGGGTGACAGGCGAGTTTGGAGGTGTGGGCCCAGTGGATGACTTCACCCCGAACCACCGAAGGAACATACAGTCTCCTCTCAGGCCCCCCACCGGGATCCGGATCCACCTCCTGAGCCCTCTTAATCTTGTCCTTGATGTCCCATGAAATCGCCCCCACGACACACGACTCGGGCAGGATGGTATGCTCGGGCTCTTCTGGACCCTCCGGGGTGAACTGTCTGGAAAGGGCATCGGGCAACCCATTCTTCGAGCCTGGATGGTACGTGATGGCAAAATTGAAACGAGTGAAGAACAGAGACCAGCGCGCCTGGCGGGCATTCAGGCACTTCGCTGATCTCAGGTACTCGAGGTTCTTATGGTTCGTCCAGACCACAAAAGGCAGGGCTGCCCCCTCTAACCAGTGACGCCACTCCTGTAGCGCGAGCTTGACAGCGAGGAGCTCCCTGTCGCCGACATCGTAGTTCCGCTCCGCCGCCGATAGTTTCCTGGAGAAGAAGGCGTAGGGCTGTTTAACTCCATCCACCGGTGACCGCTGGGACAACACCGCTCCCACCCCTGTGTCAGACACGTCGATTTCCACCAGACACTGGAGAGCGGGATCAATCTGGGTCAAGACCCGTGAGGACGAGAACTCCGCCTGGAGAGTCTTGAAAGCGGCAGCAGCCTCCTCAGACCACCGAAAAGGCACCTTTGACGACGTGAGGTGAGTCAGGGGGGTGACAATGGCACTGTAGTTGGGGACGAAGCGCCGGTAGAAATTAGCGAATCCGATAAACTGTTGCACCTGCTTCCTTGAGGTCGGCGTGGGCCACTCGACCACCGCTTTGACCTTAGCGGGGTCGGGGAGGATCTGGTTGTGGGAGATCACGAACCCCAGGAAGGAGGTGATTTGGGCGTAGAACTCACATTTTTTTGCCTTAATGAACAGGCGATTTTCCAGCAGACATTGCAGGACCTGCCTCACATGGGCCTGGTGCTCCTCACGTGATCTGGAGAAGATGAGTATATCGTCAAGATAGACGAAGACAAAAACTCCCAGGAAATCCCGCAGAACGTCATTTATTAGGCGCTGGAAGACGGCAGGCGCGTTGGTGAGCCCGAACGGCATCACGAGATACTCAAAGTGGCCGCTGGGTGTCCTAAAGGCCGTTTTCCACTCGTCTCCCTCCCGGATTCTAACGAGGTGGTAAGTGCTGCGGAGGTCAAGCTTGGTGAACCAGGTCGCCCCCTGGAGGGAGTGGAAAGTGGTGTCCATGAGCGGCAGGGTGTAGCGGTCCTTGATCGTGATGTCATTCAGGGCTCTGAAGTCAATACAGGGACGTAGGGACCCATCCTTCTTACCCATGAAGAAGAAGCCCGCGCCAAGCGGGAACGAGGAGGGGCGGATGATCCCAGCGCTGAGTGACTCCTTTATATATGTGTCTATCGCCTTGCCTTCCGGTACAGAGAGACTGTAGAGGTGGCCAGATGGCAGGGGCGCCCCTGGGTGGATGTTGATAGCACAGTCGTAGGGTCGATGCGGTGGAAGGGACAAGGCTTTGGACTTACTGAAAGCTGCCCCCAAGTCGTGGAACTCCTGCGGCACCAGGGTCAGGTCCGGGGGCTCAGAGACAGGGGCCGGCAGAGGGGCAGATGGAGCGCAGGCTGTCGACTGGAGACAGGTACCCAGGCAGAAGGTGCTCCAGGACAGGACGCTGCCAGTTCTCCAATCCAGGACAGGATTATGCAGCCGCAGCCAGGGGTAACCCAGAATGACACGGTCCGACAAAGAGGGCAGGATGTAGAAGGTCAGATCCTCCCGGTGGTTGCCGGAGACGATGATGGGAACTGGCTTGGAGCAATGAGTTACTGTACCCAGAGGAGAACGGGAGAGCGTTATCAAGTTCAGGGGATTGGGCAGCTGTTGGCTGGGTATGCCCAAACGGGTTGCCAGGCTCTTAGAAATAAAGTTCTGCTCTGCCCCAGAATCCACCAGTGCGTGAGTGGAATGTCCAGTGGAATTGTGGCAGAAACGAATTGGCAATGTACAAGACGATAGGGGATTAGATCGGTTGGAGTCCGTGAGGCCCCCTATTGTGACTCGCGGACCTCCCCTTTTGGCTTCACCGGACACAGCTCCACGGGATGCCGGTCGTCTCCGCAGTAGATGCAGAGACCCCGTTCCCGCCGGCGTTGTCTCTCCGCTAGAGGGAGCTTAGTGCGCCTGATAGCCATGTCCTCTGGTTCATCGGCGGACTCCGGGGCTGGTAACGCCAGAGGGCGCGACCGAGCTGAACGGAGGGAAGCTCCGCGCGAGCGGCTGGCAGACTTCCGCTCCGTGGCCCGCTCACGCAGCCTGTTGTCCAGGCTAATCGTGAGCGAGATCAGCTCGGAGAGTCGCTCTGGGAGATCCCGACCAGCTAGTTCATCCCTCAGACCAGAATTAAGACGACGGAGGAAAACGCTGCAGAGAGAAGCCTCTCCCCAGCCCACCTCCTCCGCAGCCACCCGGAAGTCGACCGCGTATTCCGCCACGGACCGGGCTCCCTGTTGGAGACCAAGAAGCCGGTCCACGAGGATGCTATCGAGCCGGGAATGATCAAAGACCTCTAAAAAGTGTAAACGTGTAGCACAGCGAGGCGAGGCAGATTTCAATTTTCAATTAGTCCATTTATTTAAACTTACAAGGAATCTGTCTCCAGTCTCTCAGGAAATCATCTGACACAGTTCTTCACCATAATGCCCTTTGTCAATCAACTATACCATGAACAAATAAGCACACTACTAGATCTCTCACACCTGTTATATATTATACAAGATAATTAGGGCTAATTAGCCCCTACCATAATCCCAGGTAAAACAATCATCATTCCTATTGTTAACACATACCCACTAACTACTAAAAGTACATAAATAATTTCCCCAGACACACAATATAAATATATAAATAACACACAATAAATAGTAATATAAATAATTCAATAAATAACTTTAACCCCTATTTACAAATATTAAACCACCCCTATGACTAACCATACATATTTGCTCCCTGCTGGTGTCCTATATAAGGCCTTCAATTCCCTGAAGGAGTCTTTTGCCTGGACACCCACAGGAAGCATGTTGGCAAAGGTATGTGCAATAAATCTTTTAACAATTATTTTACCAGATTCTTAATCATAATAATTATCTCCCAAGGGCATTCAAATTAACAAAGACAAATCCCAAACACTGTGTGCATCTTAACAAATAATCATACTGACATTTACAATGATACAAATATAACATAATCACACAACAAGACATACGGTGGTGACATCCCATCGTCACATTTCCTCCCCCCTTTCCCGAGAGTACAGTACTCTATGAGTCATGTACTCTGGAAGGGCTATCAGCTACAAGGTTGGTTTTCCCTGCCACATACCGAACCGTAAAATTATATGGCTGAAGGGACACATACCACCCTGTAAGACGACTGTTCACATCTTTCATTCTGTCCCACCACTGTAGGGCCCAATGATCTGTCTCCAACAAAAAATGACGCCCTAACAAATAATATTTTAGAGACCCTATTGCCCATTTCATAGCAAGACATTCTTTTTCTACAGTAGAATATCTTGTCTCCCGATCCAACAACTTACGGCTCAAGAACAGCACTGGGTGTCTCTCTCCCTTCTCCTCCTGGAGAAGTACTGCTCCAATGCCAACCCCTGAAGCATCAGTCTGTAAAATGAATGGGCGAGCAAAGTCTGGGCTGTAGAGAACCTTCTCCCCAGAAATAGCCCTCTTTAGATCCTCAAACGCTCTGTCACACTCCT
Organism: Pholidichthys leucotaenia; assembly: GCA_020510985.1. Classification (NCBI taxonomy): domain Eukaryota; kingdom Metazoa; phylum Chordata; class Actinopteri; order Cichliformes; family Pholidichthyidae; genus Pholidichthys; species Pholidichthys leucotaenia. Next base: position 268,920,868 of record CM035849.1, read on the forward strand.
CTGTCCATTTTACCTTATTTGGCGCTGAAGCCTTAGTGAGGTCAGTTAACACTGCTGCTCTTTCAGCAAAGTGGGGGATGAACTTGCTATACCATCCCACCATTCCCAAGAATGATCGCACTCTCTTCTTAGTGGTGGGTACAGGGTAGATCCGAATGGCATCCACTTTACCTACTCATGGTCTAATGACCCCCTGACCAACCACATGTCCCAGGTACTCCACCTGCTGCTGTCCGAACGCACATTTGCGTGGGTTGATTGTCAGTCCTGCCTTCTTAATCAACTGAAGGACCTGCCTAAGGTGTACCAAATGTTCTTCCCAGGTCTGACTATAGATGACCACGTCATCCAAATAGGCAGCCGCAAAATTTGATACCCTTCTTAAAACTTGGTCCATAAGCCGCTGAAAAGTTGCAGGTGCCCCCTGAAGGCCAAATGGCATGACCCTAAAATGGAAACTGCCATAAGGTGTTTTAAAGGCTGTAAGTTCCCTTGTTTCTGGTGCCAATGCCACCTGCCAATACCCCTTACATAGGTCCAAAGTAGAAATAAACCTAGCCCTGCCCACTTTCTCTAACAGTTCATCAATCCAGGGCATGGGGTATGACTCAAACTTAGACACTGAATTGAGATATCTAAAGTCAATACAGAATCTCAAAGAGCCGTCCTTTTTGGGTACCAGCACAATCGGGCTACACCACTCACTGGCTGACTCCTCAATCACTCCCAGCTGCAACATCAAATCAATTTCATGCTTCATTTTTGGTACCAATCGTTCCGGGATCCTATATGATTTTCTACGTGGAACAGCTTCCTCTTTCAAATGAACCTTATGATGTGCCAATGTGGTGAAACCAGGTCTCTCCTGAAACAAATCTGGATCCAACAATGTCTCTAACTCTCTCCGCTGATCCACCTGCAAATGAGACAGTTGAAATGAATAAGGCTCTGACACATTTGTGGAAAAGGATTGTTCCTTCTCCTCATCCACTTCCGTCGCACAGATCAAGAGATGCTGTGTCTCCTGAAGAGCAGGTTGCTGCTGCTGATGACCAGGCTGCTGAAACTCTTTCAATAAGTTAATATGGAAGGTCTGGTATTTTACCTTCCTGTCAGGCAAATATAGTTCATATGTCACTGAACTTAGTTTTTTTGAAATTTCATATGGCCCCTGCCATCGAGCCAACAGCTTACTGTCACACGAGGGCAGCAATAACAGAACCTGTTGTCCTGGGTGAAAAACCCTTTTCCTGGCCTTCTTGCCATACCAGGTTTTTTGTTTGGCCTGCGCCGTCCTCATGTGCTCCTGAGCCAAAGCAGTCATTTGATCCAGTTTCTCTCTCATTTTAATGATATAAGAGACCACATTGTCCTGATCCCTCGGTGGACTCTCCCAGTGGTCCTTTAATAAGTCCAGTGGGCCCCTCACCTGACGGCCATAAAGCAGTTCAAAAGGTGAGAACCCTGTTGAAGCCTGGGGCACCTCCCGGTAAGCAAACAGTAAATAGGGTACCCATTGATCCCAATCTGAGCCCGTTTCAGAAACAAATTTCCGCAGCATATTTTTAAGAGTCTGATTGGATCACTCCACTAGTCCATCAGTCTGCGGGTGATAAGGGGTAGTCTTAATGTCCTTAATCCCCAACAGCTTATACACTTGTTGCAACAGTTTTGACAAAAAATTTGTTCCACAGTCTGTTAGAACTTCTCTGGGTATGCCTACCCTTGAAAACAACTGGATCAGGCAGTTGGCAACCTGCCTAGCCTTGATAGATTTCAAGGGAAAGGCTTCTGGGTACCGAGTTGCATAATCACAAATTACAAGAATGTATTTATTACCCGAGGAGCTTCTTTCTAGAGGGCCCACTATATCCATTCCTATTCTATCAAATGGTGTTCCAATAATGGGTATGGTTGCAGTTGGGCACGTGCTATTCCCCTAGATGCTGTAATCTGACATACTGAGCATGTCATGCAGAAGTCCTTTACCTGGGTATACATTCCCAGCCACACAAACCTTCTAGCAATTCTCTGCAAAGTTTTTTGGAATGCTAGATGACCTGCCCAAGGGATAACATGTCCTAGTTCCATGATTTTTGGTGTGAGGTCCTGTGGTAAAGCTATGGCCATAACTTCACCTTGTTGTTGATATAAAATGCCCTTTTTAATGACATACAAGGCCTCAGCCAAACAATCAGTTTTACCCTGTTTCACACCCTCAATCGCCGATACTTTATCAAACCAAGGTTTAAGTGTTGGGTCATCCTTCTGCAATGTAACTATGTCAGGAGGGATGTCAAACTCTACTGACTGGCTTAATTTTGGTGTTTCTTCACCCAAGTTCTTTGCTGACGCTAACACCTTATCTCTTCTCTTCTGAGCCTTGGATTTAGATTGCTTAATAGGGCCTGCCTCGATCTCAGAATCATAAAATGGTAATTCCTGAAGAGTATTGGCAGCCCTCTGTGCCCTCTGTGCCCGAGTTGTCACCATATTACAATTTTTCACCACAGGTGTGTTTACTCTCTGCTCAACAGCGCCACCTGCCTGTCTCTCCTCCGTTTGTTCCTCTCTAACCTGTTGTATGATGTCCAACAAAGTTGGAACATCGTTGCCAAGAATAACGGGATACGGCAAATCAGGCACAAAAGCTACAGGAAGGAGATAAGTTTGACCCCCTACTGTTAAATAAACCTCAGCGGTCGGGAACAATTTCTTATCCCCATGGACACAACTGATATTTATTCCTGAGTCATTCCAAAAATCCCTAGGGACCAAACTAGGTAGCACAACTGTTTGAAAACAGCCTGAATCTAACAGGGCCTCTTCGCACTGACCATTAAGCAACACTTTTGTTTTATAAACTCCACTATGCACTGAGGCTGAACAAGTGGGTCTAGGAACTGAACATAACAGTGACGGTTTCTGATTCCTTGTGGCAGGACATGAGTATTGGGTGTGACCGATTTTATTGCACTGATAACGTATGTCCTTATTTGCAACAACTCGTGACTTTTTGCTATTATCATATTTGCTGTTTGTAATCGGACTGGGCCTGGAATACGACCTATTTCGAGCTGGACCACCCCTTTCACCCTCATTAAACTCACTCCGAGTGGTGAAAAATCTGTCATGGCCGAGAGTAGGTCTCCTGCTCCCAGACCTGGCTGACAGAAAAACCTCTGCCAGACGAGCAGCGTCCTCTGCAGTCTTCGGGTCCCGCTCTTGTATCCAGACTCCCAGTTCCGGGTTCACCATACGCAAAAACTGTTCCAAAATTAGCTGTCCATAATGTCTTTTAACAATAGGGTCTCTGGTTTTATCCATTTATATAACAAGTCTCTCAAGCGTACATAAAGTTCACGAGGGGTTTCGTCCTGATAAATGTCCAAAGACCGAAACCTATATGTGTCAGATGTGATTTCAAATTTCTTCAAAATAGCTTCTTTCACTTTTCCATAATTATCAGTGTCAGCAACATCCATGAGAACATATGCGCTCCGCGTTTTACCTGTAAGGACAGGTGCTAGGTGGATAGCCCACTCTTCTTCCCTCCAGCGGCAGACTGTAGCGATCCTCTCGAACGTTGTCAGGTAGTGCTTTATGTCGTCCTCGGGTGAGAGAGGGTTCAGCCTGGGCTCGTGGTGCACTGGTGTCCTCCTCGGCTGCACCTGCAGTGGCAAATCTTCCTCCTGCGGGCCGACCCGACTGGCCGTCACCCTGGGGTCCTCCCTCGGAGCGCTGACGTCACCACCATGCTCCGCCCGTCTCCCGTACTCCTCTCTCAGCTCCGTAACCTGCAACTCCATCTGATGAATTTGTTCATTCACAGCCTGCCACCTTTGGTCATGAAGAGCGGCTTCTTCCTCCAGCTGGCAATCTCTGAGAGTCAGCGAATGCACCACAGATCTCATCAGGCTCGTTAGCTCCTCGAGCTCGCCCAGTCCGCTGACTCCCGGCTCCTCCTCCGTTATACCTGCGTCCAGGTCAGACCGCTCCTCCTGCCTCACTTTCCTTCTCGCCATGGGTCCTTCCGTCCACCGAACGCCACGGCGTCCACAGACCGGACCACCGCTGCCACCAAATGTGAACGTGTAGCACAGCGAGGCGAGGCAGATTTCAGTTTTCAATTAGTCAATTTATTTAAACTTACAAGGAATTGGTCTCCAGTCTCTCAGGAAATCATCTGACACAGTTCTTCACCATAATGCCCTTTGTCAATCAACTATACCATGAACAAATAAGCACACTACTAGATCTCTCACACCTGTTATATATTATACAAGATAATTAGGGCTAATTAGCCCCTACCATAATCCCAGGTAAAACAATCATCATTCCTATTGTTAACACATACCCACTAACTACTAAAAGTACATGAATAATTTTCCCAGACACACAATATAAATATATAAATAACACACAATAAATAGTAAAATAAATAATTCAATAAATAACTTTAACCCCTATTTACAAATATTAAACCACCCCTATGACTAATCATACATATTTGCTCCCTGCTGGTGTCCTATATAAGGCCTTCAATTCCCTGAAGGAGTCTTTTGCCTGGACACCCACAGGAAGCATGTTGGCAAAGGTATGTGCAATAAATCTTTTAACAATTATTTTACCAGATTCTTAATCATAATAATTATCTCCCAAGGGCATTCAAATTAACAAAGACAAATCCCAAACACTGTGTGCATCTTAACAAATAATCATACTGACATTTACAATGATACAAATACTGTATAACATAATCACACAACAAGACATAGAGTGGTGACATCCCATCGTCACAGAAAGTCTCGCACGAACCGGTCATACGAGAGGTTTGCGTAACTTGGCTTCGTCATTACAGCGTAAGCCCAAGCTAACGCTTGCCCCTCGAGGAGGTTAGCCATGTACTCGATTCGGCTATGGTCTGAGGGGAAGTCCCCGGGAACGCGCAGAAACACCGACTCACACTGAAGTATAAACCCCTTCGCTCCACCGAGTTTCCCGCTGAAGCGAGCAGGAGGTGGGATGGGTGTGAGACGGGCTGGCGCTCCCGAGCTAGGCTGGCCGGCTGTGGGAGCACCCGTAGCCACGCCGCCAGAAGGACCCGAAGGGAAAGGCTGCGGGGGGGTCCAGGCGGTCCAACCGATTGGTAATTGAGGTGAGTTGATTTAGAATGACCTGTTGTTGCTGAGCAATCAAATCTACCCGAGCCTCGAGGGTGGTAAAACGGCACGCGAGCCTGCTATCCGCTGGGCCGTTTGGCTGGAGCCGTACTGACATATTATTCGGCCCAGGAAACACGCACGCAGGCTCGGACAGATTTGAAAGCTTTATTCAATAATAATGTGTGTGTGGATGCGTGGATGCGAGATGTGAATGTGGTGTGGGTGGAGGATGAGGTCAGGACAGAGCAGTTCGCCTTTCAGCCAGGCAACCCCATGAGAGAGGAGAGCAGGGATTAGCTGGGCAACCACACGGGAAAGTGACGAAGTAATTGTGCTTACTTGTAGAGACGCGGTGGCTGGCGTGGCAAGTCCCAAGTCTGGGAGACAGCGTTCTGCTGAGCGTCCGTGGAGATGCAGCAAGTGGAGGAGCAGCGTGACGAGGGGAAGAGAGTCCGCCGCCAAGGGGATCCACCTGTGCACAGGGGAAGACTGGATGGAGAAGGTAAGGCAAAATGACAGCTTACGTGTCCGACGAGGAAAACAGCTGGCCCGAACGACAGGGAGGTAGCTGTGGAGAAACGCAGGGAGACAGACGGCTCCAGGCCGCAGCTCAGGGCAGGATGGAATAAATAGCAGGGCTTAACGAGGCGCAGGTGTGCGCGCAGCTGAGGTGGAAGCCCGTGAGCTGCGGGTGATGACATCACTATAGTAACTTACTATTCGATTATATTAGCCTGGAGAGAATGTCTGCCTCAAAAAGTCAATTGGCTGAAATCAATTCTCTCTGGTCCCCGCTTATTAATTTTATAACCTGAGGGGTGGCGGGCGGTGGCTCGCTCTCCTTGGTGCCTCTGGCGGCTGGCTACACCCTGACCACAAGGGCCTGGTGTCCAGGGGGCCTTTTCCGGGGTGGCCGTGTGATGGAAAAATTCCATATTATTATTATTATTATTATTATTATTATTATTATTATTATTATTATTATTATTATTCCATGATTTTCCTATTTCATGTCTGATGTGTATACAGTGGGGCAAAAAAGTATTTAGTCAGCCACCAATTGTGCAAGTTCTCCCACTTAAAAGATGAGAGAGGTCTCCAATTTTCATTATAGGTATACCTCAACTATGAGAGACAAAATGAGAAAAAAAAAAATCCAGAAAATCACATTGAAGGATTTTTAATGAATTAATTGGTAAATTCCTCGGTAAAATAAGTATTTGGTCACCTACAAACAAGCAAGATTTCTGGCTCTCACTGACCTGTAACTTCTTCTTTAAGAGGCTCCTCTGTCCTCCACTCGTTACCTGTATTAATGGCACCTGTTTGAACTCGTTATCAGTATAAAAGACACCTGTCCACAACCTCAAACAGTCAGACTCCAAACTACACTATGGCCAAGACCAAAGAGCTGGCAAAGGACACCAGAAACAAAATTGTAGACCTGCACCAGGCCAGGAGGAGTGAATCTGCAATAGGTAAGCAGCTTGGTGTGAAGAAATCAACTGTGGGAGCAATTATTAGAAAATGGAAGACATACAAGACCACTGATAATCTCCCTCGATCTGGGGCTCCACGCAAGATCTTACCCTGTGGGGTCAAAATGATCACGAGAACGGTGAGCAAAAATCCCAGAACCACACGGGGGGACCTAGTGAATGACCTGCAGAGAGCTGGGACCAAAGTAACAAAGGCTACATCAGTAACACACTACGCCGCCAGGGACTCAAATCCTGCAGTGCCAGATGTGTCCCCCTGCTTAAGCCAGGACATGTCCAGGCCCGTCTGAAGTTTGCTAGAGAGCATTTGGATGATCCAGAAGAGGATTGGGAGGATGTCATATGGTCAGATGAAACCAAAATAGAACTTTTTGGTAAAAACTCAACTTCTTGTGTTTGGAGGAGAAAGAACACCATACCTACTGTGAAGCATGGGGGTGGAAACATCATACTTTGGGGCTGTTTTTTCTGCAAAGGGACCAGGACGACTGATCTGTGTAAAGGAAAGAATGAATGGGGCCATGTATCGTGAGATTTTGAGTGAAAACCTCCTTCCATCAGCAAGGGCATTGAAGATGAAATGTGGCTGGATCTTTCTGCATGACAATGATCCCAAACACACCACCCGGGCAATGAAGGAGTGGCTTCGTAAGAAGCATTTCAATGTCCTGGAGTGGCCTAGCCAGTCTCCAGATCTCAACCCCATAGAAAATCTTTGGAGGGAGTTGAAAGTCTGTGTTGCCCAGCGACAGCCCCAAAACATCATTGCTCTGGAGGAGATCTGCATGGAGGAATGGGCCAAAATACCAGCAACAGTGTGTGAAAACCTTGTGAAGACTTACAGAAAACGTTTGACCTCTGTCATTGCCAGCGAAGGGTATATAACAAAGTATTGAGATGAACTTTTGTTATTGACCAAATACTTATTTTACCGAGGAATTTACCAATTAATTCATTAAAAAAAATTTCAGTGTGATTTTCTGGATTTTTTTTTTTCTCATTTTGTCTCTCATAGTTGAGGTATACCTATGATGAAAATTGGAGACCTTTCTCATCTTTTAAGTGGGAGAACTTGCACAATTGGTGGCTGACTAAATACTTTTTCACCCCACTGTATGTGTATTCCATGTAGAATAAGTTCATATATTCCTTTATATTATTCTTTCATTTATTATATCTGATGTATTTTTGGTGCGTTGTATGAGCCATCATGGTCTATGTGATTTCCATGTCCCAGAGTCTTGAGTGCAGAATGAATGTGGGTGCGAATGCCTGTGAAGGACAGGTTAGCAAAGATGTAAACAATGACCCAGGGTAATCCCTTGTTTCACTGACCCGCTCTGCTAGGTTTCTGTGACCAGGAATAGATTCGATTTATAGACACTTAGACTGCCTTCAGGAGATGTCTCCAAGATCCCTCAAGGACTTCTCCCCTTTGTTTATTTATCCTGAAGTGCTATAAATACCAGACTCAGAAAATGTATGGTCAGGGATTTTGTGTGCATGGACAAAGAGCCACTGGCATGTAATCTCTCCCCCAGTGGCCATGGGGTAAATAAATATATTTACATTCAAATATTCCACCTGATTTTTGACTCAGAATGATTATGCTGAAAATTATTCTCTCATTTGGCGCACCGAACAGCGGATCCAGATAGCTCCATCCTTCCAGCACCTCTGCCCTATTTCAGGGAGTGCACAGCTGATGAAAGACCTTCCCAGGCTGAGTACAAGGCACAGTGTTACTGCAGTGAGGACATTTCGGAACCAAGGTGCTGAAACACACTGGGTGACGGGTTCAAGAAACCTAAAGGCGGCTTGGGTGTGAGTACATTTATCTGTTGTGTAAAAAGGTTGTGGTCCCTGGGATGAGAGACTCCCCGAGGGTATAATGTTGTTCTAAGCAGCTTGACACTGCAAAGTCTGGTTATGTTAATGCTTGCCTTTTTGGTCTGGAGCAGTTCAGGTTTTGACAAGGTGAATGCTTAGATGTGTTGTCCGCGCAGGATCAGTGCAAGAGACTCCAATATTGTTGCAAAGTGAGCACTGATGTATTAATCTGTGCGAGATTCTTCAATAATATTGCAGTGAGCCCTGATGTAATACGGTGGGGTGAAAAAGTATTTAGTCAGCCACCAATTGTGCAAGTTCTCCCACTTAAAAGATGAGAGAGGTCTCCAATTTTCATCATAGGTATACCTCAACTATGAGAGACAAAATGAGAAAAAAAAAATCCAGAAAATCACATTGAATGATTTTTTATGAATTAATTGGTAAATTCCTCGGTAAAATAAGTATTTGGCCAATAACAAAAGTTCATCTCAATACTTTGTTATATACCCTTCGCTGGCAATGACAGAGGTCAAACGTTTTCTGTAAGTCTTCACAAGGTTTTCACACACTGTCGCTGGTATTTTGGCCCATTCCTCCATGCAGATCTCCTCTAGAGCAGTGATGTTTTGGGGCTGTCGCTGGGCAACACAGACTTTCAACTCCCTCCAAAGATTTTCTATGGGGTTGAGATCTGGAGACTGGCTAGGCCACTCCAGGACCTTGAAATGCTTCTTATGAAGCTGCTCCTTCATTGCCCGGGTGGTGTGTTTGGGATCATTGTCATGCAGAAAGAACCAGCCACATTTCATCTTCAATGCCCTTGCTGATGGAAGGAGGTTTTCACTCAAAATCTCACGATACATGGCCCCATTCATTCTTTCCTTTACACAGATCAGTCGTCCTGGTCCCTTTGCAGAAAAAACAGCCCCAAAGTATGATGTTTCCACCCCCATGCTTCACAGTAGGTATGGTGTTCTTTCTCCTCCAAACACAAGAAGTTGAGTTTTTACCAAAAAGTTCTATTTTGATTTCATCTGACCATATGACATCCTCCCAATCCTCTTCTGGATCATCCAAATGCTCTCTAGCAAACTTCAGACGGGCCTGGACATGTCCTGGCTTAAGCAGGGGGACACATCTGGCACTGCAGGATTTGAGTCCCTGGCGGCGTAGTGTGTTACTGATGTAGCCTTTGTTACTTTGGTCCCAGCTCTCTGCAGGTCATTCACTAGGTCCCCCCATGTGGTTCTGGGATTTTTGCTCACCGTTCTCGTGATCATTTTGACCCCACAGGGTGAGATATTGTGTGGAGCCCCAGATCAAGGGAGATTATCAGTGGTCTTGTATGTCTTCCATTTTCTATTAATTGCTCCCACAGTTGATTTCTTCACATCAAGCTGCTTACCTATTGCAGATTCATTCTTCCTGGCCTGGTGCAGGTCTACAATTTTGTTTCTGGTGTCCTTTGACAGCTCTTTGGTCTTGGCCATAGTGGAGTTTGGAGTCTGACTGTTTGAGGTTGTGGACAGGTGTCTATTATACTGATAACGAGTTCAAACAGGTGCCATTAATACAGGTAACGAGTGGAGGACAGAGGAGCCTCTTAAAGAAGAAGTTGCAGGTCTGTGAGAGCCAGAAATCTTGCTTGTTTGTAGGTGACCAAATACTTATTTTACCGAGGAATTTACCAATTAATTCATTAAAAATCCTTCAATGTGATTTTCTGGATTTTTTTTTTCCTCATTTTGTCTCTCATAGTTGAGGTATACCTATAATGAAAATTGGAGACCTCTCTCATCTTTTAAGTGGGAGAACTTGCACAATTGGTGGCTGACTAAATACTTTTTTGCCCCACCGTAGGTGCAAGATTGTCCGATTTAATTGCAGTGAGCACTGATTTACAAATCGGTGCAAGATTCTCCGATTTAATTGCAATGAACACTGATTAAAGTGACCGGTGTAAGGAGGGTTAACCTTTAAAGGAAAAATTCCACAGACTATATATTGTTTAAATGGGAAACTTAGACTGGAACCTTCTAAGTTCCTTCTCTAGATGAAATTTTCATAACTATTGTACTAAAGGAGTAACATGAACTTGTTTTCTTTTCATTATTTAATCCCAAAACTCATCAAAAGGAACATCTTTGTGTTCTTTGATATTTTAATCATTTCTTCTAAGTAAATACCATAAATTATATTTTTTTACTTTGAATTTTGGTGATTCATTTTCAATAGGTTAAAGAAAAATAAGATAGCTTCTTTTACTCAAGCACACCCATATAAATAGTAAGACAGAAAAAAGTGATGATATCTACTTTCACATAGTCTGTCATCCCATTAAATTGACAAGACAGTAAACCAACCAATTGGCCTTTTTTTTCCTCATCCATTTGGTCACAGTGGACATTTATTATCTGTCTCCTTGAGCCATTCTGTCTCCAGGAGTGTAAAGTTACAGCATGAGTCCAAACATGCAGCTCTATCAACATGTTGTAACTCAGTCACCCAAAACTTCTGAATCCCAAGGCCAAAATAAGATAAGATAAGATAAGCCTTTATTAGTCCCACAACGGGGAAATTCCAGGATTGCAACAGCACAGGGATAGCAACACTCAGAGCAACAATCAGAAGGCAAGAAAAAAAAAAAACAAGCAAGCAAGAGCAGCTAATAAACATATGTACGTATTACTATAAAATATATATATATACACACACACACAGACACACAGTGCAGAGCATTGTAGCTGGATGGAATAAATATATGAATATATGAACACACAGTGCAGAGCATTGTAGCTAGATGGAATAAATATGTAAATATATAAACACCCACAGTACGGAGCATTGCAGCTAGGTGGAATAAATATGCAAGTATATAAACACACACAGTGCGGAGCAATGTAGCTAGATGGAATAATATGTAGATATATAAATATATAAACACCCACAGTACGGAGCATTGTAGCTAGATGGAATAAATATGCAAATATATAAACACACACAGTGCAGAGCATTGTTGCTAGATGGAATGAAACAGCATAACCGTCTACTTAGTTATCCTACATGGTATGATTATGTGCCCATACATATTCTCACCCTCCATAGCGACCGGTATGTTCCTAGTTGTATGCCGGAGAGGACCATTGTGTAAGTCTATTGCATCTTTTGCATTCAAAAAACTATTAGTTTGTTACGTCTTTTTGCTATCTCTGCGAGCAGCCCTGCTTAGGTTGTACAGTCTGACAGCCGTTGGTAGGAAGGACCTACGAAACCTCTCGGTTGTGCACCTGGGATGATGTAGTCTGCTGCTAAATGAGCTCCTCAGTGCATTCAGTATGTCCTGCATAGGGTGGAACTCGGACTCCAGCAGAGATGACAGTTTAGCCACCGTCCTTCTCTCTCCTATCTCCTCCATCGGATCAAGGCGCTGCCCCAGGACAGAGCTAGCTTTCTTAATCAGTTTGTTCAGTCTCTTCCTATCGGCTGCAGTAATGCCACTGCCCCAGCAGACCACTCCAAAAGTGATGGCTGATGCCACCACCGTGTCATAGAATGACTTCAGCAGCGCCCCTTGTACACCAAAAGACCTGAGTCTCCTCAGCAGGAACAGCCTGCGCTGTCCCTTCTTGTAGAGTGCATCAGTATTGTGTGACCAGTCTAGTTTATTGTTCAGATGAATACCCAGGTACTTATAGGATGTCACCATCTCGATGTCTGTTCCCTGTATATTTACTGGTACTGTGAGGGGCTGCCCATGCCTGCGGCAGTCCACCACCAGCTCCTTAGTTTTCCTCGCGTTGATCTGGAGGCAGTTCCGATGGCACCAGTCCACGAAGTCCTGGATAAGCCCTCTGTACTCAGCTTCATCTCCATTGGAGATGAGGCCAACGATCGCAGAGTCATCAGAGAACTTCTGTAGATGGCAGTGTGTTGTGTTGTGTGAGAAGTCCGCAGTATAAAGAGTGAACAGGAAGGGAGCCAGCACTGTTCCCTGGGGGGCCCCCGTGCTACTGATGATCGTGTCGGACACACAGTCCCGGGTTCTCACAAACTGAGGCCGGTTCGTGAGGTAGTCCAGGATCCATGATGACAGGTGCTGGTCCACCCCTGCGCGCAGCAGCTTGTCCTTCAGGATCATCGGTTGGATGGTGTTGAAAGCACTGGAGAAGTCAAAGAACATGATCCTCACCATATTCCCGGGCTTCTCCAGGTGGGACAGAGAACGGTGAAGGAGGAAGATCACCGCATCCTCCACCCCAATGCCATGCTGGTAGGCGAACTGGAGTGGATCCATCGCTGGTTCCACCAGGGGGCGGAGGTGAGCAAGGAGCAGTCTCTCCAGGGTCTTCATCAAGTGGGACGTCAAGGCCACCGGTCTGTAGCTGTTCAGGTCTTTGGGGTGGGAAGTTTTTGGTACAGGTACCACACAAGATGTTTTCCACAGCTGTGGTACCCTCCCCAGTTTCAGGCTCATGTTGAAGATATACGTCACAATCCCACACAGCTGGTCTGCACAGGACTTGAGGAGCTTTGCGCTGATGCCGTCCGGTCCCGGCGCCTTCCTCGCCTTGATCTTCCTCAGCTCCGTCCTCACCTGGGTCCTGGTCAGGGTCAGGATGGGGGGCTGTGTGTTGGGAGTGGGGGGGTGTTGGTAGAGTGGGGAGTGGGCAGCAGGACTTGATTTCTTTAGAGGCAGCAGTGGTTGTTGTGCAGTCAGGGGGGAGGGCGGTTGGTCAAATCTATTGAAAAACAGATTCAGGTTGTTCGCCCACTCCCTGCCCCCTGTGGCCTGGGGGGAGGTATTCTGGAGCCCCGAGATGGTTTTGAGGTTTCTCCAGACCCCGCTGATGTCGCTCTGTTGCAGCTTGTCCTCCATCTTCTTCCTGAAGCTGTCCTTGCCTTCTCTGATCTTTCTCCTCAGCTCCCTCTGTACGGACTTCAGCATCTCCCTGTTCCCTGACCTGAAGATCCTCTTCTTCTCTCTCAGAAGTGTTTTTATCTCAGGGTTGATCCAGGGTTTGTTGTTTGAGTGACGCCGTATGGTCTTGGTGGGAACGGATTTGTCCACACAGAAGCTGAGGTAGCCCGTGAAGGTGTGAATGAGGCCATCGATGTCCTCACCATGTGGATCGCAGAGCTGCTTCCAGGCGGTGGCTTCAAAACAGCCCTTTAGGGTGTCCATTGTCTCCTCAGACCATAACTCCACAGTGTGCATGGCCGGAGGCTGTCTGTGCACTAGGGGTTTGTACACCGGCCGGAGATGAACCAAGTTGTGATCCGATCTCCCGAGTGGGGGTAGTTGTGATGAGGTGTACGCCTCCTTAGTGTTTGCGTAGAATAAATCCAGTGTTTTATTGTCTCTAGTGTGGCATGTGACATACTGGGTGAACGTGGGTAGAATGGGAGACAGTGAAACATGGTTGAAATCGCCTGAGATGAGGAGAATGAAAATTTTGAAATGAAAATGACATAAATATAAATAATTCCATATTTAGGCTCTAATTGTTTTTTCCCTCTTCTAAATCCTATAATCCTTCAGAGCTTTGCTGTTTTGTCATGAACAGTAAAATGATTAAAATTTTAATAATCACAGTCATTCCTTAAGAGTGACTTTACTATGTCTAAAAGAACATAGTTCTTTTTTCATTTTTTTCATTCCGCTAATGAAAAAACCCCCCACACCATCTACGTTCTAAAGGTCCAATAGCGTGTCACTGCACTCCTATATGATATATGTGTCATATCCTATATGATATGACACAAAATCATTAAAACCTCTGTTTGCTATTTAGCAGCCTCAGGTAAATCACATGCACAAACACTGTCATTATCACCTTGTTCTGTGCTTTAAATCATGTCATATAAACTATATGTAAACCTTTCAGTCATTGGGCATTATTTAGTGACATTATTCCATAATATCCAGTTTAATTTGTCATTCTGATGATGGTTGCAGTGATTAATATGCGTGCACTTTTACTTAACTTGTTGGCTATCCGACATGGCTTGGTTGTCGACGGGAGGAATGTGGTGAGCGGGGATGAGGCGACGTCGTTCACTGGGCTCCTGAGGCATGGTCATGGCTGAGCAGCAGAAGAGCGAGGAGCAGGGGGAAGGAGGAGCCATGTCAGACCCTTAGTCCATCATCCTTTATCCCTTTAAAGTTCACTGTTATCCCTCGGTCAGAGCAATAATGCAACTGAGTTAATAAAAATTACACTGATACTTCAAAAAAATGAATGAAAATAGCCCAATGTTGTTCATCTGCCCTCAGGCATCCCAAAAGATAAAAGTAAAATAAAATAAATAAATAAAAAATAAGGAAAAAAAATCTGGTAACTGAAAATGTTAGCTTCAAAAATATGAGAATATTTACCAGTTACGCAACATTAGATTCAAAAACCCACAAAAAGAAACTGTAAAAACTCCTAAGCTTTGCAAAAATACCCATATATATATTTTCCCTTCTTCTCACTCACTCTCAGACACAAGGGCCCACATATACACATACGCAGCTCTCTCCCTTTATCTCTCCAAGGTCACTTTTGGGCAGCCGCTCACACACACAAACAGCTAGTAAAACAAGCTTGAAATGGCAACCCAAAGTTTAAAAAAAACACTCCCAAAGTACTTGTAAAAACAAATCTGGCAACCCCACGCTCTCATGTCAACTTTTTCCTCTACCGCTCTGAGAACACAATTCAATTTCTTACTCAAAAGTATTACTTGTAAGCTCCCACAATTTCCATGATCACCCCATAAGCCAATAATCACATAACCGTCCCTTTACACTCCACAATAACCAGAAAAAAACAATGGATAAACACGGCTTCCAACCATCGCAGCACTTGTACTTCCGCCTCTGTGGTCTCACCAGGACAAACCATATAACACAGAACAACCAGACAGACAAACAAAACTGCAGTTATTTTTAAACCAGTGCTATTACCTAATCCTTTGAGTGTGAGAATTTGCATGCCTCAGTAGCACAGCGCGGCACTGCGCCTGCCTTCTCATTCTGACTTTGTCAAAAGTAAGTGAGAAATTTCTGGGTTTTTTTTAAATGTACTGATTTCTTGTTCATATACTTTGAAGATAAGATTATGAGGTACCTTGGTACAAAAAACGGTGTCAAAAGACTGAACCATTTTTTGTGTAAATACGTCCAAAGTCCAGTTTGGACTGAGCTATGGAATTTAAAGAGGTGCCGCAACATTATGCAAATTAGATGTGTAAATTTATTCCTACCTGACACTTTAGATCATATTTTACATCTTTCTAATTGACAGTAAGCCAATTATCTCTTACCACTTTCAAGTTATAGCCTTGGAAATCTGAACTATTTTATTGAAAAAAAATATTTACCACTCTTGACCACTAGGGGGTATGTCGCAGTTCTGCACCATACACACTCAAAGGGTTAAAGAAGAGACGTGTGTGTAAATATGTGTGCGTGTGTATGAGATTACGCGCAAAATAAGTGTATGCATGTTTAGTGGTTTGTCAGGAAACAAACGAAGAGGTAGGCCGGTCACAGCAATTCCCCCCCCACACCCCCGGAAACCCCAAGCAGGCAGAGCAATGCCAACAATCCCCACACAGCATAAATGCCCCGAGGCCAGCAAGCCCCAAGACAGCCAGGCCTCTGTCCCAGGAGGGACGGCCGAGGGAGGATTGGCTGCTGAGTGGCTGGGGCGGTGGGCCCACGGCCCGGGACCGGCCAATCCCCCCCCAGCAGGGCCAACACCAGCCCCTGTGCCCCAGGTGCTGGGAGTGACCCCCTATCCAGGGGAGCCCACACAGCCAAGAGGCACTGCCCCCTCATCCCAGCACCTCCCAACCAGCAGACAAACCCCTTCCCACTCACTCACACCCTCATGCTCTCATACGCACCCACTTGCACCCATACACACTCCTTCACTCTCACTCACCCTCTCCCACACACAATCCCACATTCGCACTCCTGGACCCACCCACTCTTTCCCACTCCTGTACCCAACCAATCTCACTCCCACTCCCACTCACCCTGAGAGTCACCCGCACTCACTTACATTCACCCATACACACACTCTCACTCATTCTCCGACCTACTCACAGCCACTCGTGCTCTCCCCTACACACTCACCCAAACTCATTCACCCTTATTACTTAGGGTGGCCGCGGTGCAGATGCAGTGAGCATGAATGCGCACCAGCACCCGGCAGCAGCCGGGGAGACCGCCGACTCAGGCTAGCAGCCACACCCCTGCCGACCCACCCCAGGGCAGCCACAGCCAAAGAAGCAGACCACCAACCCAACGTCCACCTGAGGGACTGCTCAATGGACCACTGCAAGTGTTCCGAGATGCCACCCAACATGCAATGTACCATACAAAACTGACCCACCATCACCTTCTCCACTCACCACTCCCTCACTCTCGCTTGCTCTCTAGTTCAATCACTCTCTCACTACCTTGCTTGCACCTATTCATTTGCCAGCACCCAGGGATTTTGACATGACGGGCCCCAGGCCTCCCCTGGGCCCCCAGGCCCCCGGCAGAAGGAGGGCAAAAGGGGTGGGGAATAACCCGCCCCCCTCTCCCATGCATGAATCATGATGGGTGTGTGTTAGTTGTGTGATATGATTGCGTGCAGGTGTATGAGCTACCAGAGTGCAGTTAAAATTGGGGGGATGGTGGTTGGAGCACCGCTAGCCTCTGATTTAGGCAGCAGGGCTCCCATCCCCCCAGGCACTCAGTGTCTATAGTGCAATTGAAATTGAGGTGAGGGTGGCCCCTCTCCACGGCAGACAGAGGGATCTTCTTCACTGACACAGTACGGCACACCCCCACCCCAAAACCCTAAGTGTATCCAATAACAGTGTGTTCCACCAAGAATTGGAGGGAGAGGTAAGACTGGGAGGGAGGCGGTCAAAAAGAGAGCACGTCCACCCCCAGAAGCCTTGTTCAGGAGGCCAACCACTGCCCCAGATCCCAACCCAGGGCGAGGGCCCCCAGGCACTTCCAACACCACATGCATGATGGAGCAGCCACACCCACACCCACTCCCACAAATCCTGCACACACGAACACACACAACAGTAATAACAATGATGAACAATGAGCCGGACCCATATAGCACCCCACATGCTAAGCGACACCCCAGACCTCCCACTGCAAGCCCACCAACCACCTACCTAGACACACACCGACAGAGGCAGGCTGTCCTGCAGCCCCAGAGAAAACCGGTATCAATATGGCCACCAACCCGCACCAACGCACCCACCCCGAAGCACACACACCTGGCACCAAGGACACTGGAGGCAATGTGGCAAAGTGCCCCACCCCATGATACAATGGCAGAAAGGCTAGGAAAAGAAGGACCCGATCCACCAACCCACAGGCCACCAGATGGCTCGCCCCACCTCCGCCACCCGAGGTCCCCTGGCCTCCACACACCCTCCACCCCCACACGTCCACCCACAGGTACCCATACCCGTACCCACACACATACACACCCACGCTGATCCTCATGTGTGCACACACACGTACACACACAAAATCACCATCACGCACCCACATCCGTACCCACACACACTCACAAACCCACACTCATGCACACCTGCACACACGCATGCACACACACAATCATACACGTACACACATACATACACACACAAACACAACCACAGGCCCCGGAGAACGGGGGGGCAACCTCCCCGGGACACAGGTACCAGCCCCTGGCGTGCCGCTAGAGCCCTGGGGAGGGCACGACCCTGCAGTGCAGGGATGCGCCCCCCCAGCACCAGGGGCCCAGGGCCAGACCCAGCCCCACCAGGGAGGCAAGACCAGCTGGCCCAGCACCACAGCCCACCCCCCAACCCACTCTGCAGTCCCCCCCCCCAACCCCCCCAGGCCAGACGCACAGCAACCCCAGAACAGGTTCCCCAGACACCAGCCCCAGTGGGTCACAGAAATCCCATATAGTCAGGGTGCAGCCAGCCGCAAGAGGCACCAAGGAGAACAAGCCACTGCCCACCACCCCTAAGGTTATAGAATTAATAAGCGGGGGCAAGATAGAATTGAATTTAGCCAACTGGTTAATAATAATCAGTTGGTCAATAATCGTCAAAGTTATAACAAAGGAGGTTTTTACAGATTGAAATACATCCTTAAAATGGTGTTTACCTTTGGTAATTGATGAAAAAAAAATCACTGTGGAGCAGCTGAAATAAAAATGTTTTAAATCCAGTTTTGTGCTGCTCCCCAGCCTGCGCAACATCACATCACCTTTTTCTTTGTTGTAGCTTAAGTTTTGACTGAAGACTCCTTATTGAATATTCTTACCAGCTGTCAGTAACTCTGATTCTTTTATTGCCTGCAATGTACACAGTGATGGCTAGTTAAAGTGTAAGATGGACATGCACTGCCAGGTGGCTCCTGCGCCCGGCGCTATATAAAGCCAGGTCAGCCATCTTACGGTTTCTTATGTCGCCTGGCTTAGCCACCAACCTGTCAGTAGCTGTCAATGGCTGACAGTGTGTGAAAGCTCAATAAAGCTGTGTTTTCCCAGTTACCTCACCTCGTCTGTCCAGCAGGTAATTTCAGACATAACATTGGCCACGAGAATAAATCATGGAGACATGCATGGTCCTTATTCGCCTGTTACTCGAGGCACCCGGAGAGCCTCTAGTGCTTTGGCCCAGGTGATACCCAGCCTACCAGAACTATGTTGTTGTGTGGGGTCTCCGGGAGTTTGACAAGCAGAGAGCACGGCCACAATTGGTTCACAGTTTGGGCATAGAGGACCAGCGAATCCTGGGAACGCTAGGTGCTGCTGACACCTATGAAGAGGTAGCAGAGCTGTTAGCTAGCCATTTCAAATAATGTGACGGTCCAGAGGATCCGCTTTCGGCAGCGGCACCAGCGGGTAGGTGAACCTGTCTGGCAGTTTGTCACCGATTTGAGGCAGCTTGGTAGTGAGTGCCGTTTCGGAGCACTGGAGGAGAAAGTGATTCATGACCCACGGTGGCTGCACAGTGGCGCAGTGGTTAGGACTGCGGCAGCACAGTTTACCCTTGGCCGGGGGATTGTGGGGGTCATGGGTTTGATCCCAGCCCCTGACCAACAGTGATCTGTGTGGAGTTTGCATGTTCTCCTCGCGTTTGCATGGGTTTACGCCGGGATTTCTCCGGTTTCCTCCCACATGCCAAAAACATGCAGGTTAGGTTAATTGGAGACTCTAAAGTGGCCCTAGGTGTGAATGTGTGTGTGAATGGTTAAGGGATAGCGTCGTATCGTGGCTGCTTCATCCATCCAGGTGGTGGATGACCCTCAATTTCCCCTCCGGGGATCAATAAAGTATACTAAATCTAAAAAAAAAAATAAAAATGACGAGCTAGCAGAGCATTCCTGTCGTGCCACATTACGAGCTAGGCTACTTGCTTCCAAATGAGCTCACGTTAGCCAGAACCATCAAGCTGGCTCTCCAAATGGAAGGTGCAGACAAGCTAGCTCAGGAGCTAACCGGACGCCAGTCACAACAGCCACTTGTCACAGCGGGTGCCGCAGACCTGGAGAGTGAAGGTGGCTGGGACAGAGAGGAGACGGAAGCAGACGCTTCTAGTTACGGGTTGGCCCCAGGAAAATCTCTCTGTATGGGCTGTGGGTCTGCGATGCACCACAAAAAGCTAAGTACTATTCGGCAAGAGGAGCATGTTATAACAGATGTGGTCACCTGAACCATTTTGCCAGGGTCTGCCTTGGATTTAACCTGGTGAGCCCACGGAAGAAATCACTCCGCCTGCAAAAACAACCATCTACACGGTGAGGGCTGAGTAGCTGTCGGATGCTGTGGCAGTAAAGCAGGACAAAATTTGCTCAGGGCCAGTGCAGGAGGGTCTCAGGGCCGACACTTGGGAAATGGTCAAGGGGAGTACTGGGTGTGACGCTGAGGCACCTGCACCGGTGAGTGGCACCAATGGGTTGGCTCCGGATGCCTCTGGGGTTTGGCCGCGAAGAGACGGAGGGTCTGCGGCTACAAAGGTGAATGTTACATCAGCACTAAGAGAGGTCGGGACAAGACCGATGAGTGTGAGGGATCGGTTTGCCCGACAGCAACACCTCAAGCCAAACTGGGCTCCATTGAAGGTCTTGGATTGAGTCCAGGTTCGAGGTGAGGAGAGCCCGTAGCGAAGGTGGGCCAGATGTCAACATCAGGAGCGTCTGCACATAGTGGACAGATTGGACTCAGCGCACTTCAAGCTCTCTGACGGCTCGGTGTGGCAAGCAAGCCAGCTTCGATGTGTCCGGGATGAGGCTCCGGGAAACGAGGCTGGGCGAGAGACGAAGTCAATGATGGGGAGGAGTGGCTTCAGCATCCGGAGGGTCGATCATCGCCACGAGGACTGGCTGTTTCCAGGGGCACATTGGCCGATAGGGTGCCCTGGGCCCCCATACCAGTTATGCCCTTTCTATTGGAACACTTGGGTTGTAAATAGTATATATTGATGTTCTGTGTTGTTGCATTGGTGTTGCTGTTTAAAAAAAAAAAGAGAGAGAATGTTACTTATTGAATGTTGATAAGAATGTTATATAAGAGATTATTTTAGTTTTGTCTGCCTTAGTTTAGGAACACAGCATATAATTTTGGTTACTAAGGGACTTTAATTTACTTTAGCAGGAGGCAGAATAATCCTCCTTGCCATGTGGGCAGGATGGCAGTCCACCCATGCTCCCTATTTTAGGTTTTGTGGTGTGAATGTGTTAGGCCAATTAGAGACATTAGTTTATGTTTGTTAGGGCGTTATTGGGTTCCCAAATTTTGGAGGGTCTTGATTGAGTGAGTGGTTTTGGACCTTTTAAAGGGGGGAGGTGTGTGAATGTTGGATAGTTAAAGTGTAAGATGAACACACACCGCCAGGTGGCGCCTCCACCCCGCGCTATATAAGGCCGGGTTGGCCATCTTACGGTCTCTTGTCTCGCCATGAGCTTAGCCACCAACCTGTCAATAGCTGTCAATAGCTGTCAGTGTGTGAAAGCTCAGTAAAGCTGTGTTTTCCCAGTCACCTTGCCTCGTCTGTCCAGCAGGTAATTTCAGACATAGCACACAGGTTATTTATTTATGACTTGCTCATTCTTTCATCCATCCATCCATTTTCTACCGCTTTTCCGGAGGTCTGGGTCGCGGAGGCAGCAGTTCAAGCAGAGAAGCCCAGACTTCCCTCTCCCCAGCCACCTGCTCCAGCTCTTCAGAGAGAATACCAAGGTGTTCCCAGACAAGCTGGGAGACATAGTCTCTCCACCGAGTCCTGGGTCTGCCCCGGGGTCTCCTCCCAGTGGGACGTGCCTGAAACACCTCAAGTGGGAGGCGTCCAGGAGACTTCCTAATCAGATGCCCATACCACCTCAACTGACTCCTTTCAATGTGGAGGAGCAGCGGTTCTACTCTGAGCCTCTCCCAGATGACTGAACTCCTCACCCTATCTCTGAGGGTGAGTCCAGCAATCCTACGGAGAAAGCTCATTTCAGCCGCTTGTATCCACAATCTCGTTCTTTCAGTCATTACCCAAAGCTCGTGACCATAGGTGAGAGTAGGAACATAGATTGACTACTAAATCGACAGCTTTGCCTTAGAACTAAGGTCCCTCTTCACCACAACAGACCGGTACAATGTCCGCATCACTGCCGATGCTGCTCCAATCCATCTGTCAATCTCTCACTCCATTTTCCCTTCACGTGTGAACAAGAACCCAAGATACTTAAACTCCTCCACTTGGGGCAGGAGCCTGTCCCCAACCCAGAGAGGACAATCCACCTTTTTCCGGCTGAGGACCATGGACTCGGACTTGGAGGTGCTGATTCTCATCCCAGCCGCTTCACACTCAGCGGCAAACCGTCCCAGCAAGAGCTGTAGGTCATTGCTGGATGAAGCCAACAGGACAACATCATCTGCAAACAACAGAGATGAGATCTTGTGGTCACCAAGCATGACACCCTCCATTCCCTGGCTGCACCTATAAATCCTGTCCATAAAAATTATGAACAGGATCGGTGACAAAGGGCAGCCCTGGCGGAGTCCAACTCTCACTGGGAATGACTCCGACCGAGGGTTGGCAATACGAACCAAACTCTCTCAACGGTCGTACAGAGACCGTAACAACAAGCCTGATGCCCCATATTCCCGAAGCACCCCCCCACAAAAAACCATGAGGGACGCGGTCAAATGCCTTCTCCAAGTCCACAAAACAAATGCAAACTGGTTGGGCAAACTCCCACGAACCCTCAAGAATTCTCGAGAGGGTAAAGAGCTGGTCCGATGTGCCATGGCCAGGACAAAAACCACATTGCTCCTCCTGAATCCAAGGTTCGACCACCGGCCAGACTCTCCCCTCCAGTACCTTGGCGTAGACCTTCCCAGGGAAGCTGAGGAGTGTGATCCCTCTAAAGTTGGAGCACACCCTCCGGTCCCCTTTTTTGAAGAGACAAACCACCACCCCAGTTTGCCATGCCAAAGGCACTGCCCCCAACCTCCACGCAATGTTGCAGAGGCGTGTCAACCATGACAGCCCAACAACATCCAGGGCCTTGAGGTACTCAGGGCGAATCTTGTCCACCCCCGGGGCCCGGCCACCAAGGAGATTTTTAACCACCTTGGTGACCTCAGCCCCTGTGATAGGCGAGTCATCCCCCTCGTCCCCAATCCCTGCTTCCTCTGTGGAAGGCGTATCAGTGGGATTGAGGAGATCCTCGAAGTATTCCTTCCACCGCCCGACGATATCCCCAGTCAAAGTCAACAGTGTCCCATCTGCACCATACACAGTTTGGATGGGGAGCTACTTTCCCCTCCTGAGCCGCCGGATAGTTTGCCAGAATCTCTTCGAGGCCAACCGAAAATCTTGTTCCATGGCCTCACCGAACTCCTCCAATACCCGGGTTTTTGCTTCAGCAACCACCCGAGCTGCACTCCGTTTGGCCTGCCAGCACACCTCAGCTGCTTCGGGAGTCCCACAAGCCAACCAAGCTTGATAGGACTCCTTCTTCAGCTTAATGGCCCTCCTCACCACTGGTGTCCACCACTTGGTTCGGGGGTTGCCACCACAAGATGCACCAACCACCTTGCGGCCGCAGCTCTGGGCAGCCGCTTCAACAACAGAGGTGGAGAACATGGTCCATTCAGATTCCATGTCTCAAGACTCCCTCAGAATGTGGTTGAAGTTCTTCCGCAGGTGGGAGTTGAAGACCTCCCGGACAGGGGCCTCAGCCAGACGTTCCCAGCACACCCTCACTATATGTTTGGGTCTACCAGGTCTGAATAGCTTCCTCCCCTGCCATCGGATCCAACTCACCACCAGGTGGTGATCAGTTGACAGCTCTCTACCTCTCTTTACCCGGGTGTCCAAGACATATGGTCGCAGGTCTGATGACACGATAACAAAATTGATCATCGACCTGCAACCTAGGGTGTCCTGGTGCCAGGTGCACATATGGACACCTTATGCTTGAACATGGTGTTCGTTATGGACAAACTGTGGTTAGCACAGAAGTCCAATAACTGAACACCTCTTGGGTTCAGATCGGGCAGGCCGTTCCTCCCAATCACCCCCCTCCAGGTTTCACTGTTGTTGCCCATGTGCGCATTGAAGTCCCCCAGTAGGACAATGGAGTCTCCAAGAGGAGCACCCTCCAGCACCCCAGTCACAGACTCCAAAATGGGTGAGTACTCTGAAACATCATTTGGTGCATAGGCACAAATGATGGTCAGGACCTGTTTCCCAACCCGAAGGCGTAGGGAAGCAACCCTTTCATCCACCGGGGAAAACTCCAATATAGAGGCAGCAAAGTGGGGGGATACAAGAATACCCACCCCTGCTCGTCGCCTCTCGCCCAGGGCAACTCCAGAAAAGGCCAAGCTCCAGCCCCTCTCCAGGAGACTGGTTCCGGACCTGGAGCTGTGTGTTGAGGTGAGGCTGACTATATCTAGCTGGTATCTCTCAACCTCGTACACCAGCTCAGGCTCCTTCCCCACCAGAGAGGTGACATTCCACATACCAAAAGCCAGTTTAGAAAGCTTGGGATCAGTCTGCCAAGGTCTCCGCCTTTGACCGCCACCTAATCCACATAGCACGGACCCCCATGATCTCTTCTGCAGGTGGTGAGCCCACTGGAGGGCGGACCCATGTAACTCCTTTGGGCTGAGCCCGGCCGGGTCCCATGAGTGGAAACCCGGCCACCAGACACTAGCCATCGAGCCCCTCCCCCAGGCCTGGCTCCAGGGTGGGGCCCCGGTAACCCCATACCGGATGGGGTACACTGAATCCTTGATATAGAATTTATCATGAGAGTCTGTTGGATCGTTCTTAGTCTGGCCCTTCACCCACGACCACTTTGTCTTGGGTGACCCTATCAGAGGTAAATTGCCCCGGACAACATAGCTTCTGGGATCACTGGGGCATGCAAACCCCCACCACCACAATAAGGTGATGATCCATGAGGGGGCTCATTCTTTCAATTAAAAAAAAAAATCAAATATACCTATATATTTCTTGGAGGGAGAATATTGCATTTATAGTTGTAGTTTTATAATTAAAAGTCCCTCTGAGCAAAATGTCTACATTTTTTTTTTTAAATGTCATCCATTAGTTACAACAGCAGTTTTCACACCTTCAGTGGTGTGCAGGAGCAGTTGTTTACCTCCGCCAGGAGGTTATGTTTTTGCCGGGGTTTGTCTGTTTGTCTGTCTGTCTGTTGGTTAGCAAGATAACTCAAAAAGTTTTGGACGGATTTCGATGAAACTTTCAGGCGTTGTTGGAAATGGTACAAGGAAGAACTGATTAAATTTTGGGGATGATCCGGATCACCGTCCAGAAGAAAACCGCCATTACGGAAAATGCCATTTTCGTGAATAACTACTGAACCACTAATACTATCATTTTCAATCCAATTGCTAGTCATATGTTTTCATGGTCAAGGAATCTGATTCTGTATTGTTTTTGTCATGATGGATTATAACAGGTCATGAGAGCTGCTCACGAGAGCAAGTTTTTAGCCAAAGTCAAATTCCTTGTATGTGTTGTGCATACTTGGCCAATAAAGCTGATTCTGATTCTGATTCTGATGACTGAATATTTACAGCCCTGTCCATCATCCTGACAGACGGCAATAAATTCTAGCATAGCCTCAGGTGTCACATGACGCCACGTCATCTACAGTCACCATCAGTTGGAGTTCATTTCATCCTGCCGGTTTCCAGAGAATATGGCAATGCCAAGACAACTTCATCTTCTGCAACTTCAAATGGAGCCTGAAGAGGAAGTAGACCATGATGCTATACTGGCTACTTTGCTTCACGTACATCAAGGCCAGTTTAGCAGAAGGCCAAGGCGCTGGTAGGTCCAACCTTGGATTGCGAGATGGCGGTTGTTTGGCCAGATACTCTTCCAAGAGCTGGACAGAGAATGTCAAGGAGACTACATGGCCTTCATCTGGATGGACCGCAATCTCTTTACCGAAATGTTGCAATTTGTCTCACCTCGCGTAACCAAGGGATCAAGGTTAGTATAATGTTTATTTCAATTTGATTTTGGTGTTGTCGTTTTTAGAATTTAGAAAAATATTACAATGACGTACTGTACACTCATAGTAGGTATTATCACTCTAGAGATCCTGGGTACGACCCCAGCCCCTGACCAACAGTGATCTGCGTGGAGTTTGCATGTTCTCCCCGTGTCTGCATGGGTTTACTCTGGGATTTCTCCAGTTTCCTCCCACATGCCAAAAACATGTAAGTTTGGTTAATTGGCATCAAACTGAGGATTCTAAATTGTCCTTAGGTATGACTGTGAGAGTGAATGTTTGTCTGGTGATCTGTCCAGAGTGTACCCTGCCTTTCACCCAAAGATGCTGGGATAGGCTCCACCCCCCCCCCCCGCGACCCAAAAAGGATTAAGCGCAAGAAGATGGATGGATGGATGAAAAGCAAGACATCTGTGTGTGTGTGTCTGTCTGTCTGTGTGTGTGTGTGTGTCACACTTCATAGGACATAATAGGATAGCCCATGATCTTTGTCTGAACATCATAGGACGTCCTATGAACTCAGGCATCATAGGACACATAGACAAATGTGCCTTTTATGATGTCATATAGACCAGTCTTTGAACTCAGGCATCATAGGACACAGACAAATGTGTCTTTATGATGTCACACTCTATAAAAGCAAGAAATCTGTGTGTGTGTGTGTATGTGTGTGTGTGTGTGTGTGTGTGTGTGTGTGTGTGTGTGTGTGTGACATTCATAGGACGGCCTATGATCTCTGCCTGAACATCATAGGACGTCCTATGAACTCTTTTTGCTCAGATCTATTTTCATGATCCTGTTCATGAACTGGAATTACGATGCACCGATCTCTCAACCAGTGGTCTCAATGAAGAAGAAGAAGAAGAAGAAGAAGAAGAAGAAGAAGAAGAAGAAGAAGAAGAAGAAGAAGAAGAAGAAGAAGAAGAAGAAGAAGACCCACCAGATGGAGCGCAATAGAATGATGACAACTGCTGCACGAAGATGAAACACCTGAGGTTCCAGCAGTGCATCGTACCCGTCTGAGACAGGACACCCTTCACCAGCATAGAGTACAACAGACTTTAAAGCACATTTCTAGGACATCATAGGATGGCCTATGATCTCTGCCTCATCATCATAGCGTGTCCTATGAACTCAGGCATCATAGAACGACTCGCCATGCCTACATGATGGCAAATGTGTAACCTTGACGAATGCCAGTCTACACTACAAATGTGTAAAATGCCAAGCAATGTGCTGATTTTCTCCGGGTGCTCCAGTTTCTTGGTTTCTACAGGCATGCACGGGCCTTCCTGAACAGGGTCAAAAGCCACTTTTTCAGGATTGTGCCCATGAACTGGAATTACGACACACCTATCCCTCAACCAGTGGTCTGAACGAAGAAGAAGAAGACCCACCAGATGGAGAGCAATAGAATGAGGAGAACTGCTGCATGTCAGAGAGGATGTCATGAACATGAAACACCTCAGGTTCCAGCAGTATGCCGCAGGCATGACTGTAAACAACACAGCCATCTGAAACAGGAGGAGACCCTTCAGTGGTCTGAACGAAGAAGAAGATGACCCACCAGATGATGTCTATATGATTGCACATAGAGCACATGACTCCCTACAAGACATATTGACGTTTTGCAAGTGACGTCCCGCATCACGTGATTTTTGTTGATACCGCCATATTGGACAGCAACTCGGGCGCTGTGTGAGTGCGTTTCAGCATGGCGTCCACTCAGTCAGATGTGCCGGCTTTGTCCGATGTTGCGCAACAACTAGATAAGTAGACAAGTGGGTGGCGCGTTTTGGAGTCCCATCGGACATTACGTCCGACAGGGGCCCTCAATTTGTTTCCGAACTCTGGTCCGCAGCCTGGGTGTTACAATTCACCGCACAACTGCGTACAAACCACAGTCCAATGGTTTATGCGAGCGTTTTCATAGATCACTGAAAGCAGCGCTCAGGGCTTCACTGACGGATGCAAATTAGGTGGACAGGTTGCCGTGGGTTTTATTGGGGTTGCGCTCTGCGCCGAAAGAGGATCTAGAAGCTTCCTCAGTAGAGCTCGTTTTTACGCAACCACTACGGCTGCCTGGGGAATTTCTACCAGATAATCCCGCTCCGGGCAGATCGTCGTCTCAGCTTTTGCAGCGTAGCGCAAACACAGGCCCACTGCCGGGCCCTGCCCACCACAGTTTTCCGCGTGTTTATGTACCCGATAACCTGATTTATAACCAGGAGTACAGGATTAAAACATGGAGTCATTCAGACTCAAGCTTTACCATTTACCAGTGTTTACAATGATATAACATTACATCTATAGACACTGATACATCAGACATACCCGATATAAAATGTTGATTGCATAGCCGCGAGTAAGGCGATGGGCCACCCACCTCCTGCGACTGTCTTCGTCAGCTGGGAACCGGTAAAACTTCAAGTTGGATCCCTTTTTCTGGCGATTTGTACACCCAAAGGCACAGCAGTGAAACACCATAGTCTAATTCAATGCCAACATAAAATAAAACAAAGATGTAGGTTGAAATCAGGTAAATATATCGAGATCTGGTACACCGCTGAACAGCTGCTGAATGTGCCGTCCACTCGCTTTTGCCATCCAATATGGTGGCGTAAACAAAAGGATGTGACGTCACAGCAAATGGTCTATACAGTATATAGACACAAGTAAGCAACATAACACAGAACAGTGACAGACAGGAGAAGAAGTAACAAGCAGGGGCAAACAGCCCCAGATGGCAGAGCATATTTTGTGTGATTTTTATGTTTTGCTGCATACAAAAGTCATCATATGTGATTGCCGCTTAGTGCTGTGTTGCTATACCAACTGTCCTGTAACTGGCAAGAATTCTATTCCAATGCTTCCAAATGCTCCAATGTTTCCAAAGAGAGAGAAACTTCTACCAAAATTGCTAGGTCTAAAACCTACACATTGTGTCAAGAACCTGGGCGTTCTTTTAGACTCTGACTTTAATTTTATTTCGTACATTAAAAATGTAACAAAAATCGGATTTTACCATCCTAGGAATATAGCCAGAGTCCGCCCTTTTCTCTCTCTTGTCAGCACAAAGGTCTTGATGCATGCTTTTATTACTAGTCGTATAGACTATTGTAATGCCCTGCTCTCTGGTCTTCCTCAGAAAAGAATATCACATCTCCAACTGCTCCAAAATTCAGCAGTACGAGTGTTAATGAGGACCAAGGGGCGCGTGCATATTTCACCAGTTTTAGAATCGCTGCATTGGCTCCCCGTGTGTTTCTGGATTGATTTTAAGGTTCTCTTAGTAGTTTTTAAATGCCTCAGTGGTCTTTGGCCTTTTTATCTATCTGAGTTGCTCTTATCTTATGAGCCCTCGCGAACCCTGAGGTCCTCTGGTACTGGCCTTTTAATGGTTCCCAAAGTCAAGACCAAGACCATTGGTGAAGCTTCTTTTCACTATTATGGTCCTCGTCTGTGGAACAGCCTGCCAGAGAGCCTCAGGGCCGCAGAGTCAATAGATGTTTTTAAGAACAGGCTCAAGACCCACCTTTTTAATTTGGCTTTTAATAAACCTGTTTAACTATTACTGAAGTAGTCATTTATGTTCCATTGTTTTATGTTCTTTTTGGCACCATTTGTTCTTCGATTTTCTCATCTTCTTATTGATGTGTTTAGTTAAGTTTTTTTGGGGTTTTTTTTTTAAGTATGGGTTTCGTAGTTCCTGTTTTTATGAGTTCTTACTTCTTTTTGTACCTTTTTAAATTTTGGCTTTTAACAAAACGTTTAACTATTATTGAAGTAGTCATTTATGTTCCATTGTTTTTACATTCTTAGCTCCATTTGCTTTTAGATTTTCTTATTTTGATGTGTTCTTAGCTCAGTTTCTAAGTCTTTAGTTCCCTTTGCTCTTTTTGTTCTTAGTTTTATTTAGTATTTATGTGTTTTAGCTCCAGTGTTTCCTCAGGATGGTTGCGTCTTCACATCGTGCCTCGGGGCTGAGCAATGTCTCCTTTATTTTATATGTGTGTAAGAGAAGTAGGGGGTGATGTACAGATGTGGACAAAATTGTCGGTACCCCTCTGTTAATGAAAGAAAAACCCACAATGGTCACAGAAATATCTTGGATCTGACAAAAGTGGTAATGAATAAAAATTCTATGAAAATTAACCAATGAAAGTCAGACAATGTTTTTGAATTGTGGTTCAACAGAATTATTTTAACTCCTTGCACTCTGGTCAGTTTCCCTAAAAATGCCTAAAAATAACATACCCAAAGTAAATCAAAAGCTGTTCTTCAACCCTTTGCAGCATCTTCATGGGGTTGGTCTCATTTAAAAGAAAACACTTTGAATTTTTTGGCAAAACAGTCATAATCTCTCTAAGTGCTCCTGCCACTGAGTAACAGTCATCTAGACATACTGAATCTGAAGAAAATAAAGTTTGCCTGGGTGTTTTTTTAGATACAAATGCTTGCAAATAACACACAGCTGTCAGATACTGGCTGGAAAATGCAACAGAAATGTAGAACCAAGTGTTATCAAGCTGAGGTCAAAATTTTGTAACAATACCACAAAAAAGGAATATATTACACAACTTTTTTCTCAGGTTGTTCCCAGGCATTTTTGAACTGTGCCAAATTGTGCCAAATGGCACAGTTTGGAAAAATGTCTATAACTTTTGAATGCTTCAACATAGAAGCTTCATCTTGGGCTCTAATGAAAGGTGACACTCAGGGCTGTGTGTGTGTGTGTGTGGGGGGGGGGGTTGTTTATTCATTCATGAATGAATGAATGAACAAACAAGCCCCCCATACACAAAGAAACATGCCACGTAAAAAATGTGTGGCCTTTTTTTTTTTTTTTACAAGAAAACAACCTACAGTGCAATAAAAAATTATACTAAAATATCTGCAATGTAGAAGATAACAACTCCCCCCCCCCCCCAATACAGAGGAGCTCGGCACACAAAAAGCGGTCCGTCAACGGTCCGTCATGTGGCCATGATGCACCGTTGTAATTACCGATCGGTCAAAAGTCATTTTTATTACTGTTTTCTTTGATAAAGAATAATTTAGCTTACAACACTTACCTGTCCACAACAGCAGTGTCGTTGGCGAACATCTGTTCCACATTGTCAGACGAACATGAAGCTGGTCCGCTTGTTACGGACTCGTGTTTCTGGTCACCCGACCCAGTCAAACCATCTCCGCTTCCATGATTGCGGTTTTGGCGAATGATTTTTCAAAACAAATAAGAACAGTAGTAATAAAAAAAGACTGGCTAACGCTACCGTTACACACAGGTCTCAATGTGTGTCACCCAGTGGCTTAGACAAAACAGATTTTACGCACGGGACACACACGTTTCAATCGTCGAACCTCTCTGCTTCAATTGGCTCGTTGTATTCGCGGTCGTTGGTAGGCAGGTCCTTCTTGTTAGGTTTTCAGTCATTGGTTCTTCAAGGTTTCAGAAACCCAATTCAAGGCTCTTATTAGTCGAATGAGAGGTCAATCAAATCTAAACCAATCAAAACACTCCTTTGGCTTTCTGTTCACGGCTGTGTCTGTACTGGAAGAACGGAAATGCAGCTTTTTTTTTTTTCAGTGCACACTGAGATGCACAGTGCACACTGAGATGCACTAGGACGCAGAGACGTGACCGCCCGCGGTATCCTGGAGTGCAACAGGTTAAAAAACAAACTCATGAAACGGGCCTGGACAAAAATGATGGTACCCCTAGAAAAGATTGAAAATAATGTGACCATAGGGACATGTTCAACCAAGATGTGTCCTCTAATTAACATCACAGGTGTCTACAAACTTGTAATCAGTCAGTCGGCCTATTTAAAGGGTGACAAGTAGTCACTGTCCTGTTTGGTGACGTGGTGTGTACAACACTAAACATGGACCAGAGGAAGCAAAGGAGGGAGTTGTCTCAGGAGATTAGAAAGAAAATTATAGACAAGCACGTTAAAGGTAAAGGCTATAAGACCATCTCCAAGCAGCTTGATGTTCCTGTGACTATAGTTGCACATATTATTCAGAAATTTAAGATCCACGGGACTGTAGCCAACCTCCCTGGACGTGGCTGCAGGAGGAAACTTGATGAAAAATGGAAGAGACGGATAATACGAATGGTAACAAAAGAGCCCAGAACAACCTCTAAACACATTCATGGTGAACTCCAAGGTCAAGGTACATCAGTGTCAGATCGCACCATCCGTCGTTGTTTGAGCCAAAGTGGACTTCATTGGAGACGATCAAGGAGGACACCACTGTTGAAAACAAATCATAAAAAAGCCAGACTGGAATTTGCCAAACTGCATGTTGACAAGCCACAAAGCTTCTGGAAGAATGTCCTACAGACAGATGAGACAAAACTGGAACTTTTAGGCAAGGCACATCAGCTGAATGTTCACAGACGCAAAAATGAAGCATAACAAGAAAAGAACACTGTCCCTACTGTGAAACATGGAGGAGGTTCTGTTATGTTGTGGGGCTGCTTTGCTGCATCTGGCACAGGATGTTTTGAATCTGTGCAGGGTACAATGAAATCTCAAGACTATCAAGGTATTCTAGAGAGAAATGTGCTGCCCAGTGTCAGACAGCTTGGTCTCAGTTGCAGGTCATGGGTCTTGCAACAGAATAATGACCCAAAACACACAGCTAAACACCCAATAATGGCTAAGAGTGAAACATTGGACTATTCTAAAGTGGCCTTCTATGAGCCCTGATCCCACGGGAGCCCACGGTCCCGTGCAGAACCTCTCTCCATCTCCCCCCTCCTCCTCCCCAGGGGGCACCAGGACCCTCCCTCACTTCACAGTGACTACAGATCAGGTGGAGAAACAGCTGGAGAGACTCCATCAGCGGAAGGCTTCGGGCCCTGATGGCATCTCCGCAAGGACCCTGAGGACCTGTGCCAACCAACTAGCTCTGGTACTGAAACACCTGTACAACCTGAGCCTGAGTCTGGAGAGAGTACCGGTGCTGTGGAAGACATCTTGCCTTGTTCCTGTCCCCAAGAAGTCATCTCCATCGGATCTGAATGACTACCGACCAGTTGCCCTCACATCTCATGTGATGAAGGTCCTGTAGAGACTGGTCTTAGCCCACCTGAGGCCGCAGGTGAAGACGTGGCTGGACCCTCTGCAGTTTGCATATCAGCCCCATTTAGGAGTTGAAGATGCTGTCATCTACCTGCTGCAATGAGCCCATCTGCACCTGGATGGTGGAGGAGATACTGTGAGAATCACTTTTTTTGATTTCTCCAGTGCCTTTAACACCATCCAGCCACTGCTGCTGGGCGAGAAGCTGCGGGTGATGGGGGTTGACAGCTCTGTGATCTCCTAGATTACCGACTACCTGACAGGCAGACCACAGTTTGTCAGGCTGGGCAGTGTCTTGCTTGGAGTGGTGGCTAGTGATTCAGGAGCGCCACAGGGGACTGTGCTCTCTCCTTTTCTTTTTACCTTATACACCACGGACTTTCAGTACAACACTGAGTCATGCCACCTGCAAAAATTCTCTGATGACTCAGCTGTTGTGGGGTGTATAAGAGGAAGAGAGGAGGGGGAGTACAGGGCACTGGTAGACAGATTTGTGGAGTGGACGGAGCAGAATCACATGAGGTTGAATGTCAGCAAGACCAGGGAGATGGTGAATGACTTCAGGAAGAGGAAGGCTCCTTTTCAGCCACTGCAGATTAGGGGGGAGGATGTGGGAGTGGTTGAGGACTACAAATATCTGGGTGTCAGGATCAGCAGCGGGTTGGACTGGAGATCCAACACCGATGCTGCGCACAAGAAGGGGATAAGCAGACTCTACTTCTTGAGAAAGCTGAGATCCTTCAACGTGTGCAGCAGGATGCTGGAGCTTTTCTATCAGACTGTTGTCGCCAGCGCCATCTTCTTTGCTGCGGTCTGTTGGGGTAGCAGTATCAGGGCCAGAGATACCAACAGACTAGACAAGATTATCAAGAGGGCTGGCTCTGTAATTGGTCTCAGACCGGAGACCTTTGAGACAGTGGTGGAGAGGAGAACACTAAATAAACTGCGATCCATCATGGACAATCCTGATCACCCCCTCCACCACACATTAGATAGACAGCGAAGCACTTTCTCCAGTAGACTACTACAGCTTTGTTGTCGAACGGCCAGGTACAGGAAATCTTTCCTGCCACATGCAATTTCACTGTACAATAACTCACTATGATGTTGTATTCTGGTCATAGCTATGCTGCCACACTGCATCTTACAAACTAACTGGTACATCACTTTTCACTCTGCTCCTGATAGTCCTTCTTTGTGCAATGGGATGATTCATGTGTTTATACGGGTCATCATATATTAAGCTATGATGTATATAGGTTCTATAGTCATGTTAGTTTTTACTTTCCATGGGTAATCCCTTTGTCTGTCGTGTGTGTTTCTGTTGTTTGGCTGTCAACTGTCATGTTGCTGTTACACTGTAATTTCCCAGTTTGGGATCAATAAAGTACATCTGTCTATTTAAATCCTATTGAACATCTGTGGAAGGAGCTGAAACATGCCGTCTGGAGAAGGCACCCTTCAAACCTGTGACAACTGGAGCAGTTTGCTCATGAAGAGTGGGCCAAAATACTTGCTGAGAGGTGCAGAAGTCTCATTGACAGTTACAGAAATCATTTGATTGCAGTGATTGCCTCAAAAGGTTGTGCAACAAAATATTAAGTTAAGGGTACCATCATTTTTGTCCAGGTCTGTTTCATGAGTTTGTTTTTTAAAATAATTCTGTTGAACCACAATTCAAAAGCATCAGCTTATTTTCGTTGGTTAATTTTCATAGAATTTTTATTTCTTACCACTTTTGTCAGATTCAAGTTATTTCTGTGACCATTGTGGGTTTTTCTTTCATTAACAGAGGGGTACCAACAATTTTGTCCATGTGTGTATGTGCCTGTGTGTGTTGTGTTTGTGGGTATGTTTATGGGAGGGTTGGAAGGGGTGGGGCTGTATCATTTAAAATATGTAAATAAATGTGTCTATTGTTTTTATCTATGTAAAGCACTTTGCACAGCATCTAATGTTTTAAAAATGCAATACAAATAAAGTTTGATTGATTGATTAAATGCATCCCCTCTACAGGCATGCACAGGTTTCTCCAGGCATGCACGGGTATGCACTAGTATGTTATAGAATTTTAACACCTTATAATACATATAGTGGTAATGGTAATACCATGATTTTTCTTCCCCAGGGGCCTTAAAAATCATACATCTAACTTGCGGGTGAAGCACATCACACGTGTGACCTTTTGCTCACAGAGAATTTGTGAAGTTTGTTGGACACGTCCAACATCCTCTGTACATGCTTATGTGCTCTAAACATATGCAAGAAACACTTGTGTGGCACATGACATTTGGCCCAAAATCAGCAAACATACAGGCCGTAGCAGCGTGTACAGCCTGTTGTTACCGAGGCTTTGGTCAAAAGCAGCAAACAATCACTGCAAGTATTTGACTCACACAAAACTATGCAAGATTATAGAATCACAAGCTTTTAATATTTTGCTAGTCACTTTAATAGCTTATTTGTGTTTATTTTCCATTTAGCACTCTCAGCACAAATGACTCTGTTCTGGTGGAAAGATCCAGTCAATTAGCTCAGATTGCAGAGAGAAAACAATGGCCTTTAATCACTGCACAATGTACTGTGACTATTTACAGGTCCTGAGGTTATGTTTGTAATACAGACAGAAGGGGTCCTTTCCAAGTCTAATGTGTTACGTTTGTTTGTTGAAAAAATTATCTGTTGTCATTTTCCCCCACATCTGTTACTGTAATTAATAAGGTGGCACAAGGACAAAATCTGATGTGCTAGAGCAAACAGTGGAAGTATAGTCACCATTTAAAAAATAATCCAGTTCAGTGCCTTTATTTGAAAATAAGAACATCCATTCTAAGACCTTTACTCATTATTTCAGATGTCTTTAGTTGTCCTGTTGTGCTCTGATAAAACAGCTCCCATAAATCAGCCTCTCTGTGCTTACAAAATGAGCTCTTGTAGAAAATGTACAAGCAGCTTAAAAAGTGTTGTCCCAGACTTTGTACAGTTGTTTTACTGACCCTGCATTCATAATAAACATGTAAACCTGAGTTAATAGTCTTAGAATATTTGTACCATACATTAAGTATAAAGAGCAAATCACAGGTTAACCACCCCATAATTGATACATTGAAGAACGACTCAGCATACAGATATTGCAAAAAATGGTTGTGTTAGCCTTAGAACAACTATTAAAGCCATTTTTTCCAGCAATTTGTCAACCCCTCCTTAAAAACAGCGATCTGACATCATCAGAGAGAGCTACAGACCACCCAGTCACTCTCAGTAATGGGAAATATGCAGTGGTTTAGCCTCTGAAAAGGTGGAAAATATACTGCAAGTCTGTATTCATATGAGGGACCACAGCCATATAATTACGAACCTGTTAGTAATCATAAAGACAAGGAGCAGATGAGGATTAGGAGAAATGACACTCAGTGGTGTGCTGGAATTTTCCTCTGTCTTAATGGATAGAGTTGCAAAAATTTTAATCTAAACAAATTATTGTCACACATCATTCTAGTTTGATGAGACATTATGTAGTTTTTTCCCCTTTTATTCATGTTTTTATTTTAATCACCACCTTACAGGAGAGGCATAGCCTATATGGTAAATGGCTTTCACTTATATAGCGCTTGGACTAGTCGACTAGTAGACCAGTCTATTTGGGTAGGAGTCTATCAGTGTGGCACATTGATGTGACAATATCTGCCCACTCTTCATTGCAAAAAAATGCTCCAAATCTGTCAGATTGCGAGGGCATCTCCTGTGCACAGCCCTCTTCAGATCACCCCACAGATGTTCGATTGGATTCAGGTCTAGACTCTGGATGGGCCATTCCAAAACCTTAA
This sequence comes from Pholidichthys leucotaenia, assembly GCA_020510985.1. NCBI lineage: Eukaryota > Metazoa > Chordata > Actinopteri > Cichliformes > Pholidichthyidae > Pholidichthys > Pholidichthys leucotaenia. The sequence continues at coordinate 268,957,837 of CM035849.1, forward strand.
TCTTCTTCTGGTGAAGCCATTCTTTTGTTGATTTGGATGTGTGCTATGGGTCATTGTTGTGTTGAAAGATGAAGTTCCTCTTCATCTTCAGCTTTCTAGCAGAAGCCTGAAGGTTTTGTGCCAACACTGACTGGTATTTGGAACTGTCCATATTTCCCTCCACCTTGACTAAGGCCCCAGTTCCAGCTGAAGAAAAACAGCCCCAAAGCATGATGCTGCCACCACAATGCTTCACTGTAGGTATGGTGTTCTTTTGGTGATGAGCAGTGTTGTGTTTTGTGCTAAATATACCTTTTGGAATTATGGCCAAAAAGTTCAACTTTGGTTTCTTCAGACCAAAATACATTTTCCCACATGTGTTTGGGAGATTTCAAATGTGTTTTTGCAAAATGTAGCTGGGCTTGGATGTTTTTCTTCCTACAAAAAGGCGTCCATCTTGCCACCCTACCCCATGACCCAGACATATGAAGAAGACAGGAGATTGTTGTCACATGTACTATGTAGTGAAATTAAGGGGTTTTATAGGTAATTTAATGTTGGTACATGTATTAATGTAAATATGAATGTGAGTAGGAATGAAAATTTACTTTCATCACACTCAGTTCCTCATTAGGGCACCATCCACATTTTATAGAGGTGGAAACTCTTATGAACAAAGACTTAAGCTTAAGAATTTAGCAATTGGTAAGTTAAGCCTTAGTTAATAATTCTATTGACAATATTTGATCAGTCTCATAATAAACCCTTGCATGAGTTCTGGTCTCTGATGAACAAGAAGATGGACATGAAATCAAGCAATAACTCCCATATGCCTTTCAATGATTTAATAAGAAATGTCAGAATAGGTTAACATATGTGGATAACTTTAAAACAGAGAATTCACATGTATCATGGGCATCATAGACTATTACTGAGTTACTTATGAATCAAGCATTTGTGGAACCAAATGAAGCAAAGTTTAATTTGTCAGCATACTGGAAATGGGAAAACCATAAAATAGCATTGGTTAAGAAAAGTGGATTCAATTTTATGAAGAAAATGATGAGTATTTATAAAAATGGAAAATTTGTATTACTCTGAAAAAGAACGTAGATTAATGAAAGAACAACATGCATTTTGATTCTCTGATAGGGGTTTGCATGAAATTAAGTTAAAAGAACTTATACCTGGAATATTCTGAAGAATTAAGGTAAATTAACAACAGACCGTCAGCCAAGCAGAATCATTGCGTCCCAGTGGGTAGCAGGCGGGTCCACTGGATTCTGTTTCACTGGACCAGTGGGGGTCTGTGGGGAGGCTGGCAGACAGGCTCTTTACCACTTATGGCCTAACTCCCAGGATCACAACAGCTGGTCTCCAGCAAGCTGGGCGAGGTCTTCTCTGATGCACTGAAGAAGGAATTAGTTTACTGTGCAAAGTCCATTCAGGAAGTCAGAATGAAATAAAACATGCCACAAATTTATGTGTTGGTGGTTTAAATGAGTTGGTTTAAGCTTAGAAAAAAAAAAGGTCTTCTTGCACAGTGATTTAAGGAAAAAGATTAAAATAAGAAAAATGAATTTTAAAGAAAAGAAACAGGATCTTCACAGAGTCTGGGAGACCCTGAGCCTACTTAAAGATAGGGAAAAAAAATGGGAGAGAAGAGACGTCTGCTTGCAGCTTGACCAACGCCCCAAGACTGACTGAACAAAGAGCAATAAAACTTAAGTTTTCTCTAGTGTTGCAGGGTGGTCCAAAACTTCCTGAGACCTGAGCTGTCCCAATTATATTTGAGCTTTGTTCAACAAAGGTAATAAACTCAACCTAAAATGGAAAATGCAATGAAGCTTTGAACTCTATTGGCAGTTAAAGTGCAGCTATGGTCCCCTAAAGAAAGAGGAGGGGGAGAGACATTTGATCTGTGAGTGAAATCCTCCTCAAGTATATTGCTGAATAAAACATAAATCCCTTAATCTCTAGTGACTAAGATTTTCTGCTTAATTATAAGAGAGCATAAAATGCATCTACCTTGTAACTGCAATTAATTTGTGATAGTAAGCATGCGAACATTAATTTCTTCTTGAAAATCGCAGCACATATCAAGTTATATCAAATCATTTCAATAATAGAATTTGAAACCCATATTGTCCATCCCAGAGTTCAACCAGGTCTATGTTGGCAGATACTGTCTTAAGAGAAAGAATATGAGTTAGTTCATAGTCCATAAGGCAGGGGTTTTCAACCTTGGGGTTGCGACCCCACGTGGGGTCGCGTAGAATTCAAATGGGGTCGCCTGAAATGTCTAATAATTGATAAAAAAAAATTCCTGATAAAATTTTTTTTCAACTAATTATTATTCTTTTAAAAATTTTGATTAAAGCTCCACACACACTCTTAAAGAACTATATTCTTTCACTTTCAATATAAATCAGTTCAAATAAAATGTAATATATAAAAATATCGGAGCCGGCACATCTTGATTGACGGCGGCGATCACGTGACCCCTATTTGAGTTCCCGCTCACTGTGTAAACACAACCTAGTCAGTAGGGAAAAATGGAGAGATTTCTTCGTCCGCCTGCCCCTGTGAAGACAGTTCCAGGAGGAAAAAGACAGAGAAAATATGACGAAAGCTACCTGAAATATGGATTTACGAGTGTCATTGAACACAATGACGAGAGGCCAAAGTGTTTGCTGTGTGATAGTGTCCTGTCTGAGGACAGCATGAAACCCAACAAACTCAAAAGGCATTTTGAGACAACACACAGAGAACATGTCGGCAAGCCGATATCTTTTTTCGAAAATAAATACGCCGAGTTGAACAAGCAGCGAGTGTACTTTAAAAAAGCTGTGACTGTTTGCAAAACTATGCGTCGACATGGGCTCTGAATATGAAAATTTACTGTTTCACACAGAGGCACGGTGGTTGTCCAGAGGTAAGGTGTTGGAGCGGGTTTTCAAGCTGAGAAACGAACTGTTGGCATTTTCCATGGATGTGGAAAAAACTGATTTTGTCGACTTTCTGTGTGACCAGCAGAAAATGTGCCTCCTTGCATATGTAATGGACATCTTTGGAAAACTAAACGAACTTAACACAAGCATGCAGGGGAAAAACAAGAATGTCATGCAGATGAGTGATCGTTTTGATGGATTCAGGGGAAAGTTCACATACTGGAGAGAAAGCCTTTTAAAGGCAAACTTCACCCCTTTCCCCAAGCTGAGTCAGTTTTTAAAAGACAACAGCATCAATAAGTGCTGCACAAAGGAGATGTGCAGCCACCTGAAATGCCTGGAAGAGCACTTCTCCACTTATTTTCCAGATGTGAATATGTCAAAGTTTGACTGGGTGAGGGACCCATTTCACTGTGATGCAGGCGCAGTGGACCTACCTGCCACCGCTGTTGAACAGCTGATTGAACTGTCATGTGACAAAACGCATCAGGGAATACATTTGCGAGTGGCCGTGGACGAATTCTGGTTTGGAGCAAGAGATGAGTACCCAGAGATCTCACTGTGTGCTTTAAAAATGTTGGTTCCTTTTGGAAGCACATATTTGTGTGAAGCTGGATTCAGTGCCCTTGTGTGTATGAAGTCAAAGTACCGTTCCCGACTGGATGTTACGTCAGAGATGAGATGCACTGTGTCTACTACAGCACCCAACTTTGAAAAGCTGCAGCGAGGTGTGCAGGCTCAGCCATCCTATTAAATGTGGTGAGTTGAGAGGATAATAATATATAAAAGACATGATTGAAGCTGAAACTGAAGCACTATGATACTGTCCATCTTTCAAATGTTCACTGTGGCCAGTTTAAGATGCTGCAGCTTTTTTTTTTCCACAGTTCATTGTTTGAGAAATTGTTTGCTCAGTATTAATTTTAAGCCTTTTAAATACAAGTTGCACTAACTGTACATCCTGATCAGAGAAAATAAAATGACACTTTGTGCACTAATCTGGCTACTCTGTATTTGTAAGACAGTATAACAAACATGATCAAAAAATAATTATAGCAAAAAAAATGTGTCTGGGGTTGCGAGATATTTGTGATGTCAAAATGGGGTCACGACCCAAAAAAGGTTGGGAACCCCTGCCATAAGGCATAAATTCCACTGCAAAGGAAAAAGTTAAATATTCCTGATTTGTCCACCAGATGGCACTGTGAAACTATCTGGTTGTTTACTGGAAAGCAGTCCTTGCTTCCCCATTTGGTTTATGTCGACCATAAATCCGTCAATTAGAACATTCCTTTACCAAAGAGAAGAAAAGGGAGGATGACTAGTCCTGGAGAAGGGATTAACTTCCACTTTATGGCTCATGGATCATGTTACAGCTGTGGTCCCTGGGTGAGAGGAGAGGTCTCATAATCCAGACTTTTGAGTTGAAACAATTTCCTTCAGCAAAGAATGATTTTAGAAATTGGAACTCAAGGTCACGCTACAACTAAACAGCCAGTACTTGCCAGAAATTTCTGCAGCTCCTTCAATGTTGCTGTTGGCTTCTTGGCAGCCTGCCTGACTAGTTTTCTTATTGTCTTTTCATCAATTTTGGAGGGAAGTCCAGTTCTTGGTAATGTCACTGTTGTGCCATATTTTCTCCACCTGATGACTGTCTTCACTGTGTTCCATGGTATATTTCATGCCTTGGAAATTCTTTTGTACCCTTCTCCTGACTGATACCTTTGAACAATGAGATCCCTCTGACGCTTTGGAAGCTCTCTGCGGCCCATGGCTTGTGCTGTAAGATGTGAGTACAAAAATGTCAGGAAAAGCCTACTAGAACAGCTGAACTTTATTTGGGGTCAATCAGAGGCACTTTAAATGGTGACAGGTGTGTGCTGACTCCCATTGAACATCAGTTTGAATGTGACTGGTTAATTCTGAACACAGCCACATCCCCAGTTATAACAGGGTGTGCATATTTATGCAACCAGGTTATTTTAAGTTTGTTATTTTTTATTTTATTTTTCCCCTTAAAAGCGTTCAGCTTGTTTTTCATTTGGGTTGGACAGGTTATAGTTCACATTAATGGTGGAAACAGTTTTGAAATTATTAATCTTGGTCTCATTTTATTTACATCACAAAAACCTGGCATTTAAACAGGGGTGTGGAGACTTTTTATATCCACTGTATAGCCAATATATGTGTTTGTCTCTGACAGGCCCTTAGAATCGAGGGTGAGTACTAGTTGTACAGTCACACAGTGGCACCATCAAATAATGTAACATCACACAGTGGAACCATTCAATAGGTAGCCTCATATGGATTGCAACATTAAATATGCAGCATTAAGGCTATAATTATATTTTTGTATTTTGTATACTTTATTAATCCCCATAGGGAAATTCAGGGCATCCACCTAGATGGATGAGACAGCCACGGTACAGTGCCAATGTAACCCAGCTGAGAAAATGACCCTTTTTCTCAGATTCCATTTGTATTAATGAAAGTGTGTGATTTTATTTTGAAAACCAACTATCTTGGGGAAGAGGAAGTGCGATCCTCGTCATCCAACTTTTGAATTTCCGGTTCATGGTCACGTTGGGTGATCTGGGTCTTTCCATTCGTTAAGAGCGATATTAGCCCCGCCTTCTGAGTAGAGGCAGCCAGCACGCACTCGGAATTTAGTCTTTAACGATACGAGCGCGGACGAGGGAGGTTGTGAAGCAGAAGGTTTTTGGTTGGCAACCAGAAAAAACCTAGCCTGTACGACAGTAATGGTATTATTGTTTACAGCTAAAGTAATTCGTCTTCCAATCCCTTCTTATATAACACCATAGCTTAGTGTTTAAATTCTTCACTCATATTACTATTATCACAATCCAGCAATATAGTAATATCTTACATTTTACATGCATGTGTTCTTTTTCTCACAATCTCTCTGGTAGCACATGAAATACCCTTTTTTCATGTAACCAATTAAATGAATTCCTCTGTTTATCTCTACATCACTTAATCATGAAATTATGATTAATCCCTTTCAACCTTGTCTTTGTAAATCATGAAATGAAATACTATCACATAACCAGGGAATATACCGTCCTATTACTTCCAATATTCCCTTTTAAAATCAGTAAAACCCTGTCTGAGCTACTGGGTTTAGCATAACCTATGGATTTACATAGTAGACCAACACCATGTGCTTTTAGCATCAACTACACATTACATTCGACAGAAATAGTGCATTTGAACTAAAAGTACTTCAGCATACTGTTGGGAACTGAAATCACATTTAGGAAACCACACAGACACAAAGACAGCCTTTTCCATTGCTTTTAAACAGAAAAAAAATCCACTCGCGACTAGCATTAGCATAGCGCTAACATTAGCATAACATTAGCATGTATCTGACTCACCAAGATGAGGTTTCAGTGTGAATACAGCAAAGGACACAGCCACAATGCCCCTCACGCTCGTGCTCCCGTCAACTTAGGATAATAAACGTTGCAAATTTGCATTTGGAGAGTGTTTAGATCCATTTATAGCATCTTTCTGAATGAAACTCACCAAGAAGAGGTATCTGTGTGAATCGCTTCACAACCTCCCTCGTCCGCGCTCGTGTCGTTAAAGACTGAATTCCGAGTGCGTGGTGGCTGCCTCTACTCGGAAGGTGGGGCTAATATCGCTCTTAACGAATGGAAAGACTCAGATCACCCAACGTGACCATGAATCGGAAATTCAAAAGTTGGATGACGAGGATCGCACTTCCTCTTCCCCAAGATAGTCGGTTTTCAAACTAAAATCACACACTTTCATTAATACAAATGAAATCTGAGAAAAAGGGTCATTTTCTCAGCTGGGTTACACCAATCCCTTCATCATTCACAACTAGGGCCACTTTAGAGTCTCTAATTAATCTAACTTGCATGTTTTTGGCCTGTGGGAGGAAACTGGAGTAACCAGGGTAAACCCACGCAGACACGGGGAGAACATGCAAACCCCACACAGAAGGGTCACTGATGGTCAGGGGGTGGGATCGAACCCACGATATTCTGGGGTGGACTCGATCCCGCAACCTTCTTACAATGCTGCCACAGTGCTAACCACAGCGCCACCAAGGAATTATTAACCCTATGAGTGTGTATGTTGTCGAACTGCAACATAACCCCTAGTGGTCAAGAGTAGTAAATATTTTTTGTTAACAAAATAGTTCAGATTTGCAAGGCTATAACTTGAAAGTGGTAAGAGATGATGGCTTACTGTCAATTAGAAATATGTAAAATATGAGCCAAAGTTTCAGATAGGAATAAATTGTCATAAGCTCTCGGTGCACCTCTCCAATGTGCACGGCGAGGGGAGAAAGGATGAGGATTTATGCGCTGGGATTTACACCACACACATTTATTAAACACCAAGGTGCTAACACACAGACATACAGTTATAGTTTCCTCAGAAGCTAACGGTGTCCAACTGGACGCTCAACAGTCAACAGGGGAAAGACACTGGGGAAGAAACACATGCAGTGATCAATAACTGAGCTGGAGCGGTCCAGTAGTCTGAATAGGTCCCGAGGGAAACAGTCCTTGCTTGACGTGACTCCACGCAAACCGTCAATGAAGTCCACAAAGTCCAATGACCCAGCAATGCATGACTGGAGACAAGCTCCTAAAGAACATGCATTGCTGGTTTGACAAATAGGCATACGGGAGTGGGAACAGCTGGTAGCAATAGAGAGGGGGCGTGGTCCGACCGGCAGATAGTTAGACAGCACTCACTCCAGCGTGAGCACAAGAGGCTGCCTCCCCACTGCTGGCCAGAAGGCAGTGGCTATGGGTACAGCAAAGCACACAGAAATACATACTAACATACATACAATGTGGCACGTACCCATAGAGCGGCCAGGACCGAGCCAGGGGAAACCAAGCCGGCTCAGTTCCTGACATAAATTTATGCATCTAATTTGCATAATGTCGCGGCACCTCTTTAAATTCCATAACTCAGTCAAAACTGGTCTTTGGATGTATTTACACAAAGAATGGTTTAGTCTTTTGACACTGTTTTTTGTACAGAGGTACCTCATCATCTTTTCTTCAAAGTTTATGAACAAGAAATCGGTACATTTAAAAAAAAAAAATCAGAAATAAGTCACTTACTGTTGTACAGTGTGTCGACAAAGGGGGGCTGGTGGGGTCGCTGCATTTTCACCCATTATGGTCCTTATTTTGCATTCTGTCGGTAATATAAAATCTCTGCCACATCTACAAAGTCTTATGATTATCCCACATAAATTTTGCTTGTATCCCGCGGCTATTTTCCGCATACAAAGCCGACAAAACGTGGCGGTGACCGATCGCGGACATATTGGTTTCTGTACTAACTGCTACAAGCAAGAAAAGAAAATGAGTTCTTCTTTGGTGTATTACTTGTCATCCACTGAGTCCTCCAACCAATGTTTGCCACCTTTTGAAACTGGCAAATCAGTAAATTCAGTACAAATTCCCAATGCAGTCGATCATGTCAGAGTGAGAAGGCAGGCGCAGTGCCGTGCTCTGCCACTAGGTGCACGAAAATTTTTACACTCAAAGGGTTAATAATCATTGCATTACCCCATTCTAACATGAGGGGGGCACCACTTGCAGTTTATCTGGAGGTGCGAGAACTCCATGGATAGATACTTGCCTTGAGAATTTGGCAATCAGTAAACAAAGTTTAATTATTAGTTTAATTGACAATTATTTGATTACAATTATTTGTCTCATAATCTGTGCATCAGTCCTTGACACTGAGTGATTCTGCATCTGGACAAAGGAACCAAAGGATAAAGTGACACAAACATCTGTGGAGCTTGTAAAATGAAGAGATAACCAGAGGTGACAATAACAGTGGTAATTTAGCATATATGAAGAAAGAGCAATATTTATATATTTACAGGTCTTACATAAATACGGCTGGAATATGATTGTGTATCTGAATGGAGAATTAGTGAAACAACCATAGAATCACTGAGTATAACGCAAGGCTAACGAAAAAGGAATTTGGGAAAAATGTTCTGAAAAAGAAACGGATTAACTTTACATTGTGGAGAGGGTGAAAAGGTGAGGCTGAGTTTATTTCTCAAATCAGATTTATTCACTTGTCTCCAACATCCTCCAAACAGAAAAAGAGACACATCCTCCCACATCTGTCCTTTTTATACCTGAGACATCAAAGTACAGAGTCACATTGTCTTTAAATCCCAAGACACAATACATCATCCTCCAGGTCTTCTCCCCTCCACCTAAAACCACTGGTGGTCAGGAAATCTCTCAAGGCCATCTCTAAAGATCACATTTCGCACCCTCCTGTTATCCCCAGGAGACCCAGACCTATTGTTCATTCTGAGACGTGAAGCAAGAGTAATATACATATGCAGTCTAAGCAACTCACATATGTGTACCACAACATAATACTAAAAAAGGAACAGCAGTTAAAGAAAAGTTTATGGCCAATGTAAGCACAAGTTTATCTCTGAAAATACTACTCCTGGGCTGTCTTAATCCTATGAAAGTGGTAGAGGACTTCCTCTCCTGTTGAAACTTCTTAAGCTTCTTAAGGGACTCAGAACCGACCAGAGCAAGAAAGTCACACCTCATCTTGGTAGCAGGCCAAATCTGTAGAATCTGACCACTGTGGTGGCCTATTCCCAAAAAAGGTAGCACTCTGGTCTCAGAGTTCTATTCATGGGTCTTCCCCATGGAGGTTGTAACCAAAAACCTTCTGAAAGGCTGGGCTCAGTTGAGGCCTGTGGCATGAGTCCTTGTAGGGGTGAGAGCAATGGTGGGAGCAGGCCCTCTCTCTCAAATGTAGTCTTGGGTTGAGCAGACAGCCAGAGGAAGGATTTAAGCTACAAATTCAGTGTGCTATCATGTGGAGGTATGCTTGAGTTGAAAGAAAAATTAAAGCTAAAGGAAAAAAAGTCTAAATTTGAGTTACTTGAAAAAGGAGAAACCTAAAAGTTGCTTAAGCTGGTTCTGTTTCATAAAGAAAATGGGATATTTTACAGAAGAAAAATGAAAAATGCAAAGAGGTTACACAAAAAAGAAATGTCTGACGAGTAACGGAAAGCTATGTGAGCATGCATGGTGGCAATCATGCAGCTCCAAAATGCAAAAAGGCACAGGCCTAGCGAGGCCTGACAAGGACAAAAGACACTGAGGCTCAGCTCTTGGAGTTTGCATGTTCTCACTGTGTCTGCGTGGGTTTACTCCAGGATTTCTCGGGTTTCCTCTCACATGCCAAAAACATGCAAGTTAGGTTAATTGGAATTAACTGGGAATTCTAAATTGTCCTAAGGTACGACTGTGAGAGTGAATGGTTGGCTGTCTCTCTGTGTTGGCCCTGCGATGGACTGGCGATCTGTTCAGGGTGTACCCTGCCTCTCGCCCAAAGATGCTGGGATAGGCTCCAGCCCCCCGCGACACAAGAAGGATTAAGAGGAAGAAGATGGATGGATGGAGGGCTCAGCTCTCAGTACTGTGTGATAAGGGGTACAGATTCACACACAGGGGTGGGGTTTACTGTGAACCCACCAATCAGGGAGTAACTAACTATCCCTTTTGTGAGCCAGCTCACCCAGGGGGATGGATTTAATACTTTATTTAAATTATTTTACTCATGGAGGACCCGACAGGATGGGGAATAGGGAAAGGAAGTGTGTGTGGGGGGGAGAAAAGGGAGGGGAACAGACAAAAAGACAAACTAACAACTGAAACAAACACAAGACAAACTGCTTCTACCACCAAAGATATCTCAACACGAGTCTGGTATCCGCACCTGTTAAAGCAGAGACATTTGTGCATGTGCATCTGTGTGCATATATATGAGAACGCGCGCAAAATAAGTGTGTGCATATGAGTGGTTTGACAAGAAACATATGAAGAGGGGGGGCCGGTCGCAGCAGCTTTCCCCCTGGGAACCTCAAGCAGGAAAGGCACCACCACCAACCCCCACAGGGCACAAATGCCCGAGATCAGCAAACCCCAGGAAAGCCAGGCATCCACCCCCAGAGGGACAATTGAGGGAGACCAGGCCGCCAGGCCACCAGCCGGCCAGCGCAGCGGGCCCACCAACCCCCCCCCCCCCCCCCCACACACACACACATACACCAAGCAGGGCCAGTGCCAGTCCCCGGCCACCAGGAGGCAAGCGACCCCACCCCCCCCGGCCGGAGACCGGCCCGCGCCCCCCAGCGCAAGCCCACCCAGGCTCCTCACAGCAGGTCCTCCCCCCCAGGGCCACCACCGCACACCCCAGGGACCCCCATGCCCAAAGAAGTCCCCCCCACCCAGGGAAGTCCACATAGCCAAGAGACACTGCCCCCCTCAATCCAGCACCTCCCGACTCGCAGACACACCCATCCCCACACCTTCACACCCTCATGCTCTCATACGTACCCACGTACACTCCATCACTCTCACTCACCCACTCTCACACTCCCGGACCCACCCATTCTCTCTCACTCCTGTATCCATTCAATCTCACTCCTACTCACCCTCAGGGTCACCCACACCCACTCATGTTCACCCACGCACAAACTCTCACTCACACTCCAACCTACTCACATCCATTCATGCTCTCCCCCTCGCACTCACCCACCCTCATTCACCCTTATTTCTTAGGGTGACCGCAATGCAGATGCAGTGAACCTGAACTTGCACCAGCAGCTGGCAGTGGCCGTGGAGACCACCGGTGCAGGCCAGCAGCCACCCCCCCATGACCCACCCCAGGGCAGCAGCAGCCACAGAAGCAAACCCCCATCCCCAGCACCCACCCGAGTGACCAATTAGTAGATCAACCCAGGCGCCCCGAGATGCCACCTGACAAGCAAAGCACCACACAAAACCGACCCACCATCACCACCTCCATTCATCACTCCCTCACTCTTGTTTACTCTCTTATTCAGTCCCTCTCTTACTCCACTGGTTGTATCTACACATTAAGCAGCACCCAGGGATTTTGACAACATGACGGGTCCCAGGCTCCCCACTGAGCCCCCAAGCCCCAAGCAGGAGGAGGGCAACGGGGTGGGGGAAGACCACCGGCCCCTCTCCCCCTTGTACAAAATATGGTAGGTGTATCTCATTTGTATGATGTGATTGTGTGTAAATGTGTGGACCATAGAGGAGTTAAAATTGGAGTGGTGGTGGTTGGAGCACCACTAGCCTCTGTGATAGGCAGCGGGGCCCCCATCCCCCCAAGCCCTCAGTGTCTAAAATGCAATTAAAATTGAGGTGAGGGCAGCCCCACTGCACAGCAGAGGTATCCCCTTCGCTGACAGAGTGCGGCACACCCCCGCCCCAAGGCCCTAAATGTATCCACAAAGATGCATATTCCACCCAGAATCGGGGGGGGGGGAGGGTAAGACTAGGAGGGAGGTGCTCCAAAAGTGAGGCCGTCCCCCGCCCGCCCAGAAGCCAGCTCGCAAACTGGTTCATGAGGCCACCCACTGCCCCCTAATCCCAACCTAGGGCGAGGGCCACCAGGCGTCATGCTCTGGTGCTCCCAGCATAACAAACATGATGGAGCAGCCACACCCATTCCCACTCATCTTGCACATACAAACATACACAACAACAATAGTCACAATAGTGAACAGTGGGCCAGACCCACACAGCGCCCCACATGCCAAGCGACACCCCCGAGCACCCACAAAAGCTCATTCACCACCCATCCCAGATGAACACCGACAGCAGCAGGCCGCCCCGCAGCTACAGCCACCCCGGAGCAGCCTGACGACAACACGGCCACACACCTGCGCCAACACCCCGAGCACCCACACACACCTGCCGCCAGTGACACCAGGGGCAATGAGACAAAGCGCCCCGCCCTGCAACACAACAGCAGGGAGGCTGGAACCAGCAGGCCCCGAATCGCCAACACCCATGCCACTAGATGGATTGCCCCACCCCCACCACCCAACAAAGTTCTCCTACCTACTGTATACACACATCCTCCACCCCCACACATCTACCCACAGGTAACCGCCCCCTTACACACACACACACCCCCACCCACCCTCATGTGCACATGAACATGCACTCAAATCACACATGCCCACCTACACCCACACACAGCCCCGCATGCCAACACACAACACACACACCCATGCACCCACTTCCACTCCTGCTCACACACATGCCCCCACTCACACATGTACACACACACACACACACACACACACACACACACACACACACACACACACACACACACACACACACACACACACACGCACACCCACACCCGCAGGCCCCAGAAGACAGGGAGGGTGACCCCCCACCCCAGGATGCAGGAATCTGCCCCAGGGTGCTGGCAGGGCCAAAGGGAGGACACGACCCTGCCACGCAAGGACACACCAGGGCCTGCCTGCACCACCGGCGCACACCCGACCCTGGCCCAGGGGGGAATGCCTCCCCCCGCAGCACCAGGGGCCCAGGGCCAGACCCAACCCCTCCCAGGAGGCAAGGCCAACCAGCCAGGGTCCAGGGCCCACCCCGCAGCCCCCCAACCAACCCCCCCTAGGCAAGACACACGGTGATAGAATAATTTTCAGCATAATCATTCTGAGTCAAAAATCAGGTGGAATATTTGAATGTAAGTATATTTATTTACCCCATGGCCACTGGGGGAGAGATTACATGAGAGTGGCTCTCAGTCCACGCACACAAAATCCCTGACCATACATTTTCTGAGTCTGGTCTTTATAGCACTTCAGGATAAATAAGCAAAGGGGAGAAGTCCTTGAGGGATCTTGGAGACATCTCCTGAAGGCAGTCTAAGTGTCTATAAATCAAATCTATTCCTGGTCGCAGAGCGGGTCAATGAAACAAGGGATTATCCTGGGTCATCGTTTACGTCTTTGCTAACCTATCCTTTACAGGCATTCGCACGCACATTTATTCTGCACTCAAGACTCTGGGACATGGAAATCACATAGACCATGATGACTCATACAACACACCAAAAATACATCAGATACAATATATGAAAAAATAATATAAAGGAATATGTGAACTTATTCTACATGGAATGCACATATAAACATCAGACATGAAATAGGAAAGTCATGGAGTAAGAATAATAATTTAATTATAATAATAAGGGTAATATGGAATTTTTCTATCATATTCCCCCCTTGATGCTTAATAAAGCATCATGATTAAAAGAAAAATAATCAAACAAAGTGGTAGTAAAGTAAATTGAATAATAATGAATAATGATTTAAAGATATATACAGGTTTTTGTTTGGTTTTTTTTAAGATGGCGGCAGCGCGCATGGACGCAGCGGCCCCTCTTGGCATCAACGAGTGTGAGAGTTTTGAGTGTTTTGATCTTCCCAGACGTACATTCTGTAAAACTTACAACCGTGAGACCTTATTAAACATCAAGGTACCGCACGCTGCAAGAATCGCGGCGATCGGTTGTGATTTGGACATTCTACGCCAGCATGGAATTCTGGCGGAGTCCCCGCTGGAAGCTACCCGAGAGAGGAGGAGGCGTAAGCGGATCGAACGCAAGCAAAAGCGTGGAAAAAGGGCCGGGATCCATGCTAGGCTAAAGGCTAACCTCTCAAGACCAGCGGTACCGTCGCTTCTTTTCTCTAACGTCCGCTCCCTCGAAAACAAGCTGGACAAGCTGCGTCTGCTGAGAGAAACTCGGAGAGAGTGGAGAGACTGCTGTGTGTTTGTTTTCATGGAGAAATGGCTCCACGACAACATTCCTGATGAGGCCATTCAACTGGAAGATATGGCGATGTTCCGTGCTGACAGGGAAACAGCGAGCTCCGGTAAGAGCCCGGGGGGTGGGCTATGCATCTATGTTAACAAGAACTGGTGCGTCAATGCCACGTTAGTGTCTAAACACTGCTCTCCGTTGGCGGAGTTCCTTATTGTAAATTGTCGGCCAAATTATTTGCCGAGGGAATTCAGCAACGTGTATGTATCTGGTGTTTACATAGCGCCGAGCCCTAATGCTAAAGCTAATGCTAAGAAGGCACTCGGGGTACTGCACAATGCGATTAGTGAAATCCAAACTTCGCACCCGGACAGTTTTGTAGTGGTTGCGGGGAATTTTAACCACACCAGCCTAAAGACTGTGCTCCCCAAGTTTAAACAATGTGTAGACTTTAAGACCAGAGGAGAGAATATGTTAGACTTAGTGTACACAAACACAGATGCATATAAGGCGATACCCCGCCCCCATCTCGGCCGTTCTGATCACATGTCTGTGATGCTGCTGCCTGCCGACAAACCTTTATTGAAGCGCAGCAGGCCAGCAGTGAAACAAATTAGGATTTGGCCAGAGAGTGCAACCTCTGCACTGAAAGACTGTTTTCTGCACACAGACTGGGAGGTCTTCAAAATAGCAGCCTCCCAGAAAGACAAGACAGATGTGGAGGAGTATGCTGATACAGTCACCGGCTACATCGCGAAGTGCACAGAGGATGTCACTACAGTGAAGACCATCACTATGCGGGGTAACCATAAGCCCTGGATGACTGCAGAGGTGCGCTCGCTGCTTACAGCCAGAGATGCAGCCTTCAGAGTGAAGGACAGGATCGCCCTCCGCTCAGCCAGGTCTGCGCTCTCAAAGGGAATTAAGGCAGCAAAGCGCGCCTATGCGGAGAAAATCCAGGGACACCTCTGTGACACTAGGAACACCAAGCAGATGTGGCAGGGAGTTCGGACACTGACGGGCTATAAGTCTAGGCAGGGGGTCGATGATGATGATGCTTCGCTTCCAGACAGGCTTAACGACTTCTTTGCACGTTTTGAAGAATCAAACTCAACAATCAGAGGGAGGGCTGGCCCACCCCCACCATCGGTCGGACCAGCTTTTACCATCAACACAGCGGACACACGGAGGACCCTAACCAGAGTCAACCCACGCAAAGCTGTAGGTCCGGATAACATTTCGGGACGTGTGCTCCGAGACTGCGCGAGCGAGTTGGCGGATGTCCTGACTGACATTTATAACATCTCCCTGAGTCAGGCCATTGTTCCCAGATGCTTCAAGACCTCTATCATTGTACCGGTGGCAAAGAAACCAGTTGTGTCCTGTTTGAATGACTATCGTCCTGTTGCACTGACACCAATTGTGATGAAGTGTTTTGAATGGCTTGTCAAACCACACATTACAGCCTGCCTCCCTGCATCACATGACCCGCTCCAGTTTGCATATCGTTCAAACCGCTCCACAGAGGATGCTATAGTCACCACCCTACACTCTGTCATCACCCACCTGGACCAGAAAGACACCTACGCCAGACTCCTGTACATTGATTTCAGTTCAGCATTCAATACCATTATTCCCCAGAGACTGATGGAGAAATTGCTCCTTCTCGGTCTGAACACCGCCACGTCTCACATCCTGGATTTTCTGACTGAGAGACCTCAGTCTGTCCGGGTTGGAAACAACATCTCCAACTCTGTCACGCTGAGCACCGGATCCCCTCAAGGCTGTGTACTCAGTCCACTGTTGTTTACACTTCTAACACATGACTGTGAATCCAGACACGAGGAGAACCGGATTATTAAGTTTGCAGACGACACCACGGTGGTGGGACTTATTCAGAGGGATGAGGAATCAATGTACAGGGAAGAAGTGAGAGACCTGGAGGGCTGGTGCAGGGAGAACAATCTGGTGCTCAACATGGACAAAACAAAGGAGATGATTATCGACTTCCGGCGGTCACAGCCTGAGCACGTCCCCCTCAGCATCGGCGGCCGTTTAGTGGAGAGAGTAGAGAACATCAAGTTCCTCGGAGTGCAGATCTTGCAGGACCTGACCTGGAGCAAGAATTCCTTGGAGATCAGGAAGCGGGCTCAGCAGAGACTGCACTTCTTGAGGAAACTCAAACAGGCCTCTCTCCCCATCTGCATCCTCAGGATCTTCTACACAAGTGTGGTGGAGAGTGTTCTGACGTACTGCATTGCTACATGGTACTCCAGCTGCAGTATGTCAGACAAAAAAGCCCTGCAGAGGATAGTCAAGGGGGCTGAGAGGGTAATTGGAGTCTCCCTCCCCTCTGTCCAATAACTTTTTCAGAACCGTTGTAGGAGCAGGGCACTGAACATTGTCAAGGACTGTTCTCACCCTCTGCATAAACACTTTGAACTTCTTCCATCTGGTAAACGATTCCGGAGCATCAGAGGCAGAACCACCAGACTGATCAACAGCTTCCTTCCACAAGCTGTCAGGATGCTGAACAGTTGACCCGGAATCTCTCATACACACTACTGCACCTACGGACATTTTGTATATTATTTGTATATTATAGTTAGTTAGTTTTTTTTTTTTTTCTTCTCCCAAGTATGTCTCAGGGATGTGTGAATGGATGGGGGGGGTGAAGCTATGTGGGAGTGTGTCTTAAATCATGCTGCTTCTATTTATATGGATGCCGAGTTGTATGTACAGCAATGTGACAATAAAGTTTGATTTGATTTGATTTGAGGTGTACAGATTTACATGTTGTTATATGTCTTGGCAGACTAGAGACAGACTTGCAATCTTATGAGACGGTTCAAACTTAAACGAGGAACGTGTGTAGAATATGTGTATGAATATGTCTTTAAAAGTGAATATGTGTAATACAATAAAAATCAGTTTTAGACTGTATCAAATAAGAACATAGAAACTGATATGGAAAACGCAAAATAGATTTAGACAAATGGGTTTACTCCGGGATTTCTCTGGTTTCCACCCACATGCCAAAAACATGCAAGTTAGGTTAACTGGCATCAAACTGGAGATTCTAAATTGTCCTTAGGTATGACTGTGAGAGTGAATGGTTGTTTGTCTCTCTGTGTTGGCCCTGCGATGGACTGGCGATCTGTCCAGGGTGTACCCTGCCTCTCGCTCAAAGGTGCTGGGATAGGCTCCAGCCCCCCCACGACCCGAAAAAGAATGAATGAAAACTTCATACTCCTTAGGCTAGTATTGCCCCTTTTCACCATCCTCATCATCTGCAGAAGTTGTATGAAGACATATCACTAAGTTTACATGAACCAGCCTCATCACCATACTTCAAATGATCAAATCATTAACAAGTTCATGATGAGACTTCTTCATGAAATGAATCACTGCTTAATCAATTCTGTTATCATTGCCTGCAAAACAATGAGGCTGTGTGTAACTGAAGTAATAATATGACAATTTGCATCATTTTCATGGGTAAAAGTACAACAATTACCTCCTATAACAGGGCACACACCCCTACAGGTGGCAGTTAATCAAAACCATTCTATTTAATGTCAAATTTTACAAATAATTATAGCTCATAATTAAGTGTTTCAATCCATAAGGTGTTCTTGCCCACTCTCACTCAAGGAAACAATGAATGAAGGGACCCCACTCCTGGTACATCCATGCCCCAAATGGCATCATGTGGTAAGAAAGCATCTCTCTTCACCCTGCCCACCTGCCCTGCCAACATGATGAGGGTACAGTCAGCTGCCAAAACAGGGTACACAACCCTGCCCAGTTTCCGGCCAGGTGTGGGTATGCCCAATGACTACCAACCCCCCTTTAACAATGTAAATCCTTAGTATAACACTTGCTTGCTTCGTTGGTCAAGCAGGTAGCAGCACAGGGGAGAGACACACTGTGAGCCGTCGTACACTTGGAGAGTGTTAAGCTGCTGAAAGAGACATCACCGCTTCAAAAAAGAGGAATTCCCTGATGAAATTAACCTTGCCTTCACAGAGTAAGGAGTGTCATCATGTTTCCGATCAGTGAAGTGATAAGTGCTGTGACAGGTGTAATCCAAAATGATGTTTGCTGTGTTATTCCTGCATATAGCCTCTCTTAAGAAACAAACTTCCTGTAGTAGCTGCATTATTTTAGCAGTAGCAGATAATTTGTCCAGCTGTTAGTGTTATTTAAGGAACAAACATAACAATTCTCTACGGTGTATAGTCAGTGGAAACAACTTAAAAATAACCAAAACAAAAGTGTTACTACAAGGATGATGAGGATGAAAAAGGCAACAACACTAACCACACCTTTCTTTCCCTTGCATTTTTGCCTCGCCATGATAAACAAACAGCCTGCTTCACTATGCAAAATCTGTTACTGGGCCAGGGGGCCATCAGCTGACACTTGTATAGAAAAACAGTTAAACAGTCACTTGTTGAGGTTTTTTATTTTTTTAGTGAGTATGTAGTGTATATTAAACAGTCTCTCGCTGAGGGTTCCAAGTGGGGTAAAACGTTAAATGCACCCAAGTGTCACGTCCTTCACTTTTTGCAGCTGCTGGTGTCGCCAGGATAACCTTTGTGTTGTCCTTGCCAGGGTGTTTTGGTCCAGTTTGGGCAGCATGGTGGTGCAGTGGTTAGCGCTGTTGCCTAACAGCTAGAAGGTTCTAGGTTCAAATCCCCAGGCTGGCAGGGGTAGGAACCTTTCTGTGTGGAGTTTGCATGTTCTCCCTGTGCTGCGTGGGTTTACTCCGGGGGGTCCGGTTTCCTCCCACAATCCAAAGGCATGCATGTTAGGTTAATTGGTTGTTCTAAATTGTCCCTAGATATCTGTCTCCTATAAGCCCTTAGAATAGAGAGTTAGTACTAGTGAAGCGTTTTGAGAGGTCTTTGAGACTAGAAAAGTGCTATATAAGTACAGGTCCTTATCCCTTTTCTTTGATGACCAGATCCCCTGGTTCTGCCAAAAGATGGGTGCACCTCCAACGGTTCCTTCGTCAAAAGGGCAGTATGTATAACATCTCTGTCAGTTGTCATTCTTTGCATGTAATCAACCAGAAACCCTTCCTCATCACCTAAGTTAAATGGCTTCAATAGTAGGGTTTGCCATTTACAATTTTCCTATTTTTCTTTGTCACTATTTCCCTAATCTATCTTTCATAATTCTATTTGTGCATTATGCTGATCCTGTAGATTGTTGATGGTAAGCTAAATGGTTTCCTAGGTAAATGTTGGGTACCAACAATTTGGCTACTGTACCTAAAAGTGATATGATTTGATTTACAAAGTGCATTCCATTAAATGTATTCCATTATCTAAGTGAATCATTTTCAGCTATTTTAAATGTTGATATTGTTTTGGTTAAAGGTTTCACTGTTACCATAGCAGTATTTAGATTATTGTGATCCATAGAAGTATTTGGATTAGTGCAAGGGAGAGCCTTTGTCTATTTAGTAAGTATGTCAATAACTTCTAAACAACATTTTTGCCTTCACACTTATTTAGTTCAATGAGATCCATGCAAAGGGTTTGAAAGGAATGAGTTTATGCAGGGAAGGTCAAATTATTTTGCTTTAAGAATCTGTTTTGTCTTTGCAGTAGATTCTAAATTGAGTCCCACATTAAGCTCCATCAGCATAAATTTGATCTTCCTTAGACATTTTGGAACTTTTCTCATAAATTTGCATGGTTCTCTGTTTCCTTATCAGTATACTTTATTTCTTATAAACATGATATATATTTTTACAATAATCTGCAAATGTTCTTCAGCACATAATTTTCTTAAATACCTGCAAATCTATTGATGTAAATTTAACTCCTCCTGCTGAATGTTGTGATTCCATTACAAAGCGGGTTCCACTTATATTTTTTCTCTCCTACATCACTGATCATTTATTGATATTTTTTTAATCTATTTTTCTGAGGGTTTTTTGCTAATTATTGTTGTGCCCCCCCCCCCCCCCGATGCATGGAGATGGTCATGCATCAAAGTTACAGTGTACTTGAACAGCGTGATAGGTTGTCCCCTTATTTTATTGGAAGAAGGAAATCTTTTCCTTAAAGATACAATATGTGCCGGTAGTATGTGTGGCACATGATTAATTTAGGTGAAACTCTGTGAGTAGTATAACACCCCTAAAATGAGGTTTCTGTAATCATGCCTCTTTTTGTGAGTGTCCTCCTCCCTTGACCTAGGTTACAAATGTCAGTTAGGACAATTAATCCAGCTGTCTCTGCAGATTTAATGTGATTTAGCATGTATTGTAACCAATCCTGAATTAATCATTAACCCTCTAACTGTCCCAGGTGCCGTATGGCGAATGTAATGGTTAAGGGGTAAACATAACCCCTAGTGGTTGAGAGTGGTAAAAACTTTTTGTCAAAAAAATAGTTCAGATTTCCAAGGCTATAACTTGAATGTTGCAAGCGATAATGGCTTACTGTCAATTAGAAAGATGTAGAATATGATCCAAAGTTTCAGATAGGAATACATTTACACATCTAATTTGCATAATGTTGCGGCAGCTATATAAATTGCATAACTCAGTCAAAAGTGGACTTTGGGCACATCTACACAAAGAATGGTTTGATTTTTTTGACGCGGTTTTGTCTACACCATTTTGTCTACAGGGGTATGTTTTTATCTAATCTTCAAAGTATACGAACCACAAAATCAATAAAATGTGAAAAAAACAACAAATTTCTCTCTTACCTGAGGGGGGGGGGCTTGCTCGCCCTCATGACCCATCCATTTTCGTCCATTGTGGTCGATGTTTTGCGTTTGCTCAGTCATTTACACCGTGTACCACATCTACAAACTCTTATGATTATCCCACATGAATTTCGTTTGTATTACGTGGCTATTTTTCCTGTTTGATGCATTTTTCCTGTGAGAATGCATGACGATCGTGGGCACCACCATCTTGGTGCTGGTAGCTCAGTTTTTCACCCATCGTGGTCGATGTCTCGCGTTTGGTCAGTCATTTACACCGTGTACCACATCTACAAATTCTTATGATTATCTCATGTGAATTTCATTTGAATTATGTGACTATTTTTCCCGTTTCATGCAGTTTCAGTCAGAATCGCTGCCGCCATGACTGATCATGGTGGCATCCACATTGGTGTGTGAGCTCAAAGCGGAAAAAGGAAGCAGAATTATGAAGATAACTTCTTCTTTGCTGTAGTCCATGTAAGCCATGATTCCTTCAGCGTGTGTCAGCCACTTTCTGAACTGTCAGATCAATACAAATTAGTACAAATTCTCAGTATAGCCGGGGGACGTCAATAAGTTGACAGGTGCAGTTACTGCGCTGTGCCACTGGGGACATGCGACCCGTCCATGAAATATGGACAGTTAAAGGGTTAAGGTCACGTCTGTCTGTCCTGTTGAACACAGACAGTTTGAATTTGTGTTAGTGCATCTTTGTGAAAGGTTATGTCCCACTCCTTCTGTTAATGGAAAGGTGGACATATTGTTTAATTAGAATCTGGCTTCATGTTGCACAAGGAATGCTTTATTTTCCATGTTTCTTCCTAAATTTTGGTGTGGTCTGTAGTCCCGAGGCCCGGCTCGGCTGAGGGCAAGCACCGGGAGCACAGCCCAGCTCTTTAGCACATCAAAATCATACGACACAATTATTCCTTATTCTTGTCACATTTCTGAAATGTGATACTGTCATACCATTATCTGGTGAGAGGCATCATTGCAATGTGTTAGACCTGCAATGTCATTTCATGTAAACACTGCATTTGCTGAGTCCAAGTCAGTTAAATTGATATGCGTTATGTCATTGTCATTGTCATTTGTTTTACTTAGCATCAGGTCTGCTTGTCACGCGCCATTGTTATTGTCCTCTGCGAGGGCCTCCTCCCCTCATGCTGCCACTGCCCCCAGCCAATGAGCCTGATGTCCAGGTTTATGAAAAATGTGGTGTTTCCCTTGCCACAGCCAGCCTGCCACCACGTCCATCATTCTCTGGAAGGTTTGCGCCATACCTTTTAACCCAAATGGCATGTGTAAAAACTCGAAAAGGCCTAAAGGAGTTATTACTGCTGTTTTGGGAACGTCCTCAGCACGCACCAGGGCTGGGAGCTGGTGGTAACTGCGGACCAGGTCCACTTTTGGAAAAACACTTGTCCCCGGCAGATGCACAGAAAAATCCTGGATGTGTGGGACAGGATACTGGTCATGTTCTGTGGCATTATTCAAGTTTGTTTGTTTGTTTGCCACACAGTCGCCACGACCCATTGGCCTTGGGCACCATGTACAGCGGAGATGCTCATGGGCTGATGGACCACCTAACGATGCCTAGTCGCTCTAAGTTAGCAAACTCCTCGTGCATGCTGGCTAGTTTAACCGCGTCAAGGCACCAAGGGTACACGAACACTGGCGGATCTTTCGTTATTATTAAATGCTCAACCCCGTGTTTGTTTACTGTAGCAGAAAAAGTGGGAGCCATGAGTGCTGGGAACTGTGAAAGCAAATGCTGGTACTTACTGTCAACGATGGCCCTCACGAGCCATCAATGAGATGCTATAGGCGACCAATGAGTTGCGTATTTATTAACAATGACAAAAAGGTACAAAATAATGAGTCACGAGGGGCAAAACACAAATAAGGACAACGCAAGGATACATTGACGATAAACACTGATACAGGAATAAACTTACAGAAAGGGGTGAGGAAAAGAGGATGACTGGAGCCGGAGCGTAGGGACTCCAGTCTAACGTTGGGGAGACCAGCGTTATCCAAGCGAGGTCGCAGCCCCGAGCAAACAGAGCTGCTCCCTTAAATAGAGCTTTGACAGATTAATCAGCTGCGGAAAGGTAATCAGCTGATTGGGATCTCATCGTTAGGTGAAGCTCCACTCTGACAGCCGGAAGCCCCGCCGAGACGCTGTCAGAATAAAAGCCCGGAGGCTTAGTGGTGCGCCTGAGAAGAGAACGGAGAGCAACCGGACAATCCAAGTGCTGACAAAGTCAACACACGGACCATGACACTTAACCCCTGGAGCTATAACGTTAAGCATGTGTTGTAGGCCCAACTCCCCAAGCTGTGCAGGGCAAGGAGGAAAAAGAGACAGCGTCAACTAAACATCTGTTGGCAACATCAACTAACAATCCATAAGCACATAAAACATCAGCACCTAAAATGGGGACAGAACATGCAGCTACTACAAAGTCCCACTATTTTGCATCTGTGTAAGCATACCATCAACATCCTTTCGCCAAACATCCTGATGTTGGATCCGTTGGTGGCCGTAAGCTCAGGGCCACTGCCTTCTGCTGATCTGTCCGCACTGACTGGAAGAATGAGGCTCTTCTGGGAGCCAGAGTCTACCAACAAGCATCTCCAGAACGTGTGTCCGTGATGAAAAGCAGCTTGTTCCTGTCGCCAGCGGTTAAAGCTGCTACAGACTGTTGGCCGTGCCATTTCCTGGCTTCCTGGAGATCCTGTGGAGTGTGAACTGGGTTTCCACATGTAAAAACCAAGCGGTTGGATTGTGGAGCCAAAAGTCTGGGAGCTTGACTGTGACAGCGCATGCCGCGCTGGTGTTCTCCCTCTGGGTTATCTCCACGGAGGTGCTCAGCCTGTTCTTCATTGCACGCCTTAGGGTCACCACTGTGGAAGATGAAAGCAGGCGGGACAGTGAGCTGGATGACACACAAACTTTATTTCACCTCCAACACAGAAAACTGAATCTCTCTCCGGGGTCTCTGGGCGCTCACCAATATACTTCTTTATTTCTGCCTTTGGGATAAAAGACATTACACACAATACACAAAGCATGTCTGGCACATTAACATACAGGACACGAAGCCTTGCTGATCACCATCTCTCACGCACACACCCCGGTGTCACAGTGCGTCTTCCTTCTTCCTCGTTCAGTCCTTTTATCCATCTCCCCCCTTCGACCTTCAGTTCTGGGTGGAGAAACCCCCTACTAAATGCCACCACACTTTAACTCTTTGACATCCTTGATTGTATGAACAGATTGTCTCCCCACTGCCTATGGCGCAGTGCTGCACCTGTCATGTGATGTCATGTGACGTGGCCAAAAACTCCCCAGTTGTACTAAGAATTCCACCTCACAAGGTGCAGACAAGTATAACTTACTGCTCTTGCCTTGGAGGACTAAGGGCGGCCATAGAACCATCCAAAAACCTCACTTCTGGACACCAGAGAATAAGACATTTTTAGACAAATAAATGATGCACTCGATCACAAGATAGAGGAGGCATTTGCTCCCTAATTTGCCAACTATTATTCTAAAAAGAGATTATTTAGCTTATGAAGGTAAATATCAACATGCTGTTATAACAGAGGGTGGGCGAAGCTGGCTGATGTTCATCTGCAATCAACCCCCAGCGCCATGTGACTGAACAGAACAATCGTGCCAGTTCTGTGTCATCATATAACATAAATTGCGATGGAATAAAAGCGAAATTGAGGTGGAATGATCATAAGAGTTTCTGGATATAGGACAGAAAGCGCAAATGACCGACAGAAGGCAAAATAACAACCAGGATGGATGAAAATGGATGAAGCGAGAGCTGCCTGGCCAGCGGTAAGTGACAAATTTCTTTGTTTGTTTACATTGTAATTGATTTTCTGGTTCATATACTTTAAAAATGAGATACCAAAATGTACAAAACAACAAATGGTGACAAAAAAAAACATCCTTTCTGTAAATATGTCCAAAGTCCGCTTTTGACTGAAAGTTATGTAATTTGATATGACTGCCGTGGCATTATGCAAATTAGATGCATACATGTACTCCTATCTCAAACTTTGGATCATATTCTACATCTTTCTAATTGCCAGCCATTATCTCTTACCACTTTCAAGTTATAGCTTTGGAAATCTCTGACATCTGAACTGAATATTTTCTTGAAAAAATCCTTGACCACTAGGGGCTGACCGCGCGACCGAGTGTCATAGGCAGTCAAACAGTTAATAATAAGAATGGCACGGTAGCACGATAGGCTTAGTAGCATACAGATTGTTGTTTGTGTGCGGACAGAATCACATTAGAAAATATACAGAAATAGAATTAGAAAGAACATAAAATATACTATCAACAATATGTGCTTAAACATTACTCATAAAGCATTTAGCTAACTTATATACCCAGAAAAAAACTAATAGTATATACTTAACAAGATATGAATTATCAGGATAATAACAGAAGTTAAAATATAATGCAGCACTAGCAAAGTATCCATTTACCAGTGGTGGAACCTCAGGGCCAGCAAAGCCTTCTCTGCTGGCCTAAACACTATCAGAATTATATTTACAATCTACATACACTTATATTTTTTCCATGAGGATGTATTAAATTATTCCCAATAGTCTGTTCTCTTCATTTTGTAGCTTTTTCTCTTGGTTGCACTCGTTCCAGTAGTGTAATGTATGTTAGAGTTTTTTGTTTTTTTTTCCCAATCATATTTCAGCCATCTGTGTTGCCAGGGTCAAACAAATCTGCCTTGGACCTTCAGGAATTAACAGTGCAGCTCTGTAGGTTAAATTAACTGTTAAACTTATCCTGTTGCTTTAACCAATCAGATGTCTTCTGTACATCCAGGGGAATGCATAGAAGGCATCCGAGAACGTTGGCATTTTCACGTCTTTTGATTAGATGGTTAGATTTCTCCACCCACAATGCAGCGGATCCTAGCCAGCAAAACACCAGTGCAAGGACTTGCTTAAGAAGCTACAATATACTGTATCTGTTTAAATATAATAGCTGATTTTCCACCCACAATGGCTGACAGGGGAGAGGAAAATGATTTGGTCGCTGATATTTAAAAAAAAAATCAATTTTCCAGATGGACTTTTCAAGAAAAGCTGGTCATTGTGAAGAGAGGTTGGGCAACCCCGAAGCTAGCAGGCCAGTCTCAGCCAGGGAAAGGATTTGTCCCTCACTTCCATATTAGCAACGAGTGGTATCCTTGGATTACAGGCTCCAAGGAGTGCTGCAAATTATCTTGCTGGGAATGCCTGTTGTTTGCAACTGATTGAGTAGATACTTGGAGCCAGACAGGGTTTGCAAACTTGAGCTGTCTACTGTCCCACCATGACGATTTAAGCAGCACTTGCCAAACGTATAAAAATTGGTCTAAAATGCTGGGATACGCCAAAATTTTCACTTTTGGCAGTATGCATTGCATATTCATAATGACTTGGACATATATGTAACATATTAGTAACTAATATAGAATGTTTATATAACTCATAAGTAACTTAAACAAGCTAATGCTTAGCGTGTTGCTGACATTCACAACTTATGCACCTCACCGTTACAGGCCCGGTACCGTGGCTCTGAGAGAGATCCGTCGCTACCAGAAATCCACGGAGCTGCTCATCCGTAAGCTGCCCTTCCAGCGCCTGGTGAGGGAAATCGCTCAGGACTTCAAGATCGACCTGCGCTTCCAGAGCTCCGCCGTCATGGCTCTGCAGAAGACCAGCGAGGCCTACCTGGTGGGTCTCTTCAAGGACACCAAACTGTGTGCCATCCACGCCAAGAGGGTCACCATCATGCCCAAACACATCCAGCTGGCCCACCGCATCCGCGGAGAGAGAGCTTAGACTTTCTGCTGCACATCCACCACCCACAATGCTCCGCACTGTGTGTCTATATATATATATATATATATATATATATGTGTGTGTGTGTGTGTGTATGTGTGTATATATATATATATATATATATATATATATATATATATATATATATATATATATATATATATATATATATATATATATATATATATATATATATATATATATGTGTGTGTGTGTGTGTGTGTGTATGTGTATATATATATATATATATATATATATATATATATATATATATATATATATATATATATATATATATATATATATATATATATATATATATATATATATATATTAATATTTACATATGTATGCTAGCTGCTCTTGTTTTTTCTTGCCTTCTGATTATTGCTCTGAGTGTTGCTATCCCTGTGCTGTTGCAATCCTGGAATTTCCCCATTGTGGGACTAATAAAGGCTTATCTTATCTTATCTTAACTTCTGCATAGTGCAGTATGCAAAACTGCTGTTGCCTCCCGATCCATGAATCCTTGGTGTGGCGGAGATCATCTGTGTTCAACCGAGATGATTCTCCCCTCCAGACACCATGGTGGGGGGCGTGACCGACCTGGCAGAGCTGTCAATTCTGTCAGGTCAGTCACATCTAAAACAGCTGATGTGACACGTAAGGAACATCAGATAACAGTTGTCACAACCTGGCTCAAATGCACGTGAACTGATGGCGATAAAAAATGTTCATTTTCAAAAAAGTGAAAAAAAGCAAGATAATGCATGGAGTGCGCTTTTGCTGGGAGGTGCATCCAACAGCAAAATGTGATTTATCATGGAAAACAGCTTCTCTCTGCACTTCAGGCGATCAGCTGATTGGATCCGGCTCCTCTGGTGTTCTGACATTTTGGCATATTTATCAGAACAACACTGGACAGCTGATGGTACAGACCAGTCAAATGGAAAAACTCCGACAGGTCCCATTATCCGAACAAATACGTGTACATATATGCATTGAAGGCAGAGCTCTGTACGTTTTTTTTTTTTTTTTTTTTCCC
Source organism: Pholidichthys leucotaenia (assembly GCA_020510985.1). NCBI lineage: Eukaryota > Metazoa > Chordata > Actinopteri > Cichliformes > Pholidichthyidae > Pholidichthys > Pholidichthys leucotaenia. The sequence continues at coordinate 268,986,118 of CM035849.1, forward strand.
TGTGAACCAATGCTGCAAATATGCCATTTGCTCCATGAATGCGGGACAAATCAGCCATATGCTGGATACATGGGAAAATTTTCGGCATGCTAAAAATTAATTTTCAGAGGAGCTTGGTGAACTATGCCTTATTCGATGTACGCTACTGTATTCTCCATATTTTTCATACATTTTGGCAGCCTAAATCATCTAGGTGGCAGGGCCTTAACCATAGCAGCAGCGAGACACCAGCTGGACACTTACAAGCAACGGTACTTTAAAACCTTTGGTAAACAAGAGTGGATTTGCAGCTCAATGAACAAGTGTGCAGGGAAATGGAGCTCCACAACAAAAAGGTAAAGATTTTTAAAACTATAATTTTATAGTTAAAGCTATCTTTAACATGCTTTGTGTGGACGGCCCTATAGGCTACTTTTATGGTGCTTGGTATGAATGGCACTTAAATCGGGTAGATCACCACTGAAGGACTAGTTGTAAAATACATGGTCCACCACTGCCATTTATAAAGATCAAAGGGTTGCCGCCATGCAATCGAGCCACACTGCAGCATGCATGAACCACGTGAATCTCCTCCGAGGAGAAACTCACTCAGTTAGCAAATACACAGAATACAATGGGTAAAACAGGTAGAAAAGTGGGCATTTAAGAGACATAAACAGACTCAGATATACTTGCATGGCCAATTAACAAGTAAAATGCAACTTACGAGGGCGGGCTGAAAAGTTCATAGTGGTCAAATTTGACAAAATGTCACTTATTTTTCAACTGCAGGATTCCAAGTGCTGCAACACTGATGGAAGAAGTGTGTCGACCAAAGGGGAGATGCTGCTGAAAAATAAACCACATTTGGTCAAATTTGACCACTATGAACTTTTCAGCCTTTTAGCTCCCCCTCTTAAATATGAATATGAGCAGACAATGCATGCATTAATAACTATACCAATTAGCTCAGTCGGAGTTTGGCAATTAAAGACCATTGAAACATCAGTAATCCCGATAAACCAGTTATTAGTCTCTATAATGCGAAGCAGCAAAAATTCACTCGTTAAGCAGTCACACACACAGGAAAGGTTAGGGAAAATATGCTGAAATCCAGGAAGACTGCCCAGGTTTAGGGATGTACCTGCTGGTACTCCTGCAGGCTGCTGCACACTGCTCCTATGGTCACTCAGTGACGAGCACAGGTGCATGCTCCAGTGCACACCTCTATGTTCAGCTTATAGGGCCACAGATGCTCTTCTCTCCAAATTTACTACAACCACCCCCACATTTTTTAAACAAATATGCTTCGCGAACTTAGTCTGCGTCTGTGATAGGTCAAGCAGGTAATTCTGTAAGTGTAGAGACTGGGTTAATCATCTCAGACAGGATGCAGAGGGTAAACAGAGGAGAACAATAGCTAGGGAAATCATGGGGAGATAGCAGGAAGAAGGAGCCGGGGGGGGGGGGGGGGGGTTAAAGGTTGGATGTATTGTGATGTTAAATGTCATTCAAGGTGATGTGAAATGTCATGCAAATGTGAGATGAGCGGCTGGGATAAAAGGAGAAACCATGCTTGATGGTGACATGCTTTTTCTGTGTATGACTGATGAGAGGGTGTAATAAAAGTCATCTGTTCATATACCTGCCTCCTTATTCACACTCTCCACAGAAGCACGATAAGTCATACAACAGGGCACATGTAGACTCTATCTCCAACCCTAACTTCTGCAGCTCTTACATGGCCATCTGGACAGGGAATCACTCTGATCTGCTGGGGCCTCATGTATAAAGGATTGTACAGCTTTCATACTGAAGGATGGTGTACTCACAAAATTTGAGTACGTGTGCAGAAAAATTTTCAGATTTATAAAACTGTACGCACACCCCATTCTCCGCTCGTTTGCTTTATACATCCCACCTCACACGCACAATCGCTTTACTCCGCCTCGGTTCCTCCCACTAATAACTATGTAAATGAAGAAAAATGCCCCTTCTGTCACTCTTCTGTCAAACTATGATCGTCAGTCCTGTGGGAAAGCACAACATAAAAAAGTAATAACGGAGTGTGAAGCTGAGGTGTTGATAAAGGAAGTGGAGGTCAGAAAAAAAAAAAAAAATTATTTTGTTCTGACCCTCCGGAATCAACATTAAACATAAGTTTACCAAGTGGACCCTGTTACAGTGACAGTCCATTCATTTATTTTTTTTCGGATCATAACAAGACGAAAAAGAAGAGGAAAGAGGAAAAGACAACATATTTCAGAGAGAAAGGGTGTAGGCTGAAGCCACAGCTTGTGCCTACACCTCAGTTAATGCAGCTGGTGCAGACTGAAATTAAATAAAATGGCATTAAGGTTAAAGTCTATAGATGGATCACTATATGACAGTGTGACGGCGAGGCGGGGGAGGCTGCACATGGAAAAAAAAAATCTGCATAGACAGACATGATGTTACTGAGTAAAACAAGTAAATGAAATAAAGTAAATAAACACCACTGAATACAGAATGGCACTCTTACATCACTTCCTGTTGTGGCCGCCATGTTGGGGGAATAGCACTGTAGTATGTTTGTGTTTCACTGGTGCAGTAAACATGCCAGAAGCTAAGTAGTTATGAATTATTTGTCTTTGTGTTTGTTCCCATAACAGATGTTAGCAAATCTAGCTGTAGTAATAGCACTGCATTTAAAAAAAACAAAAAAAACAAACATTCCTAGTTTTGGCTAAGCCCATTTTTTTTTTTTGATTAAAATTTTCTGAGATCCACTGGCAATCTAAACGGGACACCCAAGGGATGCCAGCTTATATTTGTGCTCTATCACTCTTTTTTAACCTGGGTATAGTCATTATACTAAACTGGTTATAACTGTTATCCCTTTATATTTATCTGGATATACAGCTTTACGCAAAAAATGGCCAGTGCTTGTTGAGTAGCATATTTGGTAAAATATTTTAATAATTTGATATTTTGAAATTGATAATATATAAACACAATCTTTGTAGGATAAGGAAACAAAGTATTACCAGATATTATATATTTATTTTTTATTTCATGAATTAAAAGCTTGATAAATTAATAAATGCACAATTATAGCGTTGGAAAGATCTGGCACCCGACATACTTAATAAATGGAACTGTCATAAACGCCACTTTGGGGCAGGAAGACAGACTCAGGTGCTGAATTGACTTTGTGACATTTATTAACAAAAATAAAGTTCAAAAATAGCGCCAACAATACAAAAATGCAAAACAAGAATAATTTACAGGACGAGCCTCAGAGCAGGGAGAACTCTGGAGAAGTAAAAGACACTTCAGAGGCTGGGAGAAGTGGAGTGGGGAGATGTTGATCCAATATTGCTGCACCAACACAGTGAACAGGCAGTGCTTAAATACACAGAAGAGAATGAGCTGCAGGTGGGAGTCGCTGAGCGAGCAGGTAACCTAATTAGACCAACTGCTCACAGCTGAGCTGAGAGGGAAGCAGATTGTGAGCAGTTAGAGGGATTGTCTGGGAAAAGGGGAGGCCTAAATGTAATAAAGCCAAAAATAAATACAGGAAACTAACAAAATCAAACTAATCAGACATACAATACTTAGGAATAAAGTGAGGGTCTGAGCTCAGTGAAAACATGTGCTCAGACACATGACAGAAACATATTAAAAAAAATCATTTTAATATGCTGTGGTCTTATTCAAAAATGTTGCCATTATTTTTGTTGGTTAATTGGTGTGTGTGATTAATTATGGATGTGGGGTGCCTGGACCTTTGCACTTTGTGTATTTATTTATGCAAGTTATTTTAATTCTGATAATTTTGCTAAATAGAGAATATATACCTTCATGTCTTACAGAGAATGTGTAAACATTTTTTTCAACTTAAGAATATGCACTGTCCAGCTTTTTGCAAAAAAAATGTCTAGGGCTGGTCATTTTTTTTAATTCATGTAGTTATTTTGTAAACCTTTTCAAACTGTGATCTGAAACCTATTTATATTTACGTGAGCATAATTAACATATACTCAACCTCAAAAGAAACGTCACCCTACTAAAGTTTTGGTAATATAAGTTTCGTTTTAATTTTGATTTTTTAAAATCATTTTATGTTCTTGCTAGCCGTGGTTCGAAGCTATTGGTCAGGAAAATTTGCTTTCAGATTCTGTAATTGATACCAAAAACACATCGCCAAAACGCAGTCAATAAAGTAATGATGGGGTACGGTTGCTGTGCGCTTTTCCTGAAAGTGACAATGCACGTGCATTCTGAGGTGTCGTCCCTATAAAAAGAGCCACCGAACATGCCCCAAATCACTCGTGATTCGACTGCAGCGACATGCCACGACTGATAAGGGAGCAGAGAGACCAAGCCCTGGGAAGACTCCATGCCGGCCAGACTGCAAGACATGTTGCCAATCACTTTAATGTTCATGTCCGAACAATATACCGCCTGCAGCAACGTGTCCAAGCCACTGGAAGCACAGCCGATCGTCCTCATAGTGGCAGACCGCCTGTTACAACGTTGAGGCAAGATCAACAGATCATCCGACACCACCTGCAAAACCGCTTCGCCAGAGCTACAGAAACTGCATGGACAACCATTGGCAGTCATCAGAGACCAATCAGCGATGACACAGTGCACAGGCGTTTGAGGTAGAGAAATGTCAGATGTCACAGGCCTTACACGGGTCCGATCCTCACTGTTCGACATCGTCACGCTCGTCTCCAGTGGGCTACACTGCATCGGAACTGGTGTAACCGGGACTGGCGGACTGTAGTCTTCTCTGACGAAAGCCGATACTGCATCTCGACAGCTGATGGCAGAATGAGAGTGTGGCGAAGACGAGGGGAGCGTTTTGCAGATGGGTGTGTTCAGGAAAGAGACTCGTGGGGAGGTCCGAGCATCATGGTATGGAGTGTTATTGCTCTGAACCACAAACTAGGCCCTATGGTGTTCCAGAATATCGGTCATGGTAGAGGCAACGGTGTTACAGCTGCCCGCTACATCGATCAAGCTCTGAGACCCTTCATCGTACCCCATTTCGGTCGTCATGGAAACCACATCTTCCAGCAGGACAACGCTCGTGCCCATACTGCCAGAGCAACGAGAGCCTTCCTCCGTCAACATGGGATACAGACTCTTCCATGGACTGCCCTCAGTCCTGACCTAAACCCGATTGAACACTTGTGGGACGAGATTCAGAGGAGACTCAATGACGTTCGACCAAGGCCGACAACTGCAGCTCAACTCACTCAGGCGTATCGGCGAGTATGGGCCCAAGTTCCTATGGCCTTCATCAACCGTCTCATCCACTCCATGTACAGACGATGTAACGCTGTATTCAACGCCCAGGGAGGTCATACACGCTATTGACTTTGAGATTGCGCTGTATCGCCACCTGTCATCACTTTCACTTGAAACTCATGGAACTTTATCTCTAAATGCTGATGATCAAACATGTCCATTTTAAAATCATTCCGCCAATTATTTTGTTGTTTACATTTATGTGAATTAAACTGATTTCCAATTTTGAAAAAGGGTGACGTTTTTTTTGCGGTTCAGTATACTTTCTCTAGGTCCTGCAACATCAACGTTATGAACTCCCTAAAGCCGTGGGTAACCCTGACATCTGATGGACATGCTGTGTGTGCACATTGCACTGGATTCATAGTTACATCTTTTTGCATGTGATTTTTTATTTCTGTTAACAGACCCACCTGATAAAGTCAAACAGAATTTTGCAGAGAGCCCGCAACTTCTCACGACAGGTGGAAACTTTGCAGCTCGGCCCGCAGATTCTCACATCACGTTTGTTTTTATACATCCTACTGTGTGTGTGAAAATCAGCATACGCCGTGTCTTTGTGCGTGTGCAACATTTATACATGAGGCCCCTGGCCAACGGACCAGAGTGCTTGCGGCAGTTGAGGGTCAGCAAGCATCACCACAGTGCCTACTGTAGGGTTATCTGTTACCTCCTGCCACTTCAGCTGTGGTTGCAGAATTGGTTGGTAGTATCTGATGAACCTGGACCAAAAGTGGACAATCAAGATCCGACTCTGCCTCCAGCAATGTCTGCCGAGGATTTCCAACTTGTGGGTAGGCCACTGGAGGTAGTGCAGTACTGGGTCACCCCATGAGAGGGTGATTTGGGGTGATGGGATCAAGGTCAGCAATGTCAGAGGAGATGTATCCCAAAGACTTCAAGTGAGGATACCCTCAACCTCTATCACAAGGGGTCACCAACTGTCCATCCATCTTCTACCGCTTTTCCGGAGGTCCGGGTTGAGGAGGCAGCAGCTCAAGCAGAGAAGCCCAGACTTCCCTTTCCCCAGCCACCTGCTCCAGCTCTTCAGAGAAGATACCAAGGTGTTCCCAGACCAGCTGGGAGACATAGTCTCTCCAGCGAGTCGTGGGTCTGCCCCGGGTTCTCCTACCAGTGGGATGTGCCCGAAACACCTCAAGTGGGAGGCGTCCAGGAGCCAAGTAAAACTGCAAAAGGTAGGATAAGTCAGTCCTCCTCCCCAGCCCCCTTCCTGATTTCTCATTTTTTTGTATGTTTGTCACACTTTAGTGTTTCAGATCATCAAACAAATTTAAATATTAGATAAAGATAACAAAAGTAAATGCAAAATGCAGTTTTTAAATGAAGGTCTTTATTATTAAGGGTAAAAAAAATCCAAACCTCCATGGCCCTGTGTGAAAAAGTGATTGCCCCCCCCCCCCGTTAAAACATAAATTAACTGTAATTTATCACATCTTTGGAAAGCTGAGTGCAATTTCTCTAGCCACACCCAGGCCTGATTACTGCCACACCTGTTCTCAATCAAGAAATCATTTAAATACGACCTGTTTGTCAAAGGGAAGTAGACCAAAAAGTCCCCAAAAGCTAGACATCATGCTGCGATCCAAACAAATTCTGGAACAAATGAGAAAAAGTAACTGAGATCTATCAGTCTGGAAAGGGATATAAAGCCATTTCTAAAGCTTTGGGACTCCAGTGAACCACAGTGACAGCCATGATCCACAAATGGCGAAAACATGGAACAGTGGTGACCCTTCCCAGGAGTGGCTGGCTGACCAAAATTACCCTAACAGCACAGCGACGACTCATCCAAGAGGTCACAACCCCCCCACAATAACATCCAAAGAACTGCAGTCCTCAACTGCCTCAGTTAAGGTCAGTGTTCATGACTCAACCATAAGAAAGAGACTGGGCAAAAATGGTTCCAAGACGAAAACCACTGCTGAGCAGAAAGATCATAATGGCTCGTCTCAGTTTTGCCAGAAAACATCTTGATGATCCCCAAGACTTTTGGGAAAATACTCTGTGGACTGATGAGACAAAAGTTAAACTTCTTGGAAGGTGTGTGTCCTATTACATTTGGTGTAAAAGTAACACAGCATTTCAGAAAAGGAACATCATACCAACAGTAAAATATGGTGGTGGTAGTGTGATGGTCTGGGGCTGTTTTGGTGCTTCAGAACCTGAAAGACTTGCTGTAGTAAATGGAACCATGAATTCTGCTCACCAAAAATCCTGAAGGAAAATGTCTGGCTATCTGTTTGTGACCTCAAGCTCAAACACAGTTGGGTTCTGCAGCAGGACAATGATCCAAATCATACCAGCAAGTCCACCTCTGAATGGCTTAAGAAACACAAAATGAAGATTTTGGAGTGGCCTAGTCAAAGTCCTGACCTGAATTTGATTGAGATGCTGTGGCATGACCTTAAAATGGCAGTTCTGTCATGATCCTGAGCACGGTTGGGGGCAGGGCTCAGTCTCCAGTTTGAGTTTAGTCCTTTATGTCTATTTGATTCTTTGTTTATTATGGTCTGCTGCATTTGGTCTCTGTTTATTTATGAGTTGTTTGTATTCTTGGCTTTGTCCTTATAGTACTATTTATTGAGTGTCATTTTGTAGTTACTGCATCTTTTGGGGTTGTGGTATCTTATTCTTCTTGTCTGCCTCATGGTGAGGAGAACCGGCTGCAGATGTCCTCCTGAATCCTCCTCACCGAGCTCCACCACTGCCGGTAACTATGTTCCCATGTTTTTCTCTTCCTGAGCCGGGGTGGAAGCGCCAGATGAATGGAGTCAAGATGTCCCAGCTAGAGTTGCCGGAGTCCTGGACGGTAGTGGAGCTTGAGCTAAGGAAAGTTCTCTTCTTTGTCTTCATATTGTCAACATTAGAGAAATCTTAGCTCGTGGTGAGGAGAACCAGTCGCAGCCGTTGGCTGTTCCTGAAATCCCCTCGCCGGGCTCCACTGCTGCTGGTGACAGTAACCCGGTGTACGTTTCTTCTCCTCTGCTCGAGTCCTCGTCTGGATCTGCTGATGGTCATCCTCCATCTCCGCTTGAGGTCATTACGGATCCTCTACCCTCGCCAGAGGTCCCCGTGGGTCCTTCCTCTTTGCCAGAGGTCTCCATGGGTCCTCTGCCAGAGGCCGCTGTGGGTGCTCTGCTTCCATCTGAGGCTGCTGTGGGTGCTCCACCTTCGCCCAAGGTCATTGAGGGTCCTCTCTGGTGCGGTGAGCCCGGTCCCTTGGAGACCCTTGGAGATGGTGGTTCTTCTCCAGTGACACTAGAAGAACTCTCAGGAAGGGGAGAAGAAACAGAGTGGTTAGGGTCACCGGCAGCGGCAGAGCCCGGCGAAGGGAGTTCAGATGCAGCTGCGTGCTCCGCCTGACTCTCCCCACCTAGAGCCAGACAAGCTCTCTCTAAAATTGACATTAGAAACACTAGAGAGAACACTTGCCTGAGCTTGAGCTCCACCACCGTCCAGGACTTTGTCAATCCTGGCGATGTGGTCCCGAGTCCGGCCTCCAGGAAGTCCAGCTCTGGTTCCCACTTCAATTCAATTCAACTTTATTTATATAGCGCCATTTCACAGCAACAGTCATCTCATAGCACTTTCAACTGTAGGGAAACCCCCACAGTTGCAGAAAGACCCCAACAATCAGGCGATCCCCTGTGAGCTGCCATTGCCTCCGCAGCTGGCGAGATGGTCGTAGCAGTCTCTTTAAACTCCTGCAATGGTTCCAATGCTGGGGATTCCACCAGCATGGCTGCAGGAAAACACCTCCATGCGGGCCCCTGGGCAGGATCATCCGGGGCCCCAAACTCCTCCACCGTCTGGCGGCTCAGTCCTAAGACCGACAGGCACTCAGGGAGAACGGGAGGAGACATGGTGGGGATAGGAGAAAAGTCAGCATTGGCAGCTGGAGGAGAGGACTCAGCAGACTGCTGGAACTGAGCCTCTCCCGCGGGAGACAGACAAGGTTTAAAATAATTAAGTTCAATTACATGAAAGGACCCTTGCCTGTCATCCCGGCGTGTGATGTTTGCAGCTGCAGCTGACTGGCAGTCACCCCTCTCCATGCCCATGACCATACCCGTCGTTTCCAATGGTGAAGCTAGATCCAACACTAATGACTTCTCCGGCATGGCCACAGGGGACCAGCTCTGTGCTGGCTCCAGAGCGGAATCCTCCAGGGCCCCCATCTCCTCCACCGTCCGGTGACTGCTCACCCTCGAGAATTGAAGGGGGAGACACGGAAAGGACAGGTGAAAGATTTACTTCCACAGCTGGAGGAGAGAGCCCAGCGAACAGCGGGGACTGGGCCTCCCCTCCAGAAGACAGACAATGTTTATCATTATTGCATTGAATGGAATGAAAAAACACTTGCCTGTCCTCCCGGTGCTCGATGTTGACAGCTGCGGAAAGCCGGCAGTCATCCTTTCCTGTTTCTACGACAATTTTGGCTCCCCCTCTGAATGATGGAAGAGCTGATTCAGGAGACGCAGAAGTGGGCGTAACCAGGGAAACCATGGACCTCTAGGTGGCTGGAGTGATGGCGGCCGCTGAAGACGAGGAGGGCTTCTCCCGGCGTTTCGATGTTGGATGACGCTGTCGCCTGTTAACTGGTGCAGACCATGCTGGAGCTGGGTGAGCTGGAACGGGAGCGGGCATCTCGCTCTGGAGGGAAACAGGAGGAATGGAGGCCCAGGAGCGCTTCCTCCTCGATGCGAGCTTGGTCTTCTGAGGGGACTTCCTCACCCCTTTGCCACACCCACACCACAGCGCTGCCAACCGGATAATCCTTTCCATTCCCTTGGCATGCCGAGCGAGCTGAGGGCACTGCCGGACCTCTGCCTCTGCCAGACCTACGTACCAGAGAATGTCCTCCAGGGTAGAATATCCGCTGGCCGATGCGGTGATCCCGTTGATGTCCATTAATGCTTGGCAGCATTCCCATCCCAAGCTCAAAGGATACCTTCTCACTGCCGAATCCATGGCCAACTTCAACACAGGTCAGTCCCAAAACACGACACAAAAAGGGGAAGGGAATAAAGGGTTGTGTGGGTAAACCCGCTAAATCCTCCTTTTTGGCTGGGTCTTTCTGTCATGGACCCTCCCGTGCACTCTTCCAATGCGCACGGCAAGGGGTGAAATAATGAGGATTTATGTGCAGGGTTCCACCAACACACATTTATTAACATAAAGACTTACAAAAGGTTTGACAGAATACTTACAGTGGACGCTCGAGGGCCGGCATTGTCCCACGAATGCATGAGATGAGGTGTGTATCCACGCTGGTGTCCCACAGCTGGAATCGCTATGAGGACGCTGAAGAACCACGGGCTGCGCGGAGTGGATACACTCCGTAGTAGCTGACAGTTCACGGAGACGGCGCACAAAAGGACAATCGATCAGTATACAAAGACCCAGCAGTGCGTGACTGGCAAAAGGCGCTTAAGTACATGCACTACTGGTTATGGTGTAATGAAGAGCACCTGGGCAAGGACCGAGAAAGATGATTAACGGGGCTGGGAACAGCTGATGGTAACGACAGAGAGAGAGGGGGCGTGGTTGGACCGGCAGGCTGTCAGCAGTGCTACAGAAAATAGGTCACAGCGGCTGTCTAACAGCTGCCGGTCCGACAGTGGCTATGGATACAGGAGGCAAACTGAAATACATAATATACCCATTTGCTGCAGCACCTAGACCCACAGAGAGGGCAGGACCGAGCCGGGGAAACTGAGCTGGCTCTGCTCCTGACAAAAATTTTGCCAACTATGATTCTTAAGATTATTAGAAGAGATTATTTAGCTTCTGAACAGAAATATTTATGTTTTGTGACAGCAGAAGATGGTCTGGGGTGTGTACACTTTCGTCTGCCATCGACAGAGCTGCACGTGATGACAGAATAGCACCAGTTCGGCGGCGTAATGTAACTGAAATTGAAGTGGAATAATTCATCAGATAAATGTGAGTTTGGGGAAGTGGGAGAGAAAGCGAAAATCACTGGCAGAAGACGAAATAAGGACCGTGGATGATGAAAATGGATGAATGAAGACACAACAAGTGTTAGGTCTGACTGTTTTTTAATCGATTTGTGTACATTCTACTGATTTTCTGGTACATATACTTTGAAGATAAAATAACAAATAAAAAACAAAAACAAAAATAGTGACAAAAAACCCAAAACTATCCTTTGCGTAAATATGTCCAAAGTCCACTTTTGACTGAAAGTTATGTAATTCGATATGGCTGCCATCGCATAATGCAAACTAGATGCATAAATTTACTCCCATCTCAACCTTTGGATCATATTCTACATCTTTCTAATTGACAGCAAGCCATTATCTCTTACCACATTCAAGTTAGAGCCTTTGGAATTTGTCATATCTAAACTGAATATTTTCTTGAAAAAAAAATCTTGACCACCAGAGGGAGGTGAGCTGACAGGAGCACTGCTGTGCCATAGACAGACGGGGGGTTAAGTTGTAGATTGAAAATATTTGTTTTTTCTTTAAACTCACCTTTACCTTTCTTTCCATCCATCATGCAGGAATTGTTTGAGAAAGGCCCGCCCTGAACTTCTGGTTTAAATAGGTTTGGGTGAGGTCACATGACATTACTGGTTCAAACCATGAGATGGTGTTTTTTGTTTTTTGTTTTTTTTCTTCTTCATGGGAATTTCTCTTTAGTTTACTTTTGGAATTTATTATATTTTGTTAGTATTAGACATTTCTAATAATTTCATTTAGTTATGTAAATTAGTTTGTTACTTAACTGTTTATAGTTTTGGATTCTAAAGCTATATGAAGGTCCACCTGTTGTAATCAGTGGTGTAATTAGGTCCAGTTGGTGTTAATTGGCAAACCTATTTAGATTCATTTGGAATGTCCCTCTGGAGAGAGAGGTGAGGCTTTGCTGCCATTAATTATGTTTAGTTTGATTTAGTTTTTTTTGTCACTTTTTTCCTTATTCAAGTTTTTTTTTTTTTTTTTTTAATGGAGAGCACCGTAAATAAAGCTACACCTCTTGGATTCAAGAACTGCTGTCTGAGTATGCTTGACTACCACCTTCCTTGACGTTTGTGCCCGACTACTCTACAGTGACAAATGCTGACAAATATTGTGATTTTTAGATTCAGAAACTTTTCTGATGGATGTTCACAAAAATCAAGATTCACTTCTGTTATTAGTGATATTGAGCGAGAGTTGGCAACATTCTCGTGAATATTTGTGAAACTGTTTGCTGAAGAAGGTTGGTGAACATTTGTGACTGTTAGCAAATGTTAGTGTTGCGAGATCTACGGGTGTAAGGCTCATTAAATAATTTGAATACACCTAAACAGCCTAAGGTGAATAACCAAAAATGCCACCTGGCGATTCATTCCTCCAGGCAAGTATAAAACAAGGACACAGGTTCATGAGACACACTCCGACAACAGATGTGAGTTCAAATACAGGAGTACATTTTATTTAAATAATTTGCCTTTTTAAAACATTCATATAAATTAAGGATAAAAATTACCGTCAGACTGTTTGTTTGCAATGCTCCTGGAATTACTACACAAAATCTAATTAAATCACTAATGAAAGTATAAACTCAATATTAAAAAAATCAAAATGCAAACCCCAAAGAAATATTGCAACATGCACATAAGAAAAACAAAACACAGCAAATTAACATGCAAAACAAATTCCAGCAGGATCATGCAAAACAAAAGAAGTCAAGTGTCACCATGCATGAGCAATCATGCAACAAAACAACTAAAGCAAGCCAGTACACAGTCAGTAGACAGCAAAATATGTTACGACAGAGCAGCAGTCAATTATTTAGTCACTGCAGCCTGGCCAATTCATTCCTGTAAAAGTGCACAAAGTTCAAAATATGGACAGCAATAATTAAGGCTCAAAATTTGGCTTTTACATACCAGATCAGGGGTACAGTTGGTATCAACAAAATGAGGAGGAAGGATAGCAAGCCACTAATTAAAGGAATGAAAATGTTTACAATCAGTGACCTAAAATAGGAAGCTGTAAAAGATTATAAAAACGGCTTACCTCAAGAAAAATTAACTGCCACACACTCCAACCCGGGCGGCGCGGTGACGGAGTGGTTAGCATTGCGGCAGCACAGCAACTCACCCTTGGCCAGGGGATCCTGGGTTCGATCCCAGCCCCCGACCAACAGTGATCTGTGTGGAGTTTGCATGTTCTCCCCGTGTCTGCATGGGTTTACTCCGGGATTTCTCCAGTTTCCTCCCACATGCCAAAAACATGCAAGTCAGGTTAATTGGCATCAAACTGGGGATTCTAAATTGTCCTTAGGTATGACTGTGAGAGTGAATGGTTGTCTGTCTCTCTGTGTTGGCCCTGCGATGGACTGGCGATCTGTCCAGGGTGGACCCTGCCTCTCGCCCAAAGATACTGGGATAGGCTCCAGCCCCCCCCCGCGACCCGAAAAGGATTAAGCGGAAGAAGATGGATGAATACTCCAACTCGACCCAACAGGCAGCAACCCGCCACCACACTGCAAACACTAGTGTGGGTGTCAAACACAGTGTTGCTAACTTTGCGCTTTTTTTGTTAAATCTGGCGATTTTTCAGCCCCCCCGGATGACTTTTTTTGTCAAAAGCCACTAGCGACAAATCTTAACGACTTTTCTTGGTGTTAGCAAAGACTTTTCTGTTGTTTTGGACACTGACGTGAAAGTGCGCAATTGCTCTGCAGTTATCATCCTCAACCAGCAGTGGGTGGTGCCGTGAGGCTCTCCTATCCCCTTTCCATCCCAAAGCAGCCAATCCCAGGCAGTCTCGGTCAGTCTCACAGTAGCCTCGTGCAGCAGCAGTGTTGCAGTTATAATAAATTAATAGTTTTTTTTTTTTTTTCAGAACTGCATTGACTGATACCAGTTGAATGCTGCAGCAGCGGCAAAGTGCTTTAGCCTTCTTCCCAGCAACAGGTTGAAGCCATCCCTTAAATGTACGTGGAACGGTATAACGCCAAGGCAGGGCAGGGTGATAAAGCTCCTGTGACCACCCCGGAAGGTTGCTTTTTTCTTACCAGCATCTGTGTCAGTGCTGCCGGACTCTTTTCTTTTTTTTTTGCCCTCAAGGTCCAAACTCATGTTCACTTTTTATGTCTGTTGCAGTGCTCGTACAGTAAAGAAACATGAGCTGAGTGCTGCTGATGTGACTGACTGGCAGTGGCAGACAGGGAGGAACAGCCAGCCCAGGTAGGAGCTGATGGCATCGGTTCAGAGCAAGCTTCAGTTTCTAGTGATGTGTGGGTGTTCACGTACATCAATTTTTTTTTTTTTTTTTTTTGGGGGGGGGTGCGCATGGAAATGCCAAAACTATCGTATATTTGGCCTTTTTAAAAAGTTTGGCAATATATTGTATATCCCCTAAGACTATCGTATATCTAGCAACACAGCACTGTGCGTCAGTCAGAGAGGAGATCCACACCACTCGGGTCCAGATTGTAAATGAATTGCACATGCACAACCCCCCTCCCCCTGCCAAACCTGGCCTGTTTTACAGAGTGGGATGCAAATGTTTCTTCACTATCAGTTAGTAATGGCCTATTTAAATGCCAAAATTTAAACAAACAAACCAAGAAACAACAGAAGAAAGTTAATTTGTAGTTCTAAACATATTTAGGGTGTTTTTTACTCACCTTTTGGGTGTTTTTTACTCACCTTTTGTCTCTCCCGTGACATTATACACGGGAGCTCTACTACAGCATCCATTACAATTTCATGCAAACAACCAATTATGCAAATTAGGTGATGACGTCATTCATCAACTTTTGTAGACTTTTAGGACAGCCAATAGCTTCTTTCCTTGCTGAGGTTGGCAACAGTGGTCAAACACAGAAAAAACCACTTTGTGTATTAAAGTATAATCAAATAGACCACTTACATGGATAAGACGAGGAACAGCACACCAGCGACTGCAGCAAATCTCGTTTTTTTCCAGGGCCAAACTGACTTCTGCTTAGTCACAGACAGCCATGCACCCTGTTGTGAGCAGCATCTAATTAATGGCACAGTGATCACACTGCAATCAGTGTGTTACAGCACAACAAGTGTGGCCAATCAAAGGTGAACAAGTGAGGGAAAAATCCCTCCTGCCGCATTAATGAAGACTAACAACTATTTGTCACTCTTCTGGCACTGTTTGGGAACATGTGGGGCCTTTTGCCAACTCCAGGTAAAATGCCAGGCAAATGTCAGGTGAATATTAGACCCAACCCTTTAAAAAGGGTGAGCAAACCATCCACAACATTAAGATTTCATATACTATCCACCTTATTCCTAGGCCCCGTGATGCCTTGCGTGAATTATAGTAGCAACTTCTGGCACTAGTTTAGAATGTATGGTTGTCACTGAAATGGGACCCTTTTCCTTGTTCAAAAACAATGACTTTGGCATCAGAAATGCTGGAACGCGGCCTCTTGCATCTCAAAAACAGTAATATAAGGAGATAAGGGATGAGGACCTGTACTTATATAGCACCTTTTCTAGTCTCAAAGACCACTCAAAGCAGTTCACTAGTACTAACCCGCTATTCTAAGGGCCTATAGGAGACAGATATCTAAGGGCAATTTAGAACAACCACTTAACCTAACATGCATGTCTTTGGATTGTGGGAGGAAACCGGAGCCCCTGGAGTGAACCCATGCAGCACAGGGAGGGCAGACTCCAATATAATCATACCACTTCCTATGACTATTGAGGGATGGGAAGATGGCCTTATAAAGTGGCCTCATAGACAGTAGCTCAATTAGTTAGCGCCCCTGCTAAGATGCGAACGCTGTAAACAAATGACCCATGCTAGCAAAATGAATCACTTTGAGGACATTTTCAAAACTGATGTAACGCTATTTTCATATTCTGTATTGAAAGACCTTCAAAATGATATTTAATTTGTAGGAATTGCACAAAAACTCACATGGAAAAAAGACGATTTGTTTATATTTTGGCTAGGTTGAAAACTCGTGTTTGATCGGTCGGGAGTTACTTCTTCTGCAAAAACATAGGTATTTTTAGAAAGTACGATTTCTAAGCTTTCCAATGATACCAGGCACTCATGGGGTTTTTACGGGTCTTTGTTGCTACCAGACAAAGAAAGAGTCATGATTTATGACTTCTCGTTGCCTGCACTCATAATGACGTGGTGCGCATTCCAACCAGTACATCTCCATCACAATAAAGTCGGCTGCATTTTGTTAAAATATGTTGGACATAATCAAATTTACCTAAGAGCAGACATAAACCACAACACCGTGCTTGGATGTCGTCTCTCACCGTGTGGTGAGAAGCCTCCATTTATGCAGTCTGGAACAACCATGAACACCAGCAACAAGTACCAGAACTCTGTCAAAACATTCAAAAAATACAAAAACTAGAAGAGCTGAAATTAGCTGCCACTTGAGTGCAAAACAGGTATGTGGACTATTCATTAAAATTAATTTGAAAAACTTTTGAAAACGCTATTTTAAATGCCCCTGCTACTCCAGTCTTATTGACTGATTAAACACTATGTCATCCGAAACCGGAAGCTCCACCCATAATTGTTCCTACAGCGGTGTGACAGAGATCATCCTGCGCAGTTCGCCCCACACGGGACACGAACCCGCGACCTCTCAGTCAACTAACACACAGTTCGAGCATGGGAGACACAGCACGATCGCGCTGAGCTAAAGGTCCGACCGGTAGCTCAGCGCTACCATCCGGGGCTCACAGCACCACTTTTAACTAACTGAGGTCATCAGCGCAGTTCGCCCTACACAGGATACGAACCCGCGACCTCACAGTTAACTACACAGAGACACACACAGCACGATCGTGCTGAGCTAAAGGTCCGACCGATAGCTCAGCGCTACCGATACTGTATGAGGCTTTGGGAGGGAGGTTTACTAACGTTCTACGCCGAACAGCACTAGTTGGCATCCGTTACAGCGGCACCCCCAGGAATAAGGTGAATATATTTAAAGGCCAAATGTCACGTAACAGGGTACTTTAAATATCTTGAAACTAGATATAAAAGGGAACCGATCCGTTCGGGTCTTGGTGCATATGCTTCAGTAACAACGGAATATTCGTTAATTTAAAACTGCCGCGCTTGGCCTGACACGGCCCCTGGAATCGCCTGGGGAAGAAGGCGGAAGTGACGAAATAGATTGTACCCTAGTTTGATGCTTGGGGTATTTCAATTGATTGTTTATATGGAGACTGGAAGGTTGAAGTGAGCAACAAGAAAGAAAAAATTGGATATTTCACCCATACCTTAAAACGGGACTATCAGGGACAGCTGGGTAATAAGGGACACTTCTCTCGGAAATGTTTTCATACCTGTCAAGTGAGACGTTTTCGCAGTACTTCAACACCGTAAAAAGCGGCTATAAGGGACGGCGGAGCAACAAGGGACACCTCTCTGGGAAATGCCCCAAATGTAACTTGTGTTGTTATTGTCAAATATTTTAAGGATTCATGGATATTTGACAATAACAACACAACTCAGCGTCCGGCGCAAAATTAAAAAAAAAAGCAGAATTCTGTATTTGTAAGGCGATCTCTCTGTTCCGCAACCGCTGCACAGATGAACGTGTTAAACCATTGTCCTAATGACTTCTCATTGTAGTGAGAATAGCTCACGCTGAGCGATCTGCCCGCCCCGACAATCAGACTAATGATTGACTCCACACTTCTCATTGTAGTGATAATAGCTCCCGCTGAGCCATCTGCCAGCACCAGCTGTGGGGGATCACACACAGGACGTGCTCCTGAACACACTCAATTTTTTTTCCCGTATATTTTTCTTTTGGGCGTACAGAAATGGCAATACGCCAGTTTTTGCTAAAATTGCATTTTCCCCGTATTTTCCTTAAAATATTTGACAATAACAACACGAACTACATTTAAAACATTTCCCAGAAAAGTGACCCCCACCACTCTGCCGTCCCCCACAGCCGCGCTTGGCACCAAAATACGGCGAAAACGTCTCACTTGACAGGTATGCGCCTCCATTTTCATATTGATCTGGTCAATTTCTTGATAGCAGCGGCTCTCCTCCACTGTAATAATAATTTCTTCCGAAAAATCAATATTTATGGGGCGCCCTCGACAGACCCCCTTCGGCTTCGCAATTCTGGAGGCGATTAATGTCCAGTTCAATGACATTTTCCACTGGTTCTGCTCTCTGGTCATCGTTGGAACTGTTGTCATCAGACAAAGCATCTGATTCCGTCTCGGACGGCTCGAACCTGTAAGGTTCTATGCCTCTGTCACTGTCTGAACCACTGACAAAAAAAAAGACAAAAAAAAAAAGACAAAACTAAACTAATTTGTTCACAATCGCTGTCACTTTCCGTCATGATTGTCCAATGTTGATAAGTGTGAATGTGGATAGGCAGGGCAGCCAGGGTACAACTGGTGATGTCAAAAACATGGACGTGGTCTGGACTGGCTGTCACAAGCCAGCAAGCAAGGTGGGGCCTTCACCTGGTGTATTTTGTGCAATTATGTAAATACAGGTGGGTGATATGGTCTCCGGTATGAATATTTGGTTTAAGCTATATGTATTTTATCTAAATTAGTTGTCATTTAGAAAAAAAAAATCACGTGACATTTGGCCTTTAATAAAGGTTCTTGAACAATTGCTAGTGTTCACTACTTGGCAAACCAAAAAGAACTTTAGCAACATGTGTTCCAACCATTTACTTAGAACTATTTGGCAAACATTTGCAACTAGGTATTTGTGGAAAAATTAATTCACAAAAAATTTGCTTGTGACAACAAAAACTGTTTGAGAATTGTTCTGTAATCTTTTACGAACCGTGACAAAACCCCCAAAATTGCAACGTTCATCAGCATTTGCTGCTCCAGGAAATGCTAGCTTTAGGTCTGGTAGACCACAGAGAGATGCCCCTTTAGACAGAAACATTATGATCTGATCAAAAACAATGATGTATCAGCTTGTGGAGAGTGTTGGAAATGAGGAGGCCGGTTTACGAGTAGACGATGTTTATTAACACTCTTTCATCAGTCATACATATAAAAAGCATGAAACAGCCAAGCCAGGTTTCTCCTTATAAACTCAACAGATCATCTCACATCTGCATGACATTTCACATCACGCTGCATGACATCTAACCCCACAATACATTTCCCTTAAACCCCCAGCTCCCTCTTCCTGCCAACTCCCCATGACATCCCTGTCTATTAACCTCTTATGTTTAACCACTGCATCCTGACTGAGACGCTGTCTGCTGACTCCTCTACAATATGCATTGCTACACTACCCCACCCCCAGACAGAGTTTCAGTCACTACGTCTTTTGGGCTTCAGTCTCCTCCCATATCTGCTGTAACAGGGGTCTTTGTGCCGGCGGGCGGGGGGGGGGGGGGTGCTGGACGTGTGTCTGACTGCGGGTGGGCCGGGGGGGGGGGGAACTTTGCTCTGCCCGTGTGGCTGTCCTGGTGAATCGTTTGCCTGGGGAGTTCTCAGTGGGGGTCTTCCACGCCGAGGGGCCCGAGCCAGCAGCACTTGCTCGAACGCCACTACAAAGGTGGGCTTAAGTCTGTCTATGCATATTTTCTCCCGACGCCCCCCCAAGTCTAACAAAAAATGCTTGTCCCCTGTTTCCAGCACTCTGAACGGGCCATCATAGGGTGGGCACAGTGGAGGGCGGTGGGCATCATGTCTGACGAACACGAACTCCGCGTTCTTCAAAGTTTTTGGCACGAAAGCGTGTGGAAAACAGTGGTGGGCTAGGCCGGGCAGCGTGCCTGTGTCTGCAGTACGCTGCAAACGCTGAGACGGGCAGCTGTCTGGTGCGGGATTATCTGGCAAAAATTCCCTGGGCAGCTGCAGTGGCTGAGAAAAAAACAGCTCAGCTGGGGAAGCCTCCAAATCCTCTTTTGGCGCGGAACACAACCCCAATAAAACCCACGGCAACCGGTCAACCCAATTTGCATCCGTCAACGAAGCCCTGAGTGCTGCTTTCAGTGACCTATGAAAATGCTCGCATAACCCATTTGCCTGTGGGTTGTACGCGGTTGTGCGATGAATTGCAACACCCAGGCTGTGGGCCATCATGGACCAAAGTTCGGACACAAACTCAGGGCCCCTATCGGACGTGATGTCCGACGGGATTCCAAAACGCGCCACCCATGTTGTCAAAAAAGCGCGTGCCACGTCCGCGGATGTGGTTGCCGCCAGCGGGACTGCTTCTGGCCAGCGTGTGGTGCAGTCCACCACTGTCAGAAGGTGCGTGCACCCCTGCGACGGCGGGAGGGGGCCCACGAGGTCCACGTGAACATGGTCGAACCTCTTAGCCGGTATACTAAACGGCTCCAAAGGAGCCTTTGTGTGTCTTTGCACTTTGGCTCGTTGGCACACTACGCAGGCTGCCGCCCACTCTTTCACTTGTTTGCACAGGCCTGGCCACACGAACTTTGCTCCCACCATTTCGACTGACGCGCGCACTCCTGGGTGCGCCAGAGCATGAACTGAATCAAACAAACGGCGGCGCCACGTGACTGGGACCACCGGGCGCGGGCGTCCCGTGGAGACGTCGCAGATTGGGGGGGGGGCTGCCATCTTGTAGTACTCTGCTCTCCAGCCTTAACCCTGTTGGTCCAGACTGGAGCGCGCGCACGTCCGTATCGCTAATCTGCTCTGCGGCCATGGCTGTATAATCTATCCCTACGCACACCGGGGCCACAACCGCATGCGGGAGGCGGTCCACCACCACATTCAGTTTACCCGACACATGCTGAATATCAGTCGTAAACTCCGAGATCGCGGCCAGCTGTCTCTGCTTGCGGCCCGACCATGGTTCCGAAACCTTGGCCATCGCGAACGTGAACGGCTTGTGGTCCACGAACACGGTGAAGCTGCGCCCTTCCAGCCAGAACTGGAAGTGGCGTATGGCCAGGTGGAGAGCCAGCAACTCCCTGTCGAACGCGCTGTATTTACATTCACTGTCGCGCAAAGCCCTGCTGAAAAAAGCGAGCGGCTGCCAAGAACCGGTGACGCGTTGCTCCACGACGGCCCCTATGGCCACGTCTGAGGTGTCGGTAGTGAGCGTTATCCGGGCCACCAGGTCTGGGTGCGCCAACAGCGCGACGTTTGCCAGGGCTGCTTTAACCTCAGAGAATGCCTGCTCTCGCTCCGGAGTCCATTCGACTCCATCCGCAGGTTTCCGTCTCTTGAGCGTGGCGTACAATGGCTGCATGAGTTGAGCTGTGAGGGGGAGGAAACGGTTATAAAAGTTAACCATCCCCCAAAATTCCTGCAGCGCCCTGACCGTCTGAGGCTGGGGAAAGTTCGCCACAGCGCGCACTTTGTCAGGCAAGGGTATCGCTCCCTCCGGTGAGACGCGGTGCCCCAAAAAATCAATCCCCGTCACGCCGAACTGGCACTTCGCCAGGTTGATTATTAACCCGTGCTCCTCCAACCTCTGGAAAACCGTCTTGAGGTGGGTTGCGTGTTCGTCTTTGAACGGACTGGCTACCAGGATATCATCCAGGTAGACGAACACAAACGGGAGATCGCGCAGCACTGCATCCATCGTGCGCTGGAACGTCTGTGCTACTCCTTTTAACCCAAATGGCATGTGCAGAAACTCGAACAAACCGAACGGAGTTATTACCGCTGTTTTGGGTATGTCCTCCGCGCGCACTGGGATCTGGTGGTAACTGCGGACCAGGTCTATTTTAGAAAAAATGCGTGCTCCAGCGAGGTGAACGGAAAAATCCTGAATATGGGGAATTGGGTAGCAGTCATGTGCTGTGGCGTTATTCAACCTGCGGAAATCCCTGCACAGTTGCCACGACCCCTCAGCCTTAGGGACCATGTGTAGCTGGGATGCCCATGGGCTGTTTGATTTCCTGATGATGCCCAACCTTTCCAGGTTGGCAAACTCCTTGCGCGCTATGGCCAGTTTAGCTGCGCCCAAGCACCGAGGTCATGCGAAAACGGGTGGCCCGGTGGTGGTGATAAAGTGCTCCACCCCGTGTTTAGCGATGGCTAAACGAAAATGTCGGGACCGCGAGTGCTTGAAACTGAGTGAGCAGTGTGTGGAACTTACCGCCTGGAGCTGTGACGTTGGCTTGTGTTACTGGCCCGGCCCCTCGAGCTGTACAGGGTAGAGAGTCAAAGGACAGTGCATTAACCAGGCACCTGTTAGCAACATCAACTAGTAAACCATGTGCAAACAGAAAATCAGCTCCCAGGATTGGGAACTTCAGTGCTGCTATGACAAAAGTCCACTCATATGTACGGCCGTGTAGGGATAAAACCAATGTTCTCTCACCAAAGGTCTTAATGTCTGAGCCGTTTACTGCCACCAGCCCGGGGCCGCTAGGTCCTGCTAGTTGGTCGTCGTAGGTCGGCAGGATGATGCTCTTCTGGGCTCCGGTGTCTACGAGGAACCGTCTCCCCGAGGGCGAGTCCGTCACGTAGAGCAGCTTGTTCTCTTCACCGGCGGTCGCAGCTGCTACCGACTGCTGGCTTTGGCGTTTCCTGAGCGCTTGAATTGGCACGGTGGCGCGCATCTGCGTGCGTTCTCTCCGAAGCGGCGGTGGTAGAAGCAGAGCGCGTCTCTCTGGCGCTCCTGGGCCCCCGCTGCCACTACCGTCGGTGGCTCCTCGCCTCCTCTGGTCGTCTCGCTGGGTACCAACATTGCCGTGTTGACTGTGGGCGTTCTGGTGGTGAGGATGATCCGCACGGTAGTCACGCGCGGCCAGCAACGGCGAATTGGCCAGAACCGCTCTCGCCTCTGCTGGGAGGTTCCGGAGGAAAAGGTGGGCAAACAGAAAATGCCCGTCGCCTGTGCCCATTAACGCCAACATCTTCTCCACCAGATCGACAGCCGAACCATCTCCTAACTTGGAACGCCTCAGGAGCCTCTCTGCTCTCTCGCTGTCCGAGAGCGTGTAGCGCCAAGTCAGCGCAGCTTTGAGAGCCTCGTATCTGTCGTGGGCTGGGGGCTGGTTGAGCAGGCTCGCTACCTGCTGAGCTGTGTGAGCATCCAGCGCTGCAACCACGTAGTAAAACTTGGTGTCGTCTGCCGATATTCCCCGGAAGGCGAACTGGGCCTCGGTGTGGTGGAACCAAGAGCGCGGGTTGTGTTGCCAAAAGTCTGGTAGCTTGACTGAAACAGCGCACGCGTTGCTGGGGGTTCCCGTCCGGGCCGTCTCCGGGGTTCTTGCCTCGTGTTCCATAATTCGTCACAGGGTCACCAGTGTGGAAAGTGTTGGAAATGAGGAGGCCGGTTTATGAGCAGACGATGTTTATTAACCCTATCTCATCAGTCATACACATAAAAAGCATGAAACAGCCAAGCCAGGTTTCTCCTTATAAACTCAACAGATCATCTCACATCTGCATGACATTTCACATCACACTGCATGACATCTAACCCCACAATACATTTCCCTTAAACCCCCAGCTCCCTCTTCCTGCCAACTCCCCATGACGTCCCTGTCTATTAACCTCTTATGTTTAACCACTGCATCCTGACTGAGACGCTGTCTGCTGACTCCTCTACAATATGCACTGTTACAAGCTAAACGTTTACAGGAAAATAACAGGGAAGGGACAGCTGATTTTTTTTTGCCGACATAGGTGAGCTTAACTTTAATGAACTGAACACCAAAACTTCAATAAATATTTGAAGCAGAGAAACTCTATCGACCAAACCTGAAAGAGTTATTTAAAAGTTCAGTATTTCCATTATTTCTGCTTAACATCTCAGAAGAAAGAAATAATTTAAGCATTACTGGTTTTGACAAAACACCATCTAACCCTCTACAGACCTATTGTGTGTGTGTGTGTGTGTGTGTGTGTGTGTGTGTGTGCGCCGACCAGACAAGTCAGACAAATGATGGATAATGCCTCCATCCCATAATGAAACATAAAAGCTTTTCACTGATTTATGGGAGCAGTTAAAGGCAAAAGCAACTTTTTAGGCTGCCATCAGAAAGTAATGTTCTGAATATTGATATGTGCTCCTGGCTTTGAGCATGCATTCGGTTACATCTGAATCAGATAAGGTAAGGATGGAGCTGCAAAACTCTTCACAGGGCACATTTCTGCCTCAGGCCCGCAGGTTCATCACCACAGCTGCTTATCAAACAGCATGTTGCTGTGTGGGTCAGAGGTCCAGCTGGAAGTGTCTTACCAGTCCTTCCAGGACTTCACAATGTTGCAATTGCACCAATTCATGTGAATTCAACCAATCCCTGCAAATTTTGTGTGACCTTGCAACTTTGCCAATCATCACAATTTTCTCACGTTTTTGGCCAATTGTCATCTTCCGTGAATTTCACAAATCAAATTTGTTCCTGACTCATGCTTCAAATGTGTACGTCATCAGGTTAAGCAGTTAAATGCTTCCCTGCACCATGCTGTCTTCCTTGTTTACAGCAAGAATGAATGGAATACATCAGCAAAAAAGAGTGTGTGTCTGAGGAGAGACACTGTGAATCCAGAAACAAACAAGCAACTGTAACACTACAGCGAGCGTTGTAACCCTTACACTGTACATTTTTACAAGAAAAATCACTACTACATCTTGTAAATGAGTTTTAAAGCCGTGAGTCTCCAGTCTGGACCCGGAGCAATGTGTGCCCCTGGCAAACCCCCATAAGAGTCTTTGCTTACAAGAGGACTGACAGCGGGAGAAAAGGAGGATTAGATGGAGGGAAAATGCTAGAACGAACAGAGTTTACTTTATCAATAAAACTAGTGCATGCCCGTAGAAAGCAAGTATTCCTGTCTGAAACAGGTAGCGCAATCAGGGTTTACAGGCCCAAACATAGGCTGTGTTTGAAAGTGGAATACAGAGGTGTAGCCTATATGTAGGCAATCACACATGTTAAACTTTGGCAAATATCAAAGGGGCTGAACTGAGATTTATTTGACTGTGTGAATATTAATTACAGAATAACTGAAAATGAATGGGACATCCTATATTAGCCACTGTTTAAGAACTGCTTGTATATTTTTTGTTAGATCACTTATTTGTGTGATCTTTTGTGAGTTATATTCATAAATGTATGTTGCACTTTGGGGAATGGGAGTTGTTCAGTCACAATTATGATTTAGTTTATGTGTGTAGTTTATAGTCTATCATCAATAAACTCATGCAGTACTATAACAGGACACGTTTACAAATATTTGAGACCCACTGTACTGCATCCTTTTATATTTTAGCAAGATTACAAGTACAAAACACCAAACATTATTATTATTATTATTATTATTATTATTATTATTATTATTATTATTTTCTTTGTATTTTTATCTCGTATACTTTATTGATCCCAAGAGGGAAATTCAGGGCATCTACGCACGGCGCCGATCCCTTCACCAGTGACACACACATACACACAGAGCAGATTGACCCATTTGGCTTCAACTTTTTCATCAGTGTTTCCCATTTGTCTTTAAATATTTAAAAAAAGATTTATTTCGTTATTTGGACATTTTTGCGTCTTGTTGTCGTTTAGTCAAAGCATGCATATGTGTCCGCATGTAATATGCAGTTCGTCTGGTCATTCCGCTCCACAATGAAGCAGCAGTCGGGACTTTCGTCTACCGCTGACCGGGCAGGCTGAGCATGCCTCCCCCCGAACGTTCGTGGAGCGCCCGGTGGGATGGGATGACTGCTGCTTTACCTGTGTGCCAGTGATGCACCACAGGTCCCCGGCAGCAGGTCCCTGGCAGCCCCCCCCCCCCGCACCTTGTGTTCTCTATGCCAAATATATCCATTAGACATACGCAATCACAGCAACTTTATGGTCTATATTTTGACTGAGCAACTCCATACTCGTGGATGCACACCTCAGCAGCAAAGCACTTCTAAAATCTTTGCGGAGTGTTGTGGTGACTGACAGGTCGTGATGCTGTGTTATCCAATCAGCATGGTCATGATGCCACATATTGTCTAATCAGCATGGCCCCGATACGGCCTATTCTCCAATGAGCATGGAGTCAATCCAAAACTCCTCCCACACTTCTTGAAGCCAGGGGATGAAGATGTAGAGCAGTCACACAGCAGTGGCGAAACTTTTATTGATAAAAATTACATACAGTATTTTAAATGAGTGACTCCATATTCAAGGATGCACACCCTCGTAGCTTCAGCAAAGCACATTTAAAATCGTAGGTCAGTGTAACGAACAGTTTGAGAGATATCTGAGTAACACACACACACAAACAGACAGGCACAGCCGTGGACAAAATTGTTGGTACCCCTCTGTTAATGAAAGAAAAACCCACAATGGTCACAGAAATATCTTGAATCTGACAAAAGTGGTAATAAATAAAAATTCTATGAAAATTAACCAATGAAAATCAGACAATGCTTTTGAATTGTGGTCCAACAGAATTATTTTAAAAAACAAACTCATCCTCCTCATCCTCAGCCTCCATCTCACTCTATCCCTTGCGTCTTGCTGTCCCTCTGATATACTCATTTCTAATCTTGTCCCTCTTACTCACTCCCAATGAAAATCTTAGCATCTCCATATATCATAGCAGGTCTCACGGCCGTCTTGTAAATCTTCTCTTTCACTCTTGCTGCTATATGCTTCTGTCATAAATCACCCCTGACACTTGTCTCCACCCACTCCACCCTGCCTGCACTCTTTTCTTCACCTCTTGTGCATTTTCCAATGCTTTGGTTGACCCCAGGTATTTAAACTCATCACCACCTCAATTCCTTCAGTCTTCACCGTTACACCTGCCTCTCTCTCATTCACACTCATGCATTCTGTCTTGCTTCTACTGACCTTCATTCCTCTTCTCTCCAGAGCAAACCACCACCTCTCCAGGTTCTCTTCCACCTGGTCCCTACTTTCACTACAGATCACAATGTTGTCTGCAAACATCATGGTCCACAGAGACTCCTGCCTGACCTTATCCACCAGCCTGTCCATCACCATGACAAGCAAGAAGAGGCTCAGAGCCGATCCCTGAAGTAACCCCATCCCCACCTTGAACCCATCTGTCACTCCTACAGCACACCTCACCACCGTTTTGCTGTCCTCATACATGTCCTGCACCACCCTCACATATTTCTCTGCCACTCCTGACGTTCTCATACAGTACCACACTTGCTCTCTTGGCACCCTATCATATGCTTTCTGTAGATACCATACCAAATTTATTTATGAATCGCATGCAAAAACAACAAAGTTGACCAAAGTGCTGCACAGGAATAAACAACATAAAGTACAAATAGACAAAAGATAAGTAAAAGACAATAAAAACATAACATGTAGCAGAAAAAGAACCAAGCCACAACAAGTGTAAAAACAAAATGCCAAACACAGCAGACATTAAAATTAATAAAATTAAGGTGAGGTAAAAGCCAAGGAAAACAGATGTTCTTTTAAATGATATTTAAAAACACAAAGTGAGGAGGCCTGCCTAACATGTAATGGCAACTCGTTCAATAGCCTAGGGGCTGCAGCAGCAAAGGCCCACTCCCCTCTGAGCTTCAGCCTTGTTTTAGGGATCGCCAAGAGCAGCTGATCAGATGATCATAGGGATCATGGTGGAACATAAAGCTGAAGTCAGAGAGGTAGGGTGGAGCAAGACTGTTAAGACATTTAAAAACATCCATCCATCCATCTTCAACCGCTTTTCCGGAGGTCCATGTTGCGGAGGCAGCAGTTCAAGCAGAGAAGCCCAGACTTCCCTATCCCCAGCCACATGCTCCAGGTCTTTAGCGAGGATACCAAGGCATTCCCAGACCAGCTGGGAGATGGAGTCTCTCCAGCGAGTCCTGGATCTGCCCCGGGTCTCCTCCCAGTGGGACATGCCCAAAACATCTCAAGTAGGAGGCTTCCAGGAGGCAACCTGATCAGATGCCCATACCACCTCAATTGGCTCCTTTCAGCGTGGAGGAGTAGCGATTCTACTCTGAGCCTCTCCCGGACGACTGAGCTCTTCACCCTATCTCTAAGGATGAGTCCAGCAATCCTGCAAAGAAAGCTCATTTCAGCTGCTTGAATCCACAATCTCATTCTTTCGGTCATTACCCAAAGCTCGTGACCATAGGTGAAGGTAGGACTGTAGATTGACCGGTAAATCGACAGCTTTGCCTTAAAGCTTAGCTCCCTCTTCACCACAACAGACTCGTACAACATCCGCATCACTGCAGATGCTGCCCTGATCCGTCTGTCAATCTCTTGCTCCATTCTCCTCTCACTCGTGAATAAGACCCCGAGATACTTAAACTCCTCTACTTGTCCCCAAGCCAAAGAGGACAATCCACCTTTTCCGGCTGAGGACCATGGACTTGGACTTGGAGGTGCTGATTCTCATCCCAGCCACTTCACACTCAGCAGCAAACTGTTCCAATAATACCTGTAGGTCATTGCTGGATAAGCCAACAGGACAACATCATCTGCAAACAACACAGATGAGAGCCTGTGGTCTCCAAGCATGACACCCTCCATTCCCTGGCTGCACCTAGAAATCCTGTCCATAAAAATTATGAACATGATCGGTGACAAAGGGCAGCCCTGGCAGAGTCCAACTCTCACTGGGAATGAGTCCGATTGAGTGTTGGCAATACAAACCAAACTCTCACAATGGTCATATAGGGACCGGATAGCTCGTAACAACAAGCCCGATGCTCCATACTCCCGATGCACCCCCCACACAAAACCATGAGGGCGCGGACGAATGCCTTCTTTAAGTCCACAAAACACATGTAAACTGGTTGGGCAAACTCCCACGAACCCTCGAGGATTCTTGTAAGGGTAAAGAACTGGTCCGATGTGCTACGGCCAGGATGAAAACCACATTGCTCCTCCTGAATCTGAGGTTTGACCAACGGTCAGACTTTCCTCTCCAGTACCTTGGCATAGACCTTCCCAGGAAGCTGAGGAGTGTGATCCCTCTAAAGTTGGAACACACCCTCCGGTCCTCCTTCTTGAAGAGAGGAACCACCACCCCAGTTTGCCATGCCAAAGGCACTGTCCCCAACCTCCCCACAGTGTTGCAGAGGTGTGTCAACCATGACTGCCCTACAACATCCAGGGCCTTGAGGGACTCAGAGTGAATCTTGTCCACAACCGGGGCCCGGCCACCAAAGAGTTTTTTAACCACCTTGGCGACCTCAGCCCCTGTAATGGGAGAGTTGTCCCCCTCATCCACAAGGCTTGCTTCCTCTGTGGAAGGTGTGTCAGTGAGATTGAGGAGATCCTCGAAGAATTAATTCCACTGCCTGATGATATCTCCAGTCAAAGTCAGCAGCACCCCATCCGCACCATACACAGTGTAGACGGGGAGCTGCTTTCCCCTCCTGAGCCACCGGACAGTTTGCCAGAATCTCTTTGACACAGACTCTTCGCTGCCTAGGGCGTCTCGCTGTACCATCCAGCACCCTTGTCCAGGATGCTCCGCTGTGCTGCCACCATGTCCAGCTGCTTCTGCTCACTCCCGGGGCTCTCAGCTTTGCACTTGTCGGCAACCCTCTCCGACCCTCTCCAATCCGGGCGTCTTGATGCAGATCTTGACTCTCTCGTTCCATGAGTCATGCTGCATACCCTCCGTATCCGGCCACTGCTCACCTCCGGGCCATGCACCATCACCCTCGTTGGGCCCGCTCGCCGACCTGGGCTCCTCACTGCTGCATCCATTGCTCTCGGTGTCGGTGCTCTGCTGCGCTGTCACCGTGTCCTGTGGCTGCTGCTCCTCCCTGGGGCCGTCAGCCTGCCTGGCCTCCAGCGGCAGGACTAACTCCCGCTGTGCCACCTTTCCACTGGTGTTAGTCTCACTTAACTCAGGCTCTCTCCATCTCTGCTCCGGTTCTGGCTTGAGGCCCAGTTTTGCACCCTTAGCTGCATTTTGGTGCGGGATTAGCCTGTCCATTGGCTTCGACTGAGCCATTAGCATTCCCCAGCTAACTAGCTCTGGCATGTCCAGCACCACTAGCCTCTTCACCTGCAGCTCTCTGGCCCTCGTCTGCTCCGCGAATTGCACCACCATGAGCCCGACAGCCTCCATGTAGCCCTCACTCATGCCCAGTGAGTTGAGGATCCTTTAGCCCTCCGTGCCAAGGTTACGGGCCAGGAGGGCCCGCCAATGTCTCCCACCAAGCAAAGGGAGACCCAGCGAGTTTATATACTCCTCAAACTCACGTCTTCACTGCGGCCATAAAATCACTGACTCACCTGGGTTTCCCAGAAACGGCAATAGTCCCTGATTCAGCCAGCACGCCCCCATTCTGCTCCTCATTGGCAAATGTTATAGCTGATAAATGACCAGGACTGAGGCGAGTCTTCATGCAGCAACTAACTAAATTTATTATGAATTTGAGTTTATATACAGAGTGGGGCGTGCCCACCTGACGTCACCCTGTGTGTGGGCACAGCATCCCAGACACACACATTCTCATACCTAACAGTATGTACTACCCTTACCTGCTTAAGGTTTGTGATATATTTTTGTGCCTTCTCTTCAGGCAGAAAACTGCTTTACAGCTTAACAGCACACTAAATACTTTGTCTCCTTGGGGTATGTGATACATTTTGCCTTTTTCAAGCAGGAATTGCTGATAGTTTAAAAGCAAGTGGTTCAATTGCCATTAATTCTGTATTGTTTTCTTTTTTTCGACTGACAGTCGTCTTCTTTAAAAAAAAAGGGGGAGACATCTTCTTTGTCTGGGTACTGGGCACTTCTGTGCTTCGCACACTCTCACCACCTTTTGTGGAGGAGTGGTACTCCATACAGCTGGAATTGAAATCTTGGTGTGTTGTCTTCTGGTTAATGCACTTGTACCTCTTGAAACAGCCCTTTGGCCTGTTTATAATAATAATAATAATAATAATAATAATAATAATAATAATAATAATAATAATAATAATAATAATAATAATAATGACTGTTTTGTTTCTTTCCTATTGTTCTTGGAGGAATAATGGCTTCATTGAGGAGTGGAGAAGGGGGAAGTAGCCACTAGCCCAGGGCTCCATCCCTCCAGCTTTAGCTGCTCTAGCTGGAACCGGGAAGGCCAGCAGGAAGCAGAAGTGGATTGAAGAAAGCCAGCTACACGACCCACAGGTGGACTTCATGCAGAAGCAATTGGAGGTGATGCGTAAGGTCACTGAACATATGGTGGCAAATCAACATCGCCTTTTGGGTATGCCACATCAGGTTCCTATATGTGCCCCGGGACCACATCCCGATGCAGTGTCCCTCACGGCCTCTGATAACTTGGGTAAAACCATTAGCTCCAGCGGTGGCTCCAGTGGGTGAATGGATGTCTCTGAGGATGATGATGAGGTCGACAGTGACCCTCCATTCGAGAAGGATCTTCCTGAGCCCTATGATATATCTCTCAAGGCACTGCTCTCTAGAGCAGCATCAGCTGCTGGGCTTTCTCCTCCACCTTCTCCATCAAGGGCTTCGGCTTTGGACGGGGGTCCTGCATCCCGCAGGCAGGTTTCCTTGACAGTTTATCCTGACTCTGTGTGTCATCTGCGGAAGTCGTGGGCTCGTCCAAGGGAGGCAGCTGCTCCTCACTCTAGGCTTAGTGTTCTGAGTGGTGCTGCGGAGCAAGGCTTGGATGGTGCGTTGAAGCTACCTTTGCATTGCTGGCTGGAGCTCCCCCCAGAGGCAGCAAGTCTATACGCCACCCTAACAGGAAGTGTCACACCACTGATGGGTTAGTGGCTAGCGCCTACCAGTTGGTGGCTATGGCTTCTAGGCTTGCGAATGCTAATACACTTCTTTTAGTGTATTTAGAAGGCCTGATAAGAAACCTGGACTCAAAAAGCAGAACTGACCTTCTACCGGAGTTGGTAAACATGGTGGACACTGTGATTCAAGGAGCTAGCTCACAGGCTACAGCACTTGGGAACTCCTTGGCCCGGCTGACCATGGACCAGTGGCATGTGTGGCTAAGCCAGTCTGGATTGGTGGATATGGACAAGGCTGATGTTTTGGAGACTGCAATAGCGCCTGGTGAGGTATTTGGGCCTGCAGCAGAAGCGGTGTTGGGCGAGGTGCAGAAGGTGAGACTGTGCATGCAGTCCTTTCATTGGCCAGGACCATCCAGGGCGAGTGTCCGGAGACCTCTTGAGGGGTGTGAGAATCCACAATGGCTTTGTTTTGCAGAGCCAGGTTCCTTTCAGAGCTCGGGTCACCAGAGGCGGAGGGCCTTTCGGCAGCAAGCGCAGATTCAGCAGCAGTCACGTCCGTGCTCTCGGGAGCATGTAGGCCATGGTCTTACCAAGCCCCACCAGCATCCCTGACAGTACACTTCCCCTGACATCAACTTTCTTAGCAGCGCACCTCAGGAGTTGGCATCAGTGCAGCACATGTCCATGGGTGAGTGATGCCGCCTACAATTCAAATCTCATCCCCCCAGTTTCAAGGGATTTTGGAGACAAAAGAAAAGGGGGACACTCTTTCTGCAGTTCTGGGCAGCTAGGTCTCTGCCCTACTGGGAAAAAATGTAATACAGTCTCTGTCTCCAGGGGAAGAAAGGCGAGGCTTTTACTCAACCTATTGTCTTGTTCCCAAGCAAACCAGGGGTTTCCACCCAATTCTAGATCTGAGGCAGCTGAACGGGTATCTCAAGGTGCTCCCCTTGTGGATGCTCAGGCTGAGGACATTGTTTCATGCTATAAGGCCAGGCAGAAAACTGCTTTACAGCTTAACAGCACACTATTAAAGAACAGAACACGATACAAAATAATGAGCCTCGTGGGGAAAAACACAAATAAAGACTAAGACATACTACGGTATACTGAGAACTAGGAAGACTCATGGGAGACAAGGATACAACACTTACATGTGAAAAGCGAAGGCAGAACCTAACGCTGAAAGGAACTGGCTTTGGACGTAGTTAACCCAGTCTGGATAATGCGAGGTCGCAGCCCCAAGTGACAGGAACTGCTCCCTAAAGTAGGGCACGGTAATTAATCAGCTGATGAGGGTGTCATCAGCTGAATCAAAACCAGCTGTACTGCTTGGCTCTGACAGCTGGAAGCCCCGCAGCGACACTGTCAGAATAAGAGCTCTGAGAGCCCACCAGGACTAAATACAGAATGAGAGGAAAATACTGCATGACCCGAGCGCAGACGAGATTGGCGCTCAGACCATGACAATAGCAAGGAGCCATATGGAGATATTGGCTCATTTGGCGGCACTTGGGTTGCATTTGAATGTGGAGAAAAGCTGCCTGGTTCCAACCAGGGTTGTCGAGTACTTGGAGCTCACCATGGATTCATTTGCCATGAGGGTATCCCTGACTCCAGAGAGAAGGCATACTATCTAGGAATGCAACAAGAGCTGCATCTCACAGAGGACTGTATCAGTGCAGCAGTGCCAGAGGATCTTAGGTCTGTTTACTGCAGCTGCCCAGGTGGTGCCACTGGGCCTTTTACATACTTGTTCCCTTCAGAGGTGGTTCGCTCTTCAGAAGGTGGTTTTGCCCAGAGACAAAGGGAGGAGGCTAGTTTTTTCTGAAAAGGGCGTCATGGTTCTCAGGTGGTAGAGACACTCCTCAGCAGTCCGAGATGGTGGTCCCCTGGGCCAAGAGGGTTGGAGGGTGACCATTACAACCAACACCTCCTTAAAAGGTTGAGGTGCAGTCTGGGAGGGCAGGTTTGTTCAGGGGCACTGGAATCTGGCTCAGCAGTCTTGGCATATAAATCATCTCGAGATGGAGCCAGTACCTTTGGCTCTGAGGCATTTTCTCCCAGTCATTCAGGGCAGAAAAGTTCTGGTGCAAACAGACAGCACAGCTGTGGTGTCGTATATCAACTGGCAGGGCAGTCTGAGGTCCCCCTCTCTCCATGTGGGGGTACACCATCTGCTTTTGTGGGTTCAGGCCAAAGGAATGTTCCTGAGGGCTTTTCACCTGCCGGGGCCCCAGAACATAGCAGCAGATCTGCTGTCACGAAGGGGTCCCCATCCTGGCGAGTGGCGACTACATTCAGAGGTAGTCGAGCAGATCTGACTTGGTTTGGTCAGGTGGAAGCAGACCTGTTTGCGATGGCAGAGAACACCCACTGCACTCTCTGGGCCTTGATGCACGGCCTGCCAGGTCCGCTAGGTACAGATGTTCTGAGCTTTGCCTGGCCTCCAGTGAAACTGTTTGCCTTTCTGCCACTGCCTCTTCTGCCGGCTTTCCTTGCGAAGGTGAGGCGACTGTCTGTTCAAGTAATTTTGATAACCCCGCATTGGCAACAAAGACCATGGATGGCGGAGATCCACGAGATGTTGGAAGGTCATCCTTGGTCTCTCCCGGTCAGACGGGACATGCTCTCACAAGCACAGGGCAGGATTTGGCATCCAAATTCCCAGCTCTTGAGGCTTCATGTATGACCCTTGAATGGGAGCAATTGTATAAGCTTTGCTTGGAAAAGGAAGTTGCAGAAACCATGCAGGCTTCACGGGCCCCGTCTACCCAGCTGCAATACAGTGGGAAGTTGAGAGTGTTTTCGAACTGGTGTCAGACCAAGGGGGAGACTCCCATGACATGTCACATCTCTGTCATTTTGTCTTTCCTCCAGTACCTCTTCGCCCTAGGCCGGGTGGAGTCGACTATCAGGGGCTACGTGGTGGTGGTGTCAGCTGTCCATGAGAAATGTGATGGCTTGTCTCCTGGGGTGCATCCCTTGGCAAAGCAGTTTTTGAGAGGCGTGAGACGGAGCCATCCATCTCGGCGTCTGTTGCTGCCAAGTTGAGATCCCCAAACAGTTCTTAGGGCTCTATGCTTTACCCCTTTTGAGCCACTCCCCACTGTTGACCTCCGTTTGCTCTCTTGGAACACTGCTTTTCTCTTGGCAGTCGTCTCAGCCAATACAGTCAGTGAATTGAATGCACTCTCTGTGGACGCAGCATGCCTTAGGTCTGATGGTGATCGGGTGGTTCACTTGCGGCCAAACCCAGCTTTTCAGCCCAAGGTGCTGACTAGTGGGTTTGTTTCACACCCTCATGTGCTTGAGGCCTTCTACCCTCCCCCCACACCTCTTCAGAGGGTGAGAGGCTCCATAGTTTGTGCCCAGTAAGGGCCCTTAAGCTTTATGTTGATCGTACGAGGTCTTTCCGTTCTTCAAACAAGCTTTTTGTGTCCTATGGGGAATCCACGATGGGCAGACCTACATTTTAGCTGTGCCTGCCCCTTGGATATTTGACCTGATTGCTTTTGCATATATACAGGTTGTTGCAGAACCATTAGATAGGCTGGTGGCTCATTCGACACGGGGAATGGCCACTACGTGGGCGTTGTTTAGGGGTGCACCCCTGGAGGATGTATGCGCAGCCGCTGGCTGGGCTTCTCCCTTAGCGTTCACCCACTTCTATAGGCTCAATCTGTCCTCATCAGTAATCCCCTCATCTGTTCTAGGGGTTGCACAGATTCTTAGGTTGTATCTTAGTTTTTCCCTCATTTGAGCCGGCAGGTGTACCTTGTGCTTGGGATGTTTTTTTGTTAAGCTCCAGTTACCTGGAGGAACCGGCTTTACTTGTATGCATCCAGTTAAGTAGAATAAAGGAGTAAAACTCATCTGATTGTGTTTGTGCTTAATGGCATGATTGGTTCATTGTGCTCCTTTGGCCCATGGGTGATGCCACAGGACTCATTTGGTATATGGTTGCCACATGGTTACAGGTTCACTGAAATGAAATAAAACGCACGTTTACGGATGTAAACACGGTTTGATGAATGAAAGTGAACCTGTAAGCATTCATTGTCCTTCGTCGGTGGAGGCAGGCTCCTCCCAGCCATTAGAAAGAGGAAGAATGCGTGGATACAAGGGGTATATATGAGGTGTGCATCCACAGGTGTGATTAATTTGGTATAATGCTCCTGATCTGAGTGTCATAATCACGTGGTTACAGGTTCACTTTCATTCATAAAACTGTGTTTACATCCGTAAATGTACCCATTTACACTGGACAAGGGACCAGTGGGCTTCAGTGCTGTTCTCTGATGAAAGTCGATTCAAGTTGAGCAAAAATGATGACCACCAATGATGTTGGAGACATCAAGAAGAGCGCTATGCATCAGCCACTGCTGTCACCAGACCAGCCTTTGGTAGTGGTGGTGGTGTTACAGTCTGGGCAGGTGTGTCAAGTCAATACAGAACTGCCCTACACCTTGTGAATGGTACAGTGACAAGGCAATACTACCTGAATAACACCTTTAATCTAGTTATTGTGCCCCTGCATGGACAACACAAGCCTAATTTCATCTTCATGGCCGACAATACTCCAACTCATCGAGGTCGCATCATTTGGGAATGACCGCTGGGGGCTGGGGTACCTCAAATGGAGTGTCCTGCTGACATAACGCACGGCTCAGGAGACGCACACACACAGGCTCAGAGTAGTTCAAATAGTTTATTAACAACAGGAGTGTATGAATGTGTGTCTGCGGGATGTAAATGTGTTGGTGGCGGCGTCTGCTTCGGGCACAGAGGCAGGAGACCGTACAGCCGGACAACC
Organism: Pholidichthys leucotaenia; assembly: GCA_020510985.1. NCBI lineage: Eukaryota > Metazoa > Chordata > Actinopteri > Cichliformes > Pholidichthyidae > Pholidichthys > Pholidichthys leucotaenia. The sequence continues at coordinate 269,022,881 of CM035849.1, forward strand.
CTATGGGAAAAGCACAAGGAGAAGGGTGACGGGCACACACCAACACAGGAGATATAAGAGCGAGAGAGGAGCTTACTTGGAGAGGACAGATGACTGGCACAACAAGGGATGAGGTCCGGTAGACAGCCACCTGGAGAGCCCGGTGCAGCAGCGAGGAACAGGCGATGGAGAGGCGTTGTCTGCCGCCGGGGAATCCACCTGTGCACAGGGGAGCAGACCTGGAAGGAAAAGGAGGTAAGGTCTTCTTACCAGAATGATCAGCTGAGGGTGAAGGAACTCACAGCGATGCGTAGGGAAGTCTGACGGCTTCAGGCCGAAGCTCAGGGCGAGGCGGCTTATATCCCTTGCCGCTGATGATGTGCAGGTGCGCGTGCAGGTGGCGCCGCTGATGAGCGGCGCGGCATGACAGTACTCCCCCCTCTAGCAGCGCCTCCTGGCGATGGCTTCTCTGGGTGCGCTCGGTGGAAATCAGCGATGAGCGGCGGGTCCAACACAAACGACGAGGGTACCCACTGTCGATGTTCAGGCCCATAGCCCTCCCAGTCCACCAAGTACTGCAACCCACGACCCCGGCGCCGGGAGTCCAGGATGGAGGCGACGGGCCAGGCCGGATGGCCACCAATCATCCGGGGCGCGGGTTGCGCAGCAGGAGGAGGGCAAAGGGGATCGGAGACTGCCAGCTTCACCTTGGACACGTGGAAGGTGGGATGGATGCGGAGGGAGGGGGGAATAGCTACACGCACAGCCACCGGGTTGACGATCCTGGTGATGGGGTATGGACCCATGAAGCGCTGTGCCAGCTTCCTCCTCTCGCCCTTTAAAATCACGTCCTGGGTCGACACGTAGACTTGCTGACCAACTCTGTACGCCGGGGCAGGTCTTCTGTGCCGGTCCGCCACGGCTCTGTTGCGCTCCGCCGTGCGTAAAAGCGCATTGCGCGCTGACGCCCAGATGGAGCGGAACTGCCTGAGATGCGCCCGTACTGAGGGGACAGTTACCTCACTCTCCTGCGCCGGGAACAGCGGGGGGTTGTAACCCAGGGACGCCTTAAAGGGAGACATCCCTGTAGCAGAAGAGCGAGCGGTGTTGTGGGCGTATTCAACCCAGGCGAGGTGGTTACTCCAGGATGTAGGTTTGGACGCCGTCACACAGCGGAGCGCAGCCTCCAGCTCCTGGTTGGTCCGCTCACACTGCCCGTTGGATTGGGGGTGATGGCCGGAGGAGAGGCTCACCTTGGCTCCTAAGGCGTTGCAGAACGACCTCCAAACCTCTGAAGAAAATTGGGGCCCTCGGTCCGAGACCACATCCACCAGAATCCCATGCAGCCTGACCACGTGTTGGATGAGGAGGTCCGCCGTCTCCAGGGCAGTTGGGAGACCTCGTAGGGGGACGAAGTGTACCGCCTTGGAGAAGCGGTCCACGATGGTCAGGATGGTGTCGTAGGTGTTCGAGACTGGGAGTCCGGTGACGAAATCCAGGGCGATATGCGACCAGGGCCTGCCAGGGACGGGCAGAGGCTGGAGCAAACCCGCTGGAGGGGCATTGCCCGATTTGTTGGTGGCACAAACTGGACAGGCCTGGGCGTAGCGGGCAGTGTCCCTCCGCAGGCCCGGCCACCAGAAGGACCGCTGGAGGAGGTCAATCATCCGGGAGGAGCCAGGGTGACAGGTGAGCTTGGATGTGTGCAACCAGTGGATGACCTCCCCCCGAACCGTGGATGGCACGAACAGCCTCCCCTCCGGTCCGCCACCAGGGTCAGGTTCCACTTCCTGCGCCTTCCGGATCTTGCTCTCGATGTCCCAGGTGACGGCTCCCACGACGCACGACCTGGGTAGGATGGTGTGGACCGTGTCCTCCGACTCCTCAGGGGTGAATTGCATAGAGCGGGCGTCGGGCAGGCCGTTCTTGGAGCCAGGCCTGAAGGTGATGGTAAATTGGAACCTGGTGAAGAACAAGGACCAGCGCGCCTGGTGGGCGTTCAGGCGCTTGGCAGATCTAAGGTACTCCAAGTTCTTGTGGTCCGTCAGGACCACGAACGGCAGGTCCGCCCCCTCTAGCCAGTGACGCCACTCCTGTAGCGCGAGCTTGATGGCGAGGAGCTCTCTGTCACCCACGTCGTAATTCCTCTCCGCCGGGGACAAGCGCCGGGAGAAGAAGGCGCAGGGCCGTTTGATACCGTCGTCTGGCGACCGCTGGGATAGCACCGCCCCCACTCCTGTGTCCGAAGCGTCCACTTCCACGATGCACTGCAGCGCAGGGTTGACTTAGCTAAGGACCCGGGAGGAGGAGAACTCCGCCTTCAGCGCCTGAAAAGCAGCTGCAGCCTCTTCGGTCCACCGGAACGGGACCTTAGGGGACGTGAGGCGGGTCAGCGGGCCAACGATGGTGCCAAAATTTGGGACGAAGCGGCGGTAGAAGTTCGCAAACCCAACGAACTGTTGCACCTGCTTCCTTGATGCAGGTGTAGGCCATTCCACCACCGCCTTCACCTTCTCTGGGTCCGGAAGCACCTGGTCGTGTGAGATGATGAACCCAAGGAAGGATGTTGTCTTGCATAAAACTCACACTTCTCGGCCTTCACGTATAACCGGTTCTCCAGCAGTCTTTGGAGGACCCGCCTCACGTGGACCTGGTGCTCGTCCCTGGACTTGGAGAAGATGAGTATGTCATCCAGGTAGACGAACACAAAAAGGCCGATGAAATCCCGGAGGACGTCATTGATGAGGCGCTGAAAGACGGCTGGAGCGTTGGTCAACCCGAACGGCATCACCAGGTATTCGAAGTGGCCGTTCGGGGTACGGAAGGCTGTTTTCCACTCATCTCCCTCCCGGATGTGGACGAGGTGGTATGCGCTGCGTAGATCCAGCTTGGTGAACCAAGTCGCCCCCTGGAGGGAGTGGAAAGCGGTGTCCATGAGGGGCAGGGTGTAACGATCCTTCTCCGTTATGTCATTAAGGGCACGATAGTCAATGCAAGGATGGAGGGATCTGTCCTTCTTACCGACGAAGAAGAATCCTGCCCCCACAGGTGATGACGATGGGCGGATTATCCCAGCACTCAGCGACTCCTTGAGGTATGAGTTCATTGTCTCCTTCTCCGGCGCTGATAGACTGTAGAGTCGTCCAGAAGGTAAGGGTGCCCCCTGGCGGAGATTGATTGTGCAGTCATAGGGCCGATGAGGAGGGAGTGACATCGCCTTGGATTTGCTGAATACCATACCCAGGTCGTGAAACTCCAGTGGCACCAGGGACAGGTCCGGGGGCGCAGCGTCCGTAGGAGAGGGAGAAGCGGACGGAGAGCAGGCAGCGGACTGTAGACAGGTGCCCATGCAGAACGTTCTCCATGCCGACACCCCGGCGGACTTCCAATCCAGAACGGGGTTGTGGAGGCGTAGCCAGGGATACCCCAGGATGACGGGCGACACAGAGTTGGGCAGGACGTAAAAGGTTATCTCCTCCCGGTGGTTTCCAGAGATAATAACCGGGACGGGGATGGTCTGGTGCGTAACTCTCCCCAGGGAGGCACAAGAGAGGTTGACCAGGGAGATAGGGTTCCTGAGTGCCTGACAGCGGATGCCCAATCAGGTTGCCAGGCTTTGTGAAATAAAGCTGCCTTCCGCACCTGAATCCACCAGTGCGTGGGTGAGATGCCCAGTGGGGTTGTGGCAGAAACGGATGGGCAGCTTCAATTGAGTGAGAGAACTTAACCGATTGACGTCCGCAAGGCCCCCTACAGTGACTCGCGGACCCCGCCGACTGGCTTTCCATGGGCAAAGCTTCACCGTGTGTTGGTCATCTCCGCAATACATGCAGAGATCCAACTCACGGCGGCGTTGTCTCTCTGCAGGGGAAAGCTTTGTCCAGCCCGTCACCATCGGCTCCGACTCCTCGGGGCATGATGGTGGCGGCGTCACCAGGGGGCGAGCTTGGAACAGGCGCGGCGAGACTCCACGAGGGTGAGAAGAAGACGACTTCCGTCCCGAGGAGCACTCGCGCAGCCTGTTGTCCAAACTGATCGCTAGGGATGTTAGCTCCGCTAGCGTCTCAGGGATATCCCGCCCAGCCAGTTCATCCCTCAGATCATCGTTGAGACTGCGGAGGAAGAGGCCACAGAGGGAGCGTCCCTCCCAGCCTAATTCCTCCGCCGCTACCCGGAAGTTGACCGCGTAGTCCGCTGCCAACCGGCTTCCCTGCTGGAGGGCGAGAAGCCGATCGACCTGGACCGTCTCGGTAAGAGAATGGTCAAAGACCTCCAGGAAGCGTCTCACGAATTGGTCATATGTGAGGGTGGCATAACTGGGCCTCGCCATTACGGCGTAGGTCCAGGTTAATGCTCGCCCCTCCAGGAGATTCCCGATATAACCAATTCGGCTATGATCTGAGGGAAAGTCCCCGGGCACACGGTGGAAAACGGACTCACACTGCATTATAAACCCCCGTGCTCCGCCGAGCTTACCGCTAAAGCGGGCGGGGGTTGGAATGGGCGTGAGCCGAACCGGTGCACCCGGAGCCTGCTGGACGGCCACTGGAGCAGCAGGAGCCGCGCCACCCTGACGAGCCGGGGGGAACGGCTGTTGGGGGTCCAAGCGGCCCAATCGGTTAGTTATATTTATCAACTGATTAAAAATCACCTGTTGCTGATAAGCTATCTGATCCACTTGAGCCTCGAGAGTGGAAAATCGGTGTGCGAGCCCGCCGTCTGCCGAGCCGCTCTGCTGAAGCCGTACTGACATAACGCTCGGCTCAGGAGACGCACACACACAGGCTCAGAGTAGTTCAAATAGTTTATTAACAACAGGAGTGTATGAATGTGTGTCTGCGGGATGTAAATGTGTTGGTGGCGGCGTCTGCTTCGGGCACAGAGGCAGGAGACCGTACAGCCGGACAACCCTATGGGAAAAGCACAAGGAGAAGGGTGACGGGCACACACCAACACAGGAGATATAAGAGCGAGAGAGGAGCTTACTTGGAGAGGACAGATGACTGGCACAACAAGGGACGAGGTCCGGTAGACAGCCACCTGGAGAGCCCGGTGCAGCAGCGAGGAACAGGCGATGGAGAGGCGTTGTCTGCCGCCGGGGAATCCACCTGTGCACAGGGGAGCAGACTTGGAAGGAAAAGGAGGTAAGGTCTTCTTACCAGAATGATCAGCTGAGGGTGAAGGAACTCACAGCGATGCGTAGGGAAGTCTGACGGCTTCAGGCCGAAGCTCAGGGTGAGGCGGCTTATATCCCTCGCCGCTGATGATGTGCAGGTGTGCGTGCAGGTGGCGCCGCTGATGAGCGGCGCGGCGTGACACCTGCACTTTCTCCAGACCTGTATCCCATAGAAAACCTATGGAATCAGCTGAGTCGCTATGTTGAGGCTCGTAACCCTGCACCCCATAACCTCAATGACCTGAGGGCTGCCCTTCAAGAAGGGTGGAATGCCATGCCTCAGCAGACAATAAGTCGACTTCTGAACAGTATGAGATGTCGTCAAGCTATAATTGATGCTCAAGGGCACATGACAAGTCATTGAGACACTGACATTTTTTGTTGTGGTATACCCACCACTGTTGTTCACTTTTGTGTCAATGAATTGTTTGAGAGGAGGAAATCACCATTGCATGCTTCTACTTACATGCCCTACTTTCATGATGTAATATCACTGTAGCATGAAGGTTTTACATTTTCCATAAATTTCACCCGGAAGCCAAATATCCCTAACTTTTTATGAGTAGTGTACATAACATATTAGTCACTTATATAGAATATTTCCATAACTTATAAGTGACTTAAACCAACTAATGCTTAGCATGTTGCCGACATTCACAACTTATACGCAACAATAGTCTAACTTCTGCTTAGCGCAGTCATGCCAAACTGCCGTTGCCTCCCAATCCATGAATCGTAGGTGTGTGAGAGATCATCTTCATTCAGCCGAGATGATTCTCCCCTCCAAAGACCACGGCGGGGGGCGTGACCGACCTGGCAGAGCTGTCAAATTTTTCAGGGCAGTCACGCCTCAAACAGGTAATGTGGCACGTCAGGAACATCAGATAACAGTTGTTACAACCTGGCTCAAAGGCACGCGAACTGATGGTGATAAAAATGTTTATTTTCAATAAAGTGAAAAAAAAAACAAGATAATGGATGAACTGTGCTTTTGCTTGGGGGCACAGCCAACAGCAAAGTGTGAGTTATCATGGAAAACAGCTGTGCTCTGCGCTTCAGGTGATCAGCTTATTGGATCCTCCTCCTCTGGTGTTCTGACATTTTGGCATATCTATCAGAACAACACTGGACAGCTGATGGTACACACTTATGTCAAATGGAAAAACCCTGACAGTTCCTGTTATACAAACAAATATGTGTGTGTGTATATGCGCAGCAGACAGAGAGTTCTGTACGGGTTTTTCCTGTGAACCAATGCTGCAAATCTGCCATTTGTTCCACAAATGCGAGACGTATCAGCCATACGCTGGATACGTCGAAAAATTTTCAGCATGCTCAAAATTTATTTTCAGAGGAGCTCGGCGAACTCCACCATAGCATGCTTCAGCATTCTTCAGTGTGCTCTTAACTTAGACAAAACTTAGCCATAACTGATTCGACGTACGCCACTGTAATCCCCAAATTTTTGCATACGTTTTGGCTGTCTAAATTGTCTAGGTGTGACAGGGCCTTAACCAAGGCAGCAGCGAAAAACCAAAGCACAGCCGCCGGCTGGACACTTACAAGCAACAGTACTTTTAAACCAGTGGGGAAACAACAGTGGATTTGCAACTCAATGAACAAGTGCCCAGGGAAATGGATCTCCACAATGAAAAGATAAAGATATTGAAGACTATAATTTTATAGTTAAAATTATCTTTAACATGCTTTGTGTGGATGGCCCTATAAGCTATTTTTATGGTGCTTGGTATGAATGGCACTTAAAGTAGAACTGACCTGAACGGCATTGAATGGCACTGGGTGATAGTACATACAATTATAAAGATAATTTATCATTGGCACCCCCTCCACAAATCCTGGAATCTTGGAGAAAATCGCAATTTTGAATTTCCCGCCCTGAAAAAACAGACAAATCCGCCGAAGTGCAGCCGGAGTTCCGCATGATGTCACGAGTGTGACACAGTCCTCCATGTTTACCATTGCGAGCACGTCGACACTGGTTGTTTTTGGTGCATTTTGTCGTGATAGTCGACTACAAAACACTTCCAACACCTGGGAAGATCTGTTCAGTGGCCAAGGAAAGCTGTCATGGCGACGAAAGAAAAGAAAGGGGGAGGAAAAGCGACCGGGAAGCGATGCGTTTCTAGATATACAGTGATCCCTCACTTATCGCGTTTAATGGGGACCAGAACCGACGGCGAAAAGTGAAAAACCGCGAAGTAGCGTCACCCCCCCCCCAAGGGCGTCACAAGCACTGTTTTGCACAAAAAGGCACAAGAGAACAGCGAAAAGTGCCACTAAGCAACACGAGCGATAAAGAACAATGAATGCGGTCTTCCTTCGCTGGGTAAAACGTCTCGGCCAATCAGCTTGCGAGGTAAAACGTCTCTGCCAGTCAGCTTGCGAGATTCCTGAGCGGTGAAGAGGTGGGCGGAGAGGAGTGGAGCGGTGGTCAGAGAGGTGGATTTTGAGTTGTGCGGGCTCTCCGTGTTGATACCTGATGTTCTAATGTAGTCTCCCTGCCTTCTCCCTGCCTTCTACATTAGAACATCAGGTATCAACACGGAGAGCCCGCACAACTCAAAATCTACCTCTCTGACCACCGCTCCACTCCTCTCCGCCCACCTCTTCACCGCTCGGGAATCTTGCAAGCTGATTGGCCGAGACGTTTTACCCAGCTTCGCTCCCTGCCAAGCGCCTATTGAGTTTTTGCATATGACGTCAGGGGGCGTGCCGCACTGGCCCGTTACAGTGTGCCACCATATTGGATGGCAAGAAACAGCAGCAGCAGGGTGAAACAAACCACATAGCTCACGTGTACCTACAAACTCGGCAAAATGGTGTACTCCTGTTGTTCCCCCTGATAAGGGGATAAGCGGGGAATTAAATGGCCGGTGTGAAATGCAAAAAAAAAAAAAAAAAAAAGTTGGATTTTTGAATAATTACCTTCACTGACGTAATCTCTCGCTTTCTCATAACGGGCTGCACGGTGGAGCACAGTTTACCCTCGGCCCGGGGATCGCGGGGATCATGAGACCGTGGGCTCGATCCCAGCCCCCGACCAACAGTGATCTGTGTGGAGTTTGCATGTTCTCCCCGTGTTGCGTGGGTTTACTCCGGGATTTCTCCGGTTTCCTCCCGCATACCAAAAACATGTAGGTTTAGGGCGCTCGCGCACGCAGCGGCCGGTGGCTTGTCACCAGACTGCAAACCAAATCTACCTACAGGTACAAATAAGTAACAAAAAAAAAAAAAAACTTTCTGGTTTGGGGGCGCCTCTCTGCTTGCTACAAAGGACAATGCACACATGAAAGGGGAGAAACTATTGTAAATGTGCATAAAATCAGGTACGTTTTAACGCGGCGCGCCGTGGAGAGCCTTTAAAAAAAAAAAAAAAAACACGCAGCGCGCTTCACTCACCTCCGAGTCCGAGGAGCTGCTGTTGTTTTCCGACTTGTTCACCAGCGAAGACTTCACATCATCCACATCCCTTTCCGCTGACACGTTTTCCGATATCTTTTCCTCCTGCTCCCCTTCGTCTTTGAAAGATATCATTTCATCGTTTGCCCCCAAATCATCCCCGCTGAACAGATTACTGGCAGTCATTGTTCTGCTAATTGCTCCAGCTGTGCGCTCTGCTTGTCCGTGGGGGTTACTCCACCCCCCACCCCCCACCTCCGTTCAACTGAGGCATTTCGGCACACCAGAGGAGCGCACGGGAGCAAGATTAAAAACACTTGTCTGCTGTTATGACTGCTGACAATGACTCCACTGAATCTCACAGAGACATCGCAGACACAGTGTCAGAGGCCACAGTGTCAGTTGTTGAAGAGGATGATAGGGATGTTATTATGTCAGACTGTGACTGTGTGTTCTCCTCACTCATTCTGATCGCTAAACAGTACAAGTTACGCCTGGGTTGTCAAAGTGCAACTGCTGCTCTTGCCATCCAAGATGGCGGCACCTACGGCGTGTTTATGTTTACCCCCGCGAGTCACGTGAATTTTACGAGCCTATGCAAAAACTCTATACCCAGCGAAGGAAGACCGCATTCATTGTTCTTTATCGCTCGTGTTGCTTATTGGCACTTTTCGCTGTTCTCTTGTACCTTTTTGTGCAAAATAGTGCTTGTGACGCCCTTGGGGGGGGGGTGACGCTACATCGCGGTTTTTCACTTTTCGCGGTCGGTTCTGGTCCCCATTAAACGCGATAAGTGAGGGATCACTGTAATAAGTTGGAAAAATGCTGATGGGTTTTTTTCCCTTTCTTTTTTATTGTTAATTTTCCTTATCCTGACACCCCAAACATGCCAAAGTAAAGACTCACCATTCTGTATTCAATAAGCGACTCTCCTCCCCATCACTGCTGCGGTCTGAGTTGGTGCCGGAATCCCCCGAAAATTCTGGCTCTAATCTGTACGGTTCGATGCCTCCCTGGCTCTCTTCCTGTTCACTTGACACTCCTGCATCCTCCTCTCTCTTGTCACCGATCCTGAATGCCTCTTCACTCTGAAAACTCTGGTGTTCTTGACTGCTGGAACTGCTATCATCTGCCATTGTTGTTTTGATAAGGGTCACACTCGTGACGTCACGCAGCGTCATCTGCACTACTTCCGGTTTGTTTGGCACTGCCAGCCAGAGGCAAAAGTTTATCGGCTTATAGCTTGGCCATCGCACGGCCTAAAAATTTCTTTTATGTGTTGAAAAATACAATAGGTAATAAGGAATTAATCTGCTATTCTACTTTTTTGGCAAAAAGGTGAGTTCAGTTCTACTTTAAATCGGGTAGATCACCACTGAAGGCCTAGTTGTAAAATACACGGTCCACCAGTACTGTAATTGTACGTACAGTATCTCACAAAAGTGAATACACCCCTCACATTTTTGTAAATATTTTATTGTATCTTTTCATGGGACAACACTGAAGATATGACACTATAGCCTCTTTTCCACTAGTACCTATTTGGCCTTACTCACTTCGACTTGGCTTTACTCAATTCGGCTCACTTCTGTTTCCATTAGCAGAGTACCTTTTGTGGTGGGTGGGATTTTTTTTGACAAAAAGGTGGCGTAACACTCCCATGATGTAAAGCACGTGACACCCAAACAACACACAAAATGGAGGATTACGAGGGGAAGATTTATGCGCTGTTCACTCTGTGGCTTTTTGTCACTGTAAAGCCAAAAAGGAGAGGCAGAGAAGACAACGCAGGTTGAGACAAAACACGGTGGAAAAGTACAGGAGACTTTTGGATGCCATAGCGGAATATGAACCCGCTACCTTGAGCATGGAAACAACAACTAGACGGATGTGGACGAGGATGAGGGTATGCTAACGAATGTTAATGCTTGCTACAGTCATTATAATCCTGCATACTACGTTGTGATGGCGCCAGGTTATTGCTATTAAAGGTATTAAAATATGTATGCTGTGTTTGTGTGTTTCAGATGGCTACTTTGTTGTGAAATAATCGCTGCAAACCGTCGGTCTAGACATTAAACCATGCCTCACAATGGAGGGAGGACATAAGTGTGGGCTATTACATCCTCGGAGACTCAGCTTATCCATTGCAACACTGGCTGTTGAAACCATTCCATGACACTGGACGACTGACAGAAGAACAGCACATGTACAACCAAAACATCAATCAAGTACGGGTGGTTGAATGCTTTCGGCAGGCTGAAGGGAAGGTGGTGCTGCCTTCTGAAAAGGAATGACTGTGACATCCAACTAGCGAAAGCTATGATGCTTACTTGTTGTGCTCTGCATAATCTGTGTGAAAGTCATAGAGAGACTTTTGAGACTACATGGGATGATCCAGCTGCTGCAGCACGTGAACCGGTGGTGGCAGTGTCACAGGGTGTAGAGGAGCAGGGCAGAGATGTTGGAGATGCTCTGATGCAGTACTTGTGTGGCAATAGTGACAAGACAATGTCATTGCCTTCCCATTCATGTGCCTACACATGCCCAAATTCTGTATTTTAAAAATAAAAATTTGTACCCTTTTCAGATATGTCTTCTCTGTTGTTTATAAGGGTTATTTGTGAAGGTAAGAGTAATTAAATGCTACAACACAGGAGAAGCCATCTGTAAATAATCCAGCAGCTAGACAATTCACTTTTGGTTTGATGTACGTCTGTTAACAGACCTCTGAATCATGTGTTGAAACATGGTATATCCCATTTTACCCTATCCCATTATTATGAAAAAATAATAATTGTAGCACTCTAATTTGCTGGGACAAAATAGCTCCCACAAATTTTATGGGATGTTTACGTCACTGGACTCCATAATGTACTCCCAATAAAATGGTCTAGCAACCCCCTTCAAAAATTACAATTTTGTGCCCTTTTCAGATAAGTCTACTGTTATTTATAAGGGTTATCTTTGCAGGTAAGAGTAATTAAATGCTAAAACACCGAAGAAGCCGTCTGCAAAAAGTCCAACTGCTAGACACTTTTAGTTTGATGTAAGTCTGTTAACAGACTTATGATTCGTGTTGAAACATATTATATTCCTTTAACCCTATCCCATTATTATGAAATACTAATAAATGTAGCACAACTATTTGTTGGTACAAAACTGCTCCCATGACTTTTATAGGATGTTTAAGTAATTGGACTCCATAATATACTCCAATACAATTGTCTCCCAACCCTTTTTTTCTAAAACTATTGAGTAAATTGGTTATGCGCTACAGACACCTCAGAACAGAGGATGTGTATGTAATTATTGACTCTTTTCATAACAGACAAACCACAGTTATGATGCAAACACTACTGGTTTATTAAAGCAGCGCAAGTATGTACACAAGTTAAAAAAAAAACACTGCGAGTGGGGAGACAGGGTTACACATGCCGACCACTCAGCACGTCCACAGGCCTGCCAAATTAAGCCAGGAAAGCTTGGTTGAAGGCAGCAGTTTGTGCAATCTCCTTCCTTCGGAAGGCGGCTTCTCGCTCTATCGCCTCACCGGTTGATGGTCTGTATGTGCTGCAGGTGCTGTTTGAGCTACCGTTCATGGAGCCGCACCTCGTCACCATGCACCTAGGCAAAGACAGTTGCAAGGTCAGTTGTGGGGTGGCTCCTTTTTCTCTTGGCTAGATGAAAGACAGAAATGGATGGTGGTTTGTAAAAGCAAGTTCAAAACATATATTTGAGAAATACATTTGTGAAAACCAGTGGTGGGATGTGACAAAAATGTTTTGTTGTTGCATTTAAGCACAATTGTCATGTTGCTGTGCCTCAGTAGAGCAGATTATGCAAGTACCAGGTTATGTTTAAAAGAATATGTTTTTATTGTGGCCTCAGAAATCAGAATGAGTTAATGCAGTCAGCTGACATGAATCATTTCAATGTAGCATGTTGACTGCAAGTACATTCGAAAGTGCGTTCATGTGCTACATTAATTTTTCCAAAAAAATTAATTACACTTGTTGCTAAAAGCCAGTGGTGGAATGTGACAAAAAAGTAGTGTTGTTGTATTTAACCACAATTTTCATGTAGCTGTGCTTCAGTAAAGTAGATTTTACAAGGGCTGGGTTATGTTTAAAATCATTTGTTTTTACTGTGGCCTCAGCAATAAGAATGAGCTGATATCTTCAGCTGAATGGAATCTAATACTTTAACTGAGGGTGTGCACCCCCGAGGATGGAGTTGCTCAGTCAAAATATGTAATTTTTATCAATAAAAGTTTAGCCACCGCTGTGTCGCCCTGGCTTCAAGTGTGGGCAGCTTGTATTGCTAAAATATAAAAGGATGCACTACAATGGGTCTCAAATATTTGTAATATGTCCTGTTATTATAACACTGCATGCGTTTATTGACGACAGACTATAAACTACACATATAAACTAAATTATAATGGTGACTGAACAACTTCCATTCCCCAAAGTGCAACATACACTCTTATGAATATAACTCACAAAGGATCACACAAGTGATCTGACATAAATAAATAAATAAATAAACAGTTTATTTTACAGTTAATGTGCCATTCATTTTCAATTATTCTGTAATTAATATTCACACAGTCAAATAAATCTCAGTTCAGTCCCTTTCATATTAAGTGGAAATTGTGCTACTTTAATTTTGGCACTGGCACTTTATCTATACTTTAAAAAGCAAAAGGATTTGAGTGCTTTGTCCACCACTACTAAAAACAGCGGGGTGTGCTTACCAGTCAGAACACGTTGCTGTGTCATGCTGCATTGTCGGTGTCAAAGCAGATGCTGGTCGGACTCTAGAAAGCAAAGACACACAACTTAAGTACATGCACAGCACGAAACTGCAACATGTAAAAAACCCCCACCTTTTTCAACAGGATTACAACTAGCTTATTTAATCAGATATTATAAATACAAGGAGAGCACAGAGTTAGCATTGATGGCTAACTAGCTAGCTCGTGATCTACCCACAAGCAACGTTGTTGTGGTCTGTTCAAAGTGAACTTTCCACTGCTGGGATAAATAACATAAAAGATGCATAATATAACATCACTCGCCATCCTCTATATCTGAATATCCCGGCTTTCAACTTCTGAAGTTGGGTGATCCTGCGATTGCAAATTCATTTCGGGTGGCTGCGTCTAGTTGCCTCTGGATTCTCTCATCAGCCGAAAGGCACAGAAAACTCTGCTGGACCATGGTATTGATTTATGTGGGTCTGATTTCTGTGAAGCCATTCTATCGTTGTTCATACTAATGATTACTTGCCAGCTCACGGACAAATCTTTGCAAATGGCGTCTCGAGAATTCTGAAATCAGCCTTCAGACGTCGCTCTCATGACATCACGCCCTAACCAATCAGTGGCCTGCAGTCTGTTGACTTCACATTTCCAGCTTGCCTCAGCCCTGATAGTACCCCCCCAGAATAGGTATGAAAAAAACACCTGGTGCCAGGCACTAGGTACTAATGGAAAACCCTACAAACCAGGTAGAGTAGAGTAGGGCTAAGTGGGTACTAGTGGAAAAGGGCCTTTTGATACAATGTAGTCAGCGTACAACTTGTATAACAGTGTAAATTTGGAGTTTCCTCAAAATAGCTCAACACACAGCCATTAATGTCTAAACCACTAGCAACAAAAGTGAGTACAACCCTCAGTGAAAATGTCCAAATTGTGCCCAAAGTTTCAATATTTTGTGTGGCTACCATTATTTCCCTCCACTGCCATTATTATCTTGGTCATGGAGTTCACTAGAGCTTCACAGGTTGCCACTGGAATCCTCTTCCACTCCTCCATGACAACATTACAGTTGGTGGATGTTAGAGACCTTGCACTCCTCCACCTTCTGTTTGAGGATGTCCCACATATGCTCAATAGGGTTTAGCTCTGGAGACATGCTTGGCCAGTCCATCACCTTTACCCTCAGTTTCTTTAGCAAGGCAGTGGTTGTCTTGGAGGTGTGTTTGGGGTTGTTATCATGTTGGAATACTGCCCTGCGGCCCAGTTTCCGAAGGGAGAGGATCATGCTCTGCTTCAGTATGTCACAGTACATGTTGGCATTCATGTTTCCCTCAATGAACTGTAGCTCCCCAGTGCCGGCAGCACTCATGCAGCCCCAAACCATGACAGTCCCACCACCATGCTTCACTGTAGGCAAGACACACTTGTCTTTGTGCTCCTCACCTGGTTGCCGCCACACATGCTTGACACCATCTGAGCCAAATAAGTTTATCTTGGTCTCATCAGACCACAGGACATGGTTCCAGTAATCCATGTCCTTAGTCTGCTTGTCTTCAGCAAACTGTTTGCAGACTTTCTTGTGCATCATCTTTAAAAGGGGCTTCCTTCAGGGACGACAGCCATGCAGACCATTTTGATGCAGTGTGCGGCATATGGTCTGAGCACTGACAGGCTGACCCCCCACCCCTTCAACCTCTGCAGAAATGCTGGCAGCACTCATACATCTATTTTCAAAAGACAACCTCTGGATATGACGCTGAGTACATGTACTCAACTTCTTTGGTCGACCATGACGAGGCCTGTTCTGAGTGGAACCTGTCCTGTTAAACTGCTGTATGGTCTTGGCCATCTTCCTGCAGCTCAGTTTCAGGGTGTTGGCAGTCTTCTTATAGTCTACGCCATCTTTATGTAGAGCAACAATTCTTTTTTTCAGCTCCTCAGAGAGTTCTTTGCCATGAGGTGCCATGTGGAACTTCCAGTGACCAGTATGAGAGAGTGTGAGAGTGATAACACCAAATTTAACACACCTGCTCCCCATTCACACCTGATACCTTGTAACACTAACGAATCACATGACACCAGGGAGGAAAAATGGGTAATTGGGCACGATTTGGACATTTTCACTAAGTGGTGTACTCACTTTTGTTGCCAGCGGTTTAGACATTAATGGCTGTGTGTTGAGTCATTTTGAGGGGACAACAAATTTACACTGTTATACAAGCTGTACACTGACTACTTTACATTGTATCAAAGTGTCATCATTGTTGTCCCATGAAAAGATATAATAAAATATTTACAAAAATGTGAGGGTTGTACTCACTTCTGTGAGATACTGTATGTCAATTTTTTCCTCATAAATTTGCAACTTTTGCCATGAACTTAAATTCAAGTTTGTTTTTCTTGTAAATTTTCATTTTTTTCCACTAATTTAGTACATATTTTAAATAAATGGGCATTTGTCCCTATAAATTTGTTATGTTATTCTAGTAAATTTGAAGCTTTTATGTGGAAAATTTTGCTTCAAGAGCAAGGGGGAGCTGATGGATGGAAAGGAAAACTCCAAAGTCCAAGTCTGAACCTCCACAGAAAAGAGAAAAAAGTCACTATCGGCTGACACCATCTGTATGTCCACTGGAGGTAGGAACGGCTCCTACTGTATATCCTATTTTATGGATACAAATTCATGTAGTAGGCTATATATATAAACAAATGAAATAAAAAAACCTGCCGGCTTATGTCCAGTTAAGCATAACACTGATCTCTGTGAGATCGTATAATCTGTTCTTCTGTCATGCCAAATAAAGTCACGTGCAGCGAGAAGCTTCTGTCTCTTTGGCCACACACCCTCAGTTCTCACCGGTGTCTCCTGGCAGCAACGATCGCTGTCGTGTCAGGTGCAGATGAATTAAGACAAGCTTTTTTGGGGGATTAAATCCTGGCACATTTAGCAGGAGATTGACAACCGCAAACCTTAGTAAATCACCTTGCGCCAGTCATTTAAATACTCTCCTCCCTCAAATTTGTGCTTTGACATGACAACTCCTACAAATACATATGCAATTAGGCCAGGTGGAAAATTAACATAGTCCATGTCTATTTTTGTCCTTCACCCTTCAGTAAATCTCAACAGTATTTTTTAACGCCAAAACAGGGTTTTCATGGCACGGCATGTCAATAAATCTGTCCCTAAGTGTGATGGTTGAATGTTGCTACTTAACAAATTGTTCATGGTCAACATGAAGCCATGAACAAAGCTTCTAATACTAGGAGATTTACAGTAAGCTGGCAATTACTCAAGAAACAAGAGTCAGAGTGGGAGGGTGCACTTATTTTGGCCCCTCAAAATGTCTGCACATCCCTGTGATTGTTGTAAGGGTAGAAGCTATATGTTTTGAAATTATTCCCAGGTATGCATCTTTTAAACAGGAATGTGATCATGTGACTAATTATTCTATTTCCCTGTTTTATAACATACTACTCAGCTTTACTGTTGCTTTGGAGAATGGCACAAGACTTGCACATGCTTAACTGGACCGTCAAAAATGCCTATATAGCAAGTGTTAAGCCCCCCTTGGGGTCCTCAGACCATAATGCTGTTCATCTGATTCCTACTTACAAGTCTTTGCTTAAAAGCAGCAAACCACAGACAAAGACAATCTTCATATGGGACAATGAAGGCACAGAAACTTTGGGAGGTTGTTTTTCTTGTACTGACTGGGGACTCTTCCATAACTTGGAGTTGGAGGAGGCCACAGATACCATAACTGAGTATATAAAATTATGTAAAGAAAATGTTTTACCTCAGAAAGTAATCACTATGTACCCCAATAATAAGTCTTATATTTCCAAGAAATTAAAATGGTGCATAGTACAGAAAAATATTGCTTTTAAGAATGGGGACATGTTAAGTATGAAAAAAATATACAGAAAGAAATTAATTATAAACTAAGAACAGCTAGAGATGAGACGAGGAAGAAATCTGAATCTGAATGCCTAGGAAAACGTTCTAGGAAACTGTGGGACTCAATTAAAGTAATGACAAAGATGACTCCATCCAAAAGCTGCATTAATGTAATGAATGAGGAAGAAAAGGCAAACGAGTTGAATAATTTCTTTTGCTGATTTGAGACTAGAGATTTTTCTCATGAACAAAAAACTGCTCTGGACGCTATATCAGTTTTAGGCTCTGCAAAAAATTATAGTTGACCAGCATGTTGTAGAAAGATTTTTCTCACTCATGTGCCCCAAGAAGGCATTTGGACAAGATGGGATCTCTGGGCGCTTACTGAAGTCATGTAGTGAGGAGCTAGCAGAAGCCTGGAGTCCCATCTACCAGAAGTCTTTAGATACGTGTTCTGTCCCAGTAATTTGGAAAAGCTCTATTATAATTCCTGTACCAAAAAAGCAAGCTGTAAAGAGAATAATGATTATCGTCCTGTTGCACTGACCTCACTGGTAATGAAGTGCTTCGAGAAGATTGTCATTGACATTCTGAAAACTGATTTTGGAGGACTTTTGGATCTTCTGCAGTTTGTTTATAAAAATAATAGAAGTACAGAGGATGCCATTTTAACCTTAACCCATTCTGTGTTTAAACCTTTGGAGGAGACAACCTCATATGCACGTCTTTTATTGGTTGATTTTAGTTCAGCTTTTAACACACTGCAGCCACACCTTTTAATTAAGAGGTTAAATGATTTTTAAAGTGCATCCTGTCATTATTAAATTGTACTACTCATTTTTAACTTATCGTAAACAGCAAGTTAGTGTAAATGGAACTTTATCTAAATTTAGAACCCTCAGCACAGGAGCTCCCCAAGGCTGTGTTAGTTCACCATTTTTGTTAACCTTGTACACTGATGAGTGCAGAAGTGTCTATCCAGGCAATCGAATTATTAAATTTTCTGATGACACTGCTATTTTATCACTACTTCAAAAGACTCATAATCTGTCAAGCTATTTTATAGAAATTCAGAGGTTTGTCAATTGGTGTGATGACAGTCATCTCATTTTGAATACTGATAAAACAAAGGAGATGGTGTTTGACCCTCGGGGAGTTGGTGAAAACAGGCCTGTGGTCATCCACAACCACACTATAACACAGGTTAGTTCCTATAAATATTTGGGAGAATGTATTGACAATTCATTAACCTGGAGCACACATATTGATTACCTCTGTAGCAGACTACAACAGCGGCTGCATTTCTTGCATAGATTAAGAATACATGGCGTTGATAAAAGGATTATGTTAATATTTTACCAGGCTGTGTTGGAGAGCTGTATTAGATACAGCATTACAGCTTGGTTTGGCAACCTCTCTGTGAAACTAAAGAACAAAGTGTTGCATTTAATTCATACAGCATGGAAAATTATTGGAGTTAAAGAGTATTTACCCATGCAGATCTTATACGAACAGGCAGCCTGTAGACAAGCTCAAAAAATAATCAGTGACATGAGCCATGTACTAAACAATGAATATGTGCAGCTGCCCTCAGGTAGGAGATTCAGAGTCCCCAAGTGCAGGTTCAATAGGTATAAGAACTCATTTATCCCAATGTCAGTAAAACTTTTAAACTCAGATAAATAGGCAGGGACACTAAGAAATCCTGTTCTTAATGAATGATGTTATATATTTATTTATGCATGTACTTGTATTATTTATTGGGTTTTATTTCATTTATATATATATACACATTGGGGCAAAAATGTATTTAGTCAGCCACCAATTGTGCAAGTTCTCCCACTGTAAAAAGATGAGAGAGGTCTCCAATTTTCATCATAGGTATACCTCAACTATGGGAGACAAAATGAAAAAAAAAAAAAATCCAGAAAATCACATTATCTGATTTTTAAAGAATTTATTTGCAAATTATGGTGGAAAATAAGTATTTGGTCAATAACAAAAGTTCATCTCAATACTTTGTTATATACCCTTTGTTGGCAATGACAGAGGTCAAACGTTTTCTGTAAGTCTTCACAGGGTTTTCACACACTGTTGCTGGTATTTTGGCCCATTCCTCCATGCAGATCTCCTCTAGAGTAGTGATGTTTTGGGGCTGTCGCTGGGCAACACGGACTTTCAACTCCCTCCAAAGATTTTCTATGGGGTTGAGATCTGGAGACTGGCTAGGCCACTCCAGGACATTGAAATGCTTCTTACGAAGCCACTCCTTCGTTGCCCGGGCAGTGTGTTTGGGATCATTGTCATGCTGAAAGACCCAGCCACGTTTCATCTTCAATGCCCTTGCTGATGGAAGGAGGTTTTCACTCAAAATCTCATGATACATGGCCCCATTCATTCTTTCCTTTACATGGATCAGTCGTCCTGGTCCCTTTGCAAAAAAACACCCCCAAAGCATGATGTTTCCACCCCCATGCTTCACAGTAGGTATGGTGTTCTTTGGATGCAACTCAGCATTCTTTCTCCTCCAAACACGACAAGTTGAGTTTTTACCAAAAAGTTCTATTTTGGTTTCATCTGACCATATGACATCCTCCCAATCCTCTTCTGGATCATCCAAATGCTCTCTAGCAAACTTCAGACGGGCCTGGACATGTACTGGCTTAAGCAGGGGGGGACACGTCTGGCACTGCAGGATTTGAGTCCCTGGCGGCGTAGTGTGTTACTGATGGTAGCCTTTGTTACTTTGGTCCCAGCTCTCTGCAGGTCATTCACTAGGTCCCCCCGTGTGGTTCTGGGATTTTTGCTCACCGTTCTCGTGATCATTTTGACCCCACGGGGTGAGATCTTGCGTGGAGCCCCAGATCGAGGGAGATTATCAGTGGTCTTGTATACCTTCCATTTTCTAATAATTGCTCCCACAGTTGATTTCTTCACACCAAGCTGCTTACCTATTGCAAATTCAGTCCTCCCAGCCTGGTGCAGGTCTACAATTTTGTTTCTGGTGTCCTTTGACAGCTCTTTGGTCTTGGCCATAGTGGAGTTTGGAGTCTGACTGTTTGAGGTTGTGGACAGGTGTCTTTTATACTGATAACGAGTTCAAAAAGGTGCCATTAATACAGGTAACGAGTGGAGGACACAGGAGCCTCTTAAAGAGAAGTTACAGGTCTGTGAGAGCCAGAAATCTTGCTTGTTTGTATGTGACCAAATACTTATATTCCACCATAATTTGCAAATAAATTCTTTAAAAATCAGACAATGTGATTTTCTGGATTTTTTTTCTCATTTTGTCTCTCATAGTTGAAGTATACCTATGATGAAAATTGGAGACCTCTCTTATCTTTTAAGTCGGAGAACTTGCACAATTGGTGGCTGACTAAATACTTTTTTGCCCCACTGTATATACAATTTTATTATGTACTACATCCATTGTGTATGTGTGGATTGTGTGGTTGCAGCATGGGTGATAAGCCCAAGACAAATTTCCCCTTGAGGGACAATAAAGTTTATCTTATCTTATCTTAGTCCATTAAAAGGCTGTGTGATGTGTCTAGTGCGTTATAGAAGTGTACACTTCTGTCCCGCCGCTAGCTAGCCTGCTGTTTACAGCAAGTGAAAAGGGAGCCAAGTGCGTAAGTCTCCTGTGCTAGTACATAGCCTCTCCACAGCAAGCCCCATGCGTACCTCCTTGTGGTAATGGATGGAAACTGGGTACCGTGAGGCCCCAGGCTAAAATGCAGGGACTCGGAGGAGGTTTGGCCCCCAGACTTGTGGTACTCACGGCCTACCGGCGTGTGGACATGCCCTGATACCCATGAACCAAATCCCCAACTATGGGTTAAATAGTATACGGACTACATAGTCCGTTAGGAAAGTCCCCGACGGCGAGTAGTCTACTACTTCGGCGGATGAGGGCAGTGCCTGGTGGGCAGGTGCTAGAGAGGCAGGCCTTGATAAACAAAGCACCCGGCAGCCCGTTGCAGCCAACTTCATGAAAATCACACGTTTCGGCCTGCCGAACCGCACTGGACATGCTGATGGCCAAGAGCATGTGCGTGGCCTTCTCACAGCCACGACCACCCTAAACAAATTCACAAGCGATTGGCCTTCGTCTTCAACTCGGACGATCCCTTCAAGCCCAATGGCGATGGAACTGCGAGTAACGGGGCAGGTTTGGTGTGACTGGAAGCCTCTAGCTTGCAGCCACACATTGGTGGCGGATCTAAGATGATCGCCTTCCAATGAACTCTGCGGTGACATTGGATTTCGGTAGCTGGATCCGCGACTGGGCTGGCCTATTTAGGACTCTCGCAGCCCACCCCATATGGGGAGGCCCCTAGAAAAGGTGGGGCAAACATCGGACACTGCAGACTTATCTGGTTAGCATGCCGCAGCTGACAGATTACCCATCACAGCGGTCGACCTACATATCAAAACCATAAAAACTCAAACTCAACCGCTCTCGACCATCGCCTGGATTCTCAACCACCGATTGGATCTCTCATTACAAAACCCTTCATCCTGGGTGCTTGGAACATCCGCACAATGCAGGACACGAGGAGCAGCAAGCGCCCAGAAGGTCGTACAGCTCTGGTATGTAAAGAACTTGCACGTTTTAACATCGACGTAGCAGCTCTAAGTGAGACTAGACTTGCTGAGGAAGGCAACATCAAGGAAACTGGATCAAACTACACCATTTTCTGGAAGGGAAAGGATACAGAAGATCCACATATCCATGATGAAGGCTTTGCCATCTGATCCCAGCTTGCGGACCAACACAACCTTGTCCCAACTGCAATCAATGAGCGAATATTGACCATCCGAATCCCGCTCACCCAAAAACGTTTCCTCACTCTGATCTCAGTGTATGCGCCTACACTTACATCTGAAGATGAAAGCAAGACCTCCTTCTATGAACAGCTCACACATACCATTCTGACAGTCCCAGAATCCGACAAGCTTATTATTCTGGGTGACTTCAATGCCAGAGTTGGCAGCGACCACCAGCTGTGGAAAGGCATCATAGGCCACCATGGTATGGGAAAATGCAATGCAAATGGGGAACTTTTACTGGGCCTTTGTGCTGAACACAATCTTATTGTAACAAACACCCTTTTCCAACTCCCCTGTCGCCAGAAGATGACCTGGAAACACCCTTGCTCCAAAAAGTGGCACACCCTCGACTATGTCCTCTCAAAAACAAGGGACCGAAATGATGTCCGCATCACGCGATCCATGCCTGGAGCAGATGACTGCTGGAGAGATCACCGCCTCCTGATCTCCCGACTCAATATTACGATCCGGCAACCACCAAAGCGCATTTTGGCAAACGTTCCTCACCATCGCTTTGACTGTGACAAGCTCCACAATCCCCATATGTTGCAGTCCTTTAGAGAGGCCATTGGTAGAAACATGAATGAACTGAGCCTTCCAGACAATGCCTCAATTGAAGACCGATAGACCACTCTCCGTGATGCATTGACTGCTGCCGCCAAAGAAACGATTGGTCACAAACACAAGAAAAACCAAGACTGGTTCAACGAGAATGATGAAACAATCACCGACCTCATAGAGGCTAAATGCCATGCACATCTTGCGTTTGAAAATGATCCATCTGCAAAGAATCAACAGAAACACCAGCAAGCAAAAGCAGCATGCCAGAGAGGGATTCGTAAAGCCCAAAACACTTGGTGGCAGCAAAAAGCAGAAGATTTGCAAAAATATGCTGACCAACAGGATATGCACCGTTTTTATGCTGCAACGAAGGAGATCTTTGGCCCCACCGAATCATCTGTGGGCAGCCTAAAAGATGCAAATGGCTCCACCATTATCACAGACACCAAGGGGATCCTTGACCATTGGAAGTTCCACTTTGAGAGTCTATTAAATAGTCACTTTTGCACCCCTAGTGATCTCCTCTGCAAGACCCCACAACACCCCACTCGCGAGTGGATGTCTACACCACCTTCACTACATGAGCTAAATAGAGCTATAAAGCACATGAAGACAGGCAAAGCACCAGGTCCAGATAACATACCGCTGCAGTTCTATCTTCATGGAGGTCCCGAGGTGAAAAACTATTTAACGCAGCTTCTACTTAAAATATGGGAAACCAAGACGTTACCAAGTGACTTTAAAAATGCAAATATAGTCACCATTTTCAAGAAGGGAGATAGAGAGAACTGCAGTAACTACTGCGGCATCTCACTACTGAGCATTGCAAGCAAGATCTTTGCTCGTATCCTTCTCAACCGTCTTCTTGTAGTAGCCCAGGATGTACTTCCTGAGTCCCAGTGTGGCTTTAGACCCTCTTGTGGTACAGTAGATATGATATTCTGTGCTCAACAACTCCAGGAAAAGAGCCAAGAACAACAACAACCACTTATGTTCATCTTCTGGGACCTCAAGAAGGCCTTTTATCGAGTTCCTCACCCTGCTATGTGGGCTGTTCTTGCTTGTTTTGGATGTCCAGATGATTTCATCACTCTCGTTCATGCTCTCCACGATGGCATGGTTGGTAGGGTTTGCCACCAGAATACCCTCTCAGACCCTTTTCCCATCACTAGTGGTCTCAAGCAAGGATGTGTCCTTGCTCCAACCTGCTTTTTGTTGTATATGACTGCAATGCTAAATGAAATACCACCAACAACCCCTGGTATCAATCTGCGATACCGCTTGGATGGGGGGCTTTTTAATCTTGCTCGCTTTCACGCGAAATCCAAAACCTCAGTCACCACTGTTCATGAATTGCAGTTTGCAAACGATAACGCCACACCAGCTCAGACTATTGATGATCTTCAGAGGATAGCTACCATTTATAATGACTCTTATGAGCATTTTGGAATGGAAGTTAACACTGACAAAACCAAAATCCTCAACCAACCAGCACCTGGTCAAACTTCCTCAAGGATCAATCTTAAGATTAATGGAAATCCTGTCGATGAAGTGGAGCATTTCTCTTACCTTGGTAGCATCCTCTCAAAAATACCAACTTGTGCAAAGGACATCGAAAACCACATAAAAGCTGCACACTCCACATATGGACACCTTTGTCATTGAGTCTTCAATAATCATGCAATAACCATCCGCACCAAAATCATGGTTTTTCGGGCCGTTGTTCTTTCCACCCTTCTTTACGCCTGTGAAACCTGGACCTTGTATTGTTGCGATATCAAGCGCCTTGAGAAGTTTCAACAGAGAAAGCTCAGACAAATACTTGGCATTCGTTGGGAGGATCGACTTTCAAACAATGAGATTCTCAAGCGTGCTCTGCTGCCTAGTGTGGAAGCTACCATCTTGCAGCACTGCCTTCGATGGACAGGACATGTCGTACGGATAGACCCCACCAGACTACCACGAATCATGCTCCAGGGGGAGCTTGAGACAGGAAAAAGACCACATAGCAGGCCAAAACTGCGCTACAAGGACAAGCTAAAATATTCCCTGAAGCAAGCCAACATAGACAAAAGATCTTGGGAACAACTTGCCACCGACAGAGCAGCCTGGAGAAGAAGAACTTGGGAAGGCACAGACTCATTTGAGAGGCACAGAAAACAACAGGATGATGATATACACAAACGAAGACAGAAAAACAAAACCAACCACATCCCCCACCCACTATAAAATGTGACTTCTGCCCACGACAGTTCTATCATAGGCTGGGCCTTCAGAGCCACATCCGCCATCAACATCGATTACAGATGGCAACGTCCTGAAAACTAAGATGAAACCAATGCTCGGACACGAGCTGGAGCCGACGATCTTATCTTATCTGTGCTGTTGCTTGATTAATCATGTTGGTTGGCTGGACTAAAAATGCCAGGGCTATTTTTTTGTCCCAGTCCAGCCCTGGTCAGCGATGTGGTTCGGGTTACCTGACCGGCTGGTGTAATCCCGAGAGGAGCAAGGCTTGGCTCAGCGTTGGTGTGGGAAGTGTCGGCCAAGGGCCCATCAGCAGGATGACTTGTGGCAACAGCTGGTAACACAGAGAAATGTTTGGAAGAGGTTTATGGGCCATGGTGAGACAGCTCTATATTGTTTTCTGCTGCCTCTGATGACCATTTCCAACAAGGATGCCTGCGCCTCGAGTGGAACAGGAGGCTAGCTGGCACAGTGGTGGGTCCCAGAAGATGGTGTCGGTCGAGGCCGAGATCACCTTGGACTGTTTAACAGCGATATCCATCAGGCTGGAGAGGAGAGTTTCTGTGCTCTGTAGCTCTTCAGAAAGTTGATGGATATCATCTTTAAGGGAAGTAATGTCTCTATTTGGCTTAGGGCAGTCTACACAAGCTATTTTACTGATGTGATTTAGCAGATAGTTGGACTAGTTCTTAGAAGAGTTAATTGAAAAAAAAAATAGGATAAAAACATTGATGTGAAGAAAAGGATTGTGAAAATGTTTATAAAATAAAATAGGCATAAAAATACCAAAGAAACATTCAAAATAGCAGAAGACTGTCACGCCTCGCCGCTCATCTGCGGCGCCAGCTGCACGCACACCTGCACATCATCAGCGGCGAGGGATTTAAGCCGCCTCGCCCTGGGCTTCGGCCTGAAGCCGTCAGACTTCACTCGTTGGATTGCTGTGAGTAACCTCAACACTTCAGCAAACATTGCGGTAAGAAGCCCTTACCTTTTTCCCTCTCCAAGTCTGCTCCCCTGTGCACAGGTGGATTTCCCGGCGGCGGACCATTCCTCTCCGTCTCCATTCCCTCGCTGCTGCACCGGGCTCTCCAGGTTGCTGTCTACCGGACCTTGTCCTTGCTGTGCCAGCCACCTGCTCACTCCAAGTAAGCTCATCTCTACTTTTACATCTCCTGTGTTGGTGTGTGCCCGTCACCCTTCTCCCTGTGCTTTTCCCATAGGGTTGTCCGGTTGTATGGTCTCCTGCCCCCGTGCCCGAAGCAGACACCACCACCAATACATTTACATCTCGCAGACACACATTCATACACCCTTGTTGTTAATAAAGCTATTTGAGCTACTCTGAGCCTGTGTGTGTGTCTCCTGAGCCATGCATTATGTCAGTACGGCTTCAGCAGAGTGGCTCGGCAGACGGCGGGCTCACACGCTGACTTACCACTCTCGAGGCTCGAGTGGACCAAATAGCTCACCAGCAACAGGTGATTTTTAACCAATTGATTATTATTACTAACCGATTGGACCGCTTGGACTCCCAACAGCCGTTCCCCCTGGCTCGTCAGGGTGGCGCGGCTCCTGTTGCTCCAGCGGCTGTCCAGCCGGCTCCAGTAGCACCGGCTCGGCTCACGCCCATTCCGACCCCCGCCCGCTTTAGCGGTAAGCTCGGCGGTGCGTGGGGGTTCATAATGCAGTGTGAGTCCGTGTTCCACCGTGTGCCCGGAGACTTTCCTTCAGATCACAGCCGAATTGGCTACATTGGGAATCTCCTAGAGGGGCGAGCACTAACTTGGGCTTACGCCGTAATGGCGAGGCCCAGTTACGCCACCCTCACCTATGACCAATTCGTGAGACAATTCCTGGAAGTCTTTGATCATTCTCGTACCGAGACAGTCCAGGTCGATCGGCTTCTCAGTCTCCAGCAGAGAAGCCGGTCGGCAGCAGACTATGCGATCGACTTCCGGGTAGCCGCGGAGGAAGTGGGCTGGGATGAACGTTCATTCTGCAGCCTTTTCCTCCGCAGTCTCAATGATGATCTGAAGGATGAACTGGCTGGGCGGGACATCCTGGAGACTCTAGCGGAGCTAACGTCCCTAGCCATCAGTTTGGATAACAGGCTGCGCGAGCGCTCCTCGGGGCGGAAGTCGTCTTCTTCTCGCCCTCGTGGAGCCTCGTCGCGCCAGTTCCAAGCTCGCCCCCTGGCGACACCGCCACCATCGCGCCCCGAGGAGTCGGAGCCGATGGTGACGGGCTGGGCAAAGCTCCCCACTGCGGAGAGACAACGCCGCCGTGAGTTGAATCTCTGCATGTATTGCGGAGACAGCCAACACACGGTGGAGCTTTGCCCACAGAAGCCAAACGGCGGGGTCCGCGAGTCACTGTAGGGGGCCTCGCGGACATCAATCGGTTAAGTCCCCTCACCCAATTGAAGCTGCCCGTCCGATTTTGTCACAACTCCACTGGGCATCTCACTCATGCTCTGGTGGATTCGGGTGCGGAGGGCAGTTTTATTTCACAAAGCCTGGCAACCCGATTGGGCATCCGCTGCAAGGCACTAAAAACTCCTCTCGCCCTGGTCAACCTCTCCCGTGTCTCCCTGGGGAGAGTAACACATCAGACCGTCCCTGTTCCTGTTATCATCTCTGGGAACCACCTGGAGGAGATAACCTTCTACGTCCTCCCCAACTCTGTGTCGCCCGTCATCCTGGGATACCCCTGGCTACGCCTCCACAACCCCGTCTTGGATTGGAAGTCCGCCAGGGTGTCGGCATGGAGCACATTCTGTATGAGCACCTGCTTACAGTCCGCTGCCTGCTCTCCGTCCTCTCCCCCAACACCTACGGACGCTGCGCCCCCGGACCTCTCCCTGGTGCCATCGGAATTTCACGACCTGGGTATGGTATTCAGCAAGTCCAAGGCGATGTCTCTTCCTCCACACAGACCCTACGACTGTGCAATAAACATCCGCCAGGGGGCACCCTTACCCTCTGGGCGACTCTACAGCCTGTCGGCGCCGGAGAAGGAGACCATGAATGCCTATCTCAAGGAATCGCTGAGTGCTGGAATTATCCGTCCCTCGTCATCACCATTGGGGGCAGGATTCTTCTTCGTGGGCAAGAAGGATGGTTCCCTCCGTCCTTGCATCGACTATCGCGCCCTAAATGATATCACGGAGAAGGATCGCTACACCCTGCCCCTCATGGACACCACCTTCCACTCCCTCCAGGGGGCGACTTGGTTCACCAAGCTGGATCTACGCAGCGCATACCACCTCGTCCGGATCCGGGAGGGAGATGAGTGGAAGACAGCCTTCCGTACCCCGAACGGCCACTTCGAGTACCTGGTGATGCCGTTCGGGTTGACCAACGCTCCAGCCGTCTTTCAGCGCCTAATTAATGATGTCCTCCAGGATTTCATTGGCCTTTTTGTGTTCGTCTACCTGGATGACATCATCATCTTCTCCAAATCCAGGGACGAGCACTGGGTCCATGTGAGGCGGGTCCTCCAAAGACTGCTGGAGAACCGGCTGTATGTGAAGGCCGAAAAATGCGAATTCTACGCTAAGACAACATCCTTCCTCGGGTTCATCATCTCCCACGACCAGGTGCTTCCGGACCCAGTGAAGGTGAAGGCGGTGGTGGAATGGCCTACACCTGCATCGAGAAAACAGGTGCAACAATTCATCGGGTTTGCAAATTTCTACCGCCGCTTCGTCCCTAATTTTGGCACCATCGTCAGCCCGCTGACCCGCCTCACGTCCCCTAAGGTCCCGTTCCGGTGGACCGAAGAGGCCGCGGCTGCTTTTCAGGCGCTGAAGGCGGAGTTCTCCTCCTCCCGGGTCCTTAGCCAAGTCAACCCGGCGCTGCAGTGCATCGTGGAGGTGGACGCTTCGGACACAGGAGTGGGGGCGGTTCTATCCCAGCGGTCGCCAGGGGATGGAGTCAAACGACCCTGCGCTTTCTTCTCTCGGCGCTTGTCCCCGGCGGAGCGAAATTACGACGTGGGGCCAGAGAGCTCCTCGCCATCAAGCTCGCGCTGCAGGAGTGGCGTCACTGACTAGAGGGGGCGGACCTGCCGTTCGTGGTCCTGACTGACCACAAGAACTTGGAGTACTTGAGATCTGCCAAGAGTCTGAACGCCCGCCAGGCGCGCTGGTCCTTGTTCTTTGCCAGGTTCCGCTTCAACATCACCTTCAGGCCTGGCTCCAAGAACGGCCTGCCCGACGCCCTCTCTAGGCAATTTGCCCCTGAGGAGTCTGAGGACATGGTCCACACCATCCTACCCAGGTCGTGCGTCGTGGGAGCTGTCACCTGGGACATAGAAAGCAAGATCCGGAAGGCGCAGGAAGTGGAACCTGACCCTGGCGGCGGACCGGAGGGGAGGCTGTTCGTGCCATCCACGGTTCGGGGGGAGGTCATCCACTGGTTGCATACGTCCAGGCTCACCTGCCACCCTGGTTCCTCCCGGATGATCGACCTCCTACAACGGTCCTTCTGGTGCCCGGGCCTGCGGAGGGACGCTGCCCACTACGCCCGGGCCTGCCCAGTATGTGCCACCAGCAAGTCAGGTAATGCCCCTCCAGCGGGTTTGCTCCAGCCTCTGCCCGTCCCTGGCAAGCCCTGGTCGCATATCGCCCTGGATTTCGTCACCGGACTCCCAGTCTCAAACACCTTCAACACCGTCCTGACCATCGTGGATCGCTTCTCCAAGGCGGCACACTTCATCCCACTACGGGGTCTTCCATCCGCCCTGGAGACGGCGGACCTCCTAGTCCAACACGTGGTCAGGCTGCACGGGATTCCGGTGGACGTGGTCTCGGACCGGGGGCCCCAATTTTCCTCTGAGGTTTGGAGGTCATTCTGCAACGCCCTGGGAGCCAAGGTGAGCCTCTCCTCCGGCCATCACCCCCAAACCAACGGGCAGTGCGAGTGGACCAACCAGGAGCTAGAGGCTGCGCTCCATTGCGTCACTGCATCCAAACCTACGTCCTGGAGTAACCATCTCGCCTGGGTTGAGTACGCCCACAACACTGCCCGCTCTTCTGCTACAGGGATGTCTCCCTTTAAGGCGTCCCTGGGTTACGACCCCCCTCTTTTTCCAGCGCAGGAGAGTGAGGTAACGGTCCCCTCAATTCGGGCACACCTCAGGCAGTTCCGCTCCATCTGGGCATCAGCGTGCAATGCGCTTTTACGCACAGCGGAGCGCAACAGAACCACGGCGGACCGGCACAGAAGACCTGCCCCAGCGTACCAGGTGGGTCAGCATGTCTATGTGTCGACCCAGGACGTAATTTTAAAGGGCGAGAGGAGGAAGCTGGCACAGCGTTTTATGGGCCCATACCCCATCACCAGGATTATCAACCCGGTGGCTGTGAGTGTAGCTATCCCCCCCTCCCTCCGCATCCATCCCACCTTCCACGTATCCAAGGTGAAGCTGGCAGTCTCCGACCCCCTTTGCCCTCCTCCTGCTGCGCAACCCGAGCCCCGGATGATTGGTGGCCATCCGGCCTGGCCTGTCTCCTCCATCCTGGACTCCCGGCGCTGGGGTCGTGGGTTGCAGTACTTGGTGGACTGGGAGGGTTATGGGCCTGAACATCGGCAGTGGGTACCCTCGTCGTTTGTGTTGGACCCATCCCTCATTACTGAGTTCCACCGAGCGCACCCGGAGAAACCATCGCCAGGAGGCGCTGCTAGAGGGGGGAGTACTGTCACGCCTCACCGCTCATCTGCGGCGCCAGCTGCACGCACACCTGCACATCATCAGCGGCGAAGGATTTAAGCCGCCTCGTCCTGGGCTTCAGCCTGAAGCCGTCAGACTTCACTCGTTGGATTGCTGTGAGTAACCTCAACACTTCAGCAAACATTGCGGTAAGAAGCCCTTACCTTTTTCCCTCTCCAAGTCTGCTCCCCTGTGCACAGGTGGATTTCCCGGCGGCGGACCATTCCTCTCCGTCTCCATTCCCTCGCTGCTGCACCGGGCTCTCCAGGTTGCTGTCTACCGGACCTCGTCCTTGCTGTGCCAGCCACCTGCTCACTCCAAGTAAGCTCATCTCTACTTTTACATCTCCTGTGTTGGTGTGTGCCCGTCACCCTTCTCCCTGTGCTTTTCCCATAGGGTTGTCCGGCTGTATGGTCTCCTGCCCCCGTGCCCGAAGCAGACGCCACCACCAATACATTTACATCTCGCAGACACACATTCATACACCCTTGTTGTTAATAAAGCTATTTGAGCTACTCTGAGCCTGCGTGTGTGTCTCCTGAGCCGTGCATTATGTCAAAGACTGCGAGCACTAATGATGGTCTGAACGAATCTGAAGCTTTGGAGCATATGTAAAAAAAAACTGCACGTGTTCAGAAACACTGGTTCGAGGCTTGATTTGTTTGGCCAGAGTCACGTGACCAATGACTCTATGGTTTTAAGAAAGTGAAGTATTGGCCGGATTTGTGCTGTGTTTTGGTGGAGATTTTGCGTGAGAGAGATGAAGCCAGCAAGGAGGAGAGGATGTTCTGCCGTGTGGTGTTACAGGTCTCAAGGCTGCAACCACGTAAACAGTTATATTTGAATATTGTCTCTGACCCTGGGAACTGGAAAATAGCAGAAACAAGAATGAGGCAGAAACGTGACTTGTGTTTTCCTTCAGTTCTCTGAACACAATGTTTATTAAACATGTTTCTCCCAAATGACCTTGTTACATATGAAAATAGGCAGTAGCAGTAAGATGGTGGCTGGGTTGGCTGGGGAATAGATGGGGGTGGCGAACTGCCGGTTCCAGTAGTGACGCCACCCAGAGTATAAACGGCAAGGGCGGAGGGGGTTTGTCCTCTTTGCCTAGTAGACGTCCTGGTCTGCTGGAGAGCGCCGAAAGTCTGTAAGGTCTTGTCAGTGAGTTCTGTTAATAAAGCTCCATTAACTGTACTCCTGCTCTGTCGTTATTGCCTAAGTTATGGACACAACAGACCTGTTATTTATTTGCATTATTATGCTGTATGACGAATGTCCATTTGCCATGAATATAGAAACAGTATTCTCAATACATTCACATGAATCACTGTATCAATCCACTTCACACTTAAAATGAACTCTTAGTGCCACCAGTTTTAACTACACACTATTTCACTTTAAACTGTGACCAAAAGTATTTCTTTTTAGAAAATCTTTTCTTATCAAAACCCTGCTGGTTAGTTTCTAATCGCTACTAGAGAAATAAATAAACATGAACTGAACAACAAATGAAGTTTCTACTATAGGGTGTGCGCATGCATGCGTGCGTGCATGCATGCGTGTGTGCATGTGTGTGTGCGTTCGTTGAAATGCACCAGGAAATATATAACGTCACTTAACCAAATAAAATATGAAAAGTCACTTAACCACTTGCACTCTGGGCAATTTTCCTAAAAATGCCAAAAAATAACGTGCCCAAAGTAAATCGAAAGCTGTTATTCAACCCTTTGCAGCATCTTCATGGGGTTGGTCTCATTTAAAAGAAAACACTTTGAATTTTTTGGCAAAAAAAACATAATCTCTCTACGTGCTCCGGCCACTGAGTTACTGTCATCTAAACATACTGAACTTGAAGAAAAAAAAAATGGACACAGTGTTTTTTTGGATACAAATGCTTGTAAATAACACACAGCTGTCCGATATGGCTGGAAAATGCAACAGAAGTGTAGAACCAAGTGTTATCCAGCTGAGATCCAAATTTGGTAACAATACCACAGAAAATGAATATTTTACACAGCTTTGTTCTCAGGCTGTTCCCAGGCGTTTTGGAACTGTGCCAAATTGTGCCAAATGGCACAGTTTGGAAAAACGTCTGTAACTTTTGAATAATTCAATGTAGAATCTTCATTTTAGGCTCTAATGAAAGGTCACACTCAGGTCTGTGTGCGTGTGTGTGGGCGGGGGGTCGTTCCCCCCCCCCGCTACCAAGGACCGACTTCGACCCTCGCTACAGACGGATTACACTCCTTGCATGTTTTCACAGCGGCTCCCCCCCCCCCTCGCTACTGTGTGCGTGTGTGTGTGGGGGGGAAACCGGAACCGTGAACGGACCGTGAACGCCCCCCCCCCCCCGCTACAGAAGAGGGCCATCGCTACATGATGGAATAGACTGATATGCTTCCCCCCGCGGACCGGGGGGCGTTCGGACCGTGAACGCCCCCCCCGCTCCTCTTCTGCAGCGGGGGGGGGGGGGGCGTTCACGGTCCGAACACGGCAAATGAACCGTTTATCGCGGCGCACGCACTTCGTAATTCGTGCGCAGTACAGTTGTAATTTACCGATCGGTCAAAAGTCATTTTTGGATTACAGTTTTCAGGGATAAATAATAATTTAGCTTATAACACCTTACCTCTTCAAAGCAGCAGAGTCGTGGTGAACATCTCTTCCCCCAACGCGACGCTGCTCCGCTCGTGGATCCTGATCAACATAATTCCATTATTGCCGTTTTGGCGAATGATTTACGACTTTTGTCGTCGGCCTCCGTCTATTCTGCTGGAATGAGTGCAGGTCCCACTTGTGGGTGTTGTCCATGCTGCTGGGTGAGCCTGGGTCTGTAGTAGATTCGTCCAGAGTCCTTCTGCAGCAGTAAATATCGCTTCACCCAGCCTGAATTTCTGTGCTTCAATTGGCTCCTGCATTCACAGTAGGCGGGTCCTCCTTCCTAGATTTTCATTCATTGGCTCCTCAAGGTTTCAGAAACCCAATTCAAGGCTCTTATTAGTCGAATGAGAGGTCAATCAGATGAACTAATCTGTTCGCGGCTGTGTTTGCAGATTTTTTTTTCAGTGGCACTTGGAGGGCACACCACCTACACCATCACCATCAATATCCTTATCATGCGCTCTCGTGCGCCCTCGTGCGTCATAGGACACAGAGACTTGCCCGCCCGCGGAACAACGGAGCGCAAGTGGTTAATAACCAAAATAAAGTACATCTTCCATTAAGACAACTAAAAACCATACTGTACCCAAAAATGAAAACTTAATACTGAAGCCAACTGGACCTAACTAAACCATAAAAACCAAAGGCAAGTCCATCCATCCATCTTCTATCACTTTTCCGGAGGTCCGGGTCACGGAGGCAGCAGTTCAAGCAGAGAAGCCCAGACTTCCCTCTCCCCAGCAACCTGCTCCAGCTCTTCAGAGAGGATACCAAGGTGTTCCCAGACCAGCTGGGAGACATAGTCTCTCCACTGACTCCTGGGTCTGCTATGGGGTCTCCTCCCAGTGGGACGTGCCTGAAACACCTCAAGTGGGAGGCGTCCAAGAGGCATCCTAATCAGATGCCCATACCACCTCAACTGACTCCTTTCAATGTGGAGGAGCAGCGGTTCTACTCTGAGCCTCTCCCGGATGACTGAGCGCCTCACCCTATTTCTGAGGGTGAGTCCAGTAATCCTACGGAGAAAGCTCATTTCAGCCACTTGTATCCGCGATCTCATTCATTTGGTCATTACCCAAAGCTCGTGACTATAGGTGAGAGTAGGAACATAGATTGACTGGTAAATCACCAGCTTTGCCTTGGAACTAAGCTCCCTCTTCACCACAACAGACCGGTACAACGTCCGCATCACTGCAGATGCTGCTCCAATCCGTCTGTCAATCTCTCGCTCCATTTCCCCCTCACTCATGAACAAGACCCCAAGATACTTAAACTCCTCCACTTGGGACAGGAGCCTGTCCCCAACCCAGAGAGGACAATCCACCTTTTTCCGGCTGAGGACCATGGACTCGGACTTGGAGGTGCTGATTCTCATCCCAGCCGCTTCACACTCAGCGGCAAACCGTCCCAGCAAGAGCTGTAGGTCATTGCTGGATAAAGCCAACAGGACAACATCATCTGCAAACAACAGAGATGAGATCCTGTGGTCACTGAGCATGACACCCTCCGTTCCCTGGCTGCACCTAGAAATCCTGTCCATAAAAATTATGAACAGGATCGGTGACAAAGGGCAGCCATGGCGGAGTCCAACTCTCACTGGGAATGATTCCGACCGAGTGTTGGCAATACGAACCAAACTCTCACAACGGTTGTACAGAGACCAAATAGCTCGTAACAACAAGCCCGATACCCCATACTCCCGAGGCACCCCCCACAAAGAACCACGAGGGACGTGGTCAAATGCCTTCTCCAAGTCCACAAAACACATGTAAACTGGTTGGGAAAACTCTCACGAACCCTCGAGGATTCTCGAGAGGATAAAGAGCTGGTTCGATGTGCCACGGCCAGGACGAAAACCACATTGCTCCTCCTGAATCCGAGGTTCGACCAACGGCCGGACTCTCCTCTCCAGTACCTTGGCATAGACCTTCCCAGGGAGGCTGAGGAGTGTGATCCCTCTAAAGTTGGAGTACACCCTCCGGTCCCCTTTTTTGAAGAGAGGAACCACCATCCCGGTTTGCCATGCCAAAGGCACTGCCCCTGACCTCCTCGCAATGTTGCAGAGGCTTGTCAACCATGACAGCCCAACAATATCCAGGGCCTTGAGGTACTCAGGGCGAATCTCGTCCACCCCCGGGGCCCGGCCACCAAGGAGATTTTTATCCACCTTGGCGACCTCAGCCCCTGTGATAGGCGAGTCATCCCCCTCGTCCCCAAACCCTGCTTCCTCTGTGGAAGGCGTATCAGTGGGATTGAGGAGATCCTCGAAGTATTCCTTCCACCCCCCGACGATATCCCCAGTCTAAGTCAACAGTGCCCCATCCGCACCATACACAGTGTGGACAGGGAGCTGCTTTCCCCTTCTTAGCCACCGGACAGTTTGCCAGAATCTCTCCGAGGCCGACCGAAAGTCTTGTTCCATGGCCTCACCGAACTCCTCCCATATCCGGGTTTTCGCTTCAGCAACCACCCGAGCTGCACTCTGCTTGGCCTGCCGGTACACCTCAGCTGCTTCGGGAGTCCCACAAGCCAACCAAGCTTGATAGGACTCCTTCTTCAGCTTAATGGCCCCCCTCACCACTGGTGTCCACCACTTGGTTCGGGAGTTGCCAGCACGAGATGTACCGACCACCTTGCGGCCACAGGTCTGTGCCGCCACTTCAACAACAGAGATGGAGAACATGGCCCTTTCAGACTCCATGTCTCCAGACTCCCTCAGAATGTGGTTGAAGTTCTTCCGGAGGTGGGAGTTGAAGATCTCTCGGACAGGGGCCTCAGCCAGACATTCCCAGCACACCCTCACTATACGTTTGGGTCGACCAGGTCTGAATGGCTTCCTCCCCTGCCATCAGATCCAACTCACCACCAGGTGGTGATCAGTTGACAGCTCTGCACCTCTCTTTACCCGGGTGTCTAAGACATACGGTCGCAGGTCTGATGACACGATAACAAAATCGATCATCGACCTGCGACCTAGGGTGTCCTGGTGCCAGGTGCGCATATGGACACCCTTATGCTTGAACATGGTGTTTGTTTTGGACAAACTGTGGTTAGCACAGAAGTCCAATAACTGAACACCACTCGGGTTCAGATCGGGCAGGCCATTCCTCCCAATCACCCCCCTCCAGGTTTCACTGTCATTGCCCACATGTGCATTGAAGTCCCCCAGTAGGACAATGGAGTCTCCAAGAGGAGCACCCTCCAGCACCCCAGTCACAGACTCCAAAAATGGTGGGTATTCTGAAACATCATTTGGTGCATAGGCATAAATGATGGTCAGGACCCGTTTCCCAACCCGAAGGCGCAGGGAAGCAACCCTTTCATCCACTGGGGAAAACTCCAATATAGAGGCAGCAAGGTGGGGGGATACAAGAATACCCACCCCTGCTTGTCGCCTCTCGCCCGGGGCAACTCCAGAAAAGGCCAAGCTCCAGCCCCTCTCCAGGAGGCTGGTTCCGGAACCGGTGCTGTGTGTTGAGGTGAGGCCGACTATATCTAGCCGGTATCTCTCAACCTCGTACACCAGCTCAGGCTCCTTCCCCACCAGAGAGGTGACATTCCACCTACCAAAAGCCAGTTTAGAAAGCTTGGGATCTATCCACCAAGGTCTCCGCCTTTGACCACCACCTAATCCACATAGCACCGGACCCCCATGATCCCTCCTACAGGTGGTGAGCCCACTGGAGGGCGGACCCATGTAACTCCTTCAGGCTGAGCCCGGCCGGGTCCCATGGGTGGAAACCCGGCCACCAGACGCTAGCCATTGAGCCCCTCCCCCAGGCCTGGCTCCAGGGTGGGGCCCCGGTAACCCCATACCGGGCGGGGTACACTGAATCCTTGATATAGAATTTATCATGAGAGTCTGTTGGATCTTTCTTAGTCTTGCCCTTCACCCAGGACCAGTTTGTCTTGGGTAACCCTATCAGAGGCAAATTGCCCCGGACAGCATAGCTCCTGGGATCACTGGGGCACGCAAACTCCCCCACCACGATAAGGTGACAATCCATGAGGGAGCCAAAGGCAAGTCCCAAAGCTAATTACAGTGATCCCTCGCTACTTCGCGCTTCACCTTTCGCGCCCTCAGTGCATCGCGGATTTTTCAAAAATATTCATCAAAAATTCAAAATTGAGAAATAATGGGCGGGCGCTAGCAGAAGGCAGGGAGACTACATTAGACCATCACGTGTCAACACGGAGAGCAGCACAACTCTCTGTTCGCTGTTGTCGTGTTGGCTGGGCTCGGAAATCTCGCAAGCTGATTGGCCGAGACGTTTCACCCCGCAAGCTGATTGGCCGAGACGTCTCACCCACCTGCTCTCCCTGCCAAGCACCCATGAAGGGAAGAAAGACCGCATTCATTGCTTTTTATCGCTCGTGTTACTTAGTCTCGCCGCGTGGAACTTTTTGCTGTTCTCTTGTGCCATTTTGTGCGAAATAGTCTTCCCGTCGAGGCACTACGCCGCCTCCTGCAGCTTCAGCTCTATCGGAAGCTGCCCTCGATGATCCTGCGCCTCCAGCACCTCACGATGAGGCGTCACCTGAGGAGCAGTAAAGCTCTCATTAACCTGTGCAGTAAATCATTTTCATCTTGAGTTACGTATCTTGTTATAAGAATAAAAGAGTTCTAAAAACATATTTATGTACACTTTGTTTACATCTACGTATGTATGTACACGTACACACACACACGTATCATATGAGAGAGAGAGAGTGAGAGAATGAACGTACGTATTGTTTATGGATGACGTCATTGGGGTGACGCTACTTCGCGGTTTTTCACTTTTCGCGGTTGGTTCTGGAACCCATTAACCGCGATAAGTGAGGGATCACTGTATGTTGCTAACAGTTAGCTTGTTAGCATTGCTACCATTACCACAGCTCCAAATGTAGAGTACTCTTTCAATTTACACAGTGGTTTCTAACATTACAACATAATCGACCTGCTCAAAACCCCACATGTTTTGTCATCATATAAAATAATGTGACTGGAAGTACTTTTGCACTTTGCGAACCTGGAAAAAAGCAGAAACAAGAATGAGGCAGAGACATGACTTGTGTTTTCCTTCAGTTCTCTGAATACAATGAAGGTAAAATGGCAATTCCGACAAAGCACTGCTGCTGCTAAGTACTACTGTTCTGGAAACAGATTGCAAGTTTAACTGTGTGCAAGTGGGTATGGACTCGGGAATAAAATATAAGAAAAATAAATAAATTAATTTAAAAAAATGAATTATCATACCCCACTTGTGACCACACATTAGTCTGTGTCACAGTGGCAATATTTTGAATTGATTTTGGTCAATCAGGTAGGTTTGGTAGCTCTGTGCCAAGAATGAATGAACTGACGTACCACAGGTGCGATGAGAAACTTTGGAGAGTGACCAGCATTTTTATAAGTTTTAATTTTGTCACCCCATGTCAAACTCAGCGCAGATCAGTGGTGGAATACACCAATATATAGAGTTCAGTAGTTGTTACTCTTTGTCTTCCATTACAAAGGACAGAACTGCAAAATGCACCTGACATTCTTTTTCAGATTTTTTTCTTTCTTTTTTCTTTTATTTATTTCAAGCATTGTTGGTCATACAGTATTCTATGCTTCATGATGACCTCTTCTAACCTATCAGCGCTGAACAGCTTTCATATTTACAAAAACAGACACTGTGTTTGTGTGTACAGGCTACACTTTTCAGTGTCGCATTTAGCACCACATAAAGCAGGATATGTTTTTGTTTTTTTTTTTCGGAGGGGACTGTAACAAAAAAAAAGATCAGATGTGAGATGAACCGGTATGCATAGATTGCTCCTCGTCGACAGGACAGACTGTTCTCTTCTCCACTACTCTGGGCTTTGGGAGTGACTGAAAAATGCTCTTATAAAAGAAATGTTTTTTTCAGTTTCTTTCGTTTTTGCTGAGCCCACAGTGGGTTCATTTTGCATGGGTCTCTGGAGGAGGAATGTGGTGGAGAAGCTCATGATGGAGGCTGTTTTTATGGTCTAGTCTAGCGGTATCAAACCCGGAGCCCATGGCCAAAAACTGTCCCGTTAGTTTCTATAGTATAGTGAGTGTGTTTAGGTAGTTAGGACTGATGACTGATGAGGAAATGTATATAAATTTAAAATAATTTCTAGATCTTGAGAAGTTCTTTTTAATTATAACGTGAAATACTTTATTTTTTAGTGATTAAACTGCACTACTTGCACAGTGGTACAGTGGTTAGTACTGTTGCCTAACAGCTAGAAGGTTCTAGATTTGAATCCCCAGGCTGGCAGATGTAAAAACCTTTCTTTGTGGAGTTTACATGTTCTCCCTGTGTGTGTGGGTTTAGTCCAGATTTTCTGGTTTCTTCCCACAATCCAAAGACACGCATGTTAGGTTAATTGGTGATTCTAAATGGTCCCTACGTATCTGTCTCTGATAGGCTTTTAGAATAGAGGGTTAGTACTGGTGAAGCACTTTGAGTGGTCTTTGAGACTAGTGTAGCGTCAACCCCTTTGGTTCCAATCTATAAAATCACTCTTCACTTTAAAGAAATTGTTTCACCCAAAAATCTGGTCAAGAATTATTTCCTTCACCTAAGCACCAGTTTGAAAACACATTCCATGGTAAAGGGACAATAAAGGATTCTATTTGTGCCAGGAACGGATTAGTCTGCGATCATATATCCCAGAACTTCCTCCACAGCCAGGCAGTTTTATGCTTCAAGAACGGTTTGAAACGTTCCAGACCTAAGATAAGATAAGATAAGATAAGCCTTTGTTAGTCCCACAACGGGGAAATTCCAGGATTGCAACAGCACAGGGATAGCAACACTCAGAGCAACAATCAGAAGGCAAGAAAAAAAAGCAAGAGCAGCTAATATACATATGTACATATATATATATATATATATATATATATATATATATATACACAGACACACAGTGCAGAGCATTGTAGCTGGATGGAATAAATATATGAGTATATAAACACACAGTGCGGAGCATTGTAGCTAGATGGAATAAATATGTAGATATAAACACCCACAGTACGGAGCATTGCAGCTAGGTGGAATAAATATGTAAATATATACACACACACAGTGTGGAGCATTGTAGCTAGATGGAATAATATGTAGATATATAAACACACAGTGCGGAGCATTGTAGCTAGATTATTTATTTAGCGAATGCAAAGTCCTTAAGCCAAGCAGTTGCCTCCTGGTTTGCTGTATAGAGGGTGTGTAATCCTCCTTCCAGTCTTTGGAGCGGGCAAACCTCTATGATGTGTTCCATTGTTTGCTCCTCTCCACATGCACACAGTGGGCTAGGGCTACTGCCCCATCTGTGAAGGCTGGCCAAGCAGGGGCCATGTCCAGTCCTGAAGCAATTGAGTGTAGACCACTGTCTCCTTGGGAGGTTGGTGCCCGGGACCTGTTGGTTGGGGTTTATCACCAGCTGTTTGTTTGGGACCTCCTTGGTCTCCCATTCCTCTTGCCAAGCTGTCTGGATGGTAAAGTCAGCTGGGGGAGGGTTTTTCCAAATTGGCCGTCTGGATGAAAGTCGGGCAGTGGGTGGGGTGTAGATATCTGCATGGATTGGCAAGTGAGGAAAATCTTTAACTTTTTGGAGCATCCTTTGAGTTAATGCTGCTCGCCGGATGTGTGGAGGGGCTATGTTTGACAGTACAGAGAGCCAGGGGAGTGGTGTTGAGCGGATTGTTCCAGTTATAGTTCTCATGGTTGAGTTGAGCTGGGTGTCTACATGGTGTGTGTAAGATGACCTGGACCAGACAGGGGCACAATATTCTGCTACAGAGTATGAAAGGGCCGGTGCTGAGGTGCGCAGGGTGGAGACTGCCGCCCCCCATTTTGCACCAGCGAGCTTGCAGAGCAGGTTGTTTCGTACCTTCACCTTAGTAGCCATCCCCTTTAGATGTTCCTTGAAGGATAAGGTCCTATCAAGGGTCACTCCAAGATAAGTTGGATTTGGGGCATGCTTAAGCTTGAGTCCGCTCAGGTGGATGTTTAGTTCTCTGGCAGCTTTTGCATTGTGGAGATGGAATACACTGGAGACGGTTTTTGCTGGGCTTGGTTTTAGGCGCCAGATTTTGCAGAACTGGTCCAGTTTGGCAAGATCTTCCGTGAGCACCCGTTCCAGTGGTTCAAAGTCTGGTGCTTGGAATGCCAAACAGATGTCGTCTGCATAGATGAATTTGCGGGATTTTGTAGTTGGCAGGTCGTTTATGTAGAGGTTGAACAGAGTTGGAGCTAGAACTGAGCCTTGTGGGAGTCCGTTTTTCTGCATTCTCCATGCACTTGTGTTCTGACTGAGGTGGACTCTGAACCTTCGGTTGGTCAGCAGGGTTTTTATAATTGCTGTTGCCCAAGCAGGGATCGCCTTTATAAGTTTCAGGAGGAGGCCTTTGTGCCAGACCGTATCATAGGCGGCTGTAAGATCGAGAAACAGCCCCTGTCTTCAGTCTGCTCTCGAAGCCATTTTCGATGAAGGTGGTTAGGGCCAGTACTTGTTCTCCTGTACTGCGGTCCTTGCGGAAACCTGCTTGATCCACACTTAGAATATCCTCTATTTCTGGGGAAATGCGTTGCAGTATTAGGTGCTCCATGATTTTGTAAGGAACGCTGAGCAGGGAGATTGGGCGGTAGCTTGCTGGTAGTTTGTGGTCTTTGCCAGGTTTTGGGATGGCAATGACCTTTGCCATCCGCCATTTCTTTGGGATTGAGTTTGTTTGTGTGATCCTTGTGTAGAATTGTGTCAACCAGGTTAGGGCTCGGGGGCCAAGGTTTTTAATGAATTCTGGGAAGATGTTATCCTATCCTGCTGCCTTTCCACATTTCAGGCCCTGTAGGACTTTCTCCAGTTCAGCAGCCTCGAAGGGTTCAGGGTTCGTTTCCTCTACAGGCATTTTTTGGTGTTTTTTTTAGCTCAGTTGTAACTGCTCTTCTGGTGTCTTTGTCTTGGGGTGCTTTGGCTATAGTCAGTAGGTGGGATGCAACTTGGTTGGGTGTGACGGATGCTCGGCTTTGGCTAGGGGGCTTCTGTGCAGCTCCTAGGCGACGGATGAGGCTCCAACATTTCCTGCTAGAGTGGGTAAAGCTCCGGTCAGCAACTGTCTCCTCCCATTTCTTTCGCCGGGCTGTATTTAGCGATTCAATGAGATGGTCTGCTATCTCTGGGTCCCCTGATGTTTGATAGGATTGTAGGAGGGCAGCACTTTCTCCGTCCAAACATGGGACATAGAGGGGTCGGTAGCCTCGTGGGATTGCAGTATGGGCAGCCTTGAAGATTGCGCTGCAGAAGCGGTTGTATGCTTCATCTACAGTGATGGTGTGGAGTGGGATGGTAACAATGCTCCGGTCCAGAGTTTCACTGAATTTCTTCCAGTTGGCTTTGCAGAAGTTCCAGCGCATCTTCCTTGGGCTGTATATGACTGGAAGTTGTAGGCCAATGTGTACAAGCAGGGGCCGGTGCTGGCTGTGTTGAAAATCATCAAGAATGAGGATCTGTGTAGGATATGGCTCCCCATTCAAAGAGCTGACCCAACACAGGTCAGGAGAATAGTCCTTCTTCCACCTAGCAGAGTGGAAGGTTCCTCTTTGTTTGGGGTCGTATATCAAAGCGAGGTCATTTCTGGATGCCCAGTCTGAAAGTGCCTCCCCATCACTGTCCACTGCTGGGTACCCCCAGTCAGGGTGATGGCTGTTAAAGTCCTCCACATAGATGGCAGGGTGGGGTAGGGTGGGTAAGACCTGCAGATCCCAGTTGGCATTAGGGGGCTTGTACACATTGACAATATGGAAGCCACCAATGATTATGGTGTCTGAGAAATGTGTTGTTATCAGGTGATTTGCTTCAACTATGTCAGAACGCACATAGGTGGCATGTCCATGTTTAGCATGTAGAACATAGCACAGGAGGTCAAAGCCTTTGATGGTGAAGCGGCCAGCTTCCTCTGTGCCAATATGAGTCTCTTGGAGGCAGATTACATCAATCGAATGTTGGAAGGCGAGGACTTCAATAAGGCTTCACTTGGCTGCAGATAGACCTTCAACGTTTAGTTGTAATATGCGAAGGGCAGATCCTACCACAAAGTGCTCTTGGGGCTGTTTGCTTTCGGCTTTAGGACTGTGACTAGGATTCTTCTTTGACTTGGCACAGAGGCGTCGTCTCTTCGAATTTAGTCTGCTGGTAGGATCATTAGCTTCCCCAGGCGAGCCCGGGTACTGGCGGAGGGCGCGACGAGAACGCTGATGGAATAAATATATAGATATATAAATATAAACACACGCAGTGCGGAGCATTGTAGCTAGATGGAATAAATATGTAAATATATAAACACACTCAGTGCAGAGCATTGTTGCTAGATGGGATGAAACCGCACAACCGTCTACTTAGTTATCCTACATGGTATGATTATGTGCCCATACATATTCTCACCCTCCATAGCGACCGGTATTTTCCTAGTTGTATGCCGGAGGGGACCATTGTGTAAGTCTATTGCATCTTTTGCATTCAAAAACTATTAGGTTGTTACGTCTTTTTTCCTATCTCTGCGAGCAGCCCTGCTTAGGTTGTACAGTCTGACAGCCGTTGGTAGGAAGGACCTGCCAAACCTCTCAGTTGTGCACCTGGGATGATGTAGTCTGCTGCTAAATGAGCTCCTCAGTGCATTCAGTATGTCCTGCATAGGGTGGAACTCGGACTCCAGCAGAGATGACAGTTTAGCCACCGTCCTTCTCTCTCCTATCTCCTCCACCGGGTCAAGGTGCTGCCCCAGGACAGAGCTAGCTTTCTTGATCAGTTTGTTCAGTCTCTTCCTATCGGCTGCGGTAATGCCACTGCCCCAGCAGACCACTCCAAAAGTGATGGCTGATGCCACCACTGTGTCATAGAATGTCTTCAGCAGCGCCCCTTGTACACCAAAAGACCTGAGTCTCCTCAGTAGGAACAGCCTGCGTTGTCCCTTCTTGTAGAGTGCGTCAGTATTGTGTGACCAGTCTAGTTTATTGTTCAGATGAATAACCAGGTACTTGTAGGATGTCACCATCTCAATGTCTGTTCCCTGTATATTTACTGGTGCTGTGAGGGGTTGTCCATGCCTGCGGCAGTCCACCACCAGCTCCTTAGTTTTCCTCGCGT
Source organism: Pholidichthys leucotaenia (assembly GCA_020510985.1). NCBI lineage: Eukaryota > Metazoa > Chordata > Actinopteri > Cichliformes > Pholidichthyidae > Pholidichthys > Pholidichthys leucotaenia. Next base: position 269,067,281 of record CM035849.1, read on the forward strand.
TGATCTGGAGGCAGTTCCGATGGCACCAGTCCACGAAGTCCTGGATAAGCTCTCTGTACTCAGCTTCATCTCCACTGGAGATGAGGCCAACAATCGCAGAGTCATCAGAGAACTTCTGTAGATGGCAGTGTGTTGTGTTGTGTGAGAAGTCCGCAGTATAAAGAGTGAACAGGAAGGGAGCCAACACCGTTCCCTGGGGGGCCCCCGTGCTACCGATGATCGTGTCGGACACACAGTCCTGGGTTCTCACAAACTGAGGCTGGTTCGTGAGGTAGTCCAGGATCCATGATGACAGGTGCTGGTCCACCCCTGCGCGCAGCAGCTTGTCCTTCAGGATTATCGGTTGGATGGTGTTGAAAGCACTGGAGAAGTCAAAGAACATGATCCTCACCACATTCCCGGGCTTCTCCAGGTGGGACAGAGAACGGTGAAGGAGGAAGATCACCGCATCCTCCACCCCAATGCCATGCTAGTAGGCGAACTGGAGGGGATCCATCGCTGGTTCCACCAGGGAGTGGAGGTGAGCAAGGAGCAGTCTCTCCAGGGTCTTCATCAAGTGGGACGTCAAGGCCACTGGTCTGTAGCTGTTCAGGTCTTTGGGGTGGGAAGTTTTTGGTACAGGTACCACACAAGATGTTTTCCACAGTTGTGGTACCCTCCCCAGCTTCAGGCTCAGGTTGAAGATGTACGCCACAATCCCACACAGCTGGTCTGCACAGGACTTGAGGAGCTTTGCGCTGATGCCCTCCGGTCCCATCGCCTTCCTCGCCTTGAACTTCCTCAGCTCCGTCCTCACCTGGGTCTTGGTCAGGGTCAGGATGGGGGGCTGTGTGTTGGGAGTGAGGGGGTTTTGGTGGAGTGGGGAGTGGGCAGCAGGACTTGATGTCTTTAGAGGCAGCAGTGGTTGTTGTGCAGTCAGGGGGGAGGGTGGTTGGTCAAACCTATTGAAAAACAGATTCAGATTGTTCGCCCACTCCCTGCCCCCTGTGGCCTGGGGGGAGGTATTCTGGAGCCCAGAGATGGTTTTGAGGTTTCTCCAGACCCCGCTGATGTCGCTCTGTTGCAGCTTGCCCTCCATCTTCTTCCTGAAGCTGTCCTTGCCTTCTCTGATCTTTCTCCTCAGCTCCCTCTGTACGGACTTCAGCATCTCCCTGTTCCCCGACCTGAAGATCCTCTTCTTCTCTCTGAGAAGTGTTTTTATCTCAGGGTTGATCCAGGGTTTGTTGTTTGAGCAACACCGTATGGTCTTGACCTATCAACAAAATCCCTCAAAGTCTCCCAGGAATTATCCAAAGATGAATATTGCCCCTTTGGACAGTTCAATAATATGTTTGCATTACTTCTGTCAACTGCTGGACTGTTTTTTTTTTTTTTGACTGAACATTATTAACTTTTGCTTTAAGTTTTCATTCCTCAGGATAATTCTCAGGGCACTATTTGAAGAGATGACCAACTCTGTGATGAACAATCATGGTTTAAAATGTTTCATTAATCATTGATTTGAAATGTGGTGCATGCCTGAAAATATGCTTAAACGAACCTTATTTTAATGCATGCTTAAGGAAGTAGTAATGAAAATTAGTTATGAATCACTGAAGTTAGTTTAGCTTATATATACAAGGTGATTCTTTGTATTTTTCTTTTAATCGATATGTGTTCTTCATATTCAAAAGCATACACAAGTCATCTGACTGGCTCAGCCAATCACCAGCCAGTCTCTGTTGGACAACACCCCCTTTCAGTATATTGCTTTCTTATTGGACCAGAGTTCATTCAAATCTCCCGCGATGCGAGCACCTCACAACCCCCGCCCCCCCCCCCCCCTTCCCGCAGAAATAGCCAGGAAAGCAAGATACCTGAGAAAGCAGAAAAAGATTCAAAACATCTGGACATCAAACTGTAAAATATACATCAAATTAAATGGATCACTTGAAGAAGCCAAGGTCATTAACATCCGTAATATTATGGAACTGGACAAAAATCAATGAATGTTATGAACTGGAGTCACAGCAACAACAGACAATTGTAGGACACTGAAGGATTATACTCATCTGCTACAAGACATTTAAAAACATGAAACAAAAGATCAACAAACAGGAACAACAGGAACTGAAAGTTTTTGAATGTACAGATCACAACCCACAGGACGTAGAATATGACATAGACCCTGATAATAATTTATTTAGCTCCATCAATAATGACTGTAGTTACTACACGGATGAACAGTTTAACACAATGGTCACATCTGATTTCAATATTTCTATGATCCACTTCAACAGCAGAAGTCTCTATGCCAACTTTAATAACATTAAAGATTATTTACATCAGTTTAAAGAGCCATTCAATATTGTGGCAATATCAGAGACGTGGCTCAGTGAAGAGAAAGGAGTGGATTTTACCATGGATGGCTATGAATTAAATTATATAAATAGAAAAGTGAAAAAAGGAGGAGGAGTTGCAATTTATGTTGACAAGAGCTTGAAATACAAGGTTGTTGAAAATCTGTCAGTAACTGTGAATGATTTATTTGAATGTATTACAATAGAAATCTGTCTGGACAATGTGAAGAATGTAGTAGTGAGCTGTGTATATAGAACACCTGGATCAAACATTGACTTATTTAAGGACTGGATGGAAAAAATGTATGCAAAACTAACTCATAAAGTTATGTTCATCTGTGGGGATTTCAATATAGATCTGATGAATTCAAAACAACATAGTTTGACAGAAGAATTTATCAACACAATGTACAGTATGGGCTTACATCCAACAATTACCGGACCTAGCAGAATCACGTCACACAGTGCCACACTAATAGATAACATATTCACAAACATTATGGAAAATAATATCAGGAGTGGGCTTTTATTGAATGATATCAGTGACCACCTGCCGATTTTTGTTGTCTATCAATGTGATTATAGGAAGAAAAAGTATACCAAAAATATTAAATATAAAAGAATAAGAACCAAAGAATCTATGTATTTACTGACAAAGGAATTATTAATACAAGATTGGAAGATAGTTTATGATGAAAATGATATAAATAAAGCATATGATAATTTTTTACAAATATTTCAATCATTGTTCAATAGAAACTGTCCTATAAAACAATACAGTGACAGACAACAAAAGAAAAATATTCCTTGGGTCACCAAGGGGTTAATAAATGCATGTTAAAAGAAGAATACATTATATAAACAATTCATTAAGTGCAGAAGGGTGGAGGCTGAGATCAAATATAAAAGATATAAAAATAAGCTTACTAATATAATGAGGACGTGTAAGAAAGATTATTATAACAGAATATTAGAGGATAATAAAAATAACTTAAGAGGAATATGGCAAGTACTCAATGGGATTATTAGTAATCGACCTAAGAATGCTAATTATCCAGAATATTTTATTGAAAATGGCAATTTGATAAATAATATGGAGGATGTGGTCAGTGGTTTCAATAAATTTTTTGTAAACGTTGGTCCTGAATTAGCAAAATCAATAGTGACAACAGAAACAAACAACAGTGGTTCTGTAAATTAAATAGAAGATAAAAATCCAAACACAATCTTTTTGGGTGCAGTTACTGAAAAGGAAATTATCGAGACTGTGAGTAAATTTAAGAACAAAAAATCAACGGACTGGAATGAAATTGACATGACAATAGTGAAAAAAGTAATTGAAGGAATATAAGCCACTCACCCACATCTGTAACCTGTCATTTCAAACTGGTAAATTTCCAAACAAAATGAAAATAGCAAAAGTAATACCTCTATACAAAACAGGAGACAGTCATTGTTTCACAAATTAGAGGCCAGTCTCTTTACTCTCACAATTCTCCAAAATACTTGAAAAAATCTTCACTAAGAGACTGGATGATTTCATTGAAAAACACAATCTCCTTACAGACAGCCAGTATGGTTTTAGAGCAGATAAATCTACATCTTTGGCACTGATCGAACTTATAGAAGAAATTACTAGTTGTATAGATAAAAAAAAGTTTGCTGTAGGAGTATTTATAGATTTAAAGAAAGCTTTTGACACCATTGACCACAGAATACTACTAAGGAAACTGGAAAGGTATGGGATAAGAGGGGTCGGACTGTGTTGGGTGGAAAGTTATTTAAGTAACAGACAACAATTTGTACAAATTGGTGAGCACAAATCACCCTTCATGGGCATCACTTGTGGTGTGCCCCAGGGGTCAGTTTTGGGACCCAAACTCTTTATTTTGTATATAAATGACATATGCCAAGTATCAAAAATTCTGAAATTTATTTTGTTTGCGAATGACACAAATATCCTTTGCACTGGTGAGAATTTGCAGCAGGTTTTAGAGGTGGTCACAACTGAAATGAAAAAGTTAACGCAGTGGTTCAACAAAAATAAATTATCTCTAAATCTAAAAAAAACAAAGATTATTTTGTTTGGAAATTATAAAATAAATCATGAAATAATGGTAACCATAGATGATACCAGAATAGAAACAGTACAGAAAAATAAGCTTCTAGGGGTGACGCTAGACAATAAAATCTGCTGGAAACCTCACATCAGTCACATCCGGGCCAAGTTGGCAAAATGTATAGGCATACTGGGGAAGACAAGACACATATTGGACTATAAATCATTGGTCTTACTGTACAATTCACTGTTTCTACCTTACTTTAACTACTGTGTAGAAGTCTGGGGAAACACCTACAAGACCAACCTACAGTCAATATGCACATTACAAAAAAGAGCTATAAGGATAATAAATAATGTAGGATATAGAGACCATACCAATTCGCTGTTTTTAAAGTCACATGTCATAAAGTTCACCGATTTAGTTAAATTTAAGACAGCACAAGTCATGTAAAGGGCAATTAATAATCAACTCCCAACTAATATACAAAAAATATTTTAAAAAAGAGACAATGATCATAATTTGAGAGGAGACTTAAACTCTACAAAACCCAAGATACGAACAACCAAGAAAAGTATGTGCATATCTGTCTGTGGGGTGGATTTGTGGAACAGTCTGGAGCCGGAGCTGAAAATATGTACAAACAGAAATCAATTCAAAAAGAGGTACAAACATTATTTGCTGAAAGGATATATGTTAGAAGGGTAGTATTTATATGTACGATTCACTATGCTCACTCTGGGACACTATGGGACACTATGGAATGGTGGGTGGGACAGCACTGTGTATATCTTTATTGTTTGAGGCTGGTTTTGATGTATGGACATCAATGTATGCTAGGATGGATGGGTGTTAATGTTGATATGTACAAAATACAGTTAATTGTTTACTTGGGGTCTTAAATGTGGTAATTTGTATATAATTCACATGAGTGTATTTATGGAAAAGAGGAGATGGAATTAATAAGTGTTCACTTCTTCCTTCTCCCTTTCGAACACTGTATACTGTTACTTTATTGCATTTGTCATTTGTTTTGTTTTTGTTATACTTTTTTGTTCGAAATTAAGTATCTATCTATCTATCTATCTATGGGAGACAATTGGTTCCCTTTCATGTCAGTCAAGTTTTTCTCCTTTCAAAGTGCTCAGTTTAAGGGAGAAATGCTCAAGTTTGTCAAGATGTCTTTGTGTCCTGTTCAGTTAACCTTTAAGCTGTGTGATTTCTTGTGCCCCTAGTGGCACAGCGCAGGGCTGCGCCTGTCAACTGATATGACATGCAGAAACACTGCCCAGCTGTACTGAGGATTTGTACTGATCATGCCAGTTCACAAGGTCACAGACACGCGTTGGAGGACTCACGGATGACACGTAATACACCAAAGAGGAAGAAATCCTTCTTCTTCGTCTTTGAGATTAGAAAACAAAATGGATGCTACCCACCGCTGGACATACTGAAATCTCACATGGAGGAGGAAATTCTGGAGCATTTGCGCCAACTATGATTCTAAAAATAGATTGTTTAGCTTATGAAGGTAAATGTTTACATTTCCTTATAACAGAGGGAGCGCAATGCTCCCTGGTATTCACCTGCTGCCCCAGCGCCATGTGATTAGAGAACAATCAATCGCCCCGGTTGCGTGTCATCATATAAGATAAATTGCCATGGAATAAAAGCAAAATTCAGGTGGAATAATCAATAACAGTTTCTGGATGTGAAGGGGAAAAATAAAATGACCGGGACAGGACAAAATACCGTCCAGAAAGCCCGGAAAGGACCAAGCCAGCAAGCCGCCTTCCCCAGGTGTAAGTGACAAATATGGCTTGTTTTGTTTACATTGTACTGCATTGTACTGATTTTCTGATTCATATACTTTGAAGATAAGATAACAAAATGCCCACAACACGAAACGGTGACAAAAAGCAGAACCATTCTTTGTGTAAATATGTCCAAAGTCCACTTTTGACTGACAGTCATGTTATTTGATATGGGTGTCGTGGCATTTTGCAAATTAGATGCGTAAATTTACTCCCATCTGAAACTTTGGATCATATTCTACATCTTTCTAATAGACAGTAAGCCATTATTTCTTACCACTTTTTTTTTTTTATTTCTTACCACTTTCAAGTTATAGCCTTGGAAATCTATGACATCTGAACTGAATATTTTCTTGAAAAAATCTTTACCACTCTTAACCACTAGGGGTTATGTTACAGTTTGGCAACATACACAGTTCCTGCCTTGAATTTTTTTTTTCTTTAAACGTCTGGGGAAAATACTTTTTCTTCTGTTTTGAGCTCAACCTTTTCTTTTATATGGAGTGAAACACCATGTTGTCAGACTTTTTTTCCCCTATTTTATTCTGTTAAACTTTCTCTATAGATTTTCCTTGACTCACCATGTTTAGAGTGGACTGATCTTTTTTTATTTTTTTTTTTCTCACACTGGAAGCTGGTTTTACCAATCACCACGACATCTGAAGAACTCAGATTTCGTGGCTTAAATATTTTTTTTTTTTTTAATTTTTATCTCTTCAATTCTGTGACTCTGATCAGACTTTGAATGATCTCCAATTTATTTGGACCTGGGAGAGCCGCTGGAAAAACCCTCTCATGTTGTCCACATGAAATACTGCTTCAGCGGCCAGCAGCAGTCTCATCGTTGTCGGACCTCACCTCCTGACGTTCGCCTCTGGGAAGAAATTATCTGCTGGCAGATAATTTCCGGTATCAAAACTTCAGCGAAGGATCCAGCTGAAAGCCAACACAATGGGTCACGTGAGACAGATCCCTTTGTTTCATCTACTGAGTTAATGCGATGTTCATCGCCTTAAAGTATGTAATAATTTGTCTCAGGTTTAAAAATAGTTCATGAAACTCTGATCGGAGCTATAGAATTAAAGAGAAATGTATCCTTCTTTTCATTAAGTTCCATTTTTCCCTTTTTAGATTAACCCAGAAGTTCTTTTTTTCATATAAACAGATTTTATCATTTTCTTCATAAAATTGCATCCAATTTTCTTCATATGTTTGTTACAGTTATTTCAGTCTCTATTTTCATCAGTTACAAATGCACACTAAGGTTTCCTTGGTTCCACAGTGTTTGACTATATACTTTATGCTTGATAGTTGTTGATCATTTCACCTTACCAACCAGCCCGTTGAGCATGATGTAATTTAAGCTGAGTCTGATCATTAAAACTGTAAATGGTATCTGGAGTTTTCTGCTTGATTTGTGTCGTGTCTTTTCAAAAGTCACACAGGAGAATAAACGAATATTAGAGACTGATTGACTGAAGGGATAAAGATTAGTTATTAATAAATTCTCCAAGTTTTGGACTAGTGCCCCCCAAAACGAGTTCTTTTTGTATGTGTGCGTGGACCTGAAGCCAACCTTCGTTTCCACACTCACCTATAGGTATAAATTAGGTAATCTTTGTACCTTTTAACCAATTTCTCCTACACTAGAAAAGTGCTTAATATACAGTAAGTACAGGTCCTTATCCTTGCAATCAGTTTTAGAAAAGTAACAGATGTCATTATTGTGCTACAAGTTTTTGTCTTGTGCTACATGACTATGAACTTCTGTAGCACCAGTGCTATGAGGAAAAAAAGTTAACCATTATATAAATAATAAGTAAATTAATTAATTAATAACCATATCTGCATTATGTCCAGGCAACATGTTATCAGTTCATAAGCATTTACACTGTCCAGTTCATAAGCCCTTTCCCAGTTCACAAGCACTTCTATCGCCAGGTAAAAAAAAAAAAAAAAAACACTCTACCTATAAGTTAATGTATATAAAAACATACCTGTCCATTTATTACATAAGAATGTGGGAGGCAGGGACCTTACAGCATAAGCATACTCCCAAACTATTCTAAGATTGTGTTGTACATTAATATATATGTTTTTATTATGTTTACAAACATCAAAGAGCGCTCACACCATGGCACATGTTTAACCAAGGAAAGTTTATTCATCAAAATTATTTACCATTATTTCTAAACCAAAAAAAGAAAAGAACACATGTTCAAAGTACCACAACGATAGCCCAGCATCAGACAGAATTGTCACATAATAATAATAAACAGAAACTCTCAACTCTAGAGTGGGAAACCATAAAGCAGTTCACTTTTGGCCACCAGATGGCACCAAAGAGGACTGTTTTGAAAAGCTTCAGTGAACCCTTTTCAGATACAAGCTTCAGTGCTTCAGAAAGCTTCATTTGTCCATCATTAGTGAGCACTTTTCAAAACCAAACACCAGTGCATGCCTGCACATGCACAAATTTCTGAAGGTAACAGCAAGTTCTCAGCAAGAGTACAATGTTGGTCATTTTATGACAAATTTACTGAGTACTTAATTGTAATTTAATTGTGCTAAATTCTATAATTGCTATTGCACAAATGAGTTTTTTCTTTATAGCAGAAGTTTCTGCTTAGTTTACAAATAAATCACTGTTTAATAGAAATCTTTTGACAATCCTGTGCATTCCTTGTGGTGTTATATAGAACAGTATCACAGCAAACTATGGAAAAGATGCATCTACTTTAAAATTCATAATTCCGCCTACAAATTTTAGCGCAAAAAAAACACCCTCTAAAAAAAATCACAACTTTTATCGCAAGTTTTTGGAAAGCATGTTGCAAATTCAGGTTTTTCGGCCTTCAAGAATCATAAAAACAGCCTGCAAAATCCTGGAGGGACCTTATGTAGTGTTCCAGGTCTGTGCACACCCACCACTGCTAATTACCTGATGACTGTCACCTGCCTTGAGTAGCCACCTGTGTCTGGCTATCTCCACCTGACTCCCCCTCTCCACAGGAATGTCAGACTTCACTCAGCAGTGTGGGAACTGTGTCAAAATGTGGAAAAAGTGCACAATATGCCCCCTTTAACAGTTTCAGTTCTAAACCATTAGCTATGAAATACTGAGTGATTCACCCACAGGCTAATTTAATTAGTTTATCTAGGTTTATGTTGGCACAGACACACACTAACTCCAATACAAAGATATATACTGTGATCAAGAATTAACAGTATCTCAATTACACAGTTCATTATACAGTCCACTAAGCACCTCCACATTACTTTTTACCCCAATAGTAACAAGTAAAATAAAACCCAATAAACCAAAAATAAACTAAACAATAAAAAAAATCTTTATTAATTTAAATGAACTACAGTAATTTCAACATGCATTAATGACACTGCAGTATTTAGTCAAGATCATATTGAATAACACAAAGATAAACAAGAACAAGCAACACACACATGCGTAGACTCCTTTCTCATAACTGTTCATCTTAAGGGATGCAGAAATGGCATTACAAATACAATCACACACATTGCATCTAAAATAAAACATGCTCAGTATTCAGTGTAGCTTCATTTGCCTTCTTGTTGCATTTCATTAGAGTTGAATGTTTAATTTTCCACAGTCTAAAAATTGTCCATTCCCACCATAGATGTCTTGATTCCAGTTTACACCCCAGTGACAGCAAATAAGAGACTTCCCACAGCACAGCTTGTCACAGGTGAAGTGCTGGGGACCTTAGGTGACCATCCATCTTGGAAACTATCTCATTGAGGAAGGTGTCAAGTGCTTTAACAAGTGACAGAATGTTTCTCTTCTTTGTGACCTCTTTGTTATACCGCTGTACAAACAATGTCCTCTGCAGTGATTGAGAAGAGGTTCTGGCTGTCTGGATTAAGACTGATTTAGCAGCACATGGGGAACTTGTGAAAAGGATTTTTGGGGCTAGTTTGGAGTTCAATAATTACTCTCTTGGGCCTGTATTTACAGCATACCTACATTTAATATTGTATATATATATATATATATATATACACTACCGTTCAAAAGTTTGGGGTCACTTTGAAATTTCCTTATTTTTGAAAGAAAAGCACTGTTTTTTTCAATAAAGAAAACTTTAAACTAATCAGAAATACACTCTAATATCTAATAGACATTGCTAATGTGATAAATGACTATTCTAGCTGCAAATGTCTGGTTTTTGGAGCAATATCTACATAGGTGTATAGAGGCTCATTTCCAGCAACTATCACTCCAGTGTTCTAATGGTACAATGTGTTTGCTCATTGCGTCAGAAGGCTAATGGATGATTAGAAAACCCTTGTGCAATCATGTTAGCACAGCTGAAAACAGTTTAGCGGGTTAAAGAAGCTATAAAACTGACCTTCCTTTGAGCAGGTTGAGTATCTGGAAAAAATTATTATTTCAAATACAAATCATTATTTCTAACCTTGTCAATGTCTTGACTATATTTTCTATTCATTTTACAACTCATGGTGGTAAATAAGTGTGACTTTTCATGGAAAACACAAAATAATTGTCTGGGTGACCCCAAACTTTTGAACGGTAGTGTAAATCATCTCGAGATGGAGCCAGTACCTTTGGCTCTGAGGCATTTTCTCCCAGTCATTCAGGGCAGAAAAGTTCTTGTGCAAACAGACAGCACAGCTGTGGTGTGGTATATCAACTGGCAGGGCGGTCTGAGGTCCCCCTCTCTCCATGTGGGGGTACACCATCTGCTCTTGTGGGTTCAGGCCAAAGGAATGTTCCTGAGGGCTTTTCACCTGCCGGGGCCCCAGAACATAGCAGCAGATCTGCTGTCACGAAGGGGTCCCCATCCTGGCGAGTGGCAACTACATTCAGAGGTAGTCGAGCAGATCTGGCTTGGTTTGGTCAGGTGGAAGCAGATCTGTTTGCGATGGCAGAGAACACCCACTGCACTCTCTGGGCCTTGATGCATGGCCTGCCAGGTCCGCTAGGTACAGATGTTCTGAGCGTTGCCTGGCCTCCAGTGAAACTGTTTGCCTTTCTGCCACTGCCTCTTCTGCCGGCTTTCCTTGCAAAGGTGAGGCGACTGTCTGTTCAAGTAATTTTGATAACCCCAAATTGGCAACAAAGACCATGGATGGCAGAGATCCACGAGATGTTGGAAGGTCATCCTTGGTCTCTCCCAGTCAGACAGACTGATACAGATACAAATCATTATTAGAAATCATTATTTGTAACCTTGTCAATGTCTTGACTATATTTTCTATTCATTTTACAACTCATGGTGGTAAATAAGTGTGACTTTTCATGGAAAACACAAAATAATTGTCTGGGTGACCCCAAACTTTTGAACAGTAGTGTGTATATATATATATATATATATATATATATATATATATATATATATATATATATACAGTGGGGCAAAATAAGTATTTAGTCAGCCACCAATTGTGCAAGTTCTCCAACTTAAAAGATGAGAGAGGTCTCCAATTTTCATCATAGGTATACCTCAACTATGAGAGACAAAATGAGAAAAAAAAAATCCAGAAAATCACACTGGAGGATTTTTAATGAATTAATTGGTAAATTCCTTGGTAAAATAAGTATTTGGTCACCTACAAACAAGCAAGATTTCTGCCTCTCACAGACCTGTAACTTCTTCTTTAAGAGGCTCCTCTGTCCTCCACTCGTTACCTGTATTAATGGCACCTGTTTGAACTCATTATCAGTATAAAAGACACCTGTCCACAACCTCAAACAGTCAGACTCCAAACTCCACTATGGCCAAGACCAAAGAGCTGGCAAAGGACACCAGAAACAAAATTGTAGACCTGCACCAGGCTGGGAAGACTGAATCTGCAATAGGTAAGCAGCTTGGTGTGAAGAAATCAACGGTGGGAGAAATTATTAGAAAATGGAAGACATACAAGACCACTGATAATCTCCCTCGATCTGGGGCTCCACGCAAGATCTCACCCTGTGGGGTCAAAATGATCACAAGAACGGTGAGCAAAAATCCCAGAACCACACGGGGGGACCTAGTGAATGACCTGCAGAGAGCTGGGACCAAAGTAACAAAGGCTACATCAGTAACACACTACGCCGCCAGGGACTCAAATCCTGCAGTGCCAGACGTGTCCCCCTGCTTAAGCCAGTACATGTCCAGGCCCGTCTGAAGTTTGCTAGAGAGCATTTGGATGATCCAGAAGAGGATTGGGAGAATGTCATATGGTCAGATGAAACCAAAATAGAATTTTTTGGTAAAAACTCAACTTGTCGTGTTTGGAGGAGAAAGAACACCATACCTACTGTGAAGCATGGGGGTGGAAACACCATGCTTTGGGGCTGTTTTTCTGCAAAAGGAACAGGACGACTGATCCATGTAAAGGAAAGAATGAATGGGGCCATGTATCGTGAGATTTTGAGTGAAAACCTCATTCCATCAGCAAGGGCATTGAAGATGAAACGTGGCTGGATCTTTCAGCATGACAATGATCCCAAACACACCACCCGGGCAACGAAGGAGTGGCTTCGTAAGAAGCATTTCCAGGTCCTGGAGTGGCCTAGCCAGTCTCCAGATCTCAACCCCATAGAAAATCTTTGGAGGGAGTTGAAAGTCCGTGTTGCCCAGCGACAGCCCCAAAACATCATTGCTCTAGAGGAGATCTGCATGGAGGAATGGGCCAAAATACCAGAACAGTGTGTGAAAAACTTGTGAAGACTTACAGAAAACGTTTGACCTCTGTCATTGCCAACGAAGGGTATATAACAAAGTATTGAGATGAACTTTTGTTATTGACCAAATACTTATTTTACCGAGGAATTTACCAATTAATTCATTAAAAATCATTCAATGTGATTTTCTGGATTTTTTTTTCTCATTTTGTCTCTCATAGTTGAAGTATACCTATGATGAAAATTGGAGACCCCTCTCATCTTTTAAGTGGGAGAACTTGCACAATTGGTGGCTGACTAAATATTTTTTTGCCCCACTGTATATATATATATATATATATATATATATATATATATATATATATATATATATATATATATATATATATATATATATATATATATATACACAGACGTGGACAAAATTGTTGGTACCCCTCTGTTAATGAAAGAAAAACCCACAATGGTCACAGAAATAACTTGAATCTGACAAAAGTGGTAATAAATAAAAATTCTATGAAAATTAACCAATGAAAATCAGACAATGCTTTTGAATTATGGTTCAACAGAATTGTTTTAAAAAACAAACTCATGAAACAGGCCTGGACAAAAATGATGGTACCCCTTGAAAAGATTGAAAATAATTTGACCATAGGGACATGTTCAACCAAGACGTGTCCTCTAATTAACCTCTTGCACTCCGTTGTACCGCGGACGGGCAAGTCTCTGCGTCCTAGAGCGCACGAGGGTGCACAAGAGCGCCCTTGTGCGCTCTAGGACGCATGATGGAGATTGTGATGTAGGTGGTGTATGGCGTCCAAGCGCGCACTGAAAATAAAAGCTGCAGACACAGCCGCAAACAGATTAGTTCATCTGATTGACCTCTCATTCGACTAATAAGAGCCTTGAATTGTGTTTCTGAAACCTTGAAGAACCAATGACTGAAAACCTAGCAAGAAGGACCCGCCTACCAAAGCTGTGAATGCAGTGAGCCAATTGAAGCAGAGAAGTTCGTGAGCTGTATTTTTTAAGGCTGGGTGAAGACAGACTGCTGCTGCAGAGAAAAAAGGACCCGCAGGAAGAACCCCACAGACCCAGCAGCACGGAGACCATCCACAAGTGCAACCTCTGTGACAGTGACTGACATTCGCGCAACGGCATGTTAGGCCAGGCGGTGCTTGTTTTGTTTTGTTTTTGTCCCAGCAGAATAAACGTTAGGATTGCCTTCCATGGTCATCATAGACCAACGGAGGCCGAAGACGAAGGCTGAGTGACACACACGCGTTTGCCAGTCTATTTTTAATAACTACTGTTATTTGTTTTGAAAATTCGTTCGCCAAAAACCGCAATCATGGAAGCACAAAACCGCAATAATGGAATTATGTTTTGATCGGGTCGCGAGACCAGCGTCGCGTTCGTCTGACAATGAGGAAGAAGTTCGCCAGCTCCGCTTCTGCTGTGAAGAGGTAAGGTGTTCTAAGCTAAATTATCCTTTATCCCTGAAAATTGTAATCAAAATGACTTTTGACCGATCGGTAAATTACAGCTGTGCGTCATCGCTGCATGACGGACCGTGGCGCAACGGGCGATGTCTTTCCTCTGTAGCAAGGGAGGGGGGAACAACCCCCTTCCCCCACACACACACAGACACAGCCCTGAGTGTCACCTTTCATTAGAGCCCAAAATGAAGCTTCTACGTTGAAGCATTCAAAAGTTACAGACGTTTTTCCAAACTGTGCCATTTGGCACAATTTGGCACAGTTCCAAAACGCCTGGGAACAACCTGAGAAAAAAGTTGTGTAATATATTCATTTTTTGTGGTATTGTTACAAAATTTGGACCTCAGCTGGAAAACACTTGGTTCTACATTTCTGTTGCATTTTCCAGCCCGGATCTGAAGCTGTGTGTTATTTGCAAGCATTTGTATCCAAAAAAAATGCCCAGGCCAAATTTATTTTCTTCATGTTCACTATGTTTAGATGACTGTAACTCAGTGGCAGGAGCACTTAAAGAGATTACGTACTGTTTTGCCAAAAAATTCAAAGTGTTTTCTTTTAAATGAGACCAACCCCATGAAGATGCTGCAAAGGGTTGAAAAACAGCTTTGGATTTAATTTGGGCACGTTATTTTTGCCTCTCGCCCAAAGATGCTGGGATAGGCTCCAGCCCCCCCGCGACCCGAAAGGATTAAGCAGTAGAAGATGGATGGATGGATGGACGTTATTTTTTGGCGTTTTTTAGGGAAATTGACCAGAGTGCAAGGGGTTAACATCACAGGTGTCTACAAACTTGTAATCAGTCAGTCGGCCTATTTAAAGGGTGACAAGTAGTCACTGTGCTGTTTGGTGACATGGTGTGTACCACACTAAACATGGACCAGAGGAAGAAAAGGAGAGAGTTGTCTGAGGAGATTAGAAAGAAAATTATAGACAAGCATGTTAAAGGTAAAGGCTGTAAGACCGTCTCCAAACAGCTTGATGTTCCTGTGACTACAGTTGCAAATATTATTCAGAAATTTAAGATCCACGGGACTGTAGCCAACCTCCCTGGACGTGGCCACAGGAGGAGACGGATAATACGAATGGTAACAAAAGAGCCCAGAACAACCTCTAAACACATTCATGGTGAACTCCAAGGTCAAGGTACAGTACATCAGTGTCAGATCGCACCATCCATCGTTGTTTGAGCCAAAGTGGACTTCATGGGAGACGACTAAGGAGGACACCACTGTTGAAAACAAATCACAAAAAAGCCAGACTGGAATTTGCCAAACTGCATGTTGACAAGCCACAAAGCTTCTGGGAGAATGTCCTATGGACAGATGAGACAAAACTGGATGCCAAAACTGGATGCCAAAAAGGCTGATGTGCCTTTTTGGCAAGGCACATCAGCTCTATGTTCACAGACGCAAAAATGAAGCATAGCAAGAAAACAACACTGTCCCTACTGTGAAACATGGAGGAGGTTCTGTTATGTTCTGGAGCTGCTTTCCTGCATCTGGCACAGGGTGTCTTGAATCTGTGCAGGGTACAATGAAATCTGAAGACTATCAAGGTATTCTAGGGAGAAATGTGCTGCCCAGTGTCAGACAGCTTAGTCTCAGTCACAGGTCATGGGTCTTGCAACAGGATAATGACCCAAAACACACAGCTAAAAACACCCAAGAATGGCTAAGAGCAAAACATTGGACTATTCTAAAGTGGCCTTCTATAAGCCCTGATCTAAATCCTGTTGAACATCTGTGGAAGGAGCTGAAACATGCCGTCTGGAGAAGGCACCCTTCAAACCTGAGACAACTGGAGCAGTTTGCTCATAAGGAGTGGGCCAAAATACCTGCTGAGAGGTGCAGAAGTCTCATTGACAGTTACAGAAATCGTTTGATTGCAGTGATTGTCTCAAAAGGTTGTGTAACAAAATATTAAGTTAAGGGTACCATCATTTTTGTCCAGGCCTGTTTCATGAGTTTGTTTTGGAAAATAATTCTGTTGAACCACAATTCAAAAGCATTGCCTGATTTTCATTGGTTAATTTTCATAGAATTTTTATTTATTACCACTTTTGTCAGATTCAAGTTATTTCTGTGACCATTGTGTGTTTTTCTTTTATTAACAGAGGGGCACCAACAATTTTGTCCTTGTCTGTATATGACAAAAATGAATAAAGATGGAAAACAACAGCAACAATGTATGTATAGTTATGCTACCCATAGTGCAAACAAAGGTAAAAAAAAACAAAAACAACAACAACAACAACAACAACAACAACAAAACGCAGTATGGACAGCAAACTGTAATACCAGTAAATTGCAAGTTCAATGTTGTAACTAAATTTATTTTGGGCACTACTTCACTACAACTGGATCATCACTGGATGATAACACAGGATGCCGTTTGAACACTTTCTGTACTTACTTGCTCCATCGATCTGCTGCTGCCATCTGCTGTTCAGCTGTGCCGTTAGTGGCTTGGCAAGTGATCCACAGTGGGAGTGCCGTTCTGCAGCTCCTTGGCTGCGGCGTGCTCCTCTGGACCTGTTCCCCATGACTCCTAGGAGATTACCATCCGGCGGTAGCATTAACCTCTAGCTGCAAAGACAGTGGAGATGTAAAAATATTCCTATGGAACTGCACCTCCTCCAAAGCGTCTCCAGCCCGAACTCTCTGGCTGTCACTAAATCTCTCGGATTCTTGTGTCACTCCAACTGCATCCATGGGGGCTCTTGAGGCAAATTTATTTACTCCCATTCACCCATTCCCTCCTTACTCTGCAGCCAGACTGGAGCATTATGGTGACATCAAAACAAACCCCACATGTGAACATGCACTCTGCGGTCGTTCATACTGCCCCCTACTGACATTCAAGAGCCACTATGGGCACCAACAGACATTAACAACAAATTATTTGCAATTTTTTTTGGACCAGTTAAGAAGTGCAATTGGACAATTTCCCACAGGACAAAGAATGTTCTCTCATGGACCCTCTTTTGTCTGAGGATCCCCGGTTGAAAAACTCTAGACCAAAGCATGTCACAGACATTTCATTAACACATCTGGGAACTGTGTCAATATATGAAAAAAAAGTGCTTTTTAAAATTTACAGTTCCAGTTTGATATGTGATATTTCATTTTAGTCAAAACTGTGCAAGACAGAGAACCGCTTTTTTGTTTAATAAAAATGTCATCCCTTTGGAGGCTGAAGCCATTGTGTTGGATTATATTGTTATGAGACTTCTGCTTTCATGTCAAGCCATGTCATTCAAAAAAAAAAAAAATGATCATCAGGTTCTACGCAGATGTAGAATTCAAGGTCTTATGTTATTTAGAAGCACCATTTAAAACGTAAGGTATTTGCTACACATTAGTTTTTAAAACAGTGCTATGTAACTTTCTTGTTCCTGGAAGTTACATTGAAATGGCTATCACAACCCCACTCTGAACAGCCAACCGCAGGGTGCTTTGTTGCTGGTGGCAAAAGCCCTGTGATTTGCCTATGGAACCAAGGCCACAGCTGCCACAGGCACTGTCCCCTCAGTGATGTCATGAATCTCCTTTTAATGAGCAGATGTAGGTGGTCGAAGGACCCAAGGCACAGGCAGGACTTTGGTGCAAACAATTATTTATTAACAAAAAAACACAAAGGAACAAAATAAAGGCACAGCACATGGGCTGGAAAAATAACACTGAAATACATACAGCTAATTAACTCACAGGGATAAACACACAGGGAGCTTGTCAGGACGGAAGACAGGACGAGTCATAAACAACATTAACATTAATGACGCCACATCAGACAGACAATGAACACTGATATATACGATAACAAATGAACACAAACAAGAGACAGCTGGGGAACAATCAAGAGTAGAAGGGAAGTGGCTGCAGGTGAGGAGCACAGGATGGGTGGGGATGCACATGAAACATGACGAAGGACCAGGGAAAATGTGACCACGGACACAGAAGACAAAGACAGAGGATTCAGGGGAACACAGGGCAAATGGTGCAAATAATAATAAGAACAAATCATGGAAGCACACAGAAAACACAAAAGAACAGAACACATGGGCATGATCCTAAAATCATGCCCCAGACCACGACAAGCCCCCCCCCCCCCACGACCAACTCAAGGGTGGATTCAAGAAGCCTTCCAAACAAAAGAGGGGATACCCCAATTGGGCGGGAGGAGGGGGACACAGGTGTGGCGGGGAAAAACAAGGACAAAAGTACAGAAAAAATGTTAATTAGGTGGTCGGCCACAGTCCCTAGACCACCGGACTGATGGTCATGATCTGTCAGATAGCCTACGAAAGTCCAAGGGCCACCGGACGGATCAACACAGTGTGTCAGGTGGCCTACCAAAGTCCAAGGGCCACTGGACGGATAAGCATGGTGCATCAGGTGCCTTACCAAAGTCCCTGGGTCACCAGTCGGATGGACATGGTGCGTCAGGTGGCCTACCAAAGTCCAAGGGCCACCAGATGGATAAGCATGGTGTGTTGGGGAGCACAGAACTCAGGGGCCAGTTGCAAAAGAGGCCTGAGCTCAGGAGATAACAACACAGGGGCTCTAAACTCAGGAGGTAACATTGTGGCCTTTTAAACTTGGGATGACAATATAGAACCTTGAAACTCAGAAGATGACATAGGAGTCTTTTGCTCAGAAGAAAACAACCTGGGAGCTTCTTGCTCTGAAGATATAGGAGCTTTTTGCTTAGTAGATAACAGCATAGATTCTTTGAGCTCAGCAGATGGCAACAGTAGAGCTTTTTGCATAGAAGATAAAAGAAGTTTTTTTTTTTTCTCTCAAGAGAAAACAAAGGAGCTTTTTGCTCAGGAGATGACACAGAAGCGTTTGTCTCTGGAGATAACACAGACACCTTAAACTCAGTATATAATAACAGCATGGAACCTTTAAAAACAGGAGATATTGACACCATGGAACCTTAACTCAGGAGTTGACAACACAGAAAATTTAAACTCAAGTGATGGAAACATGGAAACTTTAAACTCAAGAGATGATAACATGGAAACTTTAAACTTAGGTGATGGTAACATGGAAACTTTAAACTCAGGCAATGGCAACATGGAACCTTTAACTTCAGGAGGTGACAACATGGAACCTTTAACCTCAGGAGGGGAAAACATGGAACCTTTAACCTCATGAGGTAACAATAAGGGACTTTTAACCTCAGGAGGTAACAAGGAACCTTTAATCTCAGGAGGTGACAACATGGCCACTGTTAACTTAGGAAGAGCCAACATAGAACTTTAAAACTCAGGAGGTGCTAACATAGAATCTTTAAACTCAGCCGGTAATGACAACACAGGAACTTTAATCTCAGGAAATAATGACAACTCAGGAACTTTAACCTCAGGAGATGATGGCAACACAATTACTTTAACCTCAGGAGATAATGACAACATAAGAGTTTTAAACTCAGGAGAAAACAATATGGGAACTCCTTTCTCTGGTCAAAATAATGTAAGAGTCTCTTGCTCTGGAGAAAACAAAGTAGGAGCTAATTTCTCTGGGGAAAATAGCATTGAACCTCTAAACTCAGGAAATGACCTGGGAGCTCCTTGATCTGGGGAAAACAATGTAAGGGCTCTCTGATCTGGGGAAACCAATAAAAGAGTGATTTGCTCTGGGGAAAATAATACAGAAGCTCTTTGCTCTATGGATAACAGCACAGGAGTTTTTTGCTCTGGATATACAGTAACTTTCTAAACTCAGGAGGTGGCAACATAAAACCTTTAAACTGAGGAGGTGGCAATGTAGAATATTTAAACTCAGGAGGTGATGGCATAGATGGTTTAAATTCAGGAGATAATGACAACACAGAAGTTTTAAATTCAGGAGATAACAGCATGGAAATCTCTACTCTGGAGAAAGTAATGTAAGAGTCTCCTGCAGTTAAGAAAACAAAGCAAGAGTGCTTTGCTCTGGCGATAACAACATTGGGGACTCAGAAGGAAACAATGTGAGAACTCTTTGCTCTGGTGGAAATAATATAGGAGACCTTCGATCTGGAGAAATTAATATAGGGGCTCTTTGCTCTGGGGAAAATAATATTGGAGCTCTTTGCTCTGGAAAAAAAAACAAAAAAACAAAAAAACAAAAACAGCAACATAGGAGCTCTTTGCTCTGGAGAAAACAACACAGGAGTTCCTTGCTCAGAGGAAAACAACATAGAGGTTTTAAACCCAGAAAGATAACATGGGGATCTATTGCTCAAAAGGAAACAACATGTGGCTTTTTACCTCAGGAGATGCCATTGGGCCTCTTTGCTCTGGAGACCACAAGAGAGCGTTTTGCTCTGGGGACAACATAGGAGTTTTTAGCTCTGGAGAAACCAATACAGGAACTCTTAGCTCTGGAGATAACAATATAGGAGCTTTCTGCTCAGGGGACAATAACTCATGAGTGTCTAGTTCAGGAGATATCAATACAGGAGTTTCTAGTTTGGGAGATACTAATATAGGAGTTTTTTGCTCTGGGAACAGTACCTGAGGAGCCTTCGGCACAGGGGCTAACAGCAGCTGAGGAGCTGTGACTCCAGGCGGCAAAAGTGGAGTGGACTGCTCAGACAGCCCCGGTGAAGTGGACTGCTTCACCTCTTGGACGATGGGTGGAGCAGACTGCTTGATGTCTGGGTTGACAAGTGGAGGTCTCTTGACATCTGGGACAATGGGTGGAGGGCCCTTGACCTCTGGAACAATGGCTGGAGTGTTGGCGTGCATCTCGGAGACAGCTGGGCCAGGCCACAATTGTAAATAAGAATGTGTTCTTAATCTGTCTTGCCTGGTTAAATAAAGGTTAAATGAAAAAAAAAAATAATAAAAAAGCTGGAGCTTTAGCGTGCACCTCAGTGACAACTGGAGCTGTGGTGTGCATCACCACCCCTGATGTAGGAACCTCGGATGTGGAGGGAGAAATGGAGGACTGGTCAGTACAGGAACCAACAATGGAGCCCGGCGGAGGATGCCAGAAGCAGATGGGGGCTGCAACTGAGTCCCTCCCTCGGAAGTAAGGCAAGACTCTTTGGGGAAGATTTAACAATGTGCTGTGCCATGGCAAAACCCTGTTTTGGCTTTAAAAATTACTGTTGAGATTTACTAAAGGATGCATGGCAAAATTTGAGGTGGAAAAGCGTGGACTATGTTAATTTTGCACCTGGGCTCATTGCATATGTATTTGTGGGAGTTGTCATTAAGTTAAGTTAATCCCTTCAGCACCATGTGGTGTATGGGGTGGCACCTATCTCCGTTTCACTGACCCTAGGCCACACAGCTACTGTGAGTAGTAAGAACTACAGTGGGGTGTCAGTCCTCTGGTAACTCTGTGCTCTAACTTTGTTGCCATGTCAACGTGCAAATTTGAGGGAGGGGAGTAGTTAAATGACTGGCGCAAGGTGATTTATTAAGGTTTGCGGTTTTGTCTCCTGCTTAATGTGCCAGGATTTAGCCCACTAACTGTCCCAGTCGCTGTATGGCGACATAACCCCAATGGTCAAGAGTGGTAAATACTTTTTGTCAATAAAATAGTTCAGATTTCCAAGGCTATAACTTGAAAGTTGCAAGCGATAATGGCTTACTGTCAATTAGGAAGATGTAGATTTGATCCAAAGTTTCAGACAGGAATAAATTTACGCACCTAATTTGCATAATGTCACGACAGCTATATAAATTCCATAACTCAGTCAAAAGTGGACTTTGGACATATTTACACAAACAATGATTCTGTTTTTTGACACCGTTGTCTCTACAGGGGTATGTTGTTATCTTATCTTCAAAGTATATGAACCAGAAAATCAGTACAATGTAAAAAATAAATAAATAAATAAATTCATCACTTACCTGTGGCCGGGGGGGGGGGGGGGGGGATCGCTCGCTCACATGACTGGTCCGTTTTCATCAATCATGGCCGTTATTTTGTGTTCTATTGGTCATTTGTGCTCTCTACCACATTTACAAACTCAGGATTATCCCACGTAAATTTCGTTTGTATTCTGCGGCTATTTTTGGAGTAAGAAGCCATTACATGATAACAAAATGACCATTGTTGGTGGCCATATCAGCTTTCTGGGATAGAAGCAGGAAAACAGGAAAAGGAAATGATGGAGTTCTTTTTCTTTGGTTTATTACATGTCAGCCATGATCCCTCCAACGCGTGTCTGCCACCTTCTGAACCATAAGATCAGTACAAATCTGCAGTATAGCTGGGGAGTTAAAGAGATGTCAAGTGAGTTGACAGGCGCAGTTGCTGCGCTGTACCACTGGGGGTGCATGAAATCGTGGCAAGTTCAAAGGTTCATACCCCAAAAAAGCTTGTCTTAATTCATCTGCGCC
This sequence comes from Pholidichthys leucotaenia, assembly GCA_020510985.1. NCBI lineage: Eukaryota > Metazoa > Chordata > Actinopteri > Cichliformes > Pholidichthyidae > Pholidichthys > Pholidichthys leucotaenia. The sequence goes on from CM035849.1 coordinate 269,090,007, forward strand.
TGAATAGATAGCGATCGCTGGTGACAGGAGGAGACACCGGCGAGAACCAAGAGCACATGGCAGACGTTTCTCTCTGCCTGTGACTTTATTTGGCATGACAGAAGAACAGATTATATGAATATCAACGGTCTCACAGAGACTGGTGTAATGCTGAACTGGGCATCAGCAGGCAGTTTATTTTTTATTTCATTTGTTTATACTGTATATAGCCTACAACATTAATTTGTAACCATAAAATAAGATACAATAGGGGCCCTTATACCCACAGTGGACATACACATGGTGTGAGCCGATAATGATTCTTTTTTTCTTTTCTACAGAGGTTAGACTGGCATCTGGAGTTTCCCTATCAGTTCTGTCTTGCTCTTGAAGCAAAATCTTCCACATTGCCAATTTTCTTTGTTTTTTTCCCTCTATCAATATTCCTATATTTATAGTATTTCTTTTTGTTGTTCATAAAACGGTAATTCAGTTCCCTCTTCTCTCTTTTTCTCTGGCCCAGTTCAGGATACACAATATAGGAGGAAAGCAACAATGAAATTATTAACATAAAGAGCACACAGATCCATAGAAACATCCCCCAAAATTGCAACACCATAACTCAATGGCATTTATAAAAAGTTGTGAACTGGGAGACCTGTAGATTTTGTTAAAACAGTTCTTAAATACATCTTATGATGCATCTGAACACATCATCAGTGATGTAGCCTGGGTTGTTTCAGGTCTTTCAACATCAGACGCCCTTGCCCAGGTGATCCCACCGCGGCTGATCAGACAGCGGTGTATGGTAGTATGCTCTAATCCCCATGGATCTCCTCTCTGGATCCAGAGCCATCTCGAGGCTTTCTCAGCTGCTTCAGTGATGTTCTAGATGACTCTGCTCCTTGCTCCTCCTGTAGTGCCTAATGCACTGAGGGCTCTATGGAGTGAACACAGCGGACACGCGGAGGACCCTAACCAGAGTCAACCCACGTAAAGCTGCAGGTCCGGACAACATTCCGGGACGTGTGCTCCGAGACTGCGTGAGCGAGTTGGCGGATGTCCTGACTGACATTTATAACATCTCCCTGAGTCAGGCCATCGTTTCCAGATGCTTCAAGACCTCTATCATTGTACCGGTGGCAAAGAAACCAGTGGTGTCCTGTTTGAATGACTATCGTCCTGTTGCACTGACACCAATTGTGATGAAGTGTTTTGAGCGGCTTGTCAAACCACACATTACAGCCTGCCTCCCTGCATCACACGACCCGCTCCAGTTTGCATATCGTTCAAACCGCTCCACGGAGGATGCTATAGTCACCACCCTACACTCTGTCATCACCCACCTGGACCAGAAAGACACCTACGCCAGACTCCTGTACATTGATTTCAGTTCAGCATTCAACACCATTATTCCCCAGAGACTGATGGAGAAATTACTCCTTCTCGGTCTGAACACCGCCACATGTCTCTGGATCCTGGATTTCCTGACTGAGAGACCTCAGTCTGTCCGGGTTGGAAACAACATCTCCAAGTCTGTCACGCTGAGTACCGGATCCCCTCAAGGCTGTGTACTCAGTCCACTGTTGTTTACACTTCTAACACATGACTGTGTATCCAGACACGAGGGGAACCAGATTATTAAGTTTGCAGATGACACCACGGTGGTGGGACTTATCCAGAGGGATGAGGAATCAATGTACAGGGAAGAAGTGAGAGACCTGGAGGGCTGGTGCAGGGAGAACAATCTGGTGCTCAACGTGGACAAAACGAAGGAGATGATTATTGACTTCCGGCGGTCGCAGCCTGAGCACGCCCCCCTCAGCATCGGCAGCCGTTTAGTGGAGAGAGTAGAGAACATCAAGTTCCTCGGAGTGCAGATCTCGCAGGACCTGACCTGGAGCAAGAATTCCTTGGAGATCAGGAAGCGGGCTCAGCAGAGACTGCACTTCTTGAGGAAACTCAAACAGGCCTCTCTCCCCATCTGCATCCTCAGGACCTTCTACAGAGGTGTGGTGGAGAGTGTTCTGACCTACTGCATTGCTACATGGTACTCCAGCTGCAGTACGTCAGACAAAAAAGCCCTGCAGAGGATAGTCAAGGGGGCGGAGAGGGTCATTGGAGTCTCCCTTCCCTCTGTCCAAGAACTTTTTCAGAACCGTTGTAGGAGCAGGGCACTAAACATTATCAAGGACCGTTCTCACCCTCTGCATAAACACTTTGAACTTCTTCCATCTGGTAAATGATTCCAGAGCATCAGAGGCAGAACCACCAGACTGATCAACAGCTTCCTTCCTCAAGCTGTCAGGATGCTGAACAGTTGACCCGGAATCTCTCATACACACTACTGCACCTACAGACATTTTGTATATTATAGTTATTCTTTTTTTCCCCCCCAAGTATGTCTCAGGGATGTGTGAATGGATGGGGGGGTGGGGGTGGGGGGAGCTATGTGGGAATGTGTCTTAAATCATGCTGCTTCTTATATGGATGCCGAGAGAAACACAGTTTCATCTTGCCTGCAATACAGTTGTATGTACAGCAATATGACAATAAAGTTTGATTTGATTTGATTTAATTTGATTTGAATGACCCACAAATCCCCTAAAGCCTACTTCAGTAGGCATACACTTCGCCTTCCAGCCCTGCTCTCGACAACTGACCACCAGAGGCTCATATTACGTCCTCTTCCTTTCATGAGCTTCCTCCAGACGGGCCTCCCATGGCACTGTTAGCTCCATGATTATGGTGTTCTTTGTGTTCTCAGACACCAGAAGGATATCTGTCCTCAGGGTGGTGCTGACAATGTGCTGCAGGAATCTCAGCTGTTTCCTCAAGTCCACTGAGAGCTGCTAATCCTGAGTTCTTGACAAGATTCCTGCTGCCACCCTCTTGTGTCCTGCCCTGCATTCCCCTCCTGCCAGCAATTGCATTGGTGGTATTACACACTCGGCTGCAACTGGTGATCCCCATGCTGATGGCTTCTGCAGTAGGTTTCAGCACTTGGCTATGGCACCAGGTATAGCAGCCTTGGACAATTGCTGTTGGGCAGGAGCTTAAACTGTGTTCCAATGTTTCTTTAGCTGGGCACAGTGGGCAATTTGGAGTTTCTGTCTTATCCCAGGTGAAGAGGTTTCCTGGTCTAGGCAGGACATCATCAATTTATTCACATAACAAAATCCCAGAGTCTCCATCAGACCATCTTGATGGTTCTAGTGTTAATAAAATAAACACGTTGGTTAAATAATCAATTTATTCATGAGTAGTCCTTTATTAAATTAGATACAAATGCTTCATTTATACATATTAAACAAAAAAGCCTGCCACTTTAAATGAAAACCTAAATTTTGATATATAATGAACAAAAATAAACTATTTTAGTATGGTTTGCATTTAAACAAAAACTTTTATAAAAGCTTTATGTATTATGCTCCTCTGAACTGGCTGTGCCTGTGTTTATGAGCTGCTCCCTCAGGTGTGCCTGTGTGCAATTTTGCGGTGCTCTTGGCGGATGGGTGGGTATTATTGAAATGAAGTGACTGTGTCTGTGTTCATAATTTTGTGTGTTGTTAGTAGATAACTGGCAAAAATTGGCAATTCTGTGAGGCACTCTGTCTAATTTGTGCGCTCGCTAATTTGCACTGCCTTAGTAAATCTGCCCATTTAAGTACAGATGGTAATGATACTAAATGATGTACTTGCCTTAAATCCCACTCCACTATCGGCAAGGTCCCTGGTAACTCCGATGCTAAAGAGGCGACTTCCACCTCTGAGGATGCTGGATGGGCAGCAGACTCAGCGACTTGGCATGCAACGGCGGGCGAGGGCACCCAGGCAGATGATGTGAGAGCCAGCATTGCAGGCATGGTGACAGGCAATGCAGCTGCCGGGGAATTCAATGTGGGAGAGCCCTCCAGGGCTGGGACACTCCATGGGGCTGAAGCAGAGGCAGAAGAAGGGCGAGGAGGAGTAGATAGGGTTGAGGAAGCCAGGGGATGTTTTACCGGTCAGCTCAACCTTCCGTGACGCCAGGGCTGATGAGCAGTGAGGGGCTGAGGCTGGAGCGGAGCCAGGAGATGTGCATAAAAGAGCCAGGGAACATCTCACAAATGGCACTGGGTCCCGCCATGCCGAAACCAGGGGATGCTCTGTCGTGGGCACAGGTTTTAACGTACAGGGAATGCTCTCCTCCTATTTGGGATGTGGCTGGGGAAGCTGGGGAGTGGCGAGAAAGTATGGATGATGGAGCCAGAGGACTTTCTTCCGTCAGCTCAGGCTTCCATAATTCTGAAACCAGGGGACTCTCTGTCGTCGGCACAGGTTTCGGCATTATGGAAGCCTGAGCTGACAGAAGAAAGTCCCCTGGCTCCATTATCCCCTGACTCCATCATCCACACCTTCTCGCCACTCCCCAGCTCCGCAGCCACATCCCAAATGTGTTTCGGCATGCCAGGGATGCTCCACACCATCACATGGTTCCTGAGTTGGAGGTTGGTGAGTGAATCCAACAGCCCGACCAGCTCAGGCAGTTCTGCAGGCTGGGGCACATTTCCACCACTTCTGCCACGGCATCCAGACACCCCATGGCTTCCAGTGGTTCCAAACAAGAGACAGCTGGGGAACAATCAAGAGTAGAAGGGAAGTGGCTGCAGGTTAGGAACACAGGATGGGTGGAGCTGCACAGACAATCACAAACAGGGGATGCACATGAAACAAAACGAAGGATCAGGGAAGACATGACTATGAATACAGAAGACAAAGACAAAGGATTCAGGACAACACAGAAGGCAAATGGTGCAAATAATCATAAGAACCAAGTCATGGGAGCACATAGAAAACACAGATGGACATAATGTGTGGGCATGATCTTAGGATCCGTGACAAGTGATCCCACTAAAAAAAAAGAGCTGTTGTAGGCTATGTGGGCAAAGTGATATTCACACATTCAAATGTTGGTTAATTTTGAGGTGAAAATCTTGTTCAGAAGAATAAGATTTCCCCGGTAAGACTCAAATTTGGGACCTCCAGCATACCAAACCATCACCTTAACCACAACACCACATCAGCTCACACTCTAACTTTCTCAAAAGATAAATGTTCAATTGAAAGGATTTCCAGCAGCAGTAGAACAACATTTAAAACTTAGTGTATGTATTGATATGTGAAGTTCATATGGAGTCACCACTAGAGGGCAGTATGACCCCGGCCATGACCTGACTATAAAAGGAGATGTACATGTGCCACTGTGTGGTTAGTTGTGAGTTGCTGTTGAAATGACAAGTAAAAAGTCCTAACTGACACCCGGTGTGTGCGCCTCGTCATTACATGTTCCAGGAGAACATTACATGGTACCAGGAGTAAATTACATGATACCAGGATAAAACTACGAACCGACGGCGAAGATGAACGCTCTTCGACAGCCGGACGAGTTAAAGTTGACCGGTAACGTCAACGAGAACTGGAAAGTATTCAAACAGAGTTTTGAACTTTATTCGCTTGCTATCGGTCTCCGTGACGAGGAGAGGAAAATAGCATTACTGCTAACAGTAGCAGGGCGAGCGGCGCTAAATGTGTTTAACACATTCGTCTTCACGGAAGAAGAAAAAGGCAACTTTGACGCCGTGATGAAGAAATTTGACGATTATTGCACACCGAGAAAGAATGAAACGTACGAGAGGTATGTGTTCAGAAAAAGACTTCAGAAAGAGTCAGAGTCCATCGAGCAGTATGTCACAGACCTACGGTTGAAATGTCAGTCATGCAACTTTGGAACATTGAGTGAGTCAATGATACGGGACCAAATTGTAATTGGGGTCCAAGACAACAAATTGCGGATGCAATTACTGAAAGAGACTAACTTAACGCTGAAAAAAGCGATACAGATTTGCCAAGCGTCTGAGAGTACAAAGGCACAATTAAAGACTTTTAGCAGCAAGGAAAAAGAGACTGCTGAGGTCGGTGCAGTGCAGCGCGCGAAGCCGAAAGGAACGTTGCAGGCAAGAAAAAGGGAGGCAAACCCAGAGCGCGCGCGCGGGAACTGTGAGCGATGTGGAAGGCAACATGCGCTGAAACAGTGTCCAGCATTCGGGAAGGAATGTCACAAGTGTGGCGGAAAAAATCACTTCGCAAAGACCTGCTTCTCAAAGAGGAGGGTGCAACTCGTGGAGAAAAAGAGCGACAGCGAGGAGGATCAGTTTTACGTGGACGCCATCGAGGGAGAGACGAGCGCTGACGAATGGATAGTGTGCCTGGAGATGAATGGCACGGACATGACACTGAAGCTCGACACAGGTGCGCAGGTAAACATCCTGCCAATGAAAGATTTTAAAAGACTGAAAAACAAGCCGAAAATAAGAAATAAAAAGATTAATCTGAGAACATATGACGATAAGCCAATACCCACTAAAGGAATGTGCAGGGTTACACTGTCAAATAAAGGTAAAACAGTGAATGCATTGTTTGTACTTGTTGATGGAAATAGACAAGCAATTTTGGGTTTAAAAACATGCGATCAGCTAGGTCTGATCAAAAGGGTGAATGTCATTGATACAGACAAAGTGACAACACGAGAAAATACAGAGGCTACAACAAGTAAGCACAAACACACTGACTGGGTGAAAGAATACAAAGAGGTGTTCAAAGGAATAGGCCGCCTACCAGGCAAACAAAAAATTAGGCTGAAAGAAAATGCAGAGCCAGTCATACATGCAGCAAGAAAAGTGCCAATAGCTCTTAAAAAGAGGCTGAGAGAAACACTAGACTCACTGATAGCAGACGGAGTGGTCAGAAAAATAGAAGAACCAACTGAATGGGTTAACTCACTAGTTATAGTGGAGAAGCCAAATGGAGATTTGAGATTGTGCATAGATCCAAAAGATCTAAATAAAGTAATACAGCGGGAGCATTACAGGCTACCAACAAAATCTGACATAACCAGCACAATGAGTGGAGCAAATTACTTCACAAAATTAGATGCCAAATCTGGGTTTTACCAAATAGTGCTCGACGAGGAAAGCGCTAAATTGTGCACATTTAATACGCCATTCGGAAGGCATTGCTTTCTACGAATGCCGTTCGGGATTAGCTCAGCCCCTGAAATTTTCCATAGAACTGTGCAGCAATTGTTTGACGGAATAGAAGGGGTGGGAGTTTTTCTTGATGACGTGGTAGTCTGGGGAAAAACAAAAGAGGAGCACGACGAAAGGTTGGCTAGAGTTCTCACACAGGCGCAAAAGTCAGGTATGAAACTGAATAAGAGTAAGTGCCAATTCGGGGTACGGGAGATTACATACCTGGGAGAGAAATTATCTGGGGCAGGCGTGCAACCAGATCCGGAAAAAGTGCGGGCCATAGCAGAGCTGCCAGTACCGCAGAACAAAAATGACTTGCAAAGAGCCCTAGGACTAGTCAATTACATGGGAAAATTTATCCCAAATTTATCAGCTAACACAATAGCTCTTAGAAGCTTGTTAGAGACCAATACAATGTGGCAGTGGATGGCAGAGCATGCCAGAGAATGGGAGTGGCTCAAAAGCAGTCTAATAAAGGAGCCAGTGTTAAAATTCTATGATCAGGACAAACTGCTAAAAGTGTCCACAGATGCGTCCAAAGCCGGCCTAGGAGCTGTGCTATTGCAAAAACATGACACAGAGTGGTATCCAGTCGCATACGCATCGCGCACCATGACAAGCGCAGAAAAAAATTACGCGCAAATAGAGAAAGAGACTCTAGGTGCAGTGTTTGGATGTGAGAAGTTTCATGAATATGTGTATGGACGGTCAGTAATACTAGAAACAGACCACAAACCACTGATTGCGATCTCACAGAAGCCACTGGGTGACGCACCACCGCGCATCCAGCGTCTAATGTTAAGATTACAGAAATATGACTTGAAATTTGAGTTTACACCAGGCAAGCAACTAATTGTAGCCGATGCGCTGAGTAGGGCTAGCTTGAGCAACACCAGCAGCACAACAGAGGAAGCTATGCAAATACATGTAGACTCTATTAAGGCACACATGCCAGTGTCAGATGCAAAATGGACGAAGATAGTGAAAGAAACACAAAAGGATGAGAAACTAAAAAGAGTAATAGAACAGATACATCAGCCAGGACAGGTTATGATTGACAAGCCTTACCAACACTTTAAAGGTGAACTGTCTGTGTTAGATGGGGTTCTGTTAAAGGGTACAAGGATAGTCATACCTACCTCCATGAGATCAGAAATGGTTAAATTAGTGCATGAGGGGCATTTGGGTATTGAAAAGTGCAAAAGACGTGCACGTGATGTTTTGTATTGGCCCAACATGCACAAGGACATTGAGGCATATGTGCAGCGCTGTGAGATTTGCCAGCGCCACAGGTATCAACAGCCAAAGGAGCCTATGAGGCCCCATGAGAAGCCTCAAGGGCCATGGAGAAAAGTGGGCATGGATCTATTTCAGCTTAAGGGCAAGGACTATCTGTTAGTCATGGACTATCATTCTACCTACCCAGAGTTTGCAGGGTTGAGTGACACAACAGCAGAAAAGGTGATTGCACATACAAAGACAATGTTCGCACACCATGGAATTCCAATGACTGTTGTGAGTGATAACGGACCACAATTCACGAGTCAGTGCTTCAAAGACTTTGCAGACACATATGGGTTCAAGCACGTGACCTCAAGCCCTCTGTACCCACAGTCAAATGGGTTAGCAGAGAAAGGGGTGCAAATTGTGAAGCGCATACTGAAAAAGGCTGCAGACAGTGCAGAAGACCCACATCTGGCGATCCTGAATTACCGAGCATCACCACTGGAGAATGGACTGTCCCCAGCAGAAATGCTCATGAACAGAAAACTCAGAACGCGACTTCCATCAGCATCTCAGGTGATGGAAAAGAGAGATGTGAGGCGTGATGAGAGGCAAACTGAACTGTACAACAGAACAGCACGACCTCTGAGACCACTTGCACATGAGGACATAGTGCAAGTGAGATGTGATGGAGAATGGGGACCGCTGGCAAAAGTGGTTAAAGAAACAACTCCCAGATCATATGAAGTCATCACAGAGCATGGGAAAACAATGAGGCAAAACCGACGTCACTTACTGAAAGTGCCTCAGACAAAAATGAGAGTCACAGACAGTGAAATAAGCGACATGCTAATTTCCAGCTAAACCGAACAACCAGAAATGGCTGAGAACCAGAACATAGAGACAGACACTAACGAACAGACTGAGGTGACACAAATCAGAAGATCACAAAGGCAAATTGTGAAACCGAAAAGATTGATTGAGGAAATGTAAGGAGTACTGAGATGAATGAAAAAAAAAAAATGTGTTGATATTGAATTGTAAACAGAGGAAAAAAATGTGTTGATGTTGAATTGTAAACAGAGAAAAAATTGAACTTGTGATTCAGTGTACAAGGTGAAAGAAATGTAAATAGAAATGGAGTTTATTTTGTATATAGAAATTTGAGAAAAAGTTTATAGTTGGACATGACCTTTACTAAAAAAAAAAGGGAGATGTATTGATATGTGAAGTTCATATGGAGTCACCACTAGAGGGCAGTATGACCCCGGCCATGACCTGACTATAAAAGGAGATGTACATGTGCCACTGTGTGGTTAGTTGTGAGTTGCTGTTGAAGTGACAAGTAAAAAGTCCTAACTGACACCCGGTGTGTGCGCCTCGTCATTACATGTTCCAGGAGAACATTACAGTGTATGCCTCACATTTTTGTCAAATGCACTGAAGAGGTATTTTGGACTTCAGAAGAATGACGCTTTGCCAGGAGGATTTGAATGCCGATCTCCAGCGTGACAGACGAGTGTATTAACCCCTACATCACACAATTGCTTTGGGTCACACAGTGACTTTCTCACACACTAACAAAATGTTTCATTGACAAGACACAAAGGCTGATAAACATTTCATGAAAATGTTTTTTGGAACATGAACAGAATTGCATGATTGTAACAATATATGAGATAATAATTATGATCAGGTATAAAAATTATTTAATTCATATTAATGTATTGGAACCTGAGATCAATTCTCAGTTCATACACACAGGAAAAATTGGTAACACTCGTGTAGGGGCACCAGCTTCCTTTTTGGAAGCAATTTTAATATTTATTTCACTTTATACCTGTTTAATCACTCAATAAATTAATTAATAATCAGTCTCAAAATTTTAGTGAATTCGATACTGGGGACTTGAACCAGACTCAGAATGAAATAAATTCTCAACAACTTCTCTCATTTTCACATATTTATTAAATGAAATGATGATTAAAAGACATTTCAGTGATTTCATTAACCATAAAATTAAACTTGTAAATGATAGATTAACAATGTCAACATTTGCAGAACCAGGGTTAACTAAAATGAATTTAGAACAGTGTGAAGTTAACAGATTATGGAAAGCAGTGCAAATTTATGTGGAAAATTAAACTAATTATATGAAAAGTTCTGGATTACTCTTAAGAAAATGAAAACAGGATTTTAATGAAAAGAAAAGTTATGTTAATTACTTTGTTTTTGCATTTGACCAAATATTGAATGATTCTCAAATCTCAGACGTTTGATTCAGCAGATGTCTAGAGAAGATGCAGCTTTCGTGACCACGCCTGATGGCGGGTTCTTTCGTCATCCCTGGAAGCTTTTGATGTGGAGAAAGGACAAAAACCGGAATATTTGACCAGCAAATATTCGGACGAGGACTGGCCTCTTTGCAGTCTGTTGTTGTAGGATGAGATTCTTGATGTTTTATTCCAATGGCGGAAGTCCCGCCGAAGTGTTTCCCTTTTCATGGCTTGTCGAATTCTTCAGCTGCATAATGGCCGTGGATCAACGACTTCATGAGAGAATTTGAGAGTCATTACCCCAAAATATGATCAAATAGCAAAATTAAAAGAATTTTTGGACTAGTGGAGATGAAAATAGTTTCTAGTGTGTAAGTTGGTCAATATAAAAATTAAAATAAAGTCAACATTAAAATTTAAATTAAAATTAAAATGTGGCTTTACAGAAAGTTTAACAGGTGAAAAATTAGAGAAATAGAGACGTCTGGGATTTAGAATTTTAAACTCTTAATTAGAATTGAGCTCAAGGAAAAGAATTATAATTAATTTCCAGACGTTTAAGAGAAAAGAAAAACATTAAAATACACAAAGTTACAAGTTATCTGCTCTGTGATCGTCGAAAAGCAACACGTGGGAGAAATCCTTTTTCTCCGGTAGTTCTCTGCTGTGTAGACAGACGGAGTGAACAGAACAATGGGCAAGAGACAAAAAGAGAAAAGAGGCCGAAGCGAGGGTGTCGTTTCCTTTTTATCTGGGGAAACTTTCGCGGGCCTCTGTGATTGAAAGGAGCTCAGACTAACAGGCTTCCTTCATGGGCGGGCTTTATAAACTTTAGTCCAATGAGCAAACAGTTTTTCGTCTGAACCTAGAGAGAGTTGTTGTCAAGCAAAGATTGGCTGCTGGCAGTCACATGATTTGAGATACGCTTTGCAAATTCTAATGCACAAGTTTCAATACTGCAATATTCCTCTATACATTTAGGTATAACTCAAACCTATCACAGTGTTCATGCAACTTATACCCAGTGCTTATAAATTAACATGCAGGAATAAACATTCATTTAAACATTTTTAGCATGGACATATATATAAAATCACAGATTAATATATTTCAAACCCATTGAATGATTTTCACATTAAAGCATAAGGGTCCATTTACTTTTCCTGGCGTCCTGGAAAAGAAGAGGAATGTTTAGAATTGAGTTAACACAGATGTGATTCAATTCAATTCAATTCAGCTTTATTTATAATGCGCCACATCACAACAAAAGCCGTCTCGTGGCGCGACAGTGCAGATAAAAAAATCACACAGTCACAGAAAGACCCAGCAATCAGACGATCCCCTGTGAGCAAGCACTAGGCGACAGTGTAGAGGAAAAACTCCCATTTGGAAGGAAGAAATCTCTAGCAGAACCAGGCTCAGGGATGGGCAGTCGTCTGCTGCGACTGGCTGGGGATGAAGGGATAGGGAGGATGGAAAGGACAGACATAAAGAACATAGCAGTAAGATGCCAAGTACAATATTGGAGATCAACCAGCAGTATGGATCAGATAACAACAGAACAAGAGTGGGGTTAAAAGACACAAATACCCTCCTTAAACGAAAGCTATATTAAAAACGAAGGATTTTACCCTGTTCTTAAAGACAGAGACCGAGTCTGACTCCCGGACCCAGAGTGGTAACTGGTTCCAGAGAGAAGGGGCTTGGTAGCATAAGGCTCTGCCTCCCACCGTACTTTTGGAGATTCTGGGCACCACAAGTAAGCCAGCATTTTGGGAGCATAATGGTCTGTTAGGATGGTAAGGTAATATCAGATCTTTTATATATTGGGGGGCCAGATTGTTAAGAGCTTTGAAAGTAAGAAGGATTTTAAACTTGATTCTGAATTCAATGGGAAGCCAATGGAGGGAGGACAGAAGTGGGGAAATATGATCTCTTTTTCTAGAACCAGTTAAAACTCTAGCAGCAGCATTTTCAATCAATTGAAGACTTTTTAAAGATACTCTAGGACAACCAGATAATAGCGAATTACAATAATCTAATCATAAACTGACAAAGGCGTGAATCAGTTTCTCAGCATCACCCAGAGACAAGATGCTCCTGATCTTAGCAATATTGCGCAGATGATATAAGGTGGTCCTAGAAATGTCACGACCCGCCGCTCAACAGCGGCTTCAGCTGCGCGCACACCTGCGTCTCGTCAGCAGCGGGCTATTTAGCCCACTCTGCCCTCTGCTGCAGTCTGGAGCCATCTGTTCTCATCAGCGTTTCCAAAGCTCGTGATTCTACCTCAGATCACCAGCAAAGATTCAACGACACATAAGAACTCCTTACCTTGTCTTCCAAGTTCTCACCCCTGTTCACAGGTGGACCCTACTGGCGGCGGATTTCCCCCGTCATCGCCATAGCATCTCCATCTTCTGCGCAGACCCAGCAGGACGCTGTCTCCCGGGCTCATAGCCTGCCGATGCCAGCCACCTGTCCCTGCAAATAAGCAACACCGTCACTTATATCCCCTGTCTCGGTGTGGTGCCCGTTACCCTTGTCCTTTGTTCTTGTCTCCATAGGGTTGTCCGGCTGTACGGCACGCTGCTCTGCTGCCTGCGCATCGGCGTTCACCCCAGCACATTCCCATACCGCATCCATCCATCCACACACACCTGCTTGTTGAATAAAGTTGTTAAATCTATCCTGAGCCTGCGTGCATGTTTCCTGGGCCTGTGTGCTACATTATGTCAAGAAACAGTTTTAATATATGAATTAAAGGACAAATCCTGGTCAAAAATCACTCCAAGGTTCCTCAAACAACTGTTCAGAGTGAGAGTGGCAGCATCTAAATTAAGGGCATAATCTGAAAAGGAATTTCTAAGATGTTTTGGGCCAACAACAATGACTTCAGTCTTATCAGAGTTCAATAGTAAAAAATTACAAGTCAACCAAGCTTTGATGTCCTTAAGACAGGCATCTAGCTTGGCCAACTGATCACAATCATCGGGCTTCATTGACAGGTATAGTTGTGCGTCATCAGCGTAACAGTGAAAATGTATACAGTGCTTTCTGATGATATTGCCCAGCGGGAGCATATATAGACTAAAAAGAGTAGGGCCCAACACAGATCCCTGTGGAACTCCGTGAGTGAGCTTAGAGCTGGAAGAAAATCCATCATTGACATGGACAAACGGAAATCTATCAGAAAAATAAGATCTAAACCACTGCAACGGAGTTCCACTGAGTCCAACAAAGTGTTCCAGTCTATCAAGTAGAATGGCATGATTGATAGTGTCAAAGGCTGCACTGAGATCTAAAAGAACAAGAACAGAGACAAGTCCATTATCAGATGCAGTCAGGAGGTCATTAGAGACCTTCACTAAGGCAGTTTCAGTGCTGTGAGGAGCTCTGAACCCAGATTGAAACACCTCAAACAAACCAACTCCCTGCAAATGGTCAGATAATTGCACAGCAACAACTCTTTCCAGGATTTTTGAAATGAAAGGCAAATTGGAGATTGGTCGATAATTGGCCAAAACTCCAGGATCGAGTGTTGGTTTTTTAAGTAAAGGTTTAATTACAGCAATTTTAAGAGCCAGTGGAACATAACCCAGAGTTAAAGAAGAATTAATGATAAGAAGAATATGACTGCTAATAATTGGGAAAATAATTACCTCCGCCAGGCGGAAAAGGCCAGGAGGAGGTAATGTTTTTGCCAGGGTTTGTGTGTTTGTCTGTCTGTCTGTCTGTCTGTCTGTCTGTCTGTCTGTCTGTCTGTCTGTCTGTCTGTCTGTTTGTCTGTTGGTTAGCAAGATAACTCAAAAAGTCTTGGACGGATTTCCATGAAACTTTCAGGCGTTGTTGTAAATGGTACAAGGAAGAACTGATTAAATTTTGGGGATGATTCGCATCACCGTCTGCATACAAGAATTTTTTAAAGCATTTTTCCACACTGTGACATACGGCCAGTTTCAACATGTGCGCAGGCGCAATGGAGGGCGCTGGGCGTCGTGTCTGACCAACACAAACTCCGCCTTCTTCAACGTTTTAGCCACAAAAGCATGTGGAAAACACTGCTGGCCTGGGCCCGCCAGTCATAGGCGCTGCGCACATTGCGCTGGTCGTCGTGTCTGACCAACACAAACTCCGCGTTCTTCAACGTTTTAGGCACAAAAGCACGCAGAAAACACTGCTGGCCTGGGCCCGCCAGCATGCGTGTTTTTGCGCCACGCTGCAAAACCTGACACGGCCACCTGTCCGCCGCCCGATTATTTGCCACAAATTCCCCGCCCAGCTATAGGCGCTGCGTAAAAACGACCTCTCTGCCGGGGAAAATTCTAAATTCTGTTTTGCCGCGGAGCGCAACCCCAATATAATATAAAACCCATGGCAACCTGTCTAACCAATCTGCATCCGTCAGTGGAGGAGATGGACACACCAACACTTCAGTTTATTACCTCCGCCAAGGAGACAATGCTTTTACAACCGTAAAACGGGGCTATAAGGGACGGCGGGGTAATATGGGACACTTTTCTAAATGTAATTCTGCTTTTTTAATTTTGCTTCCGCCTAGATTTGATGAAGGATTCATGGATATTTGACAATGACAACACAACTCAGCGTCCTGCTCAAAATAAAAAAAGCAGAATTACATTTAAAACATTTCCCAGAAAAGTGTCCCTTATCAACCCGCCGTCCCTTATAGCCCCGTTTTACACTACTGAACCACTAATCCTATCACTATCACATTGATTGTCATTCATTAATTGTCTGTTTATTGCACTGTCCATGTCAAATAAACAAATAATCATTGTGAATCCAATTGCTAGTCATAACTTTTCATGCTCAGGGAATCTGAAAACGTACACACAAACACTGTATGGGGGGAACTGTGCCACTTGGCGGAGGTCTGCGCTCTCCGAGTGCTTTTCTAGTTTTAAATAACCTGGAAGGAATAGGGTCCAGAAGGCAAGATGAAGGCTTAGAAGAGAAAACTACCCTACCCAACTCCAAGAGGTCGATTGGAGTAAATCTATCCAAGCAGATATCAATTGAGGGAGCAGCAGTAGTTAATGTACTAGAGTTTACGGTAGGAAGAATCTGACTAATTTCATCTCTAATAGATAACATTTTAAGATTGAAATAGTTCGGAAAATCCTGACTAGAAAGCTCAGGGGGGATGCGAGGATTGACCGAGTCATGGCTCTTTGTAAGCCTGGCTATAGTGTTGAAGAAAAACCTGGGGTTATTCTTGTTTGCTTCTATTAATCCAGAATAATAGCTTGATCTAGCTTTTCTAAGAGATTTTTTATAGATTAAGAGATGATTTCTTCACGCCAAGTAGAATTCATCTGAATTAGTTGAACGCCATTTTCTTTCCAGTTGACAAGCCTTCTGTTTCAAGCCACGAGTTTCTGAGTTAAACCAAGGAGTAAGAAATCTCTGGTTAGACTTTTTCTTTTTTAAAGGGGCTACCAAATCTAGTGTCCCATGCAGAGAGGCAGTAACACCATCAACCATGCTATCAATCACGAATGGAGCAGACTCTCCATCACTTATTACCTCCGCCAGGCCGAAAGGCCAGGAGGAGGTAATGTTTTTGCCGGGGTTTGTCTGTGTGTTTGTCTGTGTGTTTGTCTGTTTGTCTGTCTGTCTGTTTGTCTGTTGGTTAGCAAGATAACTCAAAAACTTTTGGACGGATTTCAATGAAACTTTCAGGCATTGTTGGAAATGGTACAAGGAAGAACTGATTAAATTTTGGGGATGATCCGCATCACCGTCTGCATACAGGAATTTTTTAAAGCATTTTTCCACACTGTGACATACGGTCAGTTTCAACATGTGCGCAGGCGCAATGGAGGGCGCTGGGCGTCGTGTCTGACCAACACAAACTCCGCCTTCTTCAACGTTTTAGCCACAAAAGCATGCGGAAAACACTGGTGGCCTGGGCCCCCCAGCGTGCCTGTGCCAGCCATAGGCGCTGCGCACATTGCGCTGGGCGTCGTGTCTGACCAACACAAACTCCGCGTTCTTCAATGTTTTAGGCACAAAAGTACACGGAAAACACTGCTGGCCTGGGCCCGCCAGCGTGCCTGTTTTTGCGCCACGCTGCAAAACCTGACACGGCCACCTGTCCGCCGCCCGATTATTTGCCACAAATTCCCCGCCCAGCTATAGGCGCTGCGTAAAAATGACCTCTCTGCCGGGGAAGATTCTAAATTCTGTTTTGCCGCGGAGCGCAACCCCAATATAATATAAAACCCACGGCAACCTGTCTAACCAATCTGCATCCGTCAGTGGAGGAGATGGACACACCAACACTTCAGTTTATTACCTCCGCCAAGGAGGCAATGCTTTTACAACCGTAAAACGGGGCTATAAGGGACGGCGGGGTAATATGGGACACTTTTCTAAATGTAATTCTGCTTTTTTAATTTTGCTTCCACCTACATTTGATGAAGGATTCATGGATATTTGACAATAACGACACAACTCAGCGTCCTGCTCAAAATAAAAAAAAGCAGAATTACATTTAAAACATTTCCCAGAAAAGTGTCCCTTATTAATCCGCCGTCCCTTATAGCCCCGTTTTACACAACTGAACCACTAATCCTATCACTATCACATTGATTGTCATTCATTAATTGTCTGTTTATTGCACTGTCCATGTCAAATAAACAAATAATCATTGTGAATCCAATTGCTAGTCATATCTTTTCATGCTCAGGGAATCTGAAAACGTACACACAAACACTGTATGGGGGGAACTGTGCCGCTTGGCGGAGGTCTGCGCTCTCCGAGTGCTTTTCTAGTTTCAGATGTTTCAGTTGTGTTGACCCATGGCATAGAGGAGACAATCTGCAAAAATTTAGCAACAACGTCATCAGAAAGACATCTGCTGTAGTAGTATTTTTCTTTAGGAAATAAGTGATCAGAGATAATGAAATCAAAAATTAACAGACAATGGGCAGACAGTACAGGGTTATGAGAAGACACAACCAGATTTTCGATATCTATACCATATGTCAAAACAAGGTCCAATGTATGGTGGAAATAATGGATAGAATTTTTTACTTTTTGGGAAAACCCCATTGAGTCTAAAATTGAATTGAAAGCCTTATTAAGACAGTCACTCTCAACATCAACATGTATATTAAAGTCCCCTACAATAATTATTCTATCGGCTTTCAGCACCAAATCAGCTAAAAATTTGGCAAATTTCGATAGAAACTCTGAATAGGCCGTGGGAGGACGATAAACTATGGCAAAGAGAACTGGGATCAAGCCAAGATTGCCAACAGGCCCCACACTGAGGACCAAACCTTCAAAGGAATTAAAACATAATTTCTGCTTAACATTAACCAGCAATTTAGGATGGAAAATTGCCGCCACTCCACCACCACGACCAGAATGTCTGGGGTTATGACAGTTTAAATACCCAGAGGGAGTTGATTCATTCAGACCAACATAATCATCAAGCCCGAGCCAGGTCTCTGTGAGGGATAGTAGATCGATCTGGTGATCGATTAATAGATCATGGACCAGAAGAGACTTAGAAGATAGAGACCTAATGTTTAATAAGCCACATTTAATTTTTAAACTTTTGGGGGGAAGAGAGGCCAAATTATTAATTGTATTAATTTTAGAGACTTGAGGCTGGATTAGAATTTTCCCAACATTTTGTTTAATCAATCTGGGAAGTTTATGCATTCTATTTTTTTTTTACTTTTTTATTAACTTTAAAGGGAGCAGAAAAAGGTTCTCTAAGGGAGGAGAGAGGGGCAAAGTTGAAGAGTGATGGATGAGGAGGAGCTGCAGGAGTGTAGGTGTTTTTCAGGTTGTGTTGTATTTGTCCTGGGTTACAATATTTAGGGCAACGGGAGACAGACTCAGTCTCTGAAGGATTATAAATCAAAGGCTGATCCAAACGGTAAAGACCACCCGAGTTAACAGGATCGATACAATATGTGGGAACAGGACCAAAAAAGGGCAGATTGGCAAACCCAGAAACTTCAGAGTGAGTAAATACACCAAATTTCAGTCACTGTACCAGAAAACACCAGATAAAATAGAGAAAATTGTCTGTTAAAACACGTGCACCAAGTCTATTTGGGTGGATGCCATCAGGCCTCATAAGTGATGGACAGTTCCAAAATAAGTTAAAATTGTCAACAAAACCAATGTTAAAAATAGGACAAGTAAAACACAGCCAAGAATTAAGGCTGAGAGTTCTGCTAAAACGACTGCAGCCTCGCCTGAGAGGCTGCAATCGTTTTAGCATCGTGTTAAAACACGTGCACCAAGTCTATTTGGGTGGATGCCATCAGGCCTCATGAGTGATGGGCGGTTCCAAAATAAGTTAAAATTGTCAACAAAACCAATGTTAAAAATAGGACAAGTAAAACACAGCCAAGAATTAAGGCTGAGAGTTCTGCTAAAACGATTGCAGCCTCGCCTGAGAGGTGCCAAAGGCCCAGAGATGAGCGCACGTCTGCCACAGTTCATAAGAGTGGACAGAAGGCTCCTGAAGTCACTTTTTAAAATCTCAAATGCTTCATCTGGGATGTTATTGCATCCCACATGCACAACGACAGTTTGAACGTGCGGGAATTCATTCAGCAGGTCAGGGATAAGAGCCTCAATGTCAGAGACTCTAGCCCCAGGAAAAAATCGAGTAACACAGTACCTGCTTCTGACATTCCTCACGATCGAGTCACCAATTACCAGCGTCGTCTGGGGGGGGGGGGTTGTCGGTGGATTCTGATGTGGAAAGAAATTCTGAAGAGGATGATGTTGTTGTTGCAAATGCGCGGAGATGCGCTCTTTTCTTCTGTCTGGAGCAGGTGTTTAATTTGACACAACCTGGGTGGTCTTCATCTGGGGTTTGTGGACATGAGCCGCCGCTGAAGGAGGGGAGGGAAGATGAGGGGCATCCACGGGTGGGCGTCCAGCGTCCAGGTGGGGAAAATCCTCCAGGGAAAGGATATCAAATCTGTTATTCAAGGACACCGGAAGAGGAGAGGCGCGGCCCATTCCGGTCGATCGACGATGGCCATTAGCTGGTCGAACCAAGGTCCAGGGCGCAGATGGAGGATGAGAGGGACCAAGCGAAGCTTTTGGTTTAGCCCCGAGACGAAATCAGTGATTGTTGCTGAGGTCATGGACGTCAGCGGAGGCTGGAGCAGATGTGGAGGTAGGTGGAGATGCGCTCAGCTCACCCAAATAAGTAGCAGTTTCTGCCAGCTGCGAGACGGTGGCCGGGGCCGATGATCGCCCGAGAATGATGGTGTCGATATGGTCTTCGGCCTCCCGAATCTTGTAAAGATTGGAGAGCCTCATTTCCAGCTCAGAGACCTTATCGAGGAGCGATGAACAGCGGGAACATGACGGAGAGGGAGCCATGGCGTTCCAGACGCTGAGGTGGGTAGCCCGCAGCTAGCCAAAAACCGCTACTTGTGCGTCCGGACGGACTTTTAGGAGAGGCCAATACCGAGATAACAGTAAATAAAAACTGATAACAACAAACAGGGATAAAAAGTAAATAAATAAATAAAATTGATAAAAACAATCAATAAAAACAAACAAAAACGGAGAAAAAGGTACTCTGACGCGAGTGAGTGTCAGACGCAGCTGTCAACGTCAAACGCAGCTGTCATCAATCAAGTTCTCCGATCAGCCAGTCATCACCAGTTGTGATGAAAAGATTCAGTGGATAAATCCGGCATGGCCCAGAGTTGCCAGTAGGGCAATGGTGAGCTGTGGATCTTTGTGGGCCATATGACGTACTCCAGGGTTCTGTTCTATGTCTCCACATTTATGGGCCATAAAGTCAAAACAGGAAGTGCCTTAGGGTGAATTCCTTAGACTGGTTTTAACAAAGGAACATGAGTTCAGCCGTGGCCTGGGGTAAAAGAGCAGTTCCTGGCTGTCATTTTCCTGGGTGAAACAATGTCTTTAAGCTGAAGAATAATTCTTATTGATGAGCCACAGTGAGATGATATTACATGATATTTGGTGTTTTGCTGAAGAATACTGCTCTTAATGTGGAGATTCATCAGGTTTGGGTCACTACATTAGAAGTTAAATCCAAAAATGCTTTCCAAAGAGAAACTGTATAACTCGATTGGCCTATAAAATTAAAATGGCTTGACATTACAATTTTAACATCTGTTTGTTATCAATATGTGGAGATGATCTCTGCTTAATTTAAAACAATTTTGATGAATAACCTAGGAACAGTTCATTTTGACTTCACTTGCACATTTTTGAAAATATGTATGGAATAAGGCTTGAGAGAGCAGGAACTGAATTTGAATTTTTATTATTTGAATTTGAATAACTGAATTTGAACCTGAATTAATCAGTTTGAATAATTGCTTTTAAAATTTCAATCTGAATTGCCTAATTTGAAGTTGAATCTATTGGTTTGAATGTGTATTACAATAAAACTGAAACTGTATTTCATTTATTTGAAAAATTAGGCTCCCTAATTCATTATCAGAGTTCAATTTCACTTCTTGTCATACAAATTCAGTGTTTTATTTCAGATTTTTGTGCCACACATCCGGGACCTAGGCTCAATCAAAACTAGTCGAGCACAGATAGAAAGAACTCTGTTTTACGTCTGCAATTCTCGCTTTACATGCTGTCTCCCTGTTAATGCCTGCATGGACTTGAGTGGTTAATTCAAAGTGATGTCCAGCAGCCACCCTCCAAGTTTGCAAAAATAATAATAATGATGTCATGTATGAGAAGAGGCGTCATGTATGCATACAAAACATCATTAGCCAGGGCAACAGATTAGCAGAGATTAACAGCAGAGCCTCCATTCAGGTGTCCGGAGGTGTAGCAGCCCAGGAGGAGGTGATTGTGCTGTCAGGACACTGCACTTTCAAAAACCAGACCTTTCTTCTACACAAAGTTCAGTGGAGTCAGCAAGTGGAAAAAGGTCAATAACTTGTGCTAATATTGACTATTTAGCATCATAGAAGACATAATTATGAAATGATAATAAGAATGAAACATTCTGCCTTCTCTGAGCTACTAAGAGGATGGAGGCTGTAGTTACAGTGGTTGTCTGTCCTTTAAAATTAGGTTTCAAACTAATAAAGCTGTTAGTAGGTTTTCAAGTAAATTAGTATTGTTGTGAGCTTGATAACTAGCCACAGTCAGCTGGTAAGATGCTAACGTCAGAAATCACCACTTAAAAATGGCTTTAGATATAAAATTGAAACAGTATTTCATTTACTTGAAAAATCTGGCTCCCTAATTCATTATCAGAGTTCAGTTTCACTTCTTGTCATACAAATTCAGTTTTTTTATTTCAGGTTTTTGTGCCACACATCCGGGACCTAGGATCAGTCAAAACTAGTCGAACAAAATTATGAAATAACAATATGAATGAAGCATTCTGCCTTCTCTGAGTTACTAAGAGGATGGAGACTGTAGTAACAGTGGTTCAGGTTCAGGTTCAGGTTACTTTATTTGTACCCGTAGGTAGTGGTTGTCTGTCCTTTAAAATTAGGTTTTAAACTAATAAAACATTAAAACATTTACTACAAAGGTTAAAAACTGGCTGAAAAATAAACAAGAATGTACCCATGTATGAAATGATTGTCTGCAGGGTGAGAGTGAATGAAGGGAAGGAATGAATGTGTTTGTTTATAGTGAGTGACGAAGGGAGGGAGACCTGAAATAGGCAAATGTGAACCAGGTTTTTATATTGTGTATTTATAATCTTGTTTGCATTGATGTATGTGGTTATTGATTATTCTGTTTTCATTTTTTTCTTTTCCTTATCCTTCTTTCTTTTTACCTGTTTCTTCTTTCTAAAGCCCATCCAGGGACAGGAGTTACAAATTAGCTAATAGCTATACACTCTTTGTGCAACACATTAGATTGATTGTCATTTGATTAATTGACTATGTTTATTGCACTGTCCCTGTCAAATAAACAAATAAAATAAAATAAATAAAATAAAGCTGTTAGTAGGCTGGCAAGTAAATTAGTATTGTTGTTAGCTTGATAACTAGCCACAGTCAGCTGGTAAGATACTAACATCAGAAATCACCACTTAAAAATGACTTTAGATATAATCTATAGATTATCCATCAAAACTGCCACACTTTAGATTTGTAACAGCCTAATATTTCATTTAACCATTTGCACTCTGGTCAATTTCCCTAAAAACGCCTAAAAATAATGTACCCAAAGTAAATCAAAAGCTGTTCTTCAACCCTTTGCAGCATCTTCATGTGGTTGGTCTCATTTAAAAGAAAACACTTTGAATTTTTTGGCAAAATAGTCATAATCTCTCTAAGTGCTCCTGCCACTGAGTAACAGTCATCTAAACATACTGAACTTGAAGAAAATAAAGTTCGCCTGGGTGTTTTTTTGGATACAAACACTTGCAAATAACACACAGCTGTCAGATATGGGCTGGAAAATGCAACAGAAATGTAGAACCAAGTGTTATCCACCAGAGGTCAAAATTTTGTAACAATACCACAAAAAATGAATATATTACACAGCTTTTTTGTCAGGTTGTTCCCAGGCGTTTTTGAACTGTGCCAAATTGTGCCAAATGGCACAGTTTGGAAAAACGTATGTAACTTTTGAATGATTCAATATAGAAGCTTGATCTTGGGCTCTAATGAAAGGTGACACTCAGGGCTGTGTGTGTGTGCGTGGGGGGGTTGTTTATTCATTCATGAATGAATGAATGAACAAACAAGCCCCCCCACACACAATAGGACGCATGCGCACGCAGCGACCGGCAGTTGGTGAAAAAGTTCGTCATCTGTGTGTCTGTTTTTATGTACTTTTATATGTTTTTATGAAATCCTCTGTGTCGTTTCTGCCCTGGAGTGTTTGTGGATGGTATGGCAAAGAGCTCCCTGGTTCCAACAACATGGACTTCCTTCCCTTTCTTGCACTGCTGCTACTTTTCCTCCCGCTCTTTGTCTATGAGGTAAACGCGTTTGGCATCATGGCGGGCAGGATACATTATTCCAGGGACATGTTGCTGCATTTAAACATGGTTGATGCAGCGGCTGTGAATGAGCCTAAGCCGCAACTGCCGGACTTTATTTTGAGAGACGGACATAGCGGTGAAAAGAGAGACAGCAGAAGGACGCGCTGAAGGCGTAAAGGTGTGAAATTGCGCCTGAGGAGACGTCAGTTTGGTAACATTCCTCTTCCTTCGATGATTTTTGGGAACGTACAGTCTCTGAGAAACAAGGTGAATGGAATTCAAGGGAATGTACGCTACCAGAAGGACTTTAAGAACTGCTGTGTCATGGCTTTCACCGAATATTGGCTTACTGCGCGTGACCGAGACGCAGACCTGTGGATTGACGGCTTTGGAGCCCCACTGCACTTGGATCGGCAGAAAGCGGTAACGGGGAAACGTCAGGGGGGCGGCGTATGTTTATACATTAATAAGCAGTACTGCACATCTGTCACGGTCAGAGAGCGCATCTGGACACCCGATGTGGAGCTGCTGTCTGTGTCACTACGCCTCTTTTATTTGCCTCACAAGTTCCCCCAGCTTTTCATCACAACTGTGTATATTCACCCGAGGGCAGACGCTGACTCCGCCTGCAGCACTATCTTTGATGTGATCCAGCAGCTGCAATCAATTTCTCCAGAGGCACCAAACTTCATTCTTGTGGATTTTAACCATGTTTCTTTAAAGAAGACACTTAAAAACTTTTATCAGTATGTCTCCTGCCCAACCAGGTGAAAAAAGACATTGGACCTGTGCTATGGATCCATAAAGAGGGCCTATAAATCACTCCCCCTTCCTCCTTTAGGATCCTCAGATCACAACTGTGTACATTTGCTGCCCACATATAAAACTGCTCTCAGAAGAGGCAAGGTGGAGACGAGAGACATTGATGTGTGGACAGAAGATTCAGTGCACAGCATCCAAGAATGCTTTGACTGTACAGACTGGGAGATGTTCACACTGGCCTGCAGGGATGATTTGGACTCTTTGGTGGACGTCACATGATCATACATGGCTTTCTGTAAAAATAAGATTGTTCCACGTAAACATGTCAAAATATATCCCAACAACAAACCATGGGTTACAAAATCAGTTAAATCCTGCTTACAGAGGAAAGCATTTGCCTTTAAACAGAGGTCTGTTTCTGAGCTACAGGTTGCCACAAAAGAGCTGAAGTCCAAAATTTTAAGAGCAAAACAGAATTATAAATCAGAGTTGGAAAGCAAGATGGCAACAAAGAAACTTGGTTCAGCCTGGGCCAGTATGAAAACTATTGCAGGCCTTCAGAGCACAGAGCGCAGTAATCGTGTGTTTTTAGATGGTTTTAATTCAGACACAGAGCTGGCTAATGCTCTTAATTGTTTTTATGGTCGTTTTGACTCCTTTGATTTTAGCACAGAAACCCAAGATTTGAAACAGAAACTCAAAGACAATCAGCACTTTAATATTGAGGTGCAGGATGTGTAAAAGTGAATAAAAGTCAGGGCCCTGATAATATATGTGGGCGCTTGGTAAAGTCCTCTGCACATGAACTGAGTCCTATATTTCATTACATTTTCAATAAGTCCTTACAGACACAACATGTGCCTAAGATCTGGAAAGAAGCCGTGGTTGTTCCCATTCCAAAATCCAGCTGTCCTAAAACGATTAACGACTTTAGACCAGTTGCTTTGACTTCAATTTTAATGAAAATTTTTGAAAAACTGGTCAGATGTGAAGTCCTAAAGCAGACTGAGCATGCATTGGATCCTCTGCAGTTTACCTATAGGCCTCACAGAGGAGTGGAGGATGCCACTGTCACTCTGTTTAACATGCTTTTTAAACAACTGGATTTTAATGGGACACACGCCAGACTATTTGTGGACTTTTCCTCCGCCTTTAATACAATCCAACCTCATATCTTAGTTGAAAGGCTCCTGCAACAATTTGATTTGAGCAATAATCTGGTGGGTTGGATTCTGGATTTCTTAACCAACAGGACGCAGAGAGTAAGAGTCAATGGTACACTGTCTGACCTAAAGTGCTCTTCTACTGGCTCTCCTCAGGGGTGTGTGTTGTCACCACTACTCTTCATCCTGTACACAAACATGTGTCGGAGCAGACATGACAACAGACACATTATAAAGTAAGCTGATGACTCAGTTATTGTCAGTCTCCTCCAGGATGGTGAGAGTGGCCACGGCCCAGTAGTTGATGATTTTGTTCACTGGTGTGAGGATTCCTACCTGCAGCTGAATACGACAAAAACTAAAGACATGATTATTGACTTTAGGAGGAAAAATCCCAGGCACAAAGTCACCGTACTAAAAGGCCAGACCACCGAATGTGTACAATCCTACAAATATCTTTGGACGATTATTGATAGTAATTTAAACTTTGAAGAGAACTGTGAAAGGGTGTGCAAAAAGGGTCAGCAACATTTGCATTGCTTGAGAAAACTTGCACGCTTCCAAATTGACTGAACCATAATGACAGTGCTTTATCGGGCTTTTATTGAATCTGTTCTATCCTTTTCTTTAGTGTCATGGTTTGGTCAGATAAAACTGAAACAGAGGAAATCCTTGGATCAGGTAATTAGATGGTCCAGTTGTTTGCTTGGTGAGTCACAGCTGAGCCTGACATCCTTGTATTGATACCCTTGTATGAGTATTGCTACCTCCATTTTAAATGATGACTCCCACCCTTTGCACTGCCACTTTCAGCTTCTTCCCTCCAGACGGAGGTTTGCTGTCCTAAAAAGTAGAACCCAGCGCAACAAAAACAGCTTTGTCCCTGCTGCTGTCAAAGAGTTGAACAAGCTGTAACAACATATTGCACATAATTTAGGTACTGTGGGAATCATGAAATGATGAGACTGGATTATTTCTCAGTATTGGTTTATTCCATCTCACGTCCCACAGCTCTCTCTCTCAGTCAGGAAAACAGAAAAAGAGCTGCAGTCAGCCACATACATTTATACCTCCACATCAAACACAGAATCACATTTGCATTTAATCCCCCCATTGTCCTCTCGGCTCCTCTGTCTGACCCCAGGAGGTCAGACAGTCCTTTCAGGCTCTCGCTCCAGTTCTTCTCACTTCCTTCCAAGTTCGCAGGTGGTCCAGACTCATTGTCCATCTGAGGCCTGCTGTCAATACACACCATGAGCTTAAAGTCCTTCCATGCTTGGGTCTCTGCCATGTCATATGTGAGCTACATAATGTTACTGTTATGGGCGCCACATCACTCCCCCCGAGACGCCAAAGCATGGACACACACCAACATTACCCTAACGGCCATACATCATATGTCACCCCCCCCCCCCTTTGCAGGATCTAAAGCACAATCTACTCGGGTTGATCAAAACACACATCACTCTGCCCGTAGTCTAGGCTTCAACCTCCTCCTGAATCTGCTGTACGTAGGTTTTGCAGTCTGTGTTGTGCCATCCTGCGGCGCACCTGTGGAATGAGGGGAAGAAGGGTTAA
Organism: Pholidichthys leucotaenia; assembly: GCA_020510985.1. NCBI lineage: Eukaryota > Metazoa > Chordata > Actinopteri > Cichliformes > Pholidichthyidae > Pholidichthys > Pholidichthys leucotaenia. The sequence continues at coordinate 269,117,020 of CM035849.1, forward strand.
TTGCCCCTTGCGGGGGATCCAGGGGCCGTTCCCTGGGAGGTCTGCCGCGTCGAGGCGCCCCCGCCGGTCGTACAGATTTGTCACGCAACACAAAAGCAGGCTTTAATCTGTCAACACTGATTGTTTCTTTCCTGCCCCCCAAATCTAGCACAAAATATTTCTCCCCGGTTTCCAGCACTCGAAATGGACCATCGTAAGGTGGGCGGAGGCTGTGACGCTGAGCGTCGTGCCTGACAAAAACAAACTCTGCGTTTTGTAAAGCCTTGGGAACAAAAACACGCGGAAAAGTGTGATGCGTGGGGCCTGGGAGCATTTCTGCTCCCGTGCCACTTAGAGGTCCCCGCACCGGGGGGCGCTCTGGTGCTGCATGGGCTGGCAGGAACTCGCCGGGCAGCCTGAGAGGTTGTGTAAACACTAATTCAGCGGGTGAGGCATCTAAATCCTCTTTGGGTGCCGAACGCAACCCCAATAAAACCCATGGTAGTTTGTTTACCCAATCTGTATCCATGAGCAACGCTCTGAGGGCTGCCTTCAACGACCTTTGAAAACACTCGCATAAACCGTTGGCCTGGGGGTGATAAGCGGTAGTGCGGTGGGCTGCCGCTCCTAAGCCGCTGGCCATTGCTGACCACAGCTCCGACACGAATTGCGGACCCCTATCGGACGTAATATCTGACAGGACTCCGAACCGCACTACCCAGGCTGTTAAAAAAGTGCGAGCCACCTCTGCCGCTGTGGTCGATTGTAATGGCACCACTTCCGGCCAACGTGTGGTCCGGTCCACCATTGTCAAGAGATGTGTGAACCCTTGTGACGGCGGTAGGGGGCCCACTAGGTCTACGTGCACATGATCGAATCTCTTAGCCGGAATGTGGAACGTTTCTAAAGGGGCTTTGATGTGCCTGTGAACTTTGGCCGCTGGCAAGCCATGCAGGCTTTCGCCCACTCCTTCACGTGCTTGCGCAGGCTCGGCCAAACAAACTTCTCCGCTACCATTTTCACCGAAGCGCGTACTCCCGGATGCGCTAGGGAGTGCACTGCGTCAAAAACGCGACGGCGCCACGCGGCCGGTACCACTGGGTGCGGTCGCCCGGTGGATACGTCGCAGATTAGAGGGGGTGAACCGGTTTGTAAACTTATGCTCTCCTGTCTTAACCCTGTTGGTCCAGACAGGAGCGCGTGCATGTCCGTGTCTTCACTCTGCTCTGCTGCCATGGCTGCATAATCTATCCCTACATGCACCGGAGCCGCGTGCTCGTCTGCGCTGTTACCTTGCTCTGCGTCTGCGGCATTACAGTCCGCATCCGCGCGGACAGGCGCCGTTACCACTCGTGAGAGGCAGTCCGCTACTACATTAAGTTTACCGGCTACGTGCTGTATATCGGTGGTGAATTCTGAAATTGCGGCCAGCTGCCTCTGCTGTCGGCCTGACCAAGGTTCTGAAATTTTGGACATTGCAAAAGTGAGCGGTTTGTGGTCAACAAACGCGGTGAAACGCCGCCCTTCCAACCAGAACTGAAAATGGCGAATGGCCAGGTGGAGCGCTAGCAGCTCCCTGTCAAACGCGCTGTATTTCCGCTCAGCATCGCGTAGGGACCTGCTGAAAAAAGCGAGTGGCTGCCAAACTCCGGCGACCTGCTGCTCTACAACGGCTCCTATGGCCGCATCTGACGCGTCTGTGGTTAGCGCTATTCGGGCTGATGGGTCTGGGTGAGCCAGCAGTGCTGCGTCTGCCAGTGCTTTTTTAACCTCTGTGAATGCGCGCTCCCGCTCTGGGGACCACTTGATCACATTGGAGGGCTTCTGCTTTTTGAGCGCGGCGTATAACGGTTGCATGAGTTGCGCTGCGTGGGGTATGAAACGGTTATAAAAATTTACCATTCCTAAAAACTCTTGCAACGCTTTTACCATTTGTGGCTGAGGAAACTCCGCCACTGCGCGTACTTTGGCCGGCAGAGGGACTGCTCCCTCTGGGGAGACGCGGTGCCCCAAAAAATCGATTTGCGCTGTGCCAAAATGGCACTTGGCAGGGTTGATTATCAACCCATGCGCTCCCAACCTCTGAAAAACTGTCGTGAGGTGTTTTTCGTGTTCCTCCTCGGAGGCACTGGCGACTAAAATGTCGTCTAAGTAGACAAAAACGAAAGGGAGGTTGCGCAACACGGCATCCATCATCTGTTGGAAAGTTTGCGCGGCGCCTTTAAGGCCAAAAGGCATGCATAAAAACTCAAAAAGCCCGAACGGGGTTATTACCGCTGTCTTGGGAATGTCCTCTGGTCGGACCGGGACCTGATGATAACCGCGGGCCAGGTCTATTTTAGAAAAAATGCGCGCCTTCGCTAAGTGCATTGAAAAATCCTGGATATGCGGAATTGGGTAGCGGTCCTGCGCTGTGGCATTGTTTAACCTGCGGTAATCGCCACAAGGTCTCCACGAGCCGTCAGCCTTAGGCACCATATGCAGGGGGGAAGCCCAGGCGCTCTTCGAGCGGCGAATTATGCCCAACCTTTCCAGGTTGGCGAACTCCTCACGCGCAATGGAGAGCTTAGCTGCATCCAAGCGCCGAGCCTTCGCAAAAACTGGTGGGCCACTTGTGGTTATAAAGTGCTCTACCCTGTGCTTCGCCACCTTAGCTGAAAACGTGGGAACTGTGAGTGCTGGAAACTGGTTTAGAAGAGTGTGAAACTTACTACCTGCTGTGGCGACGTTGGTCTGTACTGGCGGTGGGGACACTCGAGCTGCACAGGGGATGGAACAAAAAGAGAGTGCATTAACCAGGCGTCTATTAACCAGATCTACCAACAAGCCATGTGAGCACAAAAAGTCAGCGCCTAACATGTTGAAACTCATCGCTGCTACTATGAAGGTCCATTCATAGGTGCGGCCGTGAAAGGACAGGCGCAGGGTCCTTTCGCCAAAAGTCTTGATAGACGAGCCGTTTGCGGCCTTTGCCCTGTCTCCGCGGGGGCCAGCCACACGATCCGCATAGGTCGCGGTGATGAAACTCCTCTGTGCTCCGGTGTCTATGAGGAATTGCCGTCCGGAGCTCGCATCTGTCAGGTACAGCAGCTTGTTCAGTTCACCAAGAGTCGAAGCTGCTAACGACCCCCGGCTCGTGCGTTTCCCTGTTTCTTAAAGCTGCATGGCGGGATGCATCTGTGCGCCTTCTCAGCGAAGCGTCGATGGTAAAAACAGAGGCCGTCCCCTCCTCTGCTTCGGGACTGGGCCGCTGCCGTCGTCGCTGGGGTTGTTTCTGCTGCCCCTGGCTCTCCACCACCCTCGGCTGCTGCACTGAGGTCTGCTGCTGCCACTGAAGTCTCCTGCTCGTTGCAGGCGTCGAGGAGCCGCTCCGCTTCCATGGCCAGTGCGCGGTTTCCTCCCACACACCAAAACCATGTAGGTTTAGGGCGCTCGCGCACGCAGCGACCAGCAGCTGGTGGCTTGTCACTAGACTGCAAACCAAGTCTACCTATGGGTACAAATAAGTAACAAAAAAAAAAAAAAACAAAAAAAAATGTGCGGGCGGTTCCCGGTGCAACCGGGTCGGAGAGACGGTCTCCAAGCCTTTCCATATATCTCACATGTGGGTCACCAATGTGGGAATCATGAAATGATGAGACTGGATGATTTCTCAGTATTGGTTTATTCCATCTCACGTCCCACAGCTCTCTCTCTCAGTCAGGAAAACAGAGGAAGAGCTGCAGTCAGCCACATACATTTATACCTCCACATCAAACACAGAATCACATTTGCATTTAATCCCCCCATTGTCCTCTCGGCTCCTCTGTCTGACCCCAGGAGGTCAGACAGTCCTTTCAGGCTCTCGCTCCAGTTCTTCTCACTTTCTTCCAAGTTCGCAGGTGGTCCAGACTCATTGTCCATCTGAGGCGTGCTGTCAATACACACCGCGAGCTTAAAGTCCTTCCATGCTTGGGTCTCTGCCATGTCATATGTGAGCTACATAATGTTACTGTTATGGGCGCCACAGTACCTATTTATTAACTCCATTTTATATTTACTTATTTTTGTAGGATGTCACTTGGGTTCTAAATATTTTATTGGGTTTTAGACCTTTAAGTTTTTATCCTCTTTGACTAGTTTTTAACTTTTAATATGACCCTTCTCTCTTACCTCTGGTTTTTCTCCCATCTCTTTGTCTTTTTATACCCTGATTGATGGAGCCTGTCATATCCGGCTCTAGGGAGCCGGGCAATCAGAGCCAGGGGCAAGCCAGTGAGTCGTGATATTTTATTCAGGGTAAAGGGGAAGGGATGAGGAGAGCACAGATACTCATGCAGACGTACATTCACAGGTTGCACAGCGCAGAGGTAAGCAGCTCGTACCGGACGTGGGGGTAACAAGACGTACATACTCACAGCGGGATACAAACACAGGAATGCTGCAAGAGGAGTATAAGCTGACACCAGACGAAGGGGCTTCAGCTTAGCAATGTGTTTATGTCGCAGCCCCGAGTCATTGAGGCTGCTCCTATTTATCCTCATTGGCAGCGCCCCAGCTGATGAAGACTAATTGGCCCCAGCTGTCCATAATGCTGCCAGCTGGGGGCCAGCTGAGACGCTGCTCAATGGGAAGCAGGGATGAGGGAAAACATGGGCTGAGTGCCGAGACGGCATCTCAACCCATGGTGACAGAGCCCCTCCCTCAAGGTCGGGCTCCTGAACGACCAGGAACATCCCAGCCCCCCCCCCCCCCCCCACCTAGGGTGGGAGGAAGGGAGGCGGACCGGAGGGGAAGAAGCCAAGGGAAGGACAACACCAATGGGGCAATGTAGGGTAGCGGGAAAGAAAAACCCAAATACAATACTGACAAAACAAAATAATTAACCCAGGTACAGATGGGGAGAAGAACTGGGTCAGCACGCCGGTTACATACTACCCAGAGAGTACCAACCATGCGTGACCCAGAGCAAGGAAAAAACCACCAAAAAGGTACAGGGCAAAAATGCTGAGTACGGTTAAATAAAAGGGAACCTATACACAGCGCTAATTTAAGTACATACACACAGTCACCAAGAAAAGTGAGGGTGACTGGAACAAATAGACAATTACAGAGCATGGTGTTACGAAAAACAAGGCACATGACTCTAATGAACAAACAGGACATAAGAGAAATACTGAGTGCAGGCAAAGAAAAACCCCACACACACGAATATATAAATACCCAGTCACCTAAAGAAATGAAAGTGACTGGAATAAATGGATAACTGCAGAGCATGGTGTTACGGAAAACAAAACATAACTCTACAATGCAAAAACGGGACTAAAAACATAGTACAAAAAGTAAAATGTTGAGCATGAGCGATGGAAAACACACAGCACTATAAATACGAATCCACCAACAGGACAAAAATACTACACCCAAGTGACCTTAATAACGATGAAAGAAAGTGACACCCGAGGTGAATGGCAGGCAGAGTCCAAAAATAGCCGAGATGGCTCCGGAGATCTCCCCGCCCATTGTCCAGCTGGCGAATCAGGGGAAGAGAAGTGTTCGGACGGCGAACTCTGGACCCAGATCCCAGGAATCCAGTCCACCGGCAGCCGAACCAGGCTGCCCAGAGGGAAACACAGACCAGTGGGGGGAACCAGATCACCGAACCGAAAGTTCTGTGGGTCGGGTCGTCGACCCGCATCACTCAACCACCAGGACCGTTGAGACGGGCGAAGGATCAGAGCGGATCCCGGTGGAAGAGGCTCAGGGGAGAGCCGATGACGAGGGCGGCGGGCGTCAGGCCGCAGGAAAACGGCCACCTCCTCACCGGACCTGGACAATACTGGGGCAGCACCCACGTCGGACCCCGATCGGGCCTCAGGCGAACCCACGTTGGACCCCGACTGGGTCTCGGGCGAACCCACGTTGAATACTGCACCAGAACCGACCTCCAACGTTGAACCCGGACCCTCCAGCACCACGAGGAACAGCAACTCCTTGCCGGTGACCCTGGAAGAAGGCTCAAAAGAGAAAACAGAACCGGGATCAGGATCACCGGCAGCGCCAGAACCCGGCGAGACGAGCTCAGACGCAGCGGACGGCTGCACCCGGCTCGTTTCCCCTGGAGATAGGCTGAAGTGCTCGGGGATAAAAAGAGAGAAAAGAAAGGAGAGCACTCGCCTGATCTCGGGTTCTGACGCCGTCCAGGACTGTGAAGATCCAGGATCCGTCGTCAGGAGGTCGTTGTCAGGCTCCCATCTAGCCGCGTCGGGCCCCGCAGCCAGCACGATGGTCAGCGCAGCTTGAGATCCCTCCAGCTCAGGTAACCCCGCCGACGATCCACTCGGCGTGAAGCCAGAAGAATCTCGTCCCGCTGGACCGAACCGCTCCTCCGTGGAGACCCGGGGACGCTCAGTCGTCGGCGTAGACTCCACGCAGCAGTCAGTCCCCCTCCTCCGTCCGCAATGTAGCTGCGGAACCACAGGCCCTCTCCATATCCCACCACGTTGACCCGGAGCCGGGGACCGCTCGGCGGAGAGAGACACAGAGGATGCGGGATTAGGCATACAGGTTACAGCAGGTGGGGAGAGTTCAGGGAGCTGCGAACCCTGAACTTCTCCTCCAGGGATGTGACAGAGCAAATCATTAAGCAGGTGTGAAAAAACAATGACTTGCCTGCCCCCTGGAGGTTGAGTATCGCCTGCTGTAGTGGAATCTGCTTCTTCCTCTCCCCGCCCGGCGATAACGGAGGACCCCCCGGGAATTCGTCTGAGGGTCGCTCGCGTTGTCTCCAGCAGAGAGCTCACCAGGCCGGGATTCCAGGCACACACAGCGGTCAGGAAGCGCGTCGAGGAGGAGGGGGAAACAGCTGGGGTGAGCCAGCCCGAATGTCCAGGAATGACAGCGGGGGAACGAGGCTCAGGGGACGAGGCTGTAGAATCTCCACACTGACGAGGCGAAGGGATGACAGCTGCGTGGGAGGAACGGTCCTGACGATGACCCAGAACTGGATCCGGACGAGGTTCGTGCAGAGGTGACTCGGCGATGTGATGACGACTACTCCCAGGGGACGAAGCGAGGGGGGAACCCAGGATTCGCCGCTCCAGATCGGAGATCGAGACGAGGAAGGCGTCGAGCATGGGAAAGCTTCGTAGCCCTGAAGTCCTCTCCATCAATCTCACTGCCGCCGCCACATGCCTGAAGGTGGTGACAGGAAACACAGTAGAGCTCGCGACAGCCACTCGACCCCGGACATAACTGCTGTCAGCTGCGGCTCCTTGAAGGGAATCCCGAGTGACGTGGCGCAGGTCGGGGGAAGTCCTATGGTTGGCGCGAACTCCCGGACTGGAATGGCGGCAGGAACGGGACTCCGAAGCGGGGAAAGACGTCGCCCACTTCGACTCCCTGCCGGGATTTCCATCCACCCCGTGGAGCTTCTCTCGCTGTGTACCTGCAGCGTCTATCCTGGCACTGTCCTCCAGATGGTACAGAGAGTGAGGGTGACAGTCCAGGAGTTCCTCAGCACGGCCCGGATGCCAGCGTCTCGCGTTGGAGGCGTCGTGCAGGGTGAAGAGCGTCCCGTCGACAGCCTCCGAGATGGACCTCAGCTCGTCGCCCTGGCGCCGGAAGTGACTCCTGGGAAACGGCATGCTAGCAGCGCTGACACCCCGACAGAAAGGTACGTTTCCACAGCGACCCACGGCCGCCGGCAACTCTTCTGGCTGCGACATACTGTCATATCCGGCTCTAGGGAGCCGGGCAATCAGAGCCAGGGGCAAGCCAGTGAGTCGTGATATTTTATTCAGGGTAAAGGGGAAGGGATGAGGAGAGCACAGATACTCATGCAGACGTACATTCACAGGTTGCACAGCGCAGAGGTAAGCAGCTCGTACCGGACGTGGGGGTAACAAGACGTACATACTCACAGCGGGATACAAACACAGGAATGCTGCAAGAGGAGTATAAGCTGACACCAGACGAAGGGGCTTCAGCTTAGCAATGTGTTTATGTTGCAGCCCCGAGTCATCGAGGCTGCTCCTATTTATCCTCATTGGCAGCGCCCCAGCTGATGAAGACTAATTGGCCCCAGCTGTCCATAATGCTGCCAGCTGGGGGCCAGCTGAGACGCTGCTCAATGGGAAGCAGGGATGAGGGAAAACATGGGCTGAGTGCCGAGACGGCATCTCAACCCATGGTGACAGAGCCTTGAGTATTCTTATCATGTTTATAGTCAGCTTCATGTGTGCCTGTGTCTGTGTCTATGTTGAATGTAATTTGTGGCTTGTAAATATGGATGTCACCAGACTGCAAAACAAATCTACCTACGGGTACAAATAAAGTAACCTGAACCTGAACCTGAACACACAAAGAAGCATGCCACGTAAAAAATATGTGGCTTTTTTTTACAAGAAAAAATAACCTACAGTGCAATAAAAATTATACTAAAATATCAGTAATGTAAAGGATAACAACCCCCCCCCCCCCCCGCTACAGAGGACGGACATCGTCCATTGCCACATGACGGACCGCGGCGCATGTCTGTCATGTGGCGATGACGCACAGTTGTAATTTACCGATCGGTCAAAAGTCATTTTGATTACATTTTTCAGGGATAAAGAATAATTTAGCTTATAACACTTAACTGTCCACAACAACAGTGTCGCTGGCGAACATCTCTTCCTCATTGTCAGACGAACATGACGCTGGTCCGCTTGTTACGACTCGTGGTTCTGGTCACGCGACCCGGTCAAACCATGATTCCATTATTGCGGTTTTGCGCTTCCATGATTGCGGTTTTGGCAAACGATTTTTCAAAACAAATAAGGACAGTAGTAAGAAAAAAACACTGGCGAACGCTACCGTCACACACAGCGGCTTACACAAAACAGATTTTACGCACGGGACGCACGCTTTCAATCGTCGAACTTCTCTGCTTCAATTGGCTCACTGTATTCGCAGCCGTTGGTAGGCGGGTCCTTCTTGCTAGGTTTTCAGTCATTTGTTCTTCAAGGTTTCAGAAACCCAATTCAAGGCTCTTATTAGTTGAATGAGAGGTCAATCAAATCTAAACCAATCAAAGCACTACTTTAGCTTTCTGTTCGCGGCTCTGTCTGTTGTGGAAGAATGGAAATGCAGCTTCTTTTTTTTTCAGTGTGCACTAGTACGCAGAGACGTGACTGCCCGAGGTATCCCGGAGTGCAAGAGGTTAATGCAGTGATTAAAACCACTGTCATTAAACTTATTGTCACATTTGCTATGTGACAGCAGATGATCAATAACTGTCCAGTTTTGTCTGTTTCATTATTAACTACACAGAGCTCATCCACAATATTAGTGCAATATTGATTGCATGGTAATTTATAATTTGTAATACATCACATTATGTACAAAAACACAATTGTATTAACATGATAGGCATATTCAGAGCATACTTAGATCTTAATCAGAATAAATTATTCTATATTTTCATGTCAGATGAGTAAATCTCACTAAACATAAGCAAAAATCTGTGACTTGTATACTGCATTTTATTTTTTAAACAAATGTGTAGTACATGTGTAGAGTAGATTGCTGTGGAAAAGTTTCAGCCATAAATACATTGAACTTAATTATTTTTTTAAATATTAATTTCTGCAAAGAGAAGAACCTGGTTTATGAGTCTTTAAGTAAATTTATAATTGTATCTAATTTAAATCAGTGTTCACATCATTGTCAACTCAGTCTCAGGAAATATGCATTTCTTTTTTTTTTTTTGTTACTTATTTGTACCCGTAGGTAGATTTGGTTTGCAGTCTGGTGACAAGCCACCGGCTGCTGGTTGCTGCGTGCACGAGCGCATTTCTTTTTACCATTTCCTATATAACTGGGGTCACCAAATAAAACAGCTAAAGGTCCAATAAGTCGGTCCTCCTCCACAGCTGAGGTCCGAACTAGGTGTGGGAATCTTTAGGCACCTCATGATTTGATTATGGTTCCGAACTCCAACTTCATTCTAAAACAATTCTCAATGCATCCTGACAAATGTTTTTTTTTTTTTTTCTATTCAAGATTTTTCCCTCCCACTGTGTGACAAGTTGGCCCTTTTAAAACAAAGTATTTACTTCCAGCATCTTTTCTTAAAACAAATAGAAGAGAAACCTGACACATGGTGGGCAGTGGTGGTCTAATAGTTAGGGATGTGGACTGGTAAGTGGAGGGTCGCAGGTTCGATCCCTGAACTGGCAGGATTAGATCTGGGTGAGACAGATAACATAGCAGTGCCCCCCCCCCCCATCCACTGTGGTGCCCTTGACCAAGGCCCTTAACCCCAACTGGAGCTGCTCAGTGGTCACAGGTCAGTCTGTGGTTGTACTGGGCAGCTTCCTGGTGTGAGTGTGAATAGGGCATCCTTGAGAAAGAGAGGTTGTCTCTCAATGGAACTACCCTGTATAAATAAAGGCAGAATAAACATGGACAAATTTACTGTATCTCAAAATGTGCTTTTAAGAACTGTCATCCTTTCATGGACATTCTTTCAGAAGATCACAGCTGTCTCAAGACAGGCCAGGATCATTTAACTTACTTTCACATTATTTTATTAAGCTCATGTTTTAGCTGCTTATAGCTCTATATTAATTTTGAAACAAAAAACAAAATAAATGAATTCTTTGTTCAATTTCAAACAAAACGTAAAATAAAATTTTATAATACAGGAGAACACTAAATGTGTTTGTTGACTCCAAATAAATAGGTCTAAAATTCTAAAATCTACAACTAAAATCCTAAAAATGTTTTACAGGAGAACACAAACTAACTTGTATTCAAACTAAGACAAAAAAAATGGAAACAAAATATAATTCCACAGGACAGAATTCCTCGACATTCTTTTAAAATCTCAACAGTAAACTCTGTTACAGCATGGATGGAGCTGTAACTCCATGGTTACAGGAAGAGGAGAGGTGGATTTTTTTATGTTCAGCAACACATGGAGCTCTTACAGAGTTTTTCCATGTCGGCCTTGTGTGTGCGTGTGTGTGTGGGGGGGGGCACCAGCAATGAACCTACCTGCCTTTTGCAATCTGCAGCACAATCTTTGGGGTGGTTGGAGCCACAGAGCCTCTGCAGAGAGTGGTGTTCATTGGACAGCGAAGATGCAATCTGCAGCAGGAGGAGAGTGCCCAAGGGCCCGTGCCATAATCTGCCAGGCGGTCGCTGATGCAGCAGTTCAGTTCCACTTTTTTCCCACCAAAATAAAACGGTCTTCCTTTTCCCAAATTGTATCAAAAGGCTTCAGGGTCTGGACAGAGGACTCTCGGGGTCCGGATCTGGACCGGAGTCCACCAGTTGGTGACCCCTGGTATATGATTTTATTAGAAGTCAGGAAGACCTCCACCAGTAAGACAACAGAGATTGCTTGTTTCCAATACATTTTACTGCAAATCCATAAACTATCCACATCAGACTCTGGAACACAAATATGAGTGGAATACCCCGTTTACACAAAGCTGCAGATCTGGCAAACTTTTTTTATTTATCAATGACATTTAATGATTTCCACACTCTCCACAGTGTCCTCAGACTTTTGACTCAGTCCAGAACACACACGGATCTCCTAAATGATCATCTAAACATCTCAAAGATCTCCATGCTGTATTAAGGAGCCCCAAGATCGTGTAGGTACAAGGTGTAGGAGACTGTAGACAGGTTCCTGTTTGATGCCATCATGTGACTGAATTATTTCACTATAAAAACTCACATGTTCACCTCTGTCTCCTCTGGCAGGGTGGAGATAACCATCAGGATCCTGCTGCTCTTTTTCCTGACCACATGTATCAGTTTCCACCTTCACTTTATCAACTCAAGCACACCTGAACAGATCTGTTCCAGTTCTGAGTGTCTTTGCTGCTATCTTTTCCAACATGACCGACTTCTTACCAGGCAGAGGAAAACATCAACATCAAATTGGAATGAATGGATCTTCACCTCTAAACATGAGAGACTGAACAGGAAGAATAGCGACAGCCCCAGTTGACAGCTGTTGGAGGGGTGGTTGGTGAAAAAGGACTCAACATTTAAAATGAGTGATATAAAATCATGTAAATTATTGTTCAAATTGAGTTTAAAAATAAGGAACTTTTGGAAAATGCAACCATATTTACTTCATTTAATTCTGAGATGGTTTGATGTGTGCTGTAGGTCATATAGTGTTACTAAAACCCTTAAAGTCCATCCATCCATCCATCCATCCATCTATCCATCTTCTATTGCTTTTCCAGAGGTCTGGGTCATGGAGGCAGCAGTTCAAGCAGAGAAGCCCAGACAACCCTATCCTCGGCCACCTGCTGCAGCTATTCAGAGAGGATAACAAGGCATTCCCAGACCAACTGGGAGACATAGTCTCTCCAGCAAGTCCTGGGTTTGCCCCAGGGTCTCCTCCCAGTGGGATGTGCACAAAATACCTCAAGTGGGAGGTGTCAAGGAGGCATCCTGATCAGATGCCCAGACCACCTCAAGTGGCTCCTTTCGATGTGGAGGAGCAGTGGTTCTACTCTGAGCCTCTCCTGATGACTGAGCTCCTCACCCTATCTCTGAGGGTGAGTCCAGCAATCCTACGGAGAAAGCTCATTTCAGCCGCTTGTATCCGTGATCTTGTTCTTTTGGTCATTACCCAAAGCTCGTGACTATAGGTGAGGGTAGGGACGTAGCTTGACCGGTAAATCGACAGCTTTGCCTGAGAGCTTAGCTCCCTCTTCACCACAACAAATCGGTACAACGTCTGCATCACTGCAGATGCTGCTCCGATCCGTCTGTCAATTTCTCGCTCCATTCTCCCCTCACTCATGAATAAGACTCTGAGATACTTAAACTTCTCCACTTGGGGCAGGAGCTTGCCCCCAACCCAGAGAGGACAATTCACCTTTTTCCGGCTGAGGACCACGGACTCGGACTTGGAGGTGCTGATTTTCATCCCAGCTGATTCACACTCAATAGCAAACTGTTCCAGTAAGACCTGTAGGTTATTGCTGGATAAAGCCAACAGGACAACATCATCTGCAAACAACAGAGATGAGATCCTGTGGTCACCAAGCATGACACCCTCTGTTCCCTGGCTGTGTCTAGAAATCCTGTCCATAAAATTATGAACAGGATTGGTGACAAAGGGCAGCCCTGGCAGAGTCCAAATCTCACTGGGAATGAGGCCGACCGAGTATTGACAATATGAACCAAACTCTCACAACGGTCGTATAGAGACCAGATAGCTCATAACAACAAGCCTGATACCCCATACTCCCGAAGAACCCCCCATAAAAAACCACAAGGGACGCGGCTGAATGCCTTCTCCAAGTCCACTAAACACATTTAAACTGGTTGGGCAAACTCCCTCAAACCCTTGAGGATTCTCGAGAGGGTAAAGAGTTGGTCTGATGTGTCACGGTCACTAAGAAAACCACATTGCTCCTCCTGAATCCGAGGTTCGACCAACGGCCAGACTAACCCTTAAAATGTGTGATTAAATTTTTCTTAATATTAATGTAAAATTATTTTGGGATCATGTCTAACTATACTATCAGTATTCAGTAGATCCGCCTCAAGAAGTTATTTAAAGAAAATGTAGTAAACCAGTGATCCCTCAAAATTACTTGATATACTAAATTTAATTAACTAAATAACGGTAAGTATTCACTGAGCCAAAAAAGAAAAACAGAAAAGCATCCTGATGCTTTTATTCAAGTACACATGACTTTACTCTTTCAGTATCTTTATTTCACTGATTTTAAATAAATGAGAGAAAAAGCTTTTCTCATTGTGAAATCATTTTCTAAATGCTTATATATTCTGGCTCAGTGAATACTTACTGTTTCTACTTATGATTTTACTATACTAGAGGGCACATGTAGGTAGTTTATTTTGGTTTTAGAAACAGAAAACACTTGTCAAATTGCAAAGTTGCAAAATTAAAAAAAAATGAGTTGCAAACTTATTAAAAGAGTTGGAAATGTAGATGAAAAAAGTTAAGCAAGAGTGAAGGTGTTACACACTAATGTTTTCTTATTGAAGTAGATTTTTAGGGGACTACTCTTATATGTATGCAAGCTGAACATACTGTATAAGGTAATGCTACCTTTAACTGACTACATTTTTTAGCTGTTCTACCCACCTCTGTAAACAATGAGATGTTTTTAGAGTCACATGGTTCACATAAGTGCCAGTGAGAGTTAAGTTTTAGCACCCTTAACACCATCACATCTCCTTAGAAGTTAAAGAGCTTACTGTCTTTCCGATGATGATAGATAGATAGATAGATAGATAGATAGATAGATAGATAGATAGATAGATAGATAAATAGATAGATGTACTTTATTGATCCCAAACTGGGAAATTACCATGTAACAGCAGCATGACAGTAGACAACCAAACAACAGAAACACACACATGACAGACAAAGGGCAAAGGGATTACCCATGGAAAGTAAAACTAACACGACTATAAAACCTATATACATCATAGCTTAATATATGATGACCTGTATAAACACATGAATCATCCCATTGCACGAAGAAGGACTATCAGGAGCAGAGTGAAAATGTGAGGTACCAGTTAGTCTGTAAGGTGCAGTGTGGCAGCATAGCTACATGAACTTCTAACTTCTGTGCAAATAAATGGATTAGATTATTTACAATATTTGAATCAAATCTAATGTTGTGCAGTTGAATAACTCACACCGTACAAAGTTTGTTACTCCTTTTAATAAAAGACTTTTACAGACATTACTCTCTCCATTTTCTTCCATACAGACATTTTTCAAAGGTAATAATAATAATAATAATAATAATAATAATAATAATAATAATAATAATGCATGCATCCATCTTCTTCCACTTAATCCTTTTTGGGCTACAGGGGGCTGGAGCATCAGATGCATCAGATTTGCATCAGATTTATATAGTGTTTTTTATGGACACTCAAAGATGGTTTACAATTCATTCACTTCAGACAATGGTAAACAATGGTAAGCTCCTTCTGTAGCCACAGCTGCCCTGGGGCAGACTGATGGAAACATGGCTGCCAATCCATGCCAACGGCCTCTCCAGCTACTACTGAACATTTATACACATTCATACCAGTGTCATGGACACTGGACGCAATGTGGGTAAAGTGTCTTGCCCAGGGACACAACAGCAGGATGCCTGGGGAGAGCGGGATTCAAACCGCCAACCCTCTGGTTATTGGATGACCTGCTCTAACTCCTGAGCCACTGCTGAGGTATATCACTACTTTCAACTACAACTCCCACAATCCACTGGCAAATTCAATATTCCTTAGCTCACAATCAGAGCAAAAATGACACCATGTGGGCAAAAGGTGCAACAACATGTTTGTACTTACAGATAAGAACTCCATTATAATCTGCAGAACAAATAAGATGCCAAAACAAATTAAAAAAATATTGTGGAGTGTCTCATTTAAAGCTACGGTCCCTCACACCAGTTTACCAAAAACAAAGTCTGAGCCAGTTTCTGTAATACTATCAATGTATAGAGCAGTGAAGCTGTATTTAGACACTTTTCAGAACAAATCTCATTGATTCAATGGGAACTGTATGAAGGTTTAAAAAATAAATTCAAAGACTTACTATATTGGATCAGATCAAATGGATGGCTTAAAAAACTACTAGCATTTGAAATAAAAAAATCATATTAAAATATGCTAAAAGTGTTAACTCTCCGAGTGTGTAGAATTTTTGGCAGGAAAACGAAGAGTTTGACCTCAAATTTTCAAATGAAAATAGCTTCAGAACGGTAATAGTTAGAGGCAAAAGTCCCAATTACAAAAATGTTGCAGAGGAACCCAAGTGTCTGCCAAGTGAACGTGCATCCATGCATAGTGCATAATTGGACCTAATATGCATATTCAAACAATCCAAATTTTATTGTATTTGGTCATTGTGGTCATTTTGTCAGTAAGTCTCTGCCCTCATCTGTCAAGGTTGCCAAAATTACTAAAAATTATTTTTAAAAACATTTTTGTGTCACACTGTCACCACACAGTCCTTTGTCCACTCATTGCCAAAATTACTAAAAATCATTAAAGAAAAAAAAATTGTTTCACACTATGTCACTACTAAAAATCATTAAAAAAAAAAAAAAAGCTATCGCCACTGCCCGTTGTTGACCTGCCAACGCGCACACGTGGCACACGTCGATACCCACCGGCTGTGCGCTCTTGCCCACGGGCTGCTCTGGACCTTTTCGCTCTGCGACCACGGTTTGGCAAATCAGAACAGTCTGCAGACGAGGCTCCTGTGCCATTTTGGGCATGACTGGACACAGAAAATGCAGCTACAGCATCATGCGCAAGATGGCCATCATTCAGTGCCAAAATTACTAAAAAATAATCCCCAAAAAACAATTTCATGACACATTTGTAGCACACTATCTAAACCAAAATAAAGCAAATGAAACACAGTTTATGCAATAAATATGTACCTGTTAGTTTCGTCAGTCAGAAGCTTCCAGAATTCCTCAGTCCAAAACAGCAACACAAAATCAATGGCAGGCGCAGATGACAGGTCCTTCTCCCCACGATATCCAACTGACTGTTCAAATGCTTTCAGCCACAGCTGATAAACTGGAAAAGCAGAACAATCTGCAGACGAGGCTCCTGTGCCATTTTGGGCACGGCTGGACACAGAAAACGCAGCTGCAGCGTCGCGCGCAAGATGTTCGTCTCCACTTTCGCCAGAACTGCTTGCACCATTGTCCGAAGGCACATAATCAGAGCAGGACTCTGACTCAGATGATGAACTAGGGCTAAGCTCTTCCTCTGAACTAGGAGCGGCGAATACCAGCGCTAAAACCTTTTCAGCTGAGATCGTCTTCCTCGCCATCCTGTCTCCTCCGTGTCAAACAGCAGAATGAAAAGGGGCGGGCTTCAAACGCTGATTTGACCTACTTATTGAATTGGACCGTTTCCAGTTAGTGAAAAGCCACACCTCTCGACCACCAAGTGGTGTTAAAAGGTTTGTACATTTCACACTCTATTCAGCTGTACAGGCTTTGTTTGGACTGATCAGCTGACAGTCACACTTGTGCGACATACACACTCAGAGGGTTAAAATGTGTAAAAAATGAATGATGGTATGAGATTTAGAAAAAAGGACCCCCATAATATTTTCAATTCACAGGCTGCTTGTAGGTCATAATGCTCAAATCATTAATAATAATGTTGAACTTCCTCCAGGAGCAGATGCTGTTCTCTCCTTGTTGCTTCATCACCAGTTCTTCTGAAGACCAGGATGTGCTTGAATGTTAAAACAGGAGATCAAGCTCATCTCTGGACCTTTCCTGTTTAAAAAAAAAAGAGACATAAACAAATATAAGACATAATACAAATATGGTATTTACTAAACTGAATACAATCACTTGGTACACAATGAAAGCTTTTTCATTTTTTTCCTGTTTTACAAACTGTTGAATTTTCCTAATCTACTGACACCGACTCTGCTCCTGTACCTGTAAACCAGTAGTTAGTAGTTAGTTAAGCCCATAGCTCACCATAGAGCATAGGCCATCGACGACCCCTCATTATCGCACTTGGTTCTGGGCTGCTGTTTCTACTCCCCTCCAGTTGGTTCCCTGCTGTTTCAGCTCCGCCTCAGTGTCTCGTCTTGAGCTGTTTCGAGGCTAGGCTCTCTTTCTCTTCCCCTGTGGGTTCAAGGTCAGGACTTGGTGAGTGATGCTGGATGCTGGTTTCCTGAGGATGTGTCCAATCCAGTCCCACTTCCTCCGCAGAATCTCTTCTGCCACTGGTTTCTGTCCCACTCACTCCCACAGGTCTTCATTCCTGATCTTCTCCGGCCACCTGATGTTCAAGATGCACCTCAGGCAAGTGTGAAAGAAAGTCTGGATCTTCTGCTCCATCATCTTTGTTGTCCTCCAGGTCTCACATCCATAAAGTACAACAGACTTGACGTTAGAGTTGAAGATGCAAAGTTTTGTTCTTGTGCAGATCTCTGTTGATGCCCAGATATTCTTCAGTATAACAAAAGCTACTCTTGCCTTGCTGATCCTGGCTGTGACGTCTCGGTCTGTGGCCCCCCGTCAATCCACCACACTTCCCAGGTAGGCAAAGGGCTCCACCTCTCTGATGGGCTTTCCTCCAACTGTGACTGGTGTGTTGGCAGTGGTATTAATCTTCACCAGCTCTGTCTTCTTCTGGAGTCCTGTCCGGGCTGATGTAGTCTCCAGGTGAGTAGTCTTGTCCTGCATCTGGCTGTGGTTACAGTGCATCCGGAAAGTATTCACAGCGCTTCACTTTTTCCACATTTTGTTATGTTACAGCCTTATTCCAAAAGTGATTAAATTCATTTTTCCCCTCAAAATTCTAAAAATACCCCATAGTGACAATGTGAAAAAAGTTTTTTTTTCTTGACATTTTTGAATATTTATTAAAAATAAAAATCTAAGAAATCACATGTACATAAGTATTCACAGCCTTTGCTCACTACTTTGTTGATGCCCCTTTGGCAGCAATTGCAGCCTCAATTTTTTTTGAATATGATGCCACAAGCTTGGCACACCTATCTTTGGTGCACAGCCATTTTCAGATCTCTCCAGTGATTTTCAATTGGATTCAAGTCTGGGCTCTGGCTGGGCCACTCAAGAACATTCACAGAGTTATCCTGAAACCATTTCTTTGATATCTTGGCTTATGCTTAGAGTCGTTGTCCTGCTGAAAGATGAACTGTCACCCCAGTCTAAAATCAAGAGCGCTCTGGAGCAGGTTTTCATGCAGGATGAAAACCTGATCACTGTGTAATTGACATTTACGGTCCAGAATGCTGTGCAGTCTTTTAAATATTTTTATTTTTATTTTTATATTGTATATATAACTTATTTTATCTTAGATTACATGAATTGTACACATTATACATTATTTATTGCAGGAATTTATTGTTTTTATGCTTTTTATTTTTCTCTTTTACATATGTTGCACTGAAGGAGATGCTTAAATCTCATTGTACATTTGTTTGTATAATGACAATAAAGGCTATCTATCTATCTATCTAGGATGTCTCTGTACATTGCTGCATTCATCTTCCCCTCTATCCTGACTAGTTTCAAAGTTCCTGCCACTGAAAAACATCCAAACAGCATGATGCTGCCACCACCATCCTTCACTGTAGGAATGGTATTGTCATGGTGATGAGCAGTGCCTGGTTTCCTACAAACATGACGCCTGGCATTCAGAATCAGAATCAGAATCAGGTTTATTGCCATTGTTCATGTAGTACACAAACTAGGAATTTGTCTCGGTGCAATGCTGCAACATTAAACATGATAAGATAAAAGAAATAAACTATACATGCAATAAAGTGGAGAATAAGAGTAAGTGATACTGGTCAGCAGTTAAAATATATTAGCGAGCAGCAGATACTGTGGAGATCTATATAGTGCAGTCGGTAATGCAGGAAGAAAACAGTG
Organism: Pholidichthys leucotaenia; assembly: GCA_020510985.1. Taxonomy (NCBI): domain Eukaryota; kingdom Metazoa; phylum Chordata; class Actinopteri; order Cichliformes; family Pholidichthyidae; genus Pholidichthys; species Pholidichthys leucotaenia. The sequence continues at coordinate 269,136,435 of CM035849.1, forward strand.
ATGATTGACATGAGTCTGGTTGAGCTGCTGTACATAGTGCACGAGAGTCAATAAGTCACTTAGTGTTCAGCAGTCTGATGGCAGAGGGGAAGAAGCTGTTCATGTGACGGGAGGTTTTAGTCTGGATGGACCGAAGTCTTCTACCAGAGGGGAGGGGGGCAAACAGTACGTGACCAGGGTGTGAGGGATCGGCTATGATCCGGCCAGCACGCCTCCGGGTCCTGGAGATGTACAGATCCTGGAGAGATGGGAGCTTGCAGCCGATCACCTTCTCAGCAGTGCGCACGACGCGCTGCAGCCTTAGTCTGTCCCTGGCAGTGGCTCCTGCGTACCACACGGTTATGGAGGTGGTGAGGATGGACTCGATGATGGCTGTGTAGAACTGCACTAACATCTTGGTGGGTAGCTTGAGCTTCCTCAGCTGCCGCAGGAAGAACATCCTCTGCTGGGCTTTTTTGATGAGTGAGCTGATGGTCGGCTCCCATTTGAGGTCCCTGGTGATGGTAGTGCCTAGGAAGCGGAAGGAATCAGCAGTGGTGATGGGAGAGCCTGAGAGGGTGAGGGGGGGCAGAGGGGTAGTGACTTTCCTGAAGTCTACAATCATCTCCACTGTCTTCAGAGCGTTCAGCTGCAGGTTGTTATTGTTGCACCAGGACGCCAGCTGGGCCACCTCTCTCCTGTAGGCGGACTCGTCGCCGTTGGAGATGAGCCCGATGAGGGTGGTGTCGTCCGCAAACTTGATCAACTTGACAGACTGGTGGCTGGAGGTGCAGGAGTTGGTGTAAAGGGAGAAGAGTAGGGGGGAAAGTACACAGCCCTGGGGTGATCCGGTGCTGATGCTAGTAGAGTCTGAGACAGTCTTTCCCAGCCGCACATGCTGCCTCCGGTCCGTCAGGAAGTCGGTGATCCACCTGCAGAGGGAGTCAGGCACGTTGAGCAGGGACAGCTTGTCCCGGAGCAGAGCGGTGCGGATGGTGTTGAATGCGGAGCTGAAGTCCACAAACAGGATCCTGGCATAGGTTCCCGGGGAGTCCAGGTGCTGCAGGATGGAGTGGAGGGCCAGGTTGACTGCGTCGTCTACAGACCTGTTGGCTCGGTAGGCAAACTGCAGCGGGTCCAGGAGAGGGGTGGTGATGGACTTGAGGTGGGGCAGGACCAGGCGCTCAAAGGACTTCATGACTACAGAGGTGAGCGCTACAGGTCTGTAGTCATTAAGTCCAGTGATCCGTGGCTTCTTGGGGACAGGGATGATGGTGGAGGATTTGAGGCAGGACGGCACGTGGCATAACTTAAGGGAGGTGTTAAAAATGTCTGTGAATACAGGAGCCAGCTGTTTCGCACAGTGTCTCAGGGTGGAGGGAGACACGCCGTCCGGGCCGGGGGCCTTGCGCGGGTTCAGTCTGGAGAACTGTTTGAGCACATCCTGCTCACTGATGATAAGGGCAGGGGGGGAGGAGGGGGGGTGCCTTTAATGAAGTAGGGATTGTGGAGGCTGTGGAGCTGGAGGGAGGGGGGGAGTTGGACACAGATGACGAGGTGTTAAAACGGGCATAGTGTTGGGACAGTCTTTGACAAAGGGCTTTGTCATCCTGACCTTTAGGAGCCTGAGGCCGATAGTTGGTGATTTGCCTCAGTCCTCTCCACACGGAAGCCGAATCATTAGCAGTGAACTGCTGCTGGAGTCTCTCTGAGTACACAGATTTAGCCCTCTTCAGCTCTCTGTTAAACCGGTATTTAACCTCCCTGTAGCAGTCCCTGTCTCCACTTTTCAGCGCTGCTTCCTTCTCCTTCCTGATCTGTCTGAGCTATTCACTCCAAAGAGTTCAATCTTTGTCTCATCAGACCAGAGAATTTTGTTTCTCATGGTCTGAGAGTCCTTCAGGTGTCTTTTAGCAAACTCCAGATGGGCTGCCACATGCCTTTTACAAAGGAGTGATTTCCGTCTGGCCACTCTACCATACAGGCCTGATTGGTGGATTGCTGCAGAGATGGTTGTCCTTCTGGAAGGTTCTCCTGTCTTCACAGAAGAACGCTGGAGCTCTGACAAAGTGACCATCGGGTTCTTGGTCACCTCCCTGACTAAGGCCCTGCTCCCTGATCACTGAATTTACACGCTGGCCAGCTCTAGGAAGAGTCCTGGTGGGTCCAAACTTCTTCCATTTACAGATGATGGAGGCCACTGTGATCATTGGGACCTTCAAAGCAGCAGAAATTATTTTGTACCCTTCTACAGATTTGTGCCTCGAGACAATCCTGTCTTGGAGGTCTACAGAAAATTCCTTTGACTTCATGCTTGGTTTGTACCCTGACATGCACTGTCAACTGTGGGAACTTATATAGACATGTGTCCCTTTCCAAATCATGTCCAATCAACTGAATTTACCACAAGTGGACTTCAGTTAAGCTATAGAAACATCTCAAGGATGATCACTGGAAACAGGATGCACCTCAGCTCAGTTTTGAACTTCATGGCAACTGATGTGAATACTTATGTACATGAGATTTATTAGGTTTTTTTTTAAAATTTTTAATAAACTTGCAAAAATCTCAAATGTTTTTCACATTGTCATTATGGGGTATTGTGTGTAGAATTTTGAGGAAAAAAATGAATTTAATCCATTTTGGAATAAGGCTGTGACAAAAAAAAAATGTGGAAAAAGTGAAGCGCTGTGAATACTTTCCGGATGCACTGTATGTGACAGGGGTGCTAGGTCGTCAGCAAAGTTGAGGACATCCAGCTGCGTCCAGAGTGCCCGCTGTATCCCATTTTCACTTGCCTGTTGTCGTGATCTTCATGATGTAATTGATGGCCAAGAGGAAGAGGAATGTGACAGCAAGCACTCCTGGTGGACTCCGGTCTTCACCTCCAAGCTCTCTGACAGCTGACCAGCATGTGCGATCCTGCAGCTCATGTCCTGGTAGATACACTGGATGAGGGAGATTATCTTCTCGGGAACTCCATAATGCCTCAACAACCTCCACAGCATCTCATGGTCCACACTGCTGAAGGCCTTCTCGTAGTCTATGAAGTTGATATAAAGGGATGAGTTCCACAATAAATCAGTGCTAGGTTTAAAAAAAAAAAAAATTCACAAAGAAGTTGATTGATGTTATCCTTTAAAAAATATTATTAAGTTTAATGTATGTATGGCTGAATCTTTACCACATCAGTCTATTCTTCACATGTACTAAACATTTGTTTAAAAAATAAAATGCAGTATACATGTCACAGATTGTTACTTATGTTTAGTGAGATTTACTCACCTGACATGAAAATATAAAATAATTTATTCTGATGAAGCTCTAAGTATGCTCTGAATATGCTCACCATGTTAATACAATCATGTTTCTGTACATCATGTGATATTTTACACATTATAAATTATCATGCAAACAATTCTGCACTAACATTGTGGATGAGCTCTATGTAGTTAATAATGAAACAGACAAAACTGGACAGTTATTGATCATCTGCTGTCACATGGCAAATATGACAATAGGTTTTATGACAGTGGTTTTTATCAATACATTAAATGTAATATTAGGCTGTTACAAATCTAAAGTGTGGCAGTTTTGATGGATAATCTATAGATTATATCTAGTCATTTTTAAGTGGTGATTTCTGATGTTAGCATCTTACCAGCTAACTGTGGCTAGTTATCAAGGTAAGAACAATACTAATTTACTTGCCAACCTACTAACAGCTTTATTAGTTTGAAACCTTATTTTAAAGGACAGACAACCACTGTAAATACAGTCTCCATCCTCTTAGTAACTCAAAGAAGGCAGCATGCTCCATTCATATTATCATTTCATAATTCCGTTTGACTAGTTTTGATTGACCCTAGGTCCCGGTTGTGTGGCACAAAAACCTGAAATAGAAAAAAAAACAAAAAACAACAATTTGGCTGCACGGTGGTGCAGTGGTTAGCACTGCGGCAGCACAGTTTACCCTTGGCCGGGGGATTGTGGGGATCGTGGGATCGTGGGTTCGATCCCAGCCCCCGACCAACAGTGATCTGTGTGGAGTTTGCATGTTCTCCCCGTGTTGCGTGGGTTTACTCCGGGATTTCTCCGGTTTCCTCCCACATGCCAAAAACATGCATGTTAGGTTAATTGGCTGTTCTAAATTGTCCCTAGATATCTGTTTCCTATAGGCCCTTAGAATAGAGGGTTAGTATTAATGAAAGCGCTTTGAGTGGTCTTTGTGACTAGAAAAGTGCTATATAAGTGCAGGTTAGTTAGTTAGTATGACAAGAAGTGAAACTGAACTCTGATAATGAATTAGGGAACCAGATTTTTTAAGTAAATGAAATACTGTTTCAATTCAAACCAATAGATTCAATTTCAAATCAGGCAATTCAGATTGAAATTTTAAAAGCAATTATTCAAACTGATTAATTCAGGTTCAAATTCAGTTATTCAAATTCAAATAATAAAAATTCAAATTCAGTTCCTGAGGGCTCAAGCTTTATTCCATAATATGGCAAAGAAAACTTCATTTTTTGAGCATAAGACCAGTGGATAAAAGTTGTGGAAGATTTCAGAGCTTAAAATGATGAAAGAGTTTTGAGTCTAGGGACAGCTGTTCTCAAGATATTTGCAACAATGTAAAACTGTTTATAATAATGACACCTACAGTTAGGCCCAGAAATATTTGGACAGTGACACAATCCTCATGATTTGGGCTCTGCATGCCACCACATTGGATTTGAAATGAAACAACTACAACAGAATTGAAGTGCAGACTTTAAGGTTTAATTAAAGGGGTTGAACAAAAATATATGATTAAACATGTAGGAATTGTAGCTATTTTTATACAAACGCTCCTCATTTCAGGGGCTCAAAAGTAATTGGACAAATAAACATAACCCTAAGTAAAATGTTACTTTTCAATATTTTGTTGAGAATCCTTTGCAGGCAATGACTGCCTGAAGTCTGGAACCCATGGACATCACCAAACGCTGGGTTTCCTCCTTTGTGATACTTTGCCAGGCCTTTACTGCAGCTGTCTTCAGTTGTTGCTTGTTTGTGGGTCTTTCTGCCTTAAGTTTTGTCTTGAGCAAGTGAAATGCATGATCGATTGAGATGAGATCTTGTGATTAAATCGGCCATTGCAGAATATTCCACTTCTTTGCTTTAAAAAACTCCTGGGTTGCTTTTGCAGCATGTTTTGGATCATTGTCCATCTGTACTGTGAAGCGCCGTCCAATCAACTTTGCTGCATTTGGCTGAATCTGAGCAGAAAGTATATCCCTATACACTTCAGAATTCATCCGGCTGCTTCTGTCTTTTGTCACATCATCAATAAACACAAGTGACCCAGTGCCATTGGAAGCCATGCATGCCCATGCCATCACACTGCCTCCACCATGTTTTACAGAAGATGTGTGCTTTGGATCATGAGCTGTTCCAATTCTTCTCCAAACTTTCTTCTTCCCATCATTTTGGTACAGGTTGATCTTAGTCTCATCTGTCCAAAGAATGCTGTTCCAGAACTGGGTTGGCTTCTTCAGGTGTTTTTTGGCAAAGTCAATTCTGGCCTTTCTATTTTTGAGGCTGGTTAATGGTTTGCACCTTGTGGTGAATCCTCTGTATTTACTTTCATGAAGTCTTCTCTTTATGGTAGACTTCTGGAGGGTGTTCGTCACTTGAGTGGATGTTGTGAAAGGGTTGTTCTTCACCATGGAAAGGATTCTGCCATCATCCACCACTGTTGTCTTCCATGGACGTCCAGGCCTTTATGAGTTCCCAAGATCATCAGTGCACTCTTTTTTTCTCAGAATGTACCAAACTGTTGATTTGGCCACTCCTAACATTTCTGCTATCTCTCTGATGGATTTCTTTTTTTTTTTTTCAGCCTCAGGATGGTCTGTTTCGCCTCCATTGAGAGCTCCTTTGACCGCATGTTGTGTGTTCACAGCAACAGCTTCCAAATGCAAACGCCACACATGAAATCAACTCCAGACCTTTTAACTGCTTAAATGATGACAGGTTAATGAGAGAAGAGCCCATGCAGCCTTATTATTTTTTTTTTATTTTGCAGCTTTCTGAGTCAATTGTCCAATTACTTTTGGTCCCTTGAAAAAGAGGCAGCTATGTATTAAAGAGCTGTAATTCCTAAACCCTTGCTCCAATTTGGATGCAAATACTCTCAAATTACAGCTGAGAGTCTGCACTTTAAGCCCATATTGATTATATAATTGTATCCTGAATATGTTTTCGTAAACAGCTAAATAACAAAACTTGTGTCACTGTCCAAATATTTTTGGGCCTAACTGTATGCATGCAATGCTTTGTATTTTGATCTCTTGAGTAGTTAGGGGAATTTCTGATCTGAAAGTAAAATTTCATGTTTCTACATATTACTGTTTTTGCTCCCCATGTACTTTTAGAACAGAAGAAGAAGAAGAACAACAACAACAACAATTACAATAGGTTTCTTGTAGCACAACTGCTTGGAACCCTTACCAGTATTGCTGCATGTTGTGTTATTGGGTAAATAATTAAAGGTAAAACACTGCATGTTTGTTCACAATTACAGATTGATTTGATATGGTTTGAAATTTGAGTGTCTCTGTGTCTGCATTCATTGTACCCAATGTTCCAAAAGATGCACTGAGCTCCAGGCAAACAGATGACACATGCTGTGAGTGAAGGAGAGAAGAAAAATATTTCTCCCATCCATTCCCAATGCTGAAGTAAGCTATGAGTCTGAAAGTTTTTTTCTCCCTTCTCTCTCTGTATTTCTTATTGTGTGGGAGACTAGGGGCCTCGTGTACAAAGGGTACTTAACGTGGCGTACGTCCTTTTCCACAGAAAATTTCAGATGTATCAAGAATGAAATGACCATGGAAATGTATGCAGCCCCACGCCAACTTCATGGCTGGCGTATGTACGTTTCAACCGTTATTGGTCCGTTGGTGACACTTAAAGGTGATGTTGGGAGACTGATAATGACGTGAAAATTATTGTACACATCAGAGATACACGATGAACAAACATCCACGTGTGCGCAGTTAGATGAGTGCATATAAAAGCAAGCACAAAGAAGTGCAGAAAATGTCTCTAACAACAGAGGATTAGAGGATATTGCAAATTGTGCAGTGAGAAGAGAAAGGGTATTTAGAGACAGAGAAGATTTTCTGGCTAAGGATGATGACTGGCTTGTCAGCAGGTTTAGTTTTCCACGGGCAGTCCTTGTGGAACTGTGCTCAGAGCTACAGCCGCTCCTGGAGTGCGACACGGCGAGAAGCCGAGCGCTGCCCGTCCCAGTGCGGGTGCTGACAACTCTGTGGTTTCTGTAAACAGGGGCATGCCAGAGGGAGCCGGCAGACCTATTGGGAATTTCCCAGTTGACCTTGAGCCGAGCTATGCCAGTTGTGTGGGATGGCGTTATCCGGCTGTCACCCAGGAACATTATATTCCCATACAATGCAGTTGGACAGGCCAACATCAAAGCACAATTTGCAGTGAGAGGCAGTTTTCTTAATGATTCTAATGAACAGCGTTGTTGGGAACAAACTACAACCTGGCACTGTGCGGATGGATGGCTTCTTGGTGAGTAAATTCATGCAATTGTCCTAAATAACCCACCTCATGCGCAACGCACCTGTATACCCCCAAATATCACCTTGTCTTAAAGGCTTCATTACACGTCAGTGGTTCGAGTAAGTGACTTTTTTTTGCTGATTAAACTACAGTTTCACAGCATTCTACCAAGCCTCCAACTGCCTCTGTGTGTACAGTAGTTATGTCAATAAACACATGCGTAAAGTTTGAAATGCAACAGTCTCACCCTTTGCCCGGCACACTTCATTCATTTACAGTAGTAGTGTGTGTAATCCATGTAAGTTGTATATAACTATAAAGGATGAGATTTGCATTTTGGACATAAATGTTGGACATAAAGGTTGGACATACATGTTGGACATAAATATTGGACATATATGTACTTGTCAAGTCTAATATGATCTGCTTTAAACTGACAGGTGACCGTGGCTACCCAATAAATAGGATGATATTGTCTTCTTTTTCATTACTGTTTTCCTTTATTCAACCAGCTGATCCACTCAGCTGGTTACAAATCACAGCGATCAGCTGACGCTTCTGAGGATGACTGAAGACATCAGTGGAAACATGTCAAGGTTAAGTAAACATCTCGTTCTCATCCCTGTCTGAATAAAGGAAAACAGTAAACTAATCATATAGGGATGTGAGCAGGCTATTGAATTACCTGTACTTGGTGCTAATGCCGGAGGACAGCATGCCAAACAAAATGTTTTTACGTGCCTCTACCTCACTCAGGAGCACCTCCGACTCACAGTCCACGAAATTCCATTAAATCCATTATTTTTCATCGTGGATACAGGAGAATCAAACATGCAGGGTTTGTATATACTGCATCTATTTGCATATCTATTTGCATCTAATTGCATATTCAAATTGAAGCATGCCAAGGAAGGAGTCTGGTATTTCCTCACGTGCATTCAATTTCAAGTAGATTGGGATGTGCAAAGGAAATGTGCTTGGATTCCTGCATACGCACTGTTTCATACATCTTTTTTTTTTTTTTTTTTTTGCCTACGGCATTTTCTTGATTTAAACGTACGTCATCTTTAAGTAGGAAATCCACACAAGTCTTTGTACACGAGGCCCCAGGGGTTTCATGTACCTTTACATGAAGAAAATGACAGCACAAAAATATCCAGATGTATGAAACAGTGCTTACGCCGGAATCCAAGCACAGGCTGCAAAGATGGACTTGTTGCCATTCCGTGTGAGGTGATGCTCAGCCAGGACAGTGAAAACTTTGTGGAGGCGCTTGTTGTGAATTGTGGCATTGATTCCACAGACCACAATGTTGTTGAGATAGATGGCCACACCCAGAATCCCTGCCAGGATGGAGGCCATGATTTTCTGGAAACAACTCAATCCAAAAGCCATGTGTTTTTAATGAAAAATGCTGTTATGGGTGATGAAGGCGGTTAAGTTGCGGCTCTCATGGTGTAAAGGCACCTGAAGGTATCCCTGGTGCAGGTCCAGTTTGGAGAAGATTGTGGACCCGTGAAATTGGGCTGTGAGCTCCTCTCTGGTTGGCAAGGGGTAGCAGTCTGGTATTATGGCTCTGTGTACTGCTCTAAGGTACACACAGATACCCAGCCCCCAGTCTTCTTTTGTGCTATGACTATGTTTGATACGCATGGTGAGGTGTCCACCTGCTCTATAATGTCATCATTGTCATTATCAGAATCAGAATCAGCTTTATTGGCCAAATATGCACAACACATACAAGGAATTTGACTTTGGCTAAAAACTTGCTCTCGTTGTTCAGGTGGAGGATTTAAATAAGATTTAAATAAGGATTCAATGACAACAGAGTATGTACAGTAAATTACAGTCTGTCCACGTTTCTATAAAAGGATGCAAATACAGGAATATATGCAGTTATTTACTCAGACTATCCACACTTTGCAGAAATATATGAAAAAAATATACAGTCATACAGTATTTGGACATGCTTGTATGCTTTGGAGTTCGACTGAAATGTCATTTTGCAGTGTCAGTGGCCAGCGGCGGAATGGTTGGACCATGGGCGGGACATTAGGGTCCACCAGGGTCTGGTGAGCAAAGGCTGTGAGGCAACCCAGCCCGTCGAGTAATGCTGGTCACTGTAGCTGCCATGGAGTGGTGACAGTGTGGATCTCTGAGCCTGTAGTGTCCAGTAGGGTAAATCCAAGACTGTTGGAAAGATCAAGACAAAGTATGTTAGCCCCATGGTGTGACACGTGGAATGTGAAAGTCGACAGAGCCTTTCCCCCATAGCGTACTGGTAGTTGGACTGAGCCTACAATGTCTATTTCAGAATTGCCATAGCCCCGCAAGGCCGTGGAGGGTAGTCTCAATGGCTCATGGGAGAAGAAGCATTTCCGTGTCTCTAAATTCAACAGTGACACAGTGACACCTGTGTCGAGGAGGAGGGGTAGGGTGACTCCATTGATTGTTAGCAAGCAGGTTTTGAGTTAAACTCATTCTGAGTGGATGTTATGAATGACAGCCGGCGTGGCTGCTGGGGGCTGTCGGCTGCCTTTGGTTGGAGCGGACCTGCACACTTTATGAAAGTGGTTGAGCTTCCCACTGTTGGAACAAATTTCTCCATGTGCTGGGCAGACTTGTGCTCTGGAATTCTGTGTGGGTAAGCCACAGTTCCCACACAGCTGCTGCGGGTGCTCAAGGGGTTGTGAGGCTACTTGGACACTGTCCGGGGGGCTAGCAGAGCTGGTAGGGGACGTTTCTGCCTGTGCCTAATTGCATCAGATGATGTGTTGTTTTGGGGCGATAAAGCGGAAGATGAAAAAAGATAGCGCCCACTGTTGGCGAATGTCTTTGCTTGTTTTGCTCCCGAATGCTGACTTTTGTCCTTTTTGCATAGTTGCTGTTCTTTCTACAGTGCATGGAGGTCATGCACTGCTAACATTCGACCGACAGACACTACTGGATATCGCCAAGTCAAGCAGCCACACGGAGTTTACTGGCTTTATACCACCCAACCTGCAATGCATCGTCCGCCCCCGTGGTGACCATCAGCACCGCCAGGAAGGCCCCGAAGCACCGAGCCCGCATGAGCATGCTGACCCCAAGAGAGTGAGTTGGTGAGGCAAGAGAGGAGGGCTACATGCTAAGCTAAAGGCTCACTCCAGCCGGCCACTGCTACCCAGTCTCTTAATGGCAAACGTTTGGTCTTTGGAAAATAAGCTAGACGAACTAAGAGCAAGGATTGAAGACCAGCGGAACACAAGAGAGTGTTGTGCCCTAATTTTCTGCGAGACCTGGCTTTCAGATAGAGTCCCGGAGCGCTATTTAGCTACAGGCCCACTCAACACACCGAGCAGACAGAACAGGAGACTCCGGTAAGACGAGGGGTGGAGGTGTGTGTGTATTTATAAACCACTTGTGGTGTGGAGATGTTCAAACCGTCTACAAGCACTGCTCGCCCGACATGGAGTTTTTACTGCTGAAATGCCGTCCCTATTATTTACCGAGGGAATTTACCGTTGTGTTTCTGGCTGCTGTATACATCTTTCCACAGGGCTACTACACAGTAGCGCTAAACAAACTCTATGACATCATCAGCACAGTAGAAACGAAACATCCTGATGCTGTTTTTATTGTTGCTGGCGACTATAACCAGTGCAGTTTATGGACCGTACTTCCCAAATATTACCAGCATGTGAACATTCCCACCCACGATAAAAGCACACTGGATCATGTTTATTCCAACATAAGAACAGAGCGGCACCCCGCCCCCACTTCAGACAGTCGGATCACATCTCACTGTTTATGTACCCAGCCTACAGACAAAAGCTGAAACAAACAAACCCTGTTATTAAGCAAATTAAGCGCTGGACTCCAGAGACTGAGAGCACTATACAAAACTGTTTTGCCTGCACAGACTGGGATGTGTTTAAAGCTGCAGCCACCCGAGAGGACTCTTCTGTAAACACACAGAATTATGCTGAATACGTGACTGGGTACATTAGCACGTGTGTTGATACCATTGTACCCACCATACAGGTCAGGAAGTTCCCCAGCCAGAAGCCGTGGATCAACAGTCAGGTATGTCAGATGCTGCATGCTCGCTCTCGGGCATTTAAATCAGGCTGTGAGGTTGAGTACAAAGCTGCAAAGTATGGACTGAGAGAGGTTATAACATCAGCCAAGAGGCAGTACAGAGAAAAGCTGGATCTCCACTCCTGACCCGGGGCGCATGTGGCAAGGCCTGCAACACATCACAGACTACAAGAGGACCAACAGCAACACCACTAGCTCTACAGACATCCTGCTGGATGATCTCAACATCTTTTACACCCGCTTCAAGACCACCAGCCACAGCACAGAGAAGAGACACACTCACACCCCCCTCCTTCACACCCACTAAGAGTCTCACCAGGCCAGGTAAACAAAGCACTGAGGAATATCAACCCCCGCAAGGCAGCAGGACCAGACAACATTCCCGGGGTGGCCCTCAGAGCATGTGCTGCAGAGCTGACTGACGTTCTCACAGCAATCTTCAACCTCTCACTCAACCAGAACATAGTCCCCTCCTGCTTCAAAACCACAACCATCATCCCCCCCCCCCCCCACACACACACACACAAAAAGGAGCCTGCCGACCTGTCTGAATGATTACAGACCGGTAGCATTCACTCCAATCATCATGAAGTGCTTCGAGAGAGTGGTGTTGCCTCTCATTCAGGACAGCATACCAGTCACCCTGAACCCCCTGCAGTACTCTTACCAGCCCAACAGGTCCGCCTCAGATGCTATCACTGCAGCACTCCATTATTCTCTCACCCACCTGGAAGATAAAAGACTCCTTCATTAGAAATCTCTTTGTCGACTACATCTCCGCCTTCAACACGGTCATCCCCCACAAACTCACCAACAAACTGTCTTCACTTGGCCTGCACCCCACTCTCTGCAACTGGCTACTGGACTTTCTAACTGGCAGGCCCCCAGTCTGTCAGGATGGGTAACAGGACCTCAGCCAGCATCATCACAATTACAAGTGTCCCCCAGGGTTGTGTTCTCAGCCCCATCCTCTACAGCCTCTTCACCCATGACTGTGCTGCCTCCCACAAGGACAATATCATCCTAAAGTTTGAGGATGACACAGCAGTGATAGGACGCATCACTGGTTATTACGGAGCATCCTACAGGAGGGAGGTGGCCAACCTGGTGTCATGATGTGAAGACAACAACCTCACCCTCAACATGGACAAGACAAAGGAGATGATGGTGGACATGAGGAAAGGGAGGAGGAGACCCCACCAGCTGCTATTCATCCGGAAGCTTGAGGTGGAGAGGGTGAGCAGCTTTAAAAACCTGAGCATCCACATCAGCGAGGACCTTAAGTGGACACACAACACCACAGAGCTGGTTACAAGAGCTCAACAGTGACTGTACTTTCTGAGGAGGCTAAACAAGTTTGACATGTCTTCCAGGATCCTCAACAATTTCTACAGCGGCATCATCGAGAGCATCCTGACCAACTGCATCAAGGTGTGGTACGGCAGTATCACTGCTCTGGATCGCAAATGCCTGCAGAGAGTGAAAAGCGCTATATAAGTGCAGGTTAGTTAGTTAGTTAGAGTGGTGAAGACAGCCGAGAAGATCATCAGAAATCCACTCCCCTCTCTGCAGAGCATCTACCAACCCAGAGTACAAGAGTTGACGCCATCCTTCGGGACCCCACCCACCCCAGCACAGACTGTTCATACTTCTACCCTCAAGCCAGAGGTACAGAAGTGTGAAATGCAGGACAACCAGAGTGAAGAACTCCTTCTTTCCCATTGCCATCACACTCCTGAACAGAAAACAATTCCCTAAATTTGCGCACTGCTCACCTGTACAGTAGATATAGTATCACCTGTCTGATGTCCATATCATCTCTGCTGCTAATTATCATCTCTGCTGCTACTTATCATGCACAGTCTACTGGTACTATCGTTACAGAAATAATTTGTTATTTGTAATTATACACTGCTCGTTGTACAATGCTCAATTGCACCCTGTATATACTTTAAGTCTATGATATCTCAGGTTCACATCAGGTTGCACAATGCTCATTTGCACACTGTACAGTGGGGTAAAAAAAAGTATTTAGTCAGCCACCAAATGTGCAAGTTCTCCCACTTAAAAGATGAGAGAGGTCTCCAATTTTCATCATAGGTATACCTCAACTATGAGAGACAAAATGAGAAAAAAAAAATCCAGAAAATCACATTGTCTGATTTTTAAAGAATTTATTTGCAAATTATGTGGAAAATAAGTATTTGGTCAATAACAAAAGTTCATCTCAATACTTTGTTATACACCCTTTGTTGGCAATGACAGAGGTCAAACGTTTTCTGTAAGTCTTCACAAGGTTTTCACACACTGTTGCTGGTATTTTGGCCCATTCCTCCATGCAGATCTCCTCTAGAGCAGTGATGTTTTGGGGCTGTCCCTGGGCAACACAGACTTTCAACTCCTTCCAAAGATTTTCTATGGGGTTAGGCTAGGCCACTCCAGGACCTTGAAATGCTTCTTACGAAGCCACTCCTTTGTTGCCTAGGCGGTGTGTTTGGGATCATTGTCATGCTGAAAGACCCAGCCACGTTTCATCTTCAATGCCCTTGCTGATGGAAGGAGGTTTTCACTCAAAATCTCAGGATACATGGCCCCATTCATTCTTTCCTTTACACGGATCAGTCGTCCTGGTCCCTTTGCAGAAAAACAGCCCCAAAGTATGATGTTTCCACCCCCATGCTTCACAATAGGTATGGTGTTCTTTCTCCTCCAAACACGACAAAGTTGAGTTTTTACCAAAAAGTTCTATTTTGGTTTCATCTGACCATATGACATTCTCCCAATCCTCTTCTGGATCATCCAAATGCATTCTAGCAAACTTCAGATGGCCCTGGACATGTACTGGCTTAAGCAGGGGGACACTTCTGGCACTGCAGGATTTGAGTCCCTGGCGGTGTAGTGTGTTATTGATGGTAGCCTTTGTTACTTTGGTCCCAACTCTCTGCAGGTCATTCACTAGGTCCCCCCGTGTGGTTCTGGGATTTTTGCTCACTGTTCTTGTGATCATTTTGACCCCATGGGGTGAGATCTTGCATGGAGCCACAGGTCGAGGGAGATTATCAGTGGTCTTCTATGTCTTCCATTTTCTAATAATTGCTCCCACAGTTGATTTCTTCACACCAAGCTGCTTACCTATTGCAGATTCAGTCTTCCCAGCCTGGTGCAGGTCTACAATTTTGTTTCTAGAGTCCTTTGACAGCTCTTTGGTCTTGGCCATAGTGGAGTTTGGAGTCTGACTGTTTGAGGTTGTGGACAGGTGTCTTTTATACTGATAATGAGTTCAAACAGGTGCCATTAATACAGGTAACGAGTGGAGGACAGAGGAGCCTCTTAAAGAAGAAGTTACAGGTCTGTGAGCGCCAGAAATTTTGCTTGTTTGTAGGTGACCAAATACTTATTTTCCACCATAATTTGCAAATAAATTCTTTAAAAATAGTCAATGTGATTTTCTGGATTTTTTTTTTCTCATTTTGTCTCTCATAGTTGAAGTATACCTATGATGAAAATTGGAGACCTCTCTCATCTTTTAAGTGGGAGAATGTGCACAGTTGGTGGCTGACTAAATACTTTTTTGCCCCACTGTACATAGGTTCATGTCATCTCAGGTTCACATCATCTCTGTTATCAATATACAACTATCACTTTAGTCATCCAGTGAATTTTCAATTTCATTCCTCTACTGCCTAACTGTGTGTTGGTGTGTGTTATTAAGTATTAGGAGTGAGTTACTGTGTTAGTGTGTCATGACCTATTAGAATTGTTGTTTCTGTACCTTTTACCTTGGCATTCTTTCGGAGAGCAAAGTAAGATTTTCATTGTTCAGGAAATGCAACATTTCTTAACTGTGCACATGATAATAAAGCCTTTGAATCTTGATATCCTTGCTGCACAATCCAATGCAGGCTCTACTTGTAGTGCTATCTTAATGGCCTGCGCTAGTGTCAGATCATCATTCTCTAGTAGCAGTTTGTCTCTGATTTTGTCACATTTTGTGTGTAGGATGAGGTGATCCCTTTTCATTTCATCTTGCAGTGTCCCAAGCTTGCACAGACTAGCTAAGCCACGTAGGTCAGCCACATAATGGGGGATTGACTCACCAGCTCATTGATGTTGGTGCTTAAACATGACCCGGTGTAGAAGGGCGGTCTGCGGGGCTGCAAAATGTTCCTTGAGTCATTCAGCAGCGTCTCCGTATGTAGAGGTATCAGTGAATGTCCCGAACACCCGCTGTCCCTCTGTTCCCAGGCAGTGGAGTAGCAATGCACGTTTCCTGCCATCAGAGACATCATCCAAGCCGGTGGCTAAGAGGTACATTTCAAAAGTAGCAAACCAGTGAGTCCATGGTAGAGGTGGCTCTCTGGAAAGGGCCAGGAAAGGAGAGGACAAAGGCAGGTATCAGTTAGCCATTCTCATTGCCAATGTTATATATGGGAATTACTGACACAATAATGCAGCTCTAGTTGAAGAAGTGTGTCTAGGAGAGAAAAAAATTAGAATCTTCATTGTTTCTTTAATTTTAAAATTTGGTTGGGAAATCTCATTTTACACAAAATATGTATTTCATCCTCATCACTTTTTCTCTTCTTGTCAGTTTTGGAAGAATAGGAGTCCATGGTACATACCTACAGTGGTGTGAAAAAGTGTTTGCCCCTTTCCTGATTTCTCATTTCTCAGCCTCTTTGGCCCACTCATCTTTGCAGAATTGTTGGAGGGTTTTTGAGCATAAACTGCCTTGTTAAGGTCATGCCACAGCATTTCAATCCGATTCAGGTCAGGACTTTGACTAGGCCACTCCAAAGTCTTCATTTTGTTTTTCTTAAGCCGTTCAGAGGTGGACTTGCTTGTTTGTTTTGGATTATTGTCTTGCTGCAGAACCCAAGTGCGCTTCAGCTTGAGGTCACAAACAGATGACCGGACATTCTCCTTGAGGATTTTTTTGTAGACAGCAGAATTCATGGTTCCATTTACCACAGCAAGTCTTCCAGGTCCTGAAGCAGCAAAACGGCCACAGACCATCACACTACCACCACCATATTTTACTGATGGCATGATGTTCCTTTTTTGAAATGCTTTGTTACTTTTAAGCAGGATGTAATGGGACACACACCTTCCAAAAACTTCAACATTTGTCTTGTCAGTCCACAAAGTATTTTCCCAAAAGTCTTGGGGATCATCAAGATGTTTTGTGGCAAAACTGAGACAAGCCTTTATGTTCTTCTTGCTCAGCAGTGCTTTTTTTTTTTTTGTCTTGGAACTCCACCATGCAGGCCATTTTTGCCCAGTCTCTTTCTTATGGTGGAGTCATGAACACTGACCCTAACTGAGACAGGTGATGCCTGCAGTTCTTTGGATGTTGTTATAGGGTTGTTTGTGACCTCTTGGATGAGTTGTCGCTGCACTTTTGGGGTAAGTTTGGTCAGCCGGCCACTCCTGGCAAGGTTCACCACTGTTCCATGCTTTTGCCATTTGTGGATAGTGGCTCTTACTGTGGTTCGCTGGAGTCCCAAACCTTTAGAAATGGCTACAAAATTGAACTCAGCTTTCCAAAGATGTGATAAACCACAGTTAATTTATGTTTTAACAGGGGGGCAATCACTTTTTTCACACAGGGCCATGTAGGTTTTTGTTTTTTTTATTTTTACCCTTAGTAATAAACACCTTCAATTAAAAACTGCATTTTGTGTTTACATATATTATTTTTGTCTAATATTTAAATTTGTTTGCTGATCTGAAACATTTAAGTGTGACAAACATACAAAAAAATGAGAAATCAGGAAGGGGCAAACACTTTTCCACACCACTGTACATGGCCCTGTGTGAAAAAGTGATTGCTCCCTAAATCTCATAACTGGTTTGGCCACCCTTAGCAGCAACAACTGCAAACAAGTGTTTGCAATAACTGGCAATGTGTCGTGAACTCGCCCTTGCACTTTTACTAGCGCACAGCGAGGGGAGAAAGGATGAGGATTTAAATGCTGGGTTACACCACACACACGTTTATTAATACAAACATACAGACACAGACAGCTCGGATACACATAGAGTTCTCAAGGCTGCCCAACACACGCACTGGAGATAAATTGCAGCAGACAGCGCACAGACAGATACTCACAGTGTGGGAGCAGGCCGAGTCATCACAGCGACAATCACGAGCAGACACAGAACACAGTCCTTAGATGACGTGACGATTACATGGAGGAAGATGCGACCGTGTGCACCGTACAATAATCCAGCGGCGTCTGTCTAGCGAAGAGCTCCTTTAATACAGATGCCGCTGGTGTGACAAATAGGGATCACCTGGGGGAGGCACGGACAGATAATTACAGGGGACTGGAAACAGGTGATGCGCCAGAAGGAGAGCGAGGGGGCATGGCTAGGCCGGCAGCCTGTCAGCAGCATGAGAGAAAGGTGATGACAGATGCTGACTAACAGCTGCTGGTCAGGCAGAGGCTAGAGGCATGGCATAAGTACAAGAAAACATCAAAACACACATAACCAGCAAAGCCAACCCCACAAAGAGATAAAGGCTGAGCCGGGGAAAGCCAAGCCGGCTCAGCACGTGACACAATGAGTCTTTTACAGCGCTGTGGAGGAATTTTGGCCTTCTCATCTTTGCAGAATTGTAATTCAGCCACATTGGAGGGTTTTCCAGAATGAACCGCCTTTTTAAGGTCATGCCACAGCATCTCAGTCGGATTCAGGTCAGAACTTGGACCAGGCAACTCCAAAGTCTTCATTTTGTTTTTTTTTAAGCCATTCAGAGGTGAACTTGCTGGTGTATTTTGGATCATTGTCCTGCTGCAACACCCAAGTGCGCTTCAGCTTGAGCTCACGAACATATGGCCGGACATTCTCCTTAAGGGTTTTTTGGTAGACAGCAGAATTCGTGGTTCCATTTAACAAAACAAGTCTTCCAGGTCCTGAAGTAGCAAAACAGCTCCAGACTATCTCACTAACACCACCATATTTTACTGTTGGTATGATGTTCCTTTTCTGAAATGCTTTGTTACTTTTAAGCCGGATGTAATGGGACACACACCTTCCAAAAAGTTCAACTTTTTGTCATCTTTTCGTCAGTCCACAGAGTGTTTTCCCAAAAGTTTTGGGGATCATCAAGTTGTTTTTTGGCAAAACTGAGACGAGCCTTTATGTTCCTTTTGCTCAGCAGAGGTTTTCGTCTTGGAACTAAGCCATGCAGGCCATTTTTGCCCAGTCTTTTTCTTATGGTGGCGTGAGGAACACTGACCTTAACTGAGGCAAGTGAGGCCTGCAGTTCTTTAGATCAGCTGTCCCCATCCTTTTTTGTGCCACGGACCGGTTTAATGTCTGACAATATTTTCAGGGCCCGGCCTTTAAGGTGTGGCGGATAAATACAACAAAAGGACATGATATGACCGGCATAAAAACTGTGGTATTTTCTAAATATAATAATAAACGTGAATCCACTGTGTACTCTTTTGCAACTTTATTAGCAGTGTCCTCTTAACATCGCGACAACAACAACATAACATGAGTAACATCCTCTCTGCCCACAACACTCTCTGGTCACTATGTTTAAACATGCCATCAAAATAAGATACAACACAAACACAAATATAAAGTGCATGAAAAATACAACTTACCACAACGCTGAATCAGTGGCAGCCCTGAGCTTGTTTCTCTGCAATGAGACGGTCCCATCTAGGGGTAATGGGAGACAATGACACCCTAAGTGTGTTGCTTATGTCCAGTCTACTTCGTAGTTTTGTTTTGGTTGCTGTCACTGCAGAAAACCCCGCTTCACACAGATATGATGTTGGAAATGGCTACAGGGTTTTCAGTGTTGTTGTGGCGATCTCAGGGTATTCAGCCTTGACTTTTTTCCAGAACACCGGCAGAGCTGTTGTCTCGAACATACTTTTAAGGCCGCTGTCATTTGCGATCTCCAGCAGTTGATCTTCTTCTTGCACAGACATGTTGGATTCACCTGGTTTATTAAGAAATGGGTTGCGGATCCATTCTTTGGCAGTTTGTGGATATTTTGTGGTAGGGAAGTAGCGCTCGAACTCTTTTAAAAGCAAAGACAGGTGATTGTGCACCAGCTGGGAGAATGAAGACTTGGGATCAGTCTCTTTCAAAATCCCCGCCAATGTTTGAAACATGTCAATTATACCTCGATTCACACACCGTCCCCACAAATCTAATTTGGGGTTGAATGCAGCTACTTTATCTGCCAACTTGAAGCCAGTTGTCATTTTCCCCTGAAGTGACAGATTGAGTTCATTGAGCAGGCTGAATATGTCGCACAAGTAAGAGAGTTTTGTGACCCATTCCTCGTCACTGAAAATGTGCTGTCAGCGGTGACTTTTTTTCTGAGAGAAATCTCTGCAGCGGCCCTCATAATTCAAACACTCTGGCCAGCGATCTCCCTCGAGATAATAACTACACATCCACACTTCATTCATTCCCATTAACACGTTTTGGGGTTTTGTTCAATAAAACCCATGAAACCACTCCTGCACAGGGGTTTTTCATTCACTAAGTGGCTCCCGGTCGTTTAGCAACAGCCTTTAATGTTAGTGGTAACATATCACGTCACCGAGACAAGCGTTTTGACATGCGTCAAGAGTGAGCCATAGACGGATGTAACAGAGAGAATCCGGTAATTTTTCAAAATAAAACTTCATTCAGACTCAGATAATAAATAAAACGGAAGTAATGTAAGTTATTTATTCTTTCTGTGCGGCCCAGTACCAAATGACCCACGGACCGGTACCTGTCCGCGGCCTGGGGGTTGGGGATCTTTGCTTTAGATGATGTTGTGAGGTTTTTTGTGACCTCTTGAATGAGTTGTCGCTGTGCTCTTGGTGTAGTTTGGTTTGGCTGGTCACTTCTGGGAAGGTTCACCACTGTTCCATGTTTTCGCTATTTGTGGTTAATGGCTCTCACTATGGTTTACTAGAGTCCCAAAGCTGTAGAAATGACTTTATAACCTTTTCCCGACTGATAGATCTCAATTACTTTGTTTCTTATATATTCCTGAATTTCTTTGGAACGCAGCATGATGCCTAGCTTTTGAGGATCTTTTGGTCTACTTCACTTTGTCAGGCAGGTCCTATTTAAGTGATTTCTTGATTGAGAACAGGTGTGGCAGTAATCAGGCCTGGGTGTGGCTAGAGAAACTGAACCCAGCTTTTCAAAGATGTGATAAACCAGTTAATTTATGTTTTAACGGGGGGGGGGGGGGGTGTCACATTTTCACACAGGGCCATGTAGGTTTGGATTTTTTTTACCCTTAATAATAAACAGCTTCCTTTAAAAACTGCATTTTTGTGCTTACAGTACTTGTGTTATCTTTGTCTAATATCTGAAACATTTAAGTGTGACAAACATACAAAAAAAATGAGAAATCAGGAAAGGGGCCAACAAAATGTCACACCACTGTATCTATATGCATCATCATTTATTCATCTACATTGTGTATACGTTATCTAGGCAGTTTTACTTTCCATGGGTAATCCCTTTTTCTTTTATGCTGTGTGTGTTTCTGTGGTTTTGGTCGTCTATTGTCATGCTGCTTATACACTGTAATTTCCCAGTTTGGCATCAATAAAGTACATCTATCTATCTATCTATCTATCTATCTATCTATCTATCTATCTATCTATCTATCTATCTATCTATCTATCTAGTAGAACTATTTTCCTCTTGAACAACAATTAAAATAAAGAGAATGAAAAAAATAAAAATTGTAAATGACCATTTTGGTCACATCCTACTCAGGCATATCTCAAAGTGCATAAAAACTCAGTGTGCACTGTTAGTAGCATTAACATTTGTTTCCCTTTTGAAATAAAATATACTACATCCTGGTCATAACTGACCTTGGAGCATCACAAAGTGCATTTAGCTAAATAAAAAAAAGAACTGTCAAACACTTCAGTGCACAAACCACCCAAGATTGAAAACATTAACAAATATTGAGCATTCCACTATTGTCGTTTGTTTTGTTTTAAATTACCACATGTGTGAGTAGGAACCTCTTTTTATACAGTAACTACAAATTCCATTACACAAACATATCAGTCCAGGCGGGGTTAAACCAATGATTTTCATCATCAGTTGTATGCTTCTGAGTTGACAATGATATGTTTTAAGGTGCCTTCACACCAAACGTGACCGGGCAAATTTTTCGCGCGGCGCGATTACATAATAACTCAATGTAAGCACGTGGATAGACATGAATTCACCATCTGAGTGAGTTGCAGAAAGCCAAAGTTGCCTTTATAACTTCTGCAGCTGTGTTCAACCACCTGTTGAAATCACCAAAATAAGGTCATGCTTTAGTTTACATTATCCGATGAGGGGCTCACTACAAAAAATTGCATTTACAGTCTGTAGTAATTAATGGATTTCTGCAATTCTGTGAAACGTGTTGACCTTTGCTTCTCTGGCTGGACCACAGACTGGGCCTGGGCCACTCCGAGGTTGGTTCTGGGCTACATGTGGCCCACGGGCTGCTAATTGAATAGGCCTGGCTTACAGGTTTCTTCTGCTGGGAGCAGTGGGGATGCACAACAGATCCTGATGATGGTGGAAGTCCAGGGAGGAGTCCTTCAGTGCAGGTGAGTGGGCAAAGAGGAAAGGCTGGCCAGGCTGAGGTGCCGGCGAAAAGGGAGACGGTGATAATAATGATAAATGTTGGTAACTGGCAGACAAATCCAAACAAGGCAGGCACAGGGTCTAGGAAGAGGCAAAAGTCAGAACATGGCAGAATAATAATCAAGGTTAATTCAGATTAGGCACAGGCAGGAAACAGTGTTGCTCAGACATGACCAGACAGAGTAGTGGAAGAGCGTCCTACTTATACTGCCTCATTGACTGGCTGCAGGTGGTGATGCAGCTGCAGGGAGAGGTGCTCAATCAGCGGGGAGAGAGAGAGGCAGGTGGGTGGATCAGACAGGAACCCTTAGGGTGCATTCAAACCAAATGCGAATGGGCGGCGCAAATCCATACAAAGTCAATGGAAAGACCTGAGCATTCGAGGGATAGCGCTAGCTCTGACATTCTGACATTACTGGAGTAAAAGTATGAACATTGGAGAGTAAACTAGTTTGAAAATGAAACTGACACTCACCTGGCAACAGAAGGAGTGGGAGCTTGCCTCTTTCCATTAATTTTGTATGTATTCGTGTTGCCCGTTCACGTTTGGTCTGAACGCACCTTTACAGCAGCAGCCATTAAGCCGAAATTCCTGTAATACTGTATTAGTTATTTCAGAACAAACACAATATTTGTATTAGTTATGAAATACCATAAATGTTTTTAACTGTGCAAGTGATGTTGGCTTGGGCCCCTCAGCGTGGAAGACCCCCACGGAGAACTCCCCAGATAAACGATTCATCAGAGCAGCCACACGGACAAGTCAAAGGTTCCCCCCCTCGCCATTGCCCACCCGCAGACAGACACACCGCCAGGAGCCCCCCACCGGCACAGCAGTGCCGCGGAGGAGACGCTGGGTTAATCATCTCAGACTGTATGCAGAGGGTAAACAGATGAGGACAATAGGTATTGAGATGAGAGAGATTATAGTGAGATCTCAAAATGCATTCTTCTTCCAAGGCTCTTATCTTCTCACAGAGTGTTAGCAACAATGCTCCAAAACTACTGGATGGATTTGGATGAAATTTTCACCAGAGGTGACCCTTGGCCCAAAGATGAACTCATTAGATGTTGGAGGTAATCCATGAGTGCATACCTCCACCAGAGCCCTATCTCTCAATGTACAGATGGATGGCAAAATGGACGAACAAAGGGACAGAGGGGAGGACAAAGGGAGGGAGGGACGGACCCTTGGCCGAGATATGCACTCTCTGAGTGCCCTCTAGTTAGATACAGTACATAGAATCTCCAAAAGTACAATGGGAGGAAGAGCCTTCAGTTATCAAGCTTTTCCTCTTTGGAACCAGCTGCCAATCTGGATTCAGGAGTCAGACTCAATCTCTGTTTTTAAGAATAGGGTTAAAACCTTCCTTTTTGATATATCCTATAGTTAGGGTGGGATCAGGTGCCCCTGAACCCTCCTTTAATTATGCTGGTAATAGGTTTAGACCTCCAATAATGCACTGGGCTTCACTCCTTTTTTCACTCTCAACTAAATATTTTTGCTGGTCGTTAATATCTGTTTGTTCTCTCCCACAGATTGAGTCCCCATCATGCTGTTTGCTCTCTACATGTCTATTCTTTTCTTCTTCTCTATCTCCTCACCCCCCAGCCAGTTGCAACAGGTGACTGACCCTCCCTTAGTCCAGGTCTACAGGAGGTTTCTTCCTGCTAAAAGGGAGTTTTTCCTCTCCATCGTTGCCAAGTGCTTGCTCACAGGGGATTGCCTGATTGCTGGGGTCTTTCTCCAATTGTGGTGGTTTCCCCTACAGTTGAAAATGCTATGAGATGACTGTTGTTGTGAAATGGCACTATATAAATAAATAAATCTGAATTGAATTGACTTCTTTGTATGGATGAATTACTTGGGTTGCTACTGCTATCTGTTGAAAATCTCAGGTCAATAGCTCCATCAGAAATATGTTAAATGAGAAAATGTTGACATGTTCAATTCTTATTTTCCCCACTGTGCGTCAAAGAAGGGGTCCTACGTTAATATGTAACTGCCTGATACGATGTTTTTGATTGAAATAGCTTTTGATTTCAGTAAATATAACCTCCTAATGCTGCAAATTCAACAAATGACCATTTTCTGTCATAGTTGGGCTTGAGCATAGGATCAAGCCGGCACCTTATGTTCATTTATTGTTTTTCTGTGATCATGTATGATTATTCCTCACCTGTAATCACTTCCCTGCTGTCCTTGAGTGTGCCCACCTGTTCTGTGTTGTGTTAATTATTCCCTTGTCTATTTATTCTGTATGCTGTCTTGTGTCTAGTGTAGTGTCGCCCATCTACATTCCCTGCCGGTAACCTAGTATCCTGTATACCCCTGTTAGTTATGTTGCTCGTTATTTCCTTCATTGTTTGCAGCCCTCGTGCTGTTAATTTGTTTCCCTTTATTTTTCTCTTTATTGATAAATAATCATGTTACGTTTGAGTTCTGCCTGTTATCTGAGTCCATCACTTGCACCTACCAATGGTAGACATGACAGTACGATGCCACCAAACACAAACTCAGCAGGTATGGACTAAAGTGTGTTTTGTCTGGATGAGAATGAGCGCTGGGCAGCTCTCAGCTGGGAGGAGGAGGAACATTTTGAGGTTGGGGTAATGTGTGACTGTGTCTCTGAGGCCCTTTCCTTTCACAGACCAGAGAAGGGTTTTGAGTATTTGGACACTGCAGAGGGGACGATCCAAGAGTATCCCAGCCAGCGGAGAAAACCGGAGCTTGTTGGATTCTTCGTCTCCATGCTGAAACTCTGACGCAAGGTCCGCGGGCGGGTGGGAGATGTGACCTCCAGGTCCGAACCTGTGCTGACGACTGAGCATCACTTTGTTTTGGCATTACAGGACCCAGTGTCATCTGTAAGATGTTCCTTGGCATCGTTACGCATGTCTCCTCGCCCCACTCCAGCCTCATCTCCTGGCCGATTGTCCATTCCAGTGCCCACTTCCAGCTCTCCAGCACCTGCTCCAGCCTCTCCAGTCCCACAAAGTGTTCCAGCCCTGGAGGGCTCTCCCACATTGACTTCCACAGCAGCTATGGATACTACAGAGCAGGAGGAACGCAGGTGCGCGGAGTCCACTCAGATAGACCTTTTACTGGAGTGTAAACTCTGGCTTACACCAGAACTTGTTTTCCCTCTTGTGAGGACCAACACATTTCAAGGGCCACTGCAGGGACGCCAGCTCTGAGGAAACACTGTCCCTTCCGGCGTTCAACCACTACTCCCCCAATGCTCTCAGCTTCCACAGAGTGTCCCAGCTCCTTTTCAGTTTTTTTCAGAGTGCTTGCCGATACTGGGTGGGAACAGGCTGATCACGGAGGTGCCCGCTGTTCCCAAAGCTGCTGTCCCCAGCTCCATGATGCTTCCCAGTACAACCACCGGCACAGCCTGTGAAGCCTGCAGCACAGCCTTTGAAAATGCCTGCAGCACAGCCTGTGAAGAAGGCTTCAACACAGCCTGTGAAGAAGCCTGCAGCTCAGTCTGTGAAGAAGCCTGCAGCACAACCTGTGAAGAAGCCTGCAATGCTGGCTCCCATATTTCCCATGCTGGTGCCCACACCCGCTGCTGTGCCCCAGACAATCTCGGCTACGGCTTATCCAGTTTTCCTGCAGGTGGAAGTCGCCTCTTCAGCAGTGGGATCACCGGGGACCTTGCCGACTGTGGAGCGAGAGTTAACACAAGTACCTCATTTAGTATCATTACCAACTGTACTTAATGAGTCTTGTCTCTCTCCCAACGGGGGGACCCAGTTGCAGTCCCCATCTGCTTCTGGCCTCCCTATGCTGGGGTCCACTGTTGGTTCTTGTACTGATGGGTCCTTCATCTTCTCCATGTCCAAGCTTCCTGCTTGAGGAACTGAGGTGTATGCCACAGCTCCAGCTGACTCCGAGGTGCACACAATAGCTCTACCTCACTCCAATCTGCATGCCACACCTCCAGCTGACTCCGAGGTGCACGCCACAGCTCCAGTTGACTCCGAGGTACACACCACAGCTTCAGTTGATTCCGAGGTGCACGCCATAGCTCCAGCAGACTCCGAGGTGCACGCCACAGCTCCAGTTGACTCCGAGGTGCACGCCATAGCTCCAGCTGACTCTGAGGTGCACGCCACAGCTCCAGCAGACTCCGAGGTGTATGCCACAGCTCCAGTTGATTCTGAGATGCACAATTATAGTTCCTGTTGTTCATCCTGAGGTGGTCACCCCAGTAGCAGTGGTCCAGGCGCTCAGGCAAGTACTTTTCTTTACTTTTATCACATCAATATTAGTTAAGTCTTGCCTAGCTCCTGGTAATTGTGGTGATGTCTCACTGATCTTCCTTGTTCTGTAATCTGGTGGCCTGGGGACTTTGGTAGGCCACCGGACACACCATGTACCCCAGCTTGGGGACCCATGGACTTGGGTAGGCCCCCGGATCCTTCTTGTTCCCCAGCCCAATGGCTTTGGGTTGATGGAAGACCACCTGGCCCCTTTTTTGTTAAAGTTCGGGGCCTTGGACTTTTGTTTGGACCATGACAGATGCCCTTGTTTTGAACTCTGTTGGAGGGGTACTGTAAAATGGAGATTACCAAAGCCTCGCTCATGGAACTGTGATAAAGGCTCTATGGACTAACCTCGATGGGCTGTGACTTTGTTGAGGAATATTGTCAATCAGTATAAATTTGATCGCCTTTCATCTTCCTACTAATAGCTTTTTTTCCCCTACTGTTTGTACTATAGCAATTTAGAATTTTCAGAGTATTTGAGCTCCTGCCAAAAAAAACAAACAAACAAACAAAAAAAAGAGCTCCTGTGTTACCTTCTGAGGTTAGGGCATCTATGACATCTCCAAAGTTTAAGATTTCCATGTTACCATTTAAGTTTAAAACTCCCGACTTATCCCCTGAGTATAAAGAACCTATGTTATTATCCTTACAGGGTAAGATTCTTTATGTACAGCCCCTGAGGGTAAAATTACCATGTTTCCTCCAGAGCTTAAAGGTTCTTTGGTGTCTTCTCCAGAGGTTGGAGTTTTGAGGGTATAGCTTTCATGTTACTTTCCCCTGAGTATGATGCTCGTGTGCCATTTTCCAAGCTAAGAGCAAAAAGTGCCAATGTTACCTTCTGAGTTTAAAGACCCATGTTGTTTTCTTTTGAGCAAATGGCTCCAATGTTATCTCCTAAGTTAAAGGGTGCTACATTTTCACTTCCTGAATCTGAAGAAGAGTTTTAAGCTCAGAAGAGTCTGAAGAGTTTTATGCTGTCACCTCTTGAATTTAAAAGGTTTTCTTTTGAACAAGAAACTCCAGTGTTTTCTCCACAGTCTAGAGCTCCTACCTTATTTTTTTACCCAGAGCACAGAGCTCCTATATTGTTTTCTCCTGACCATAAGGCTCCTTTCTTTTCTTCTGAGCAAGAGGCTCCCAAATGGTTTTCTCCAGGAGAGGGAGGGAGAGGGAGAGGGAGGTTATCATTCACTTATGAGATTCAAGTTCTTGTGCCATCTTTATCATCTTCTGGGGTTACGCATTTCATGTTGACCCCCCTGAGGTTAAAGTGTCTATGTTATCACATCCTGAGGTTAAAGTGTCTATGTTGTCATTTGCATAGTTTGAGATCCCCATGTTATCATCTGAGTTTAAAGTCCCCATGTTATCATCTCCCAAATTAAAGACTTCTATGTTTTCACCAGAGTAAAAACTCCTGTATCATGTTCTCCAGAGTTTTGAGCTCCTATATTTTCTCTAGAGCTCTCATGTTGCTTTTTCCTGAGTTTAAAATTCCTGTGTTGTCATTATCTCCAGAGTTTAAAGTGCCTATGTTGTCATCACCTCCTGAGTTTACCGTGCATATGTTGTCACCTCCTGCACTGAGTGTCTGTGTTACTTGTTTTGCCCTACCGTGCCTATGTCCCCCTCATCCCACCCTATTGAGGTATTTCTTGGTTTATTGTTTGAAGGGCATCTAGAATCCACCCTTGGGGGGGGGGGGGTGCTGTCATAGTTGGGCTTCAGCTTAGGATCAAGCCCACACCTTATGTTCATTTATTGTTTTTTTTTTTTTTTTCTGTGATCATGTATGGTTATTTTTGCATTTATTGCCTTCTGTGTTCCCCTGAGTCTCTTGTCATTGTTTTCTGTGTCATCCCTTGTCTGGTCCTGGGTTTGTGTGCATATATGTTTAACTATTGTTCCAACTCCTCATGTTTTGTCATATCTGTAACCACTACCCCCTCTGTGTCACTCCTGCATTTTTGCCCTGTATGTTCATTGTCATGTTTCATGTGCTTTCCCCGTTGATGTCTGTCTGTATAGCCCCTCCCATCCTGTGTTCCTCACCTGTAATCAACTTCCTTGCTGTCCTTGAGTGTACCCACCTGTTTGTGTTGTGTTAATTATCCCCCTGTCTATTTATTCTGTGTGCTGTCTGTGTCTAGGATGGCATTGTTCGTCTCTATTCCCTGCTGGTAACGCAGTATCCTATATATCCCTGTAAGTTACATTACTCATTATTTCCTTAGTTGTTTGCAGCCTTCATGCTGTTGATTTCCCCTTTATTTTTCCGTTTATTAATAAATAATCATGTTACACCTGAGTTCTGCCTGTTATCTGAGTCCATGACCTGCTCCTACCAGAGGTAGGCATGACAATTTTAAGTTCTTTACAACCAATAAAATGTTTTGAAACTTTGTTGTGCATAGTAACTTGGAACAGTGCATTTCATTTTTTTTTTATTTTTGCAAAAAAAAAATAGTTTTCATTGGGAGGTTTGTTCAATGTAATTGTAATTGTAACAATGTAACTGTTGAATTACGCTGTAATGGTTGATGAAAATTTGAAAATTGAAAATTATATTGATTGTCATTTGCATTGACTATTTAGGAAAATCAGACACAAATATCATTTGTATAATAATTTGGAATGAGGTGTATATTTCCCCAAATAGTACATTGGGGTAAAAACATATTTAGTCAGCCACCAATTGTGCAAGTTCTCCCATTTAAAGATGAGAGAGGTCTCCAATTTTCATCATATGTATACCTCAACTATGAGAGACAAAATAAGAAAAAAAAAAAATCCAGAAAATAACATTGAAGGATTTTTAATGAATTAATTGGTAAATTCCTCAGTAAAATAAGTATTTGGTCAATAATACAAGTTCATCTCAATACTTTGTTATATACCCTTTGTTGGCAATGACAGAGGTCAAATGTTTTCTGTAAGTCTTCACAAGGTTTTCACACACTGTTGCTGGTATTTTGGCCCATTCCTCCATGCAGATCTCCTCTAGAGCAGTGATGTTTTGGGGCTGTTGCTGGGCAACATGGACTTTCAACTCCCTCCAAAGATTTTCTATGGGGTTGAGATCTGGAGACTGGCTAGGCCACTCCAGGACATTGAAATGCTTCTTACGAAGCCACTCCTTCATTGCCCGGGTGGTGTGTTTGGGATCATTGTCATGCTGAAAGACCCAGCCACGTTTCATCTTCAATGCCCTTGCTGGTGGAAGGAGGTTTTCACTCAAAATCTCAGGATACATGGCCCCATTCATTCTTTCCTTTACACGGATCAGTCGTCCTGGTCCCTTTGCAGAAAAACAGCCCCAAAGTATGATGTTTCCACCCCCATGCTTCACAGTAGGTATAGTGTTCTTTCTCCTCCAAACACGACAAGTTGAGTTTTTACCAAAAAGTTCTATTTTGGTTTCATCTGACCATATGACATTCTCCCAGTCCTCTTCTGGATCATCCAAATGCTCTCTAGCAAACTTCAGATGGGCCTGGACATGTACTGGCTTAAGCAGGGGGACACGTCTGGCACTGCAGGATTTGAGTCCCTGGCGGCATAGTGTGTTACTGATGTAGCCTTTGTTACTTTGGTCCCAGCTCTCTGCAGGTCATTCACTAGGTCCCCCCATGTGGTTCTGGGATTTTTGCTCACTGTTCTCGTGATCATTTTGACCCCACGGGGTGATATCTTGCGTAGAGCCCCAGATCGAGGGAGATTATCAGTGGTCTTGTATGTCTTCCATTTTCTAATAATTGCTCCCACCGTTGATTTCTTCACACCAAGCTGCTTACCTATTGCAGATTCAGTCTTTCCAGCCTGGTGCAGGTCTACAATTTTGTTTCTGGAGTCCTTTGACAGCTCTTTGGTCTTGGCCATAGCGGAGTTTTGAGTCTGACTGTTTGAGGTTGTGGACAGGTGTCTTTTATACTGATAACGAGTTCAAACAGGTGCCATTAATACAGGTAACGAGTGGAGGACAGAGGAGCCTTTTAAAGAAGAAGTTACAGGTCTGTGAGAGCCAGAAATCTTGCTTGTTTGTAGGTGACCAAATACTTATTTTACTGAGGAATTTACCAATTATTTCATTAAAAATCCTTCAATGTGATTTTCTGGATTTTTTTTCTCATTTTGTCTCTCATAGTTGAGGTATACCTATGATGAAAATTGGAGACCTCTGACTGAGGTCTCCAGTTGACTCACCACTGACTAAATACTGACTCACCACTGACTAAATACTTTTTTTTCCCCACTGTATATTGTGGCTTTTTATCTACAAAAAAAAAAAAAAAAAATCTGTTGCCTTAGAATTGCTTGGAAAGAGCTTTAACATCTTTCACCTACTTAAGTATGTGCAAATCTATGAATATTCTAATTAGTTCCACCCATACTTCCGCCCGTCAGTAGTGGATACTGCAAGGCCAGACCTCCACTGTTCTCTGATCTGAGAACACCAAAGACTGCCTTGCTAAACAACAATGGCTAGTCAAAACAATGGAGTGATTCAGTTGTACATGTACATGCCGCCGACCCCTGCCAAAGGGAGCTGGCTTTCGGCAGTCCCACCTGGGGGCTGACGGGTGCCCACCGAGCAGCTGTCTGGGGGCCGATGGTCCAGTGCGCCCACCCGCCGCCATGGAACCATGATGTCAGTGCAGTATGTGCGATCTCGGTTCGGAATGTTGCACCATACACCCCCGATTACCCAACCTGCCTCCCTCCTCTGGAGGAAGCGAGGGCTTTAATGTCTCCTCCTCTGTCCTCCCTGGTGGGGACAGAATGGAGCACCCGGGGGGTTTGTGTCACCCCCAAAAATCCCTTCACTGAACTGAGTCAAATGAATGCAAAATGGGCAGGTGGCAGTCTTGGCGCCTTCATCCCCCTGAGAGCAGACATCTCTCTCTGGTTCCGCCTTCCAACCGTGTGCTTCCCATTCCTCCGTGGGTGCCTCCGGGACCTTGCACGTGCAGCTGCGGCAGCAGGTGGACTCCAGTCTCCAAGCTGACTGCACTCCACATGTGCTACGGGGTTCTGGAATACAGTAGCCCCAGTGGTGGAAAACTATGTACGGCCGTGGTTGGTTTCGCGCTATCCCCTAGGAGGGATGCTGTGGTCACAGTAGACTGTGAGCCTCTATTCGCAAAGCCACGTCGGCTCCTCCCTGTTCCCCTGGGGGAGTGAACTCAGGTGTTTAGTAGCCATGCCCAGTGCTTCGCCTGATTGGTTAATGTTATAATCAATCAGGCTCAGCATGAATGCTTACATAGCTAGAAAAGCTCTGTCCAAAGTTGTCATTTTGTGGGGGCAGAGCTTAACTGAACATTCACAGCAAATAAACACATACTTGGGACTTGGGTCTGATTTTGCTCTTGATATGTCTTATAAGCCACAAAAACATTTTACAGACATGTTAACAACAACAACAGAAAAAAAAAAAAAAGATTTTTGGCAGTGTCTCTTTAACTGCTGTAAACATCAGTGAGGCAATGATGGGCACCCTGTCTCATGAAGACCTGTGGGATTTTTTTTTCCCAGGCCCAAATAATTTTTTTAAGGAAAAAAGCCATCTCATGGCATAATATTAATGATGTATTTTTGTGTCTTCCAGCTAACAAGCCTGCAGTTATTGACAGTCCAGACATTTACAGTCCAGCAACCTTGGCCAAGCACTACAAGATCCTACAAACATTGCATAAAAGAAAAAATCCATACCACCAGGATGTGTCTCATCTCCTAGATGAGCCTGTAGCCAGATGAGCATTCATTGATTCAGATATCATTCGCGAGGAGGATCAGACACATGAAGGTTCTAGAGGCCCATCCTTGTTTCAAGGACATTGAACATGTAAGTCATTATTGAATGGGCATGATTAAAAACATGGCACACAAGGTTTGATATACCAGTTTTGTCATCCTAAGCATCTGTATTGGTATACTGAATACTTCATAGGTGATTGAGGAGCTTCAACGCATTTTGGATAAGGAAAATAGCAACTTCATTGATCAACTCAAGGGAAGATGGCATGATTTCTGCCAATAGGTGCAGTTTTTTGGTGTATTGAAAAAGATGCTGAAACCCCTAATGGGAAAGGAGAAAGGTAGTATCCTGACATGACAATGATGTTTTGGTGTTATTAGTGATCAGGGTTTAGAGTGGACTTACAGGCATGTTAACTGTCAAGTACGTGTGAATAGTGTCTTGTTATCCTTCTCGTTCCATCTTTGATGGCCATCCCTCATTTAGAAAATGTTTTGGGGGGGGGGGTTTCAAGGCATTGTATCTCTTGTATACTTTTGATCTGATTTGACCTTGAACATTTTGTCAAGTCTTTAACCCCTTAACGCCTGAATTTATTTCCAATTATGAAAAAAATAATCACTTGTGTTTTTGCTTTCAAGTAGATGCTAAACTAAGTTGAGAAAGTTAATTTGACTAGAGCACATAAAATAGATATAATTTTAGGTATGATGCAAATTAGCGACAACAGGCATCTATGGTAAAAAAAAATGGTAAAAAATGGTAAAAAAAAGCACCTGTTCCCATCTCAAGTATGACGAGTCTTTTATTTATGCAACAAAGTTATTTTCAGTATTTTCAACTCTCATGACTGCCAAACTATAACCCTAATCCTAACCCTAACCCTAACCCTAGCAATCAGGAAATGGATAGTGCTCAGTCTCTGACCATTCCTATGAGAAACTAATGCTTGCAAAAGGTTCCTAGGTATGTGTTGGAAGTGCTCCAAATGGAAGTGGAGGAATACAGACGGAATTTTGGTTGCATTTGGAGCGGAAGCGGTTTGATGCGAATTCGCGACGACAGGCGTCAAGGGGTTAAGTAATGAGCCTTTTCTTCTCCAGTTGAACAGGCTCTTGAGATACTATGTGTCCTGCCATCACTGTTCCCTTCCATGTCTGCTTCTCCAAAGAGTGTACAAGATGTGAGTGAGGCTCTGGTGCATGTCCTCCGGGTAAGCTGTGTAAAATGTTGTAAGATCACATTACTGCAGTATTAATGGCTCCTAATGTATTTTCTATTCAGATACTGTTTGTTCTAAGCTTTCAGAGACACCCAAAACATTTGGTAGTTTGTGGAAACAGGATTTCAACTGGTTAGATGTCTTTGGCTCTCAATGTCACATATGTAAAAAAAAAATAAAAAAATAGATGCATTACATGGTGGCAGATGTTTTCACCCTATGAAAAACCAAGCAATAATGCACCTAGGTTTAGTTTTCAGTATTTTCAAAGGCTAGACATGAACAGCACATGCAGTGATGTAGTTAAAAACAATAACTTCAGCTGTAGTGTTCTCAGTCAATGATTGTCAGAATTTTACTTTGTAAACTAATGTTTTTTTATAAACAACCCTCTTACCCTTTGGCTTAGATTCCAAAATACCAAAATGTTCCTTGGAGCAAGAGTACATTATATTGACAGATGGTTGTCTGTGTTATGTGTTAAAGGAAAAAGAAGACCCTAATGTATACTTGAAGAAGCATCCTCTCTTCTGTCTGATCCTGATTGGGAGTCCATCCAACTGCCTCCTAGCAAATGGTATTCACTTATATAGTGCATTTATTCTCATCTCTAGATGACCAAAGATTTTACAGATCCTGCTATCCACCCATTCACACACTGATGGCAGCATAGCTCTCATACACCGGCGCTGACCTGACCCACCAGGAGCAGTTGGGGGTTCAGTGTCTTGCTCAAGGACACTTCAACATGCAGACTGCAGACAGAGTAGGAACTGAATCCCTGACCCTCCGATCAGTAGTCGGCCACACTACACCTGCGCCACAGCCGCAGTAGGAGATGTGCCAATAACTATGCTTGCAAAAGACAAGATTACCGAGGGTGCTTTATACCTTATGGCCTACTATTATTCCCTACACCTTACATACCCAAAGTGGGTGGCCACTCTGGCGTCGGTCATACAGACAGAAGTCCTCTTGGACACAATCCATGAGAAGGATGTCACATCATCTTATAAGAAGAGCATGGCTGAGTGGAAAGCTTTTACTGGTCAATAAAACCAATGGTCTTACGGGGACTATAGGATAGTGCTTCTTCTACCCCTCCAAGGCTACTGCAGTTCATGTTCATTGTTTGTAAAGAGCCCAGTGTTAATTAATGGGTGTGCAAAAATATCAGCCAAGTGATATAACAAACAAGTTGGTGAAATGTTAATTTAACCAAAAACCAAAAACGTTCATTTGAATGTTACACTAATCAAACTTTGTAATTAGGGTTGCCAAGGTGCTGAAAATTTCTTCAAACTTTCTGGAAACGTTCCATGGGAAGTTAAGCTGTTGAATTTTGGAAATATTATGGGAATTTATGGGAGTGAACTGGAAAATGTGGGTAATCTAAACAAGCTATATCATATCCAAACATAAATAAAAACATTTAGCTTTGTTATAGCCAGACATCAATAGAAGTAATACAAATAAAAAAATATTACATTTCAACAGAATAAAATTAAGTTGAATATACTCAGGTGTACTTGCATGAAATCTGGTTGTTTTAGTCAAGATTATGCTAAAATATGCTTTTCCAACTATATTCAAAATCCCTGTTAAGGGCCACCCTTTATTCAAAGGGAGGGAACATTAAGCGTTTGTCTTTTTCAGGCTTCCCTATCTTTTCCAGCCCAGGATTTTAGCATTCTTAGCCTTTCAGCTTTCAGAATTTTTAGCATTACAAATAATGTCAGTCCACTTCAGACAATATTTTGGCAGCATTTCAGCTGAAGTTTTTCAGCTTATTCAGCAAATCAGCATTCACACAGCATTTCCTTCAGGAAATACAAATTTTTCTGGTTGGTATTAGTATGCAACTACCCAAAGTATACTTATGATATATTACTTAGTAATACTTAAAATTAATTTTAAGTATACTTTACTCATAAGGGGAGGAAACCGAAATGGAAAAGAAATAAAAAAAAACTAAAAAATTCCATCATTTCCAGTAGTACATATTTATATTTTATATGTATTGTCCATCATATAAGGCTTATATGATTTACTCTTGAAAGTGGCCACTTTTTCTTTCTTTTCATACAAAATAGTTAAAAGAATTAAATATGAAACAAGTAAAGATCAAATATGTAGTGTATAAAGAAAGTACAAGGCAAATTACATTTTCCATATATATTTCATTTAGTCTTTGTATTTTTTTAACTACATGTATGTTTTAAAGGCATATCCTTTACGTATAGGAAAGCACAACGTCATGTATAGGTTTTCTACATGTGAAGTATGTATAATTTGCAAGGAAATTATTCTTACTTTATATGCTAAATATACATTTATTATATGTAATCCTGTTAAAATAACATAAAAAAACATATTAGGAATGTGCCATTACGATGTATCTTTTTTGTATGTGTCATGAGTCTAAGCCAGAGCTCAGACTTCCTATGTATTTTTGAGTCTGCTATTATTTTCTTGTCAGTTTTCTGTTATTTTGGTTGTGTGACATGACCCTCCTTCCTTCTCTCCCAGACACACATACCAGTCACTCAGTTTGTTTCCCAGTTCCCATCTGTGAGTGATTGTGTATTAGGACACCTGCTACTGCTCTCAGTCTGCTCTCCTATCATCTGAGAGAAGTTACGCAGTCATTTCACCTGCCAGCTCAGCTCTCACACCTGCTGCTCATTATGTTTTATGTATTCAAACACTGCTGGTTTACTCTGTCTTTGCTGCAGTCTTATATGGATGTTACTGGTTTACCAACACTGTTCTCTCTCTACCAACACTTGAGGGGCGATGCCGGCTGCAGAGTGTTTTTTCCTGTAAGTTTGCCTCATTTGTATTTTTGTTCGTCATGCACTGTTTGGATTCTTGTTTGTCTTTTTGTTGAATAAATGTCACACTACAGTTCAGTGCGTGGACCTGTCTTTCTGCCCTGGAGGGGCCCATTCATGACAGAAGACTGTAGCCAGTTAGGGTCCAGCTGCTGTAGTGTGCATTTTTTATTTTTTGCCTTTTACTCACCCTCTAAGCAAGGCTGTGATGCCTCCATCAGGCGAAGCTGACAGGAGGAGGAGGAGGTGGAGTCAGGATGAGCTAGAATACGTCTCTGTGATTGAGGACATGTTGATAGGGGCTCGTAACTGTTCATCCCATAAAGATGAGAAGCTGTGCTGGGGAGGAGTCGCCAATTTGCTGGAGATTAAACCCAGTGTTTGCTTCCATCCCCGGGTGCAGAGACTCTCCCTTCCTCCACTTAAACCGATGCCATCAGCCTCCTCCTCACCTTCTCCAGCAGCTCTGTGGTGACAGCACCATTCCGTTCCAGACCACCGGAAAAATTCCCCCACCTCTTCAGTAGCCTTCTCCCAGACATCAGGCATGACAATTCCTGTAGCAGTTTGTTCCTTTTCTTCTCTTTCGCCGGCTGTTCCGTCAGCCCCCTCTCTCTCTACAGCAGCTGCAATTCCAATCCCCCCCTGATGTGCTCTCCTGCTGCTGAGAGGTCATCTGTTGGTTTCCCGGCAACGCCCATCTCCATGACTCCAGGGGCAGCTCCTCTACAATCCACAGAGGGGCCCAAGCTCACCTTAGCCGCAGAGAGGGATGACGCTCCATTTACAGCAGCTGGCAACATTCAGAGCCGGGAAAAAAGGCAAGATTTATTTCATTCTACTCCTATTTATAATGAAATGACTTGCCTGATTCCCGGAAGGGAGGCTAAGGAAAAGCAGTCTCCTGAGCTCTTCCCACCTACTTCTGTTATAAATTGCTCACCAGTCCTCTCTGTGTTCTCTCCTGTGGTCCCTGAGTGTCCGCCGGCCCCGGAGCAGAACCGCCGTACGATGGAGGAGCTCATGGCCCTAAAGGACCCTGTTCCAGTGCAAGCGGTGATCCAACCCCTAGCTGCCACGCAGGAAGAACCATCAGCATGGTCCACTTCATCTGGGGAGATGTGGACTGCTACCACCATCATGCCTGCTAGGGAGGCCACCGCAGCAGAGTGGGAACTGGAGCTGGACCTCCAGGAGACCGGGCCTGAGATGTTGT
Source organism: Pholidichthys leucotaenia (assembly GCA_020510985.1). Taxonomy (NCBI): domain Eukaryota; kingdom Metazoa; phylum Chordata; class Actinopteri; order Cichliformes; family Pholidichthyidae; genus Pholidichthys; species Pholidichthys leucotaenia. The sequence goes on from CM035849.1 coordinate 269,174,012, forward strand.
CGTCTGGATCGATGGTGTCCTGGACAGCGGTAGAGATCAAGCTCAGGCAAGTACTCTCTCTTGTTTTACCTTTATCTGTTGTGGAGAGATCTTGCCTGGCTCTTGGGGAGGAGAGTCGGTTGCAGCCATCAGCTGCACCTGAGCTCACCTTGCTGGGCTCTGCTGCTGCCCTTGACCCTGTACCTCTGCTTGTGTGTTCTGAGCCTTCTTCCAGGGTTGCTGGGGAAAATCCAGCTTTGCCAGACAACTCCGTGGGCCCAGGCTCACCACCCGAGGATGTCGTGGGTCCAGCTCCCCCCACCAAGGTCGTCGTGGACCATCCTCCTGCACCCTCGCCCGATGTTCCACTGATTGACTGTCTCCTTGGTCTAGTGCTCTCATGGGTTGGCTGGACCACTGTGGGTGCAGCTCTGCTCCAGCCTGGAGCCATCGCGGATGCTACAGATCTTCAGCCTGGAGCCACTGTGAGTGCTGCCAAGCTCCAGCCCGGCGCCACTGCGGGTGCTGCCAAGTTCCAGCCTGGAGCCACTGTGGGTGCTGCCAAGCTCCAGTCCAGAGCCCCTGTGGGTGCAACCTTTCCCCAGTCCACCAACCGCATCATGGTCCCCCTTCTTTCTCTACCAGACACCATCGTGGTCCCCCACCTCCGGCCCTGCTTCACGTCATTGGGCCTTCCCGTGGGGAGACGGCCTCCTGGGTCATCCCTCCGGTTGTGGTGGCTAAAGAGCTCAGGCTGGCTGCCTGAAAGACTGATACGTTGGGTCAGGTGGTCCATATTCTTCGGCAGGCCGCCTGACTCATACCACCTTGCTGTCCGGCTGGCCTGGGACCTTGGCCGGCCACCAGAACTGCAGGATTCTTTGGTCTAGGGGGCCCAGGGGCCCGGTGTAGCGTGGGTGTGGGTCCTGAACAGGTTTGAATTTTTTCTCTCCGAGCCTTTTTCCCCCACCTCTCTTCCGGGGTGTTTTTTTTTTTTTTTTCTGTACTCCTTCTTTTTTTTTTTTGGGGGGGGGGGGGTTCTTTTTGGTATTGCTTTGAAGTGTCTGGAATATTATATATATGTATAGATAGATAGATAGATAGATAGATAGATAGATAGATAGATAGATAGATAGATAGATAGATAGAAACACACTCCATTTGACCCTATAATAGCACTGCAATTGGATCAGAGAGGAAAACAAGTAAGGCAAGGATTACCTGGTCAGCACCCAGAATAACTACGTTCTATAATTACAAGTTTATTCCAGTTAGAATAATGGCAGTCTGTACATGCAGTGTTTCACTAACCATAATACTGAAAACATGGCTGTTTCTCAAATGTTTAATTTCATTCATCCATCCATCCATCTTCTTCGGCTTAATCCTTTTCGGGTCACGGGGGGGGGGGGGGCTGGAGCCTATCCCAGCGTCTTTGGGCGAGAGGCAGGGTACACGCTGGACAGATCGCCAGTCCATCGGAGGGCCAACACAGAGAGACAGACAACCATTCACTCTCACAGTCATACCTAAGGACAGTTTAGAATCCCCACTTTGATGCCAATTATCCATCCATCCATCCATCTTCTACCGCTTTTCCGGAGGTCCAGGTCGCGGAGGCAGCAGTTCAAGCAGAGAAGCCCAGACTTCCCTCTCCCCAGCCACCTGCTCCAGCTCTTCAGAGGGGATACCAAGGCGTTCCCAAACTAGCTGGGAGACATAGTCTCTCCACCGAGTCCTGGGTCTGCCCCGGGGTCTCCTCCCAGTGGGACGTGCCTGAAACACCTCAAGTGGGAGACGTCCAGGAGGCATCCTAATCAGATGCCCATACCACCTCAACTGACTCCTTTCAATGTGGAGGAGCAGCGGTTCTACTCTGAGCCTCTCCCGGATGACTGAGCTCCTCACCCTATCTCTGAGGGTGAGTCCAGCAATCCTACGGAGAAAGCTCATTTCAGCCGCTTGTATCCGCGATCTCGTTCTTTCGGTCATTACCCAAAGCTCGTGACCATAGGTGAGAGTAGGAACGTAGATTGACTGGTAAATCGACAGCTTTGCCTTAGAACTAAGCTCCCTCTTCACCACAACAGACCGGTACAACGTCCGCATCACTGCAGATGCTGCTCCAATCCGTCTGTCGATCTCTCGCTCCATTTTCCCCTCACTCGTGAACAAGACCCCAAGATACTTAAACTCCTCCACTTGGGGCAGGAGCCTGTCCCCAACCCGGAGAGGACAATCCACCTTTTTCCGGCTGAGGACCATGGACTCGGACTTGGAGGTGCTGATTCTCATCCCAGCCGCTTCACACTCAGCGGCAAACTGTCCCAGCAAGAGCTGTAGGTCATTGCTGGATGAAGCCAACAGGACAACATCATCTGCAAACAACAGAGATGAGATCCTGTGGTCACCAAGCATGACACCCTCCATTCCCTGGCTGCGCCTAGAAATCCTGTCCATAAAAATTATGAACAGGACCGGTGACAAAGGGCAGCCCTGGCGGAGTCCAACTCTCACTGGGAATGACTCCGACCGAGTGTTGGCAATACGAACTAAACTCTCACAACGGTCGTACAGAGACCGAATAGCTCGTAACAACAAGCCCGATACCCTATACTCCCGAAGCACCCCCCACAAAAATCCATGAGGGACGCAGTCAAATGCCTTCTCCAAGTCCACAAAACACATGTAAACTGGTTGGGCAAACTCCCACGAACCCTCAAGAATTCTCGAGAGGGTAAAGAGCTGGTCCGATGTGCCACGGCCAGGACGAAAACCACATTGCTCCTCCTGAATCCGAGGTTCGACCAACGGCCGGACTCTCCTCTCCAGTACCTTGGCATAGACCTTCCCAGGGAGGCTGAGGAGTGTGATCCCTCTAAAGTTGGAGCACACCCTCCGGTCCCCTTTTTTGAAGAGAGGAACCACCACCCCGGTTTGCCATGCCAAAGGCACTGCCCCCGACCTCCACGCAATGTTGCAGAGGCGTGTCAACCATGACAACCCAACAACATACAGGGCCTTGAGGTACTCGGGGCGAATCTCGTCCACCCCCGGGGCCCGGCCACCAAGGAGATTTTTAACCACCTTGGCGACCTCAGCCCCTGTGATAGGCGAGTCATCCCCCTTGTCCCCAAACCCTGCTTCCTCTGTGGAAGGCGTATCAGTGGGATTGAGGAGATCCTCGAAGTATTCCTTCCACCGCCCGACGATATCCCCAGTTGAAGTCAACAGTGTCCCATCCGCACCATACACAGTGTGGACGGGGAGCTGCTTTCCCCTCCTGAGCCGCCGAACAGTTTGCCAGAATCTCTTTGAAGCCGACCGAAAGTCTTGTTCCATGGCCTCACCGAACTCCTCCCATACCCGGGTTTTTGCTTCAGCAACCACCCGAGCTGCACTCCGCTTGGCCTGCCGGTACACCTCAGCTGCTTCGGGAGTCCCACAAGCCAACCAAGCTTGATAGGACTCCTTCTTCAGCTTAATGGCCCCCCTCACCACTGGTGTCCACCACTTGGTTCGGGGATTGCCACCACGAGATGCACCGACCACCTTGCGGCCGCAGCTCTGGGCCGCCGCTTCAACAACAGAGGTGGAGAACATGGCCCATTCAGACTCCATGTCTCCAGACTCCCTCGGAATGTGGTTGAAGTTCTTCCGGAGGTGGGAGTTGAAGACCTCCCGGACAGGGGCCTCAGCCAGACGCTCCCAGCACACCCTCACTATACGTTTGGGTCTACCAGGTCTGAATGGCTTCCTCCCCTGCCATCGGATCCAACTCACCACCAGGTGGTGATCAGTTGACAGCTCTGCACCTCTCTTTACTCGGGTGTCCAAGACATACGGTCGCAGGTCTGATGATACGATAACAAAATCGATCATCGACCTGCGGCCTAGGGTGTCCTGGTGCCAGGTGCACATATGGACACCCTTATGCTTGAACATGGTGTTCGTTATGGACAGACTGTGGTTAGCACAGAAGTCCAATAACTGAACACCACTCGGGTTCAGATCGGGCAGGCCGTTCCTCCCAATCACCCCCCTCCAGGTTTCACTGTCGTTGCCCACGTGCGCATTGAAGTCCCCCAGTAGGACAATGGAGTCTCCAGGAGGAGCACCCTCCAGCACCCCAGTCACAGACTCCAAAAAGGGTGGGTACTCTGAAACATCATTTGGTGCATCGGCACAAATGATGGTCAGGACCCGTTTCCCAACCCGAAGGCGCAGGGAAGCAGCCCTTTCGTCCACCGGGGAAAACTTCAATATAGAGGCACCAAGGTGGGGCGATACAAGAATACCTACCCCTGCTCGTCGCCTCTCGCCCAGGGCAACTCCAGAAAAGGCCAAGCTCCAGCCCCTCTCCAGGAGACTGGTTCCGGAACCGGAGCTGTGTGTTGAGGTGAGGCCGACTATATCTAGCCGGTATCGCTCAATCTCGTACACCAGCTCAGGCTCCTTCCCCACCAGAGAGGTGACATTCCACGTACCAAAAGCCAGTTTAGAAAGCTTGGGATCAGTCCGCCAAGGTCTCCGCCTTTGACTGCCACCTAATCCACATAGCACCGGACTTCCATGATCCCTCCTGCAGGTGGTGAACCTACTGGAGGACGGACCCATGTAACTCCTTCGGGCTGAGCCTGGCCGGGTCCCATGGGTGGAAACCTGGCCACCAGACGCTAGCCTTCGAGCCCCTCCCCCAGGCCTGGCTCCAGGGTGGGGCCCCGGTAACCCCATACCGGGCAGGGTACACTGAATCCTTGATATACAATTTATCATGAGAGTCTGTTGGATCGTTCTTAGTCTGGCCCTTCACCCAGGACCAGTTTGTCTTGGGAGACCCTATCAGAGGCAAAATTGCCCCGGACAACATAGCTCCTGGGATCACTGGGGCACGCAAACCCCCACCACCACGATAAGGTGATGATCCATGAGGGGGTTAGGTTATTAAGTTAACCTAACTTTATTTATTATTTATTATTATTATTTATTATTTATTTATTTATTTTATTTACAACAATGCACAATCTGAAAATCATAATCCTGCAGTGCCTCCAGCCATCTCACTAACCATCAGGCTCTTTGAAATTCAGTAGCCAGGTCAAGGAAACATGATCCATCCTGAGCCAGAACCGCCCCCCATACACACACGGGCGAAAATGGTGAAGCTCCTGGATGACAGCCAAAAGCTCTTGGTGAGTGACAATATTTCCTCTGGGCTCTGCTGAGAGTGCAGTTGAAAAAAGCAACTGCCTGCTCGCCGTGTTCTCCCTCCTGGGATAACACCGCCCCCATGCCCTGGTTGCTGGCGTCCATGTCCACAATGAAAGGGCGGTTCGGGTCGGGATACTACAGGACGGGGGCTCCGATGAGCGCTGAACAAAGCCGGGAAAAAGCAGCAGCACAGTCCTCACTCCACTCAAACGTGCGGCTCTTCTGCATGAGCTGATGCAGCAGGCTGGCGATGGTGGCAAAGTCCTTCACAAACTTCCTATAATAGGAAGCCAGTCTTGGTTAGGTGCCAGTGTTAGGTTAATTGGCTGTTCTAAATTGTCCCTAGATATCTGTTTCCTATAGGCCCTTAGAATAGAGGGTTAGTATTAATGAAAGCGCTTTGAGTGGTCTTTGTGACTAGAAAAGCGCTATATAAGTGCAGGTTAGTTAGTTAGTTAGTTAGTCTGAGGAAACTCCATAACTCTCCCATGTCCCGCGGTACTGGCCAGTTTTTCACCGCTGCCACCTTCTCTGGATCGGTGGCGACTCCCGCAGTGTTGATGACGTGGCCCAGGAAGGTGGTTTCTCACTAAAACAAGTGGCATTTCCACGGGTGCAGCCACAGCCCTGCCCGGCGGACAGCGTCTAATACTTCCCAGAGGTTGGATGTGGTGCCACCAAAATCAGCAGCATGAACCAGCAGGTCATCCAGATAAACAATGCAGCGACTCCAGGGCACGTAAGCCAGCACTCGCTCCATCAGATGTTCAAAGGTGGCTGGGGCATTGCACAGTCCAAACGGCATCACCTTGAACTGCCACAGTCCCTGCCCGATGGAGAAGGCCGTTTTCTGGTGGGCCTCCGGTGACAGCTTTACCTGCCAATAGCCACTGCAGAGGTCCAGCGAGCTGAACCAGCTGGACCCGGTGATGTAATCCAGCAAGTCACTGATGCGGGGAAGAGGGTAGGAGTCCTTGCGGATGATGTCATTCAGGTGGCAGTAATCCACACAGAACTGCCATGAACTGTCCTTCTTAACTAGAACCACCATCGCAGCCCAGGGGCTGCTGGATGGTTCAGTAACATCTGCCTCCAGCATTTCCCATATTTTTTGCTCTGCCGCCACCCGCCTTAAAAAAGGCAGACAGCGGGGGTGGAGTCGGATCAGTCTGGTCTCACGGGTGTCGATCTGGTGCTGCACCAAGTTGGTTCGGGTGCACTCCTCATCCTTGGCAGTAAAGACGTCAATATAACAGTCCAACAGCTCCCGCGGCTGGCGTCTCTGTCCCGATTCTAATGGGCTGCAGCTCCTCTGGAACAATTCCTCAACCGCCTGCTGTGTTTCTGCTGACGCAGCGACCCGCTCTGCTGTTGCCCCCCCCCCCCCCGCTGTCTCTGTCTCTGCTGTCTCTAGCAGTGATGGCACTTCCTCTACTCACACTGGTGGAGCTGCTGTGTTCAGTTCTGGCGGCGATCCACCTGGTTCGGTCCGTTCTGGCAGCCCTTTGACCATGAAGGCCCCTGGGTTCCTTGTCTGGGTCCCGCCGCATTTCTTCTCAGTCTGGTGCGCTCACCAGTGGCTGTGGTGATGCAGCGCCCAGTGGGTTCCCACTCCTGCAATCTGCCTCATCTGTACTGGGCAGCACTCCAGGTCAGACCAGGGAGATGGTAGAACCGGTGTTGATCAGGGCCCGGAACAGCGTACTGTCCAAGCTGCACTGCAGGTACATCCCTAGTGAGTGTCCAATTCGCCCAAACATGTTGACAGTCCATCGGAGAAAATGTCTGTGGGAGGCGGCAGGTCCCTGTTCATACCATATCACTCTAGTTTAACGCTGGCAAGGGGGTGGTTTGTTACAGGGTGGGTGCCGAGCAGTAACACACAATGTGTCCTGGCTCCCCGCAGCGGAAGCATAACTCCTCGCGTCGCCATTGTTGTCCTCTTGCTTGCTGTGCCATTGTGGTCGGACGCAGTTCTGCATCCTCGTCCTCGCTCTCAGCTGTGGCGCGGAAAGCTTTCTGCCTTATTGACATCACATCAGCTGCATAGTCCATCATCGGTCCCACCCGCTCCGCTTCTGCAACGGCCGTCTCCCAGCTGCTCGCGGCGTGAATCCGAATGTGGTCCTGGAGCCAGGCTGGGCAGAGCCCCTGGATGAAGTGCTGGAGGGCGAGCCTCTCCAGGTTCAGGTTCAGGTTCAGGTTCAGGTTCAGGTTACTTTATTTGTACCCGTAGGTAGATTTGTTTTGCAGTCAGGTGACATCCATATTTACAAACCACAATTACATTCAACATGAACACAAACACAGGCACACATATAGCTTCCTATAAACATCATAGAAGTACTCAAGGCTCCACCAATCAGGACATAGGACAAAGATATAAGAGAAAAAACAAAGAGAGAAGAGAGAAGGGTCATATTAAAAAGTTAAAGACTAGTCAAAGAGGTTAAAAACTCAAAAGTCTAAAACCCAATAAAATATTTAGAACCCAAATAAAAAACCTACAAAAATAAGTAAATATAAAATAAAATTAATAAATAGGTAACTAAATTATGTGCAATATATTGTTTCATCTTGTTCAACTCTTTGACAGCAGCGGGAATAAAGCTGTTTTTGTAGGGCTGGGTTTTACTTTTTGGGACAGCAAACCTCCGTCTGGAGGGAAGAAGCTGAAAGTGGCAGTGCAAAGGGTGGGAGTCATCATTTAAAATGGAGGTAGCAATCCTCTGTACCTGTCTGGTGTACAGGGATGTCAGGCTCAGCTGTGACTCACCAAGCAAACGACTGGACCATCTAACAACCTGATCCAAGGATTTTCTCTGTTTCAGTTTTATCTGACCAAACCATGACACTAAAGAAAAGGATAAAACAGATTTGATAAAAGCCCGATAAAACATTGTCATTATGGTTTGGTCAGTTTGGAAGCGTGCAAGTTTCCTTCAACAATGCAAATGTTGCTGACCCTTTTTGCACACCCTTTCACAGCTCTCTTCAAAGTTTAAATTACTATCAATAATCGTCCCAAGATATTTGTAGGATTGTACACATTCAGTGGTCTGGCCTTTTAGTACAGTGACTTGGTGCCTGGGAGTTTTCCTCCTAAAGTCAATAATCATGTCTTTAGTTTTTGTCGTATTCAGCTGCAGGTAGGAATCCTCACACCAGTGAACAAAATCATCAACTACTGGGCTGTGGCCACTGTCACCATCCTGGAGGAGACTGACAACAACTGAATCATCAGTATACTTTATAATGTGTCTGTTGTCATGTCTGCTCTGACACATGTTTGTGTACAGGATGAAGACTAGTGGTGACAACACACACCCCTGAGGAGAGCCAGTAGAAGAACACTTTTGGTCAGACAATGTACCATTGACCCTTACTCTCTGTGTCCTGTTGGTTAAAAAATCCAGAATCCAACCCACCAGATTATTACTCAAATCAAATTGTTGCAGGAGCCTTTCAACTAAAATATGAGGTTGGATTGTATTAAAGGCGGAAGAAAAGTCCACAAATAAAAGCCTGGTGTGTGTCCCATTAAAATCCAGATGTTCAAAAAGCATGTTAAACAGTTTCTAGCTACTCTACCCACCTGTGATGACAAGACCTGATGGGAAGGGGTGATTTGATAAACGATAGTGTATGGACCACCTAGTTTGAAGTATTTGAAGTGAATGTGAATTCTATCATGGGTTCTTAAAAGGTTATGGTTAAGTTTTGAAATTTTGTCCATAAAAATGTGTGGGAACCCTGATAATCAGTGAAGTGGCAGTTCTGGTGTTATGTGCCAAATGTGAGCTAAAATTATCACTTTTTCATAAACAGATGAAACTCCTTACTCTTGTGCAGTACACCATTCATACTTTGGGCCATGTATTTTGCATCATGTTTTGATGGATACAGTGATACAGTATACACTACAATATGTTAAGTTCTCTAAGTGTGTGAAAAAGAAATGCCAGTGTTTGAAAACAAAGGCTAGGATTCATAATGCTCCATTCATAGGAAAACAGCATTGCCAAAGCATCAAAATGCAAAAATGACAATAAATATAAATAGGTGTCTCTTACCTCACTGAATAGTTTACATGTGAGGAGGAAGTGCATCTTTATCTCATCCTCACCAAACCGTGATTATTACATGTTTTGTTTTCTTTTGTTTGCTAAGATTGTCTATGGTTTTTATTGGCTCTTTAGTGCTCCCTGTCACAATCCCTCATGCGCCATTACGCAGCGCCCGAGGGGAGGAATGGAAAGCCCAATAGCGGAAGTAGAAAGTGCTATTTTATTAGATTAAACCACAAAATAACAAGTCCAGTAGACCACAAAGATACAGGGAAATGCAAATGGTGAAATTATGGCCACCAGACACACAGGGCGCCTGCCGGATGCTGTACAGCCTTGTCAAAAGGAAAGCCTAGTGCTGCAGACTGCTGTCAGCACAAAGAGAAAGACGATCATGAACTTATGGGGCAGGAGCGATCCCGGGGCAAACCGTGCAGTCTGGGGGATGAATCAGAGAAGCTGGGCCAGCCATAACACTAAGGGATTTACCAGGCTTGAAGTGACGAGCTGGATAACAACAAAGGTAATGACAACACATACGAGGAGAGCTAGCTGCCGCGTATGGAGGTGAATGCTCCGACAATCTCTTTCCACAAATGCAGCGAACAAATACTCCTGAAACTAACGAGGAAAGAGATTGCCGGTGCAAGAAAGTGTGGGCTGAACTTGATTGGGCCTGATGTGTGAGAGAGCGTGCATGAGTGTATGAGTGGGAATGAATGGAGCGTGTGTATGTGTGTGTATGTGTGTGTGTGTGTGTATATGTGTGTGATCACCCATGACAGTACAGCTGATGGCACTCGACAGGAGGAGGGAGCGTGTCCAAGCTGTCAGGGAGTGGAGGCCCAATAGCTCCCTGAAGCGCCAGGAGGAAAATAGGGCAAAACATAACAAAAAGTTAAGCCCCCCCCCCCCCAAGGGTGGACACCAGACACCCCAGTACCATCAGCCAAAACGAAAAGAAACAACAACCCTCAAGGAACACCCCCCCCTTCCCGCCCGGCAACAAACACTAACCCAAGGTGGGAGGTGGGGGAACATCGGTTAGTAGGGAAGCAAATGGTGAAAACACAACCAGTAAAAAACAAAGTAATGAGCAAAACCCTCCTAACGACCCCCTACCTGGAACACTAACCCCCCTCCCCAGAAGTCCAAAGTTCAGGGGATCGACCAGAATTCCAGGCCCCCAGCATCGTGGGTGAGGAGTGACAGATCAGGTGGCCTGCCCAAGTTCCAAGTCCAGCAGGTGGCCTGCCGGATAATGTCTGGCGGCCTGCCCGGAAACAGTTTTTGTTTCTGGAAACAGCCAAACCCAGATTCATGACACTCCCTCATTTTTTTTAAACTTTTCGATCAGTAATAGATTTGTGTTCCTCTCAAGAAAGTGAAGATGCCACCCAAAGAGAAGAACAGAGAGCAGAGCCTTTCACATTAGCACAGGTGAACAGAAAATGCATTTTATACTGCCTCTTCCTCTTTTCCTCACTTGTATGTTAAACCACAGCTACTATCTTTTTTGCCCTTGCTTGTTTGTATCATTCTTAGGAAAGGAATGATGGTAGCCAGAGAGCAGAACCTGTCATACTGGCACAGGTGAGACAAAGCTACAGCATTGTACAGTATAATCTCTGTCACTCTCTGTCACTCGTTAATGAGTTGCTGATTTTCATCCTTCTCAGAAAAATGCTGAAGATACTCCAAATGCTACAAGAGCAAAGAGCAGAGTCTTCATCAGTGCTACAGGTAAGGCAAACCATTTAAAAAAAAAATATATATATGCAGTTGTCAGCGGACATATGCATTTTTTATTTTTTAATTTTTTTGCAGTTCATTGGAGTGCATATTTTCTGTCCATCCTGTTTTTTTTTGTTGTTGTTGTTTTTTTTTGGTGTTGTTTCCTATGTGTAATGGCTTTTGTTTATTTTTTATGCTTATACAGTTGACCAAAACTCAGTTATGAGCAGAAGCAAGTGAAACCCAATAAGTTTTAATACAGGCTATATTTTTCAATCATTTTAGGACAATATACCTCAAGAAGTAGATGACGTCGGCTTCCATGGGCTAACGGAAGAGCAGAGCATCATCTCTATTCTCTCCTTTGCACTAAGACACAACACTACAGGTGTATTGATTGACGACCTGCTGAAACTGCCTAAGTTACATTCTGCTGGGAGTAATGCCGTTCCAACAAGCGAGTATTTTTTTGAGAAACCATTAGCTGGTATTGCAGATCAGTATGAACGGCATTATTACTGCAGAGTTTGTGATAAGTACACTGGATCTTCAGTCTCAAGAAGAAATCCTTAAATGTCTGTTATGTTCCTCACCTACAACAGTCAAGGCCAGTTTACAAGAAGGACGTTTCTTTATTATGATTCCATTAAATGATCTGCTGAAAGATATTCTTGAGAACCAGGGTATGCATGATCTCTGCTTCCGCGCCAGTGGCAGTAGTGGGCATATTATCAAAAACATATGTGATAGCACTTTATATCATACCTTAAAATTCAACACTAAAGATGATTTCTTGTCGCTTACATTCAATTGTGATGGTGTACCAGTCTTTCAGTCCTCTAAATTCAGTCTTTGGCCAATACTATGTTGTGTTAATGAGATACCCCCTGACAGCAGAGATAAATGTGTACTTTCATGTGCTTTATGATTTGGATCCAAAAAGCCAGATGTGTCCTGCTTCTTTAAACCATTTGTTGAGGAGTGTGCCAATCTTTCTGAAGCTGGTTTTGAGTGGCAACATCCTAAAGATCAGTCATTGAGACACATTAAAGTGCACACCTTGTGCTGTGTGTGATGCAATAGCAAAGCCATTACTACAGAATTCTAAGCAATTTAATGGTGACTATGGCTGTGGAGTCTGCCTTCACTCTAGAATGCAAACAAAGAAAAGACAAGGAAACACAAGGGTTTATCCTTGTCCAGATGAAAAGCCAAGTGACAGAAATCATAAAACCATAGTAGAAATAGGACAAATTGCTGAAAGAGAAGGGAAGGCCATACTGGGCATAGAGGGCTCATCTGCTCTTGCAGATTCACCAGTGTTTGATATAATCAGTGGGATGATTCCTGACTACATGCACTGTGTTGCTTGGTGTGTGCAGATATATGGAAACTTTATGGATGGATTCTAGGAGCATTTCTGAGCCATGGTATATTGGTGCACAAATGGCAGTCATGGACAGACTCCTTTTGTCTATAAAACCTCCAGGTATTGTTGCTCAAGTTCCAAGATCTCTAACAGAATGCAAATTCTGGAAAGCCCATGAGTTGCAACACTGGCTTTTGTACTATAGTTTACAAGTTCTGAAAGGCATACTTCCATAGAAGTATCACTCTCACTGGGCATTACTGATAGAGGGCATAAGCATTCTGTTGGGTTCTGAATTAAATCTTGAACTAATAAGTCATGCACATGAGGCATTGGTGTACTTTGCTGGAGGTGTGCAGTCACTGTATGGAGGACACATGACCTTCAATGTTCATTCACTTTTGCATTTAGGCAAAAGTGTTGTGCATTGGGGTCCTTTGTGGGCTCACTCAGCCTTTATGTTTGAAGATTTCAATGGGTACCTACTGAAGCAAGTAAAAAGTAGTCAAGCTGTACCACAACAAATATGAAAAAGGGTGGCATTATCATGTGCTTTTCCCCATTTAGCAAAGCATTTTCTAAAAAATGCACCTGCAGAAGTCAAAGATTTCTGCAAAGAAATTAGAAATGAAAAGCAGCAGTCAAGAAGTTTACTGAGGAGACTGTCCTTGGTCCACCAAACATGAGAGTAATAGCTCTGGGTGACCAAGCTTCTCTCTACACACTGGAAGAAGTTCCCACAACCTCTGTGGTGAGCTACTACAAGACAATTGGTATAAATGGAGGAGTTGTTCATGGTCATGCCTACAGCAAAACAAACAACTCTTTTGTGCTTTTGAATGATGGGAGTATTTTTAGAGTCTCACATTTTATTGACATGGGTGATCAGTGTTTATAAGCTATAAACTATGCTAATTGCACAGTGCAGAAGTTAGCCAGAGGTTCTCTGATCAGAACTCAATTGAACTACATGTCAATAGTCCACTTTTCCACAGACTTTCATAAAGCCGTAAATGCTACTCAGGTAGTTAGATCATGCATGTATATTCAATGTTCACAGTCTAGCTCCATTGTATGTTGACTACTGTACACATATTACTGTAAGTGAATGAATGGTAACTAATTATGAGACTGTGGAGAAAGGAAACAGGAGAGGCAACGAGCTGGGCGACTCATGAACTTTATTCCTTCTCCAACATACTGTACAGTAAAAGAGCTCCCGGGTCTCTGTGCATTCCTCTTTTATATCTTTAACTCCATGCATTGAGACCCGGCACTTCCGACCATAATACATTGTTTGGAACAAAGACCTGTGTGGCACATTAACATGACATAACGCCGGCACCGTTCTCACACCCTTTCCTCTTCCAACTGCTCCGGCAGTTCCTCCTCTCCCTGGGGGATGCATAGTCCTTACTGTCCCGTCTGATACCCCCCGGTGAAACTTCCTCCTTTGGTCCATTGTTCCCCCCTTCCCCAGCTGCCTTCTCTGGGTGGAGAATCCCCAACCCGTACCACCACAAGACATTTATTCATTTTGAGTTTCTGATGTCTAAAATATTACAAATGTACTGTACGTACTTAAAATGATGCAGCACTTCGAGTGAAGACAAAATGCGCATTCATTCTTGTGAGACCTTTTGCAGTGCATGTTGTCCATATTTATGTCTTTCACCAGAAAATCCAAATTGACACTGCAATGTATAGGGGAACAAAAATTATTTTTGTGCCATCACAGTGAAGTTGGGTCTTTTGGGCCATGTAACAACAGAATAAAGTATTGCCATTTTCACTGAATTTTGAAGTTGTGCAATTTGGATATTTATGCTAATCTGCAAAATTAAAAATCTTTCTACAGCTAGACTGGAGTGAATGAATTTTTTGTCTTTGCTTTGTATTGAAGACATTTCATGGGGCTTTTGAATATTTGGAGCATGAATACAAAATCATTTTGCCATTTTATTGGATATAATTGCTTCTGATATCTTAAATATCAATTATGACCAATGTAAGTAGTTTTAGAAAAATTCATTAGTTGAGAGAGAAAAATGGGCTTCCTGGTTTTAGAGAAAATTCTAATCTTAGTAACACTTTAGCATTCTAATGTGACTGCATGTCAAACCTGTTTCTGTCATCGCCTGTGCTTTTTCACGTAATTTTATTGTAAAATTATATTTGCTTAGGTAATTCCAGCAAAGTTGAAAGGAGTTAATGCTGTTATGTCCACATTTCATTGGCATCACTACTTCTCCAAGGCAACTGCCCCCATGGTCACCAAACTCATTCACAACTAGAGGGCACTTAGAGTACATACCTCTACCAAGCCCCTATCTCACAATGTTAAAGTGAATTCAGAGGCCACATCCTGACCTGAATCCCCTGCAAAATCTAATGGGTTCATCAGCAACCCAAGGGCCACCTCTGGTAAAAAAATTTAACCAAAATCCACCTAATAATTTTTGTGTGATCCTGCTCAAAGGCAAACATGAAAACATGACCTCCTTGGCAGTGGTAAAAATCCTCAAGTGGGTCTGCATCCAGGTTGTGCTCAAGTTGAGGGTCAGTGGTTGTGAGATGTGGGTGAGTTCAGGGTGGCTTCATCAGGCCAAAATGAGCTATTGACTGTCTAGTTTGTTTTTGTCATATGTGGCACCTCGCCCAAATTCTTGTTTTCTATAATACTTGCAAGATTTCACTTCCACTGATGATTGTCCAACTCATATAAGTTTGATATTGTACATGTCTACTAAGGACTAAGGCATGTGGAATTAGTGTCATATATTGTTCTAAGTTCCCAAATCATACAAGTTTCATATCATACAAATTTATTAAGGATGCTATATCTGGTTTGACTGACATATGCATTACTTACAGTATCTCACAAAAGTGAGTACACCACTCACATTTTTGTAAATATTTTAATATATCTTTTCATGGAACAACACTGAATATATGACACTTTGATACAATGTAGTCAGTGTACAGCTTGTATAACAGTGTAACTTTGCTGTCCCCCACAAAATAACTCAACACACAGCCATTAATGTCTAACCCGTTGGCAGCAAAAGTGAGTACACTTCAAAGTGAAAATGGCCAAATTGTGCACAAAGTGTCAATATTTTGTGTAGCCACCATTATTTTCCAGCACTGCCTTAACTCTCCTGGGCACGGAGTTCACTAGAGCTTCACAGGTTGCCAATGGAATCCTCTTCCACTCCTCCATAACGACATCACGGAGCTGGTGGATGTTAGAGACCTTGCGCTCTTCCACCTTCCATTTGAGGATGCCCCACAGATGCTCAATAGGGTTTAGGTCTGGAGACATGCTTGGCCAGTCCATCACTTTTATCCTCAGTTTCTTTAGTAAGGCAGTGGTCGTCTTGGATGTGTGTTTGGAGTTGTTATCATGTGGGAATACTGCCCTGCCACCCGGTTTCCGAAGGGAGGGGATCATGCTGTGCATCAGTATGTCACAGTACATGTTGGCATTCATGGTTCCCTCAATGAACTGTAGCTTCCCAGTGCTGGCAGCACTCATGTAGCCCCAAACCATGACAGTTCTACCACCATCCTTGACTGTAGGCAAGACACACTTGTCTTTTTACTCCTCACCTGGTTGCTGCCACACACGGTTGACACCATCTGAACCAAATAAGTTTATCTTGGTCTCATCAGACCACAGAACATGGTTCCAGTAATCCATGTCCTTCTTCTGCTTGTCTTCAGCAAACTGTTTGCAGGCTTTGTGTGCATCATCTTTAAAAGGGGCTTCCTTCTGGGAAGACAGCCATGCAGACCAAGTTGATGCAGTATACGGCGTATGGTCTGAGCACTGACAGGCTGACCCCCCACCCCTTCGATCTCTGCAGCAATGCTGGCAGCACTCAAGTCTATTTTCAAAAGACAACCTCTGGGTATGACGCTGAGCAAGTGCACTCAACTTCTTTGTTCGACCATGGTGAGGCCTGTTCTGAGTAGAACCTGTCCTGTTAAACCGCTGTATGGTCTTGGCCACCATGCTGAAGCTCGGTTTTCAGGGTGTTGGCAATCTTCTTATAGCCTAGGCCATCTTTATGTAGAGCAACAATTCTTTTAATCAGATCCTCAGAGTTCTTTGCCATGAAGTGCCATGTGGAACTTCCAGTGACCAGTATGAGAGAGTGTGAGAGTGATAACACCAAATTTAACACACCTGCTCCCCATTCACACCTGAGACCTTGTAACACAAATGAGTCGCATGACACCGGGGAGCGAAAACGGCTAATTGGGCACAATTTGGAGATTTTCACTTAGGCGTGTACTCACTTTTGTTGCCAGTGGTTTAGACATTAATGGCTGTGTGTTGAGTTATTTTGAGGAGACAGCAAATTTACACTGTTATAGAAACTGTACACTGACTACTTTACATTGTACCAAAATGTCATATCTTCAGTGTTGTCCCATGAAAAGATATAATAAAATATTTACAAAAATATGAGGGGTGTACTCACTTTTGTGAGAGACTGTATATGTTCCAGATAAAAAAGATAAAAAGTTCATTTCTTTTACATATGGAAAGGAAAGAAAGATGATAATGAAGTGAGTCAAGATTCTGCCTCATTCATGTTGACTGCTAAAATAATCTCCATTTAATAAACCCCTTTGAATATCTCAGTGTCAAATTAAAAAAAAAGAACAAATGGACTCAGAATGTCTGCTCTTTATAGACACAAATAAAACTCCAGTTTCTTACAAAGAACAACCTTTTTCTTCACACCCACAAAGCTTTTTTATGGTAATGAGACATCCAGTCTTACATGGCATTTTCATTCTCACTCTAATAACAGAGGGCAAGTTTAAAGTGCACAATTAAAGTAGATCCTTAGAAAGAAAGGTACAACAATTGGAATGAAAATGAACTGCATTAAAGTGTGTGTGTGTGTGTGTGTGTGTGTGTGTGTGTGTGTGTGTGTGTGTGTGTGTGTGTGTGTGTGTGTGTGTGTGTGAGAGAGAGAGAGAGAGAGAGAGAGAGAGAGAGACTGACTTGCCGACTTGCCACTGACTGGGAATCATTTCTGTGCATCCCATTAAGCAAGACTTTAAATCCATCAGCACAATGAATAAGCCAGGCTACTACTGAACATTTAATTCTTTAATTTGGGTTCCAGCGGAAATCCAATTATTATACACATGCAGAAGGAATTCAGAAATACACTTTCCTGCAGTCACATATTCAGCTGTTTTCCCAAAAGGCCACGATCATGTTTCACAGAGCATCAGTCACATCTACAACCCCAATTCTGGTGAAGCTGGGATGCTGTGTAAAATTTAAATACAGACAAAATACAATGATTCAAAAATCATTTTCAACCGATATTCAGTTGAATACACTACAAAGAAAAGGCATGTAATGGTCAAACTAATAAACTTTATTGTTTTGTTGTTTTTGGGGGGGGAACCGAAAAGGATTAAGCGGAAGAAGATGGATGGATGGAAATTTTGACTCATTTTGAATTTGATGCCTGCAGCACATTCCAAAAAATCTACAGAGGGATGTTTACTACTGTATCAGAATCAGAATCAGAATCAGAATCAGCTTTATTGGCCAAGTATGCACAACACATACAAGGAATTTGACTTTGGCTAAAAACTTGCTCTCATTGTTCAGGTGGAGGATTTAAATAAGGATTCAATGACAACAGAGTATGTACAGTAAATTACAGTCTGTCCACGTTTCTATAAAAGGATGCAGATATATACAGGAATATATGCAGTTATTTACTCGAACTATCCACACTTTGCAGAAATATATGAAAAAATATACAGTCACACAGTATTTCAATGTGAACTCAGATTCAGTGATATAATGTGAATGAAGTAAAAAGCAGTGTGAGAGTTATGTGCAATGTAATAATGGATGAAAAGTCATGAGTACAGCAACAGGTAGGACTAGGTGAATGTTAGGAGTTCATCAGAGTGATGGCTTGAGGAAAGAAACTGTTCCTGTGACGGGTGGTTTTGACCTTCAGTGATCTGTAACGACGACCAGAAGATAGAAGTTCAAACAGTTTGTGGCCGGGGTGTGATGGGTCAGCACAGATGTTTCCTGCCTGTTTCCTGGTTATGGACCGATATAAGTTCTCAATGGAGGGTAGGTCGGTACCAATGATCCTCTCCGCAGACTTAATGATCCGCTGCAGTCTGGTCTTGTCCTGTTTAGTGGCAGATCCAAACCAGACAGTGATGGAAAAGCAGAGGACAGATTGGATGATGGCGGTGTAGAAGACAACCAGCAGCTCCTGAGGCAAATCAAACTTCTTGAGCTGACGCAGAAAAAACAACCTCTGCTGGGCCTTTTTCCGGACAGTGTCTATATGGGAGGACCACTTCAGGTTCCGGGAGATTGTGGTACCCAGAAACTTGAAGGAGTCCACAGTGGACACTGTGCTGTTGAGGATGGTGAGTGGGGGGAATGAAGGGGGGTGTCGCCTGAAATTCACAGTCATCTCCACCGTTTTGGCTGGGTTAAGTATTGTGATGTGATGTATTACATCACATCTCCTTTTACCAACAGTCTCTAAGCATTTAAGAACCAAAGGCTAAAGTTGCCTTCACACCAACTGTGAACAGGTGGCACAAATGCATAAAAGTAAATGGAAAGAGGCAAGCACACACGAAATCGCGCATTCGTGTGTTCATGTTCGAGGAATAGCGCTAGCTAGTAATGGCCTGGAGATTCTGCTATCACAGGAGTAAAAATATCAACTAAACAATAAACAAATAAACATTAAACTAAACTAAACTGGAATAAAAGTATCAACATTGGAGAGTAAACTATTTTGAAAATGCAACTGCCCCTCACTTGCACGCATAAGGACTGGGAGCTCTTCAGCTAAATCGGGATGTCAAAATTATTGACCCACAAATTCCTGCCATGGATGTGCTGACAAGGCTAGCAGGGTAACAATGTAAACACCAGGCATCATCTTGTGAAGTTTTGGCGGCAGGGACAACTTTTTCAGGTGAGCTCCCCCCCCCCCCCCCGTCAGATAATGTAAACCTAAGCATGACGTTATTTTGGGGATCGCCACAACAGGTTGAACACAACTGCAGAAGTTATAAAGGCAATTTCGCCTGTCTGCATCTCATTCAGACGATGAATTTATGTCTATTTGCATGTTTACATAAGGCCTAAAAAGATTACCCAGGATTTACACTGACTCCGGATGCAGTACATTACAGCTGCGATCTGGCCTCCACAACAAATAGTTCCAATTTTCTAATCCCCACCTGGTCCGGACCACTGCGGAACAAATCCGGATCGTCAAATTTGATTCACTAATGAAACGCAATGAGTCTATTTTTGACACACGCCAGATCCAATCCGCATGGAAATCCCACGGTATCTCACGGTATCTTGTATTCTCACGGAAGCCGTGCTCCGTCACTTAGCAACTACTGGTAGATCATTCTCACTGTATCAAAAAGCAGCAAAGATGGACAAGTGTCATGGGCAGCGGGAGCATGCCCATCCCATCCTGCCTCACATTCACTAACTCATCACGACACCTGAGGCAGAAGACACACCTGCGCCCACTCATCAGCCAGCATACTTAAGGAGGCTCTCTCCGTGCAGTCAACGCTTGCTCGTCTGGGTATACTGCCTGCTTTAGTCAAGCAAAGTCTAAGTAATAAGTGTGAAAAGGTTGTTTCACCTTATTTCTCCTTTCACCTCAGGTTGCTGCCACCATGTAGGTGTGTCTCTTGGACTACACGCACTCTCCTGCCACATCTTACCATCCTCAGCTCCTGCTTCACCCGGTCAGGCACCATCAGCTCATCTTCCCCCCTTACCCTACTGGGTCGTCTATTCCTCGCTGGGTCCTGCCGGTCATCCCTGGATTTCCCGAGTAAGTGGCAATTTGGCTCGCCCATTTCCCCTTACTCCATTCCTCTGCTCACAGCTCGTGTCTTCTCCACAGGGCCATTCCTCTGGCGAGTGACTATTTCTGCAGCTGTGCGCTTTGGTTTTTGATATTTAATAAAATTTTCAAACATGCCCCTCTGTGTGGTTCGTCCTGTGCGTTGGCATCGTGCACATGTGCTGTCAAGCTTTATTAATCCTGACAGACGAGGAGAAATTCATTTCAGAAATACAAAATTACAAAATCCTGTATGATACTACGAATCCTTTCTACACAGACAACATCAGAAAAGAGATGTGGGAAGAAATAGCCGAAGTTTTTGCAGTGGATGGTAAGTTAAACCAATTTATTTTCCATTTGATTTCTCAAAAAAGTTTTTAATGTACAAGTGAATCTGAAAAAAAAAATATGTGAAAAAAACGTTAAACAAATCAGTTAAAGTATTTCCTATATTCATCACAAAAAGTTAACTGTTTCAAGCCTTCTTAAAATTTTGATGCTGATGGCCTCTGAATTTTATTATGGATTGAGATATTGCAATTTCTAATGTCCTAGTGTAGTATGTCACCTGTTTAGATAAGTTATTTTAATACTAGCTGTTTATGCTGTAATTTCAACAATGATGAATACATTAAAGTATGTAAACCACTTTATGTTGTCGTACATATGGTCTATTACGCTGATGTGCACATTACTATACATTATATAGTATGAAAACTCAGTAAAGTCAACTGGATTCAAGTATTTTTACTCTGAAATGTTTCACCATTCATGCAAATGGAGTCAAATGTTTCAGAGTAAAAATACTTCAATCCAGCTGACTTAACTCTAACTGTCCCAGTCTCCATTTGGTGACACAACCCCTAGTGGTCAAGATTGGTAAAGATTTTTTGTCAATAAAATAGTTCAGATTTCCAAGGCTATAACTTGAAAGTTGCAGGAGATAATGGCTTACTGCCAATTAGAAAGATGTAAAATATGATCCAAAGTTTCAGATAGGAATGTATGCATCTAATTTGCATAATGTCACTGCAGCTATATAAATTACATAACTCAGTCAAAAATGGACTTTGGATATAGTTACACAAAGAATGGTTCGGTTTTTTGACACCGTTGTTTCTACAGGGGCATGTTGTTATCTTATCTTCAAAGTATATGAACCACAAAATCATCATTCGTCACTTACTGTTGGTGAAGGGATGCTCGCTGGCCGGCGTGGTCACTGTGTTTTCATCCATCACGGCCGTTATTTTGCATTCTGTCGGTCAT
Source organism: Pholidichthys leucotaenia (assembly GCA_020510985.1). NCBI lineage: Eukaryota > Metazoa > Chordata > Actinopteri > Cichliformes > Pholidichthyidae > Pholidichthys > Pholidichthys leucotaenia. The sequence goes on from CM035849.1 coordinate 269,195,545, forward strand.
TTACACTCTCTACTACATTTTCAAAGTCTTATGATTTTTTTTAAATTTTGATTTTGATTTTGGATACTTTGATTATCCCACGTAAATTCTGCTTGTATCCCGCAGCTATTTTCCGTGTACAAAGCCATTTATGTGACGGAGCATGCATGGCGGCCATATTGGTCTTGTGAGCTCAGAGAAGGGAAAAGCAAGAAAAAATAATGAGGATTTCTTCTTCTTTGGTGTATTCCATGTCAGTCATGATTCCTCCAACACGTGTCTGCCACCTTCTGAACTGGCAGATCAGTACAAATCAGTACAAATTCTCAGTACAGCCGGGAACGTCAGAGTCAGTTGACAGGTGCAGTTGCTGCGCTGTGCCATTGGGCGCGCGCGACCTGTCCATGAAATCCATCCCATCCATCCATCTTCTACTGCTTTTCCGGAGGTCCGGGTCGCGGAGGCAGCAGTTCAAGTAGAAAAGCCCAAGACTTCCCTCTCCCCAGCCACCTGCTCCAGCTCTTCAGAGAGGATACCAAGGCGTTCCCAGACCAGCTGGGAGACATAGTCTCTCCACCGAGTCCTGGGTCTGCCCCGGGGTCTCCTCCCAGTGGGACGTGCCTGAAACACCTCAAGTTGGAGGCATCCAGGAGGCATCCTAATCAGATGCCCATACCACCTCAACTGACTCCTTTCAATGTGGAGGAGCAGCGGTTCTACTCTGAGCCTCTCCCGGATGACTGAGCTCCTCTCCCAATCTCTGAGGGTGAGTCCAGCAATCCTACGGAGAAAGCTCATTTCAGCCACTTGTATCCGCAATCTTGTTCTTTCGGTCATTACTGTCCATGAAATGTGGCCAGTTAAAAGGTTAACTGGGCATTCATGCAATATACTGTACTTACATCCTCTGGATGACTGAAAATCTTCACCAGAGTTTTGGTGAATACTTTTACAATACTTTACTTTATGCTTTACTTTACTATGCTTCATGCTTCTGATTGGCATGTCTCTTTTTTTAACATGGAGTTGATTTATATGTATGAATGAATGAATATGTAAAAAATATTTCTAAAGTTTCCATCTTTATTTACTTATCTTTTATTTCTTCAAGTTCTACTTACTTTTTTTATTTTTACTGTATTCACTGATATTAAATTAATTTTTAAAAATTTAATGAGGAGTCCAATAAGAAGAGTGTATTTTTTAATACAAAACATCAATTTGTAAAAAGCAAACGTGTCAGTGTTTGAGGATAAGTTTGCTTAGCCAGACACCACAAACACAATTTTAATAACAGCTGTTTACAATAGCAGTTTCATAGTGCTTTAGTACAGTCAATGTATAACAAAATTATTTACAACACTGGTACTAGCAATATTTATATATATATATTCATTACAAATCTGACTATTGTGACAGTTTTCTTAATAATTCAACTCAAATGTTACAATATTGCTTAAAAGTACTAATAAATGCTATAAATACATACACATTTTTACTGGGTACCAGAATAATAAAAACAACTGACTTTTCAATGCACTAGTTTGTGTTAAATGTTCAAGGTTAGGTCAGCACAGCAAAGAAGTGACTCCTGAGGTCTTGCCAGAAGTTGAACAAGACAGATTGGGATGGGAAATTGCAATAGATCGATCGATTATATATCACAAGACTGCACGGTGCATGGGCTGCACGGTGGCGCAGTGGTTTAGCACTGTGGCAGCACAGTTTTACCCTCGGCCGGGGGATCGCGGGGATCATGAGATCGTGGGTTCGATCCCAGCCCCCGACCAACAGTGAGCTGTGTGGAGTTTGCATGTTCTCCCCGTGTTGCGCGGGTTTACTCCGGGATTTCTCCGGTTTCCTCCCGCACACCAAAAACATGTAGGTTTAGGGCGCTCGCGCACGCAGCGACCAGCAGCCGGTGGCTTGTCACCAGACTGCAAACTAAGTCTACCTACGGGTACAAATAAGTAACAAAAAAAAAAAAAAAGACTGTGATAATTTTGTATTAAGGCCAAAGTATCAGAACAATACATCATGGTCCTTCTGATGATTCCCACCCCTAATTATAAGATGCTAATTTTTTTAGATGCACTACTGTGTACAGTGTGCCATTGCCTTTTGGGTCACTATTTCTACACCATTGTGTTCTGCCACGACACACTGCCTTCTGGCAGGTTAAAAAATAGGTGCTGAAGATCTCCCTCACATGGCAGGCCTCTCTTGAGGCCCCGTTTCCTTCCATGTTGCATTCTAGAACCCTGTGTCTTCCAGCTTGCTCTGCCTCATCAAGCATCCACTGATTCTCAACTGGGGCAAGCAGGAAGTTGTGAAGGATGCAGGCAGCCACCACAATTGTGTCTACATGCTGTGGGTGGAGGTTAATTGGTCGATATAAAATTCTACACCTCGAGGCCAAAATGCCAAAGGCATTTTCCACCACCATTCTTGCTGTAGTCTGTAATTGTAGATCCTCTTCTGGTGATTGAGGTTCTGTCCAGAAAATGGCCTCATCAGGTTCAAGGGGAAAGCTGCATCTCCAACCATGACAAATGGCACATCCCCCAAATGAGCAGCATTAGGTAGGGGCAAACTAGGTAGAACATTAAGTGTTCTGCTCTCCATTGCTTTTCCCAAATCAGAGCCAGCACATATGCCTCCATTGCTGGTTCTCCCAAAGTCCCCCACTTGAATAACATGGAATCTGTAGTCAGTATCAACTAGTGCCAAAAGAACAATAGAAAAATCCTTTTAGTAGTTGTAATACTAACTACCAGATAGTGGTGGTGCCCATATCACTACATGCTTGACATCAATTGCTCCAAGACAATTTGGGAAATTCCATTTTTCCCAAAATCCTTGTGCTACCTCCTTCCATGAGTCCTCAGTTGGTATTGGTAAAAACCTCCTTAAGAGGACCTTTTCAATGGCTTCACACACCATGTGGATAGAGTTAGCAACTGTTGTTGTCCTAGCTGGTAGCTGAAAGCCAAGCTGACAAATGAGTCCCCTGTGGCCAAGCACCTGTGAGAGAGGAAACAACAAATGATGAGTTACATGTCAGTTTTACTAATGTCTGTCTTCTTTGTTTCAGCTGAAACTTCAAAGCACAATGGAGAAACCTTAGAAACACTTTTGTTAAAAACAAAAAAAAGTCTTCCAAGTGGATCAATTGGTGGCACACAAAAGGAATGGAAATATGCTGACATAATGTCCTTCCTTTTGCCCTATATACAGCCAAGATGGTATGTATGACAATATAAATGTGTGTAACTTTTAGGGAAACTAAAGTCTTTATCATTTTTCAAAAGATTGTAGATTACCATACCAACACACACACACACACACACAAAACATTGGTTTATTTTATCCAAGCACTCCAACACCGATGAAAGCGTGGACCGAAGGGGAGACTATGTTGAAAAATAAACCACATTCAGTTAAATTTGACCACGATGAACTTTTCAGCCCCCCTCGTGACACATGCAGAATGTGGCTTGGTATTTTCTTGCTGAAATAAGCAGGGATATCCCTGAAGAAAGATGCTGTTTGGATGTCAACATACTGTATGTTGCTTCAAAACCTGTATGTACTGTTCAGCATTAATGGTGCCTTTACAGATGTGCAAGGTACTCATGCCATGGGCACTAACACACCCCAATACCACTGCAGATGCAATGTCCATGATTTCCAAAAACAATTTGAAATGTGGACTTGTCAGACCACAGCACACGTTTCTGCTTTGTGTCAGCTCATCTCAGATGAGCTCAGACCCAAATAAAAAAGTAAGAAATCACATGTACATAAGTATTCACAGCCTTTTCCATGAAGCTCAAAACTGAGCTCAGGTGCATCCTGTTTTCACTGATCATCCTTAAGATGTTTCTGCAGCTTAATTGGAGCCCATCTATGGTAAATTCAGTTGATTGGACATGATTTAGAAAGGCACACATCTGTCTTTATAAGGTAGTACAGTTGATAGTGCATGTCAGAGCACAAACCAAGCATGAAGTCAAAGGAATTGTCTGTAGACCTCCGAGACAGGATTGTCTCGAGGCACAAATTTGGAGAAGGGTACAAAAACATTTCTGCTGCTTTGAAGGTCCCAGTGAACACAGTGGCCTTCATCATCCATTAATGGAAGAAGTTCGGAACCACTGGGACTCTTCCTAGAACTGGCCAGCCGTGTAAACTGAGTGATCGGGGGAGAAGGGCCTTAGTCACCAAGAACCCGATGGTCACTTTGTCAGAGCTCCAGCATTCCTCTGTGGAGAAAGGAGAACCTTCCAGAAGGACAACCATCTCTGTAGCAATCCACCAATCAGGCCTGTATGGTAGAGTGGCAAGACAGAAGCCACTCCTTACTAAAAGGCAACATGGCAGCCCCCCTGGAGTTTGCCAAAAGGCACCTGAAAGACTCTCAGACCATGAGAAACAAAATTCTCTGGTCTGATGAGACAAAGATTGAACTCTTTGGCATAAATGCCAGGTGTCATATTTGTAGGAAACCAGGCACCACTCATCACCAGGCCAATACCATCACTACAGTGAAGCATGGTGGTGGCAGCATCATGCTATGGGGATGTTTTTCAGGGGCAGGAACTCGGAGACTAGTCAGGATAGAGGGAAAGATGTACAGAAACATCCTGGATGAAAACCTGCTCAAGAGTGCTCTTGACCTCAGACTGGGGTGACGGTTCATCTTTCAGCAGGACAGCAACCCTAAACACACAGCCAAGATATCAAAGGAGTGGCTTCCCACCCAACCTGATGGAGCTTGAGAGGTGCTGCAAAGAGGAATGAGCAAAACTGCCCAAAGATAAGTGTGCCAAGCTTGTGGCATCATTTAAAAAGACTTGAGGCTGTAATTGCTGCCAATGGTACATCAACAAAGTATTGAGCAAAGGCTGTGAATACTTATGTACACTACCGTTCAAAAGTTTGGGGTCACCCAGACAATTATTTTGTGTTTTCCATGAAAAGTCACACTTATTTACCACCATGAGTTGTAAAATGAATAGAAAATATAGTCAAGACATTGACAAGGTTAGAAATAATGATTTGTATTTGAAATAATATTTTTTTCCTTCAAACTTTGCTTTCGTCAAAGAATCCTCCATTTGCAGCAATTACAGCATTGCAGACCTAACATGATTGCACAAGGGTTTTCTAATCCTCCATTAGCCTTCTGACGCAATGAGCAAACACATTGTACCATTAGAACACTGGAGTGATAGTTGCTGGAAATGGGCCTCTATACACCTATGTGGATATTGCACCAAAAACCAGACATTTGCAGCTAGAATAGTCATTTACCACATTAGCAATGCATAGAGTGTATTTCTGATTAGTTTAAAGTTATCTTCATTGAAAAAAAGTGTTTTTCTTTCAAAAATAAGGACATTTCTAAGTGACCCCAAACTTTTGAACGGTAGTGTACATGTGGTTTTATAGTTTGTTTTTTTTTTGTTTTTTTTTTACTTTTAATAAATTTGCAAAAATGTAAAAAAAAACAAAAAACCTTTTTTCACATTGTCATTATGGGGTATTGTGTGTAGAATTTTGAGGGAAAAAAATGAATTTAATCCATTTTGCAATAAGGCTGTAACATAACAAAATGTGGAAAAAGTAAAGCACTGTGAATACTTTCTGGATGCACTGTACGTACAGTCCATACATATACATGCACACAGTGTATACCAAGCCCCAAACAACATAGATATATACAGTCCCACCTACCATACCATAGTGTCCCAGAGTGAGTTTAGTGCATCTTACATATTGGACATTCAACGTTTTAAAAACCCTTTTCTCTGAAGCACCAATCCTGCTCCAAGTTGATCCATTCCAGCAGTTCATTAAGTCAGGCTCTTTAGACACCTGGGATCTCATGTAAAAAGACTTAGGTGGATTTCCAACTGAAAGATGATGTACATTTAAATCAAGAAAATGCCGTAAGCAAAAAAAAAAAATAATAAATAAAAAATCTAGATGTACGAAACAGTGCATATGCAGGAATCCAAGCACATTTCCTTTGTGCATCCTGATCTACTTGAAATTGAATGCACGTGAGGAAATACCGGACTCCTCCCTTGACACGCCTCAATTTGAATATGCAATTAGATGCAAATATACAGTATATGCACATAGATATATACAAGCCTTGCACATTTGGTTCTCCTGTATCCACCATCAAAAATAATGGATTTAATGGAATTTCACAGACTGTGAATTGGAGGCACTCCTGAATGAGGTAGAGCCCTCTTTCCAAGGTCTTCCTGGTGTGTAAAAAGAAAAATTAATTATATAAAGTTTTTCTAAAGAAAAGGACAAAAGAAGCAGTGCAGCGGTATAAAACATACAAAAATAAGTTAACATATATAATGAGATGTCGTAAAAGAGACTATTACAGTAAAGAACTGGAGAAAAACAGAGACAATATTAAAAATACATGGACAATACTTAACAATATTCTTTGAAATAAAAAGAGAAATACAAGCTACCCAACCAATTTTTCAAAAAAAAAAATAATAATAAAACAACTCAGAGTGTGAATGCGGTCTCACCTGCAGATGAATTTAATAACTTTTTTGTTAACATTGGTTCTAATTTGGCTTGAGAAATACCCATTACAGCACCTACGGGTGATACAGTAAGCAAAAACACTGCTATAAAAGACTCCATTTTCATAAAGAACACAGACAAGAGAGCGGTCATTGAAATTGTTAAATCATTTAAAAGTAAAACATCTACAGACTGTGATGGTGTTGACATGACCTTAGTCAAAACTATTATTGAATGCTTAGTTAGAGTATATTTGTAACCTGTCTCTCCAAACAGGTACATTTCCCAATGGAATGAAAATAGCTAAAGTAATTCCGATATACAAGACGGGTGACAGAGGGGAATTCTCAAACTATAGACCAATTTCACTATTGCCGCAATTTTCCAAGATACTTGAAAAAAAATTCCTATGAGAGAATTGACAACTTCATAATGAAGAATAATTTATTGTGTGAGCAGCAATGTGGGTTCAGACACAAGAGGACAACTGCCTTTGCTCTAATGGAATTTGTAGAAAAAATATCAACTGCCGTTGAAAAGAGTATTCAGATGGGGTATACCTGGATCTTAAAAAAGCATTTGATACAGTGGATCATAATTTATTATTAAACTACAAAATTGTGGTATTAGGGGAGTAGCACTGTCCTGGTTATGTAGTTACTTAAAGAATAGATATCAGTATGTCTGTGTTGGTAACAAAAACTCACAGTAACTGAAGGTTACTTGTGGAGTCCCACAGGGTTCAGTTTTGGGGCCACTGTTATTCAATATGTATATAAATTATATACTGTATGTAAAGTCTCGGAAAAAAAAATGACTTAATATTGTTTGCTGATGACACTAATTTATTATGCAGTGGAAGCAATTTGGAACAACTTTTGGATACACTCGGAAAGGAATTAGGAAAGCTTAAACTGTGGTTTGATTCAAACAAATTAACGCTCAATTTAAGTAAGACAAAATTTATAGTTTTTAACAACCATCATAACAACTTAGTATCTAAACTCAGTGTAAATGGTGTAGAGATTGAAAGGGTATCTGAAACTAAATTTCTTGGTGTAATAATTGATAATAAACTGTGTTGGAAGTCACATATTGATTATATTAAAGGTAAAATATCTAAATCAATTGCAATACTACACAGAGTGAAATATTTGCTGAATCAACCCACATTATATACTTTGTATCATTCATTAATGCTCCCATACATGACATATTGTGCTGAAGTATGGAGAAATACATATAAAACAAACATATATCCAGTCTTTATGCTTCAGAAGAGAGCTATTAGAATAATAAACAAAGCTGCTTACAGGGAACCAACAAACCCACTTTTTCTTAAATTAAAAACTCTCAAGTTGAAAGATCTGGTTGACTTTAAAACTGCAGTAATAATGTTTAAAGTGGAGAATCTATCACTGCCCGCAAATATCCAAAAGTTGTTCCAAATAAGGGAGAAACAATATCATTTCAGAGGAACATGTATATTTCAAAAACCTTCAGTGAGAACTACCACCAAGCAACACTGTGTTTGAGTGCAAGGAGTCAGATTGTGGAACGCTTTTGGACCTGAATTAAAATCATGTACAACGCTTGGACAATTTAAACAAAAAACTAAAGGAAGAAATACTCCAAACATATATACAAGATGACATGTAAAATCACATAAGAATTATCATATTCAGTCTGTGTTGTGTTGTTGCTTAGTTTTTTGTACGTTTTGTCTTAGCTTTGTTCTGAATTGTAATCACTCTTGTTTTGTTTTTCTTTTGAATTCTTGGATGGAATATGGGTGGGCAATATAAGCTGTGGCTTCAGCCATCACCCATTTCGGATAACTTATGTTGAACTGTATAATCAGAGGAGTTATTGTTTGATTTGACCTTGTTGGATTTTTGTTTTCCCCCTGTCGAAGACCCTTGACCTTGAACCTCAGGATTGAGGTTTAGGATCACCAGCTTGCAGTTCCTAGAGGAATTTTCCTCATAGGAAATTCTGTTACCTGTGTAGGTGTGCTTGGTGACTTTGAGAGTTAACCCAGCTGCACTGTCTCCATATATTGGAGGATCCCCACTTCCTGTATGCCAGACCTCCGACTGAGTGACCTGTCCAGTCAGACACCTGGAATACACCTCCAATATTAACGACAGCCTCTCCTGGTCTTACATTGCTCTTGGTAATCTGGGTAAATGTTTAAAACCAGGAAAACTGGTTTAAAGGGGATCTGTTTTAAACACCATTGAAAAAGAGTGACCTTTTAAAAGACTCAAAAATGTAACACCTCTTGGGATACCTTTCAAAAATCACCCAAGAAAAATGGACGCTGAATCAATGAGCCCACAGAGTCCCATACTGTCTTTTAATATGCTGTGGTATTTATTAAAAATCAGCAAAGCTCAGCCAAAACAGAATAAATTTGCATTGAACAGTCAATAAAATCAAAAGAATAAAAAGTAAAAAATCAAACCCAAAACCCTGATTGTAAAACCTTGATTCAAAAGTCAAAAGTTGTAAAATCAGTTGTTTGATCAAAAAGGTTAAAAATCAAAAGTTTCAAATAACCCAATAATGTTCAAAAATCATCAAACAGTTCAAAAATGAAAATGAAAAATCAACCAAAAAACATATAAAACTTGAGTAAATTCAAAATAAAACAAACCCTTTGAATATAAGCTGATAAAAACATCTAATTAATTTGTGGATATATGTCTAAAAAGCCTAGATGGTGAGATTTGGGGAAAGGATATGCATGATAGCTGATCTTCCCTGTTGAGGCTTCTCTTCAGGGGGAGAGGAGAGGAGAGGAGAGGAGGCAAGGAGGGGACAAGCAGCTGTGGCCCAATGTTCCTCTTCAGGCTGGGCAGTGGCCATCTTGGCTGGGGAAGAGCGATGAGTCGAGTCCCCGAAGCGGTGTTTTCAGCCCGGGGAGACTTCACTGCTTCTGCTTTCCCTCGCTGTTGCTCCGTGACGAAGATGACTCACAGCCTCCTGGCTGAGAGCGAGGCCAGCTGCTGTAATCTTCAGTTCCCCTACTCCTTCCTCTTCAAAGTGCTATTTTAGCACTTAAGGGCAGCAGATGTAAAAGTTGATAAAGGCTGAAGAATTGAGGCGAAAACTGGTTCACTTTTCTTCTGGCGTTCCTCGACTTCAGCCCGCTGCTCCGGTAGGGTGTTGTGGCTTTAAAGAGCCACCGAAAAATGAACATTTTAGAAAATCTGGGCTTGGTTTAAATAACTTTTTCTCAAGTTACTCTGATTGGTTCCCCACTCACCCTAGACTTCTTGGCCTCTTATGATTGGCTTAAAGTTACATTTTATATAACCATTACTTCATTCTGCACATGTTCGGGCTAGTCACTTCTCATAAACCATGTGACTGATCAGGCGCTCATGACTCATGGCTCATCTCGGGTCTTTCCTGCTAGCCTCTCAGCATTTTCCATTACCAAAATACCCCAGTTTGCTGGACATCCTATGCCCACTTCCTCATTTCTTATATTTCCAGTAAACAGGGTTCTTTCCAACATTTCACAATCTGTTTCACATAAAACCTTCTTGTGTGCAGTTAAAAGATACATACAATCATACAGTTTGATTACACTCATTATTTCAGGTGATTACATACATTACATGTACTTCTTACTCAATGAGTATACATTTTGTTTTACTGATTACAGAGAACACTGACATGTTTCAGGACCCAAGAGACAGACACAGACACGGGCAGATACAAAATAGTTATTCTTTATTGTTAAGTGAGAGTGGGTGTAGTGCAAGTGTGAGTGCAGATATAGTGGCCTGGTCACCGGAGCTGAGCGATACAGATGACGACCTGGCAACCCTGGAACACAAAAGCAGAAACCGTTAAGGCTGTTCAGCACAAAAGGACAAGTGCAGGTGCGAAGCTTACTTGAGGTTGTCACTGATTGTATCTTGCTGTTCCCCGATGTCTATGAGCTGTGGTGGTGCTGGTGCTTGAGGCTGTGATGGTGATAACTCCTGTAACCGTGGTGGTGATCGTGGCGAGAGCAATGATTGCACTGACAGCTGTGACAGTGACTGTTCCCGTAGCCGTGGAGGTGATAATGTCCGTAACCGTGGTGATAGTGGCTCCTGTGGCTGAGAGAGTAACAGTACCTGCAGCTGTGGTGATGAGAGTTCCTGAAGTAGCAATGGCAAAGAGGAGCTCCGGAGAGGAGAGGGTAATTCTCCGTCAGTTGGAGATACCGGTCCGCCGCCTGGGAGGTCCACCTGTGCACAGGGGTAAAGGTTTGGCGTTGAAAAGCAAATGGTTTTCTTACGTGGTGGGTCTTGTCGTGGCGTTCTTGACATGGCTGTGAAACGAAGCTCTGGCTCATACTCGGTCGAGGTAGACAGACGACTCCGTGCCGGGCTGTCAACGATGCTGGCTTTTAATAGCCGCTGATTAACACCTGCTGGTCTGTGCGCAGCTGGAGCTGATGAGAGAGATGACGGCCCAGCGGCCGTCATGACAGTACTCCCCCCTCTAGCAGTGCCTCCAGGCACCTGCCCAATCTTGCCTGGATTCGCCCGATGGAAATCGCGGATCAACTGCTTATACAAGATCAACGCTGGGCAAATCCAAGAACGATCCTCGGGTCCAAAGCCCTCCCAGTCCACCAAATACTGAAGACCACGACCCCGCCTGCGAACGTCCAGGATGGCAGTCACGCCCCAGGCTGGATGGCCATCGATCATCCTCGGGGGGGCAGGCGCCGCAGGGGCCTGGCACAGAGGGTCCATGACGTACGGTTTAACCTGGGAGACAAGAAAGGTGGGGCAGATGCGCATGGAAGGGGGGAGAGACAAGAGCACAGACACAGGGTTGACAATACTTGAGATGGTGTAGGGGCCAATGAAGCGCTTAGTGAGTTTGCGCTTTTCGGCCGGTACACCAATATTCCGGGTGGATAACCAAACCTTCTGACCCACCTTGTAGTCCGGGGCAGGTCTCCTGTGACGGTTGGCCACCTGGATGTTGCGTTCAGTGGTCTTCAAAAGGGCTCGGCGGGCGATGGACCAAACTCGCCGACAGCGCTTAATATGGGCCTGGACAGACGGAACCGCTACCTCCTTCTCCTCCTCCGGAAATAGTGGTGGATCAAATCCAAAAGAAGCCTTGAAAGGAGAGACGCCCGTGGCCGTAGAGCTCGTGGTGTTATGGGCGTACTCTATCCAGGGAAGATGTTTGCTCCAAGAGGAGGAACAGGAGGAGATAACACAGCGCAGCGCGGCCTCAAGATCCTGGTTAGCCCGTTCGCACTGGCCATTACTTTGAGGATGGTACCCAGAAGAAAGGCTAGCTGTGGCTCCCAGCGCTGCGCAGAACGCCTTCCATACCTGAGAGACAAACTGTGGTCCCCGATCTGACACTATGTCAGCGGGGATGCCATGGAGGTGAACCACACGTTGAACAAGGAGGTCCGCCATTTCCTGAGCCGAAGGCAAGCCCCGAAGAGGCACAAAATGGGCCACCTTTGAAAAACGGTCCACAATAGTCAAGACAGTGGTGAAAGTATCAGAAGGGGGCAAACCAGTCACAAAATCCATGGCCACATGAGACCAGGGGCGGGAAGGAACGGGCAGTGGATGCAACAGACCCGCCGGGGGAGAAGATGTCGTTTTCCCTGTGGCGCACTGAGCGCAAGCCTGGACGTAGTTCACCACGTCCTTCCATAGCCCCGGCCTCCAGAAGGTCCTCTGGAGCAGGTCCACAGACCGGCCTACTCCCGGATGACAAGCCAACTTGGAGGCGTGACCCCACTCAATCACCTGACCCCGAATAGAGCGTGGAACAAACAAGCGCCCCCCCCCCCCCCGGATCTGGTTCCGTCTTCAACGCTCTCCGGACTTTAGTACAGATACGCCAGGACAGCGTGCCCACAACACAGAAGGGTGGTAGGATGGGTGCATCCTGATCCTCGGTAGATGGTGCGTCAAACTGTCGTGAGAGGGCATCCGGCTTACCGTTCTTGCTTCCTGGCCGATAGGTGATGGAGAAGTTGAAGCGGCCGAAGAAGAGAGACCAACGAGCCTGACGCGCGTTCAGCCGCTTCGCTGTCCTGAGATACTCCAGGTTGCGGTGGTCAGTCCAAACAACAAACGGCTGCGCGGCCCCCTCAAGCCAATGTCTCCATTCCTCCAGGGCGAGCTTCACTGCTAACAGTTCCCTGTCTCCAATGCTGTAGTTCCTCTCCGCCGGTGAACAAGCGACAGGAGAAATATGCACATGACCGAATCTTGCCGTCCTCAGGAGAATGCTGGGAGAGTACCGCTCCCACCCCCGAATCAGAGGCATCCACTTCCACCAAGCACTGAAGATTCGGGTCCACCTGAGTGAGCACAGGGGCCGAAGCAAACTTGTCCTTTAATTTCTTAAACGCCCTGGCTGCCTCCTCACTCCAGCAAAACGGGGTCTTAGGGGAGGTGAGCGCAGTCAAAGGGTGAGCCAGGTTCCCAAAATTGGGCACAAAACGGCGATAAAAGTTAGGAAAGCCCAGGAACCCCTGTAGCTGTTTCCTAGAGGACGGAGTGGGCCAATCCACTACCGCCTTAACCTTGGCCGGGTCGGGAAGCACCTGGTTCCGGGCGATGATGAACCCAAGGAAAGAGGTCTGGTTTGTGTGAAATTCACACTTCTCCGCTTTGACAAAGAGTTGATTCTCCAGGAGGCACTGTAACACTCTGCGCACGTGCACCTGGTGCTCCTCCAGAGTGCGGGAGAAGATCAATATATCATCTAGATACACAAACACAAAGGAGTTAAGGAAATCCCGCAGCAAGCTGTTTATTAGCCGCTGGAAGACGGCCGGAGCGCTGGTCAACCCAAACGGCATTACCAGGTACTCGAAGTGGCCGCTTGGGGTCCTGAACGCCGTCTTCCACTCGTCACCCTCTCTGATGCGCACCAGGTGATAGGCATTGCGGAGATCAAGCTTAGTAAACCAATTTGCCCCCTGGAGGGAGTCAAAGGCAGCATTTATCAAAGGCAGAGTGTATTTATCTTTAATAGTGATTTCATTAAGCCCCCAGAAGTCGATGCAAGGGCGTAGCGACCCGTCCTTCTTTCCAACAAAGAAGAAACCGGCCCCCACGGCCGAAGACGACGGGCAGATGATACCTGAGGCTAGGGATTCTTTAATGTAGGTATCCATGGCCTCACGCTCCGGGGCTGACAGGCTGTACAGGCGGCTCGCAGGGAGAGGGGCCCCAGCCTTCACATTTATTGCACAGTCGTACGGCCGATGAGGGGGTAGAGACAACGCCCGTGACTTGCTGAACACTAATCCTAAATCGTGGTAAACCTCTGGTACCTTGGACAGCTCCTGAGTTGACGTCGAGGGGGGTGGCACCTTGACAGAGGGGGCGCATGCCGCCGATTGGAGGCAGGCGCTTAAGCAGAAGGTACTCCACGCTGTAATACTTCCTCCTTGCCAGTCGATGGTGGGGTTATGAAGGTGGAGCCAGGGGTAACCCAGGATGACTGGCAAAGAAGAGACAGGCAAGACTAAAAACCTAATCTCCTCTCTGTGATTCCCTGAGACGATCACGGACACTGGGGCCGTCTGATAGGCTACGGTGGTCAGTGATGCCTTAGATAACGTAATAAGCTTGACAGGTGGATCCAGGGGCTGACAGCTGAGGCCCATCTGGGTTGCCAGGTCCTTAGAAACAAAGTTTTGCTCAGCTCCTGAATCCACTAAGGCTAACGTGGAATGTTCTGCGTGTTTGTGGATAAGTCTAATGGGTATGCGAAAACTCGTGAGGGGTCTTTCTAGGTCCGTGTCCATGAATCCCCCTACTGCAATCCACGGACCCTCCCTTTTAACCGACTTGGGCATTCAAAAACCCCATGTGACTCCTTTCCACAATAAAAACAAAGGCCTAAATCTCTGCGGCGCTGTCTCTCAGCCGCTGACACTTTAGATTGTCCTATTACCATAGCCTCCTGATCTGAAAGCTCCCCTGACGCCGGAAGAGCGAGCAGGGGAGAGCTGGTGGAACGAGGGCGGGGTTTTACAGGACGGGCGGTAGACCGCCGTTCTGCCGCTCGTTCCGCCGCTCGTTCCCTTAGTCTACTATCTATGCTTATGGCAAGGGCAATTAGCTCTCCTAAATTGTCAGGTTTGTTCCGTGCCGCTAACTCGTCTTTTAACTCCGTGTTGAGACTGCGGAGGAAAATACCGCACAGTGCCGGTTCCCCCCACCCAATCTCAGCGGCAAGGACCCGGAAGATCCATTGCATAGTCAGCAGCTGATCTTGCGCCCTGCTGCAGGCTCAACAGCCGTTCAGTCAACACCGCACCCCTATCCGAATGATCAAACACGGACATAAACTCTGCCAAAAACTGCTGGTAAGTCAACATAGGATAACCTGGTCTCGCCATTACTGTGTATGCCCAGTCTAAGGCTCTACCCCCCAGTAGGTTAATGATATATCCTATTTTGTTTGAGTCTATGGTGAAGTCCCCCGGGACTCGGAGAAAAACTGACTCGCATTGTAGAATAAATCCCCGAGCCTCTCCGAGTTTACCACTGAAACGAGCAGGTGTGGGAACAGGGGTGAGGCGAGATGTGAACGTGGTGTTAGCTTGACTTGGTGCTAAACCTGCAGGGGTTGAAACACTAGCGACCGGGGGAAGCGCCTGTTGTCCCTCCAGGCGATCCAGCCAACCGTTAACTTGCGACAGCTGATTTAGAATAACAGTTTGCTGATGTACGAGCATGTCTACCCAGGCGCTAAGGGTGTTAAGTCCGCGCGGCTGTGTGCTGTCCGTTGGGTCAACGTGACGGAGTCGTACTGACATGTTTCAGGACCCAAGAGACAGACACAGACACGGGCAGATACAAAATAGTTATTCTTTATTGTTAAGTGAGAGTGAGTGTAGTGCAAGTGTGAGTGCAGATATAGTGGCCTGGTCACCGGAGCTGAGCGATACAGATGATGACCTGGCAACCCTGGAACACACAAGCAGAAACCGTTAAGGCTGTTCAGCACAAAAGGACAAGTGCAGGTGTGAAGCTTACTTGAGGTTGTCACTGATTGTATCTTGCTGTTCCCCGATGTCCGTGAGCTGTGGTGGTGCTGGTGCTTGAGGCTGTGATGGTGAAAACTCCTGTAACCGTGGTGGTGATCGTGGTGAGAGCAATGATTGCACTGACAGCTGTGACGGTGACTGTTCCCATAGCCGTGGAGGTGATAATGTCCGTAACCGTGGTGATAGTGGCTCCTGTGGCTGAGAGAGTAACAGTACCTGCAGCTGTGGTGATGAGAGTTTCTGAAGTAGCGATGGCAAAGAGGAGCTCCGGGGAGGAGAGGGTAATTCTCCGTCAGTTGGAGATACCGGTCCGCCGCCTGGGAGGTCCACCTGTGCACAAGGGTAAAGGTTTGGCGTTGAAAAGCAAATGGTTTTCTTACGTGGTGGGTCTTGTCGTGGCGTTCTTGACTTGGCTGTGAAACGAAGCTCTGGCTCATACTCGGTTGAGGTAGACAGACGACTCCGTGCCGGGCTATCAATGACGCTGGCTTTTAATAGCCGCTGATTAACACCTGCTGGTCTGTGCGCAGCTGGAGCTGATGAGAGAGATGACGGCCCAGCGGCCGTCATGACAAACACATCTCATAGCATATGCATCTAATATGGCTTTTACATTCAGTCTCTATGTTTTACCAATGTTATCTGCTACTGTTCCCATCTTTTCTGACTGCTGGATTCTGGGCCTTCTGGTAATTCCTCTCATTTTGCTGGTTACCCTGAGTGGATCTTTGAATCCTGTTATGATCAGCAGCAGAATTGCCCATTTTCTTTCCATAGGGGGTATATCGGGAAGATTGGGAAGGCCGACCACTTTCAGCCCTTCTGCGGTTATTGGGGTCATGTCGTGGGATACTCGAACACCCCTTTGTTATATGGTTCTGTTTCTTTTTTTTTTAATCTTTACTTTTAATCTATCCGAAATAAAGATCCATTCATTCATTCATTCATTCATTCATTGGAAAAGAGGTTTTTAATCTCAATGGGATTTTACCTGATTAAATAAAGGTGAAAGAAAAGAGATGCGTAAAAACGTTTTGTTTGGCCCACTGTCCTCAGCATTAGCCCCAGATACAGGTAATTCAACAGTCTGCTTACAGCCCTATAAGATTAGTTTACTGTTTTCATTTATTAAGACAGGGATGAGAAGGAGATATTTATTTAAACTTGACACGTTTCCACTGACGTCTGCTGTTGTCCTCAGCAGCATCAGCTCATTGCTGTGATTTGTGACCAGCTGGGTGGATCAGCTGGTTGAATAAAGGAAAACAGTCATAAAAAAGAAGACAATATGAACCTATTTAATGAGTAGCCATGGTCACCTGTCAGTTGAAAGCAGATCATATTAGACTCGACAAGTACATATTTTCTGTCCAAAATGCAAATCTCATCCTTTATAGTTATATACAACTTAAATGGATTACACACACTATGAATAAAGTGCGCCGCGGAAAGGGTGAGACTTGCATTTCAACCTTTACACATGTGTTTATTGACATAATTACTGTTCACACAGAGGCAATTGGGGGCTTGGTAAAATGCTGTGAAATTGTAATTTAATCAGCAAAAAAAAAAGGAATTCACTTACTCAAACCACAGAGTTGTAATGAAACCTTGAAGACAGGGTGATATTTGGGGGCGCACCAGCACATTGTGCATGAGGTGGGTTATTTAGGACAATTAAATGAATTTACTCACTAAGAAGCCACCCATCCACACAATGTCAGGTTGTAGTTTGTTCCTAACAATGCTGTTCATTAGAATCATGAGGAAAACTGGCTCTCACTGCAAATTGTGCTTTGATGTTGGTCTGTTCAATTGCATTGTATGGGAATATGATGTACCTGGGTGACAGCCGGGTAATGCCATCCCACATAGCTGGCATTGCTCAACTTAGGGTTGACTGGGAAATTCCCAATTGGTTTGCCAGCTCCCTCTAGCATACCCCTGTTTACAGAAACCCCAGAGTTGTCAGCACCCGCACTGGGACGGGCAGCACACAGTTTCTCGCCGTGTTGCACTCCAAGAGCGGCCATATCGCTGAGCACAGTTCCACAAAAACTGCCCATGGAAACCTAAACCAGCTGATAAGCCAGTCATCATCCTTAGTCAGAAAATCTTCTCTGTCTCTAAATACCCTTTCTCTTCTCACTGCACGATTTGCAATATCCTCTAATAATGTTAACGCCACTGTTGTTAGAGGCATTTTCTGCACTTTTTGCGTGTACTTTTATATCCACTCGTCTAATTGCACACACTTGGATGTTTGTTCATCATGTGTCTGTGGTGTGTACAATAATTTTCCCGTCATTATCAGTCTCCCAACATCACCACTAAGTGTCGCCAATGGACCAATGACAGTAGAAACAAACATACACCAGCCATGAAGTTGGTGTGGGGCTATGCATATTTCCAAGGTCATTTCATTCTTGATACGTCTGAAATTTTTCGTGAAAAAGGACATACACCATGTTTTTGTGCATAAGTACCCTTTGTACATGAGGCCCAAGGGTGGGAGTGGTGCTTTCACAGTGATCAATTACCAAAAACAAATTCCATCCCTGTGTGTTTTTCTCTCTCGGTACTTTTCCCCAGTCGAGAGAGATTATGATGATGGTGATCGAGAGCTGTTGGGGGTCAAGCTCACGTTTGAGAAATGGCATCACTGGGTGGAGGCAGCTCCTCAACTGTTCCATGTGTGGACAGATCACAAGAACCTCAACTAATTAAAATCAGCCAAATGCTTAAACTCCCACCAAGCCCATTGGGCACTGTTTTTCGGCTGCTTTGAATTCACCCTTACCTCCCGGCCTGGGTTCAAAAACATCAAATCCAGTGCCCTTTTCAATCAGTTTGTGGCTGATTCTGTGTCCTCAGGTGAAGAAACCATCCATCCATCTTCATTCATCATGGGTGCTCTATCCTAGGAGATCAAAGAGAAGGTGAGAAAGCACAGAGCACGGAGCTGGACCCTAGAGAATAAAATAGAATAGAATAGGCTTAATTGTAATTGTACAGTTGTACAGCACAATGAAATTCTGGGCACTCCACTACGTTACTGCGCAATAAAGTAAATGAGAAGAATTTGAAATAAAAAACAGTTTCAGAACACACAATTAACCATACGACTGAAGTAAAGGTAAAAGTAAAAATTATAAATAGCCCATAGGTATATACACAGGTACAGTAGTGGCTACGCAGGTGGAACTATGTACATAGGAGTGCTGAGTGCAGAACACATAATCGAGTAAAATGGCCCAAGGATTATGGAAAATATGTACAGTAGTGATTTCACGGATGGGTCACTATACACGAAAGTGAGGAGTGCAAAGACAGGTGAGTTATAGTGATAGTTAAAAGGCCCTCAGTTCTGAGCATGTGAATGTAAGAGGGAGGGGGGTGGGGCCTCTGACTGCAGTTCGAATGGCCCAGGGGAAGAAATTGCTTGTCAGTCTGGAGATATGGGACCTGATCGATTTGAACCATCGTCCAGAGGGAAGCAGGTCTAACAGGTGGTGGAAGGGATGTGAGGGGTCTCTTGTGATGGCCTTGATCCTTCTGAGGCAGGAGGCTCTGGAGATGTCTTCCAGGAAGGGCAGAGGGCTGCCGATAATTTTTTTGGGTGGTGTTGATGACCCTCTGCACAGCCTTCTTGTTCTTGGCAGCCAACATGCTACACACCCAGGCAGTAGGTGAGCACACTCTCCACTAAGCAGCAATAGAAGGTCAGCAGAGGCTTCTGGTCCAGGTTGTGTTTCCTCAGGACACTGAGGAAGCGCAGCCACTGCTGGGCTTTCTTCACCAGGGCCTTGGTGTTGACAGCCCAGGAGAGGTCAGATTTGATGTGGGTGCCCAGGAACCTGAAGGTGGGGACGTTTTCTACGCAGTCACCATTTATGAGGAGGGGGTGGTGGTCCTGTCTGTTCTTCCTGAAGTCTAAAATGAGTTCTTTGGTTTTTTTGGACATTCAGAGGGGGCCCAAGTGGACGTCTCTATGTTCCCTTTGGCTGTGAGAGGGGAAGTCATCCATTGGCTTCCCACAGCAAAATTTACCTGCCACCTGGGGGTGTCCTGCACTTTGTCCAACCTCAAGTGTGAGTTTTGGTGGCCATCCTTGACCAAGGACTACGTCCAAGCCTGTCCCCAGTGCCCTGCCGGAAATTCCTTGGCCTCCCCCCAACGGGGGCATTACAGCTGCACCTGGTGCCCTGTAGCCCTTGGTCTAATATTGCACTAGACTTCGTTGTGGGTCTTCAACCCTAGAATGGTTACACCACAATACTTACAGTGGGAGATAGGTTCTTCAAAGCTTCACACTTGATTCCACTGCCCATATTACTTTCTACTAAAGAAATGGATGATCTTCATACTCTTCATGTCATCCATCTGCATGGTATCTAGGGATGGGAATTGAAAACAAGTTCCTGTTGGGAATAAATATTTCGAGCCTCCGGAATCATACATCGCTGATGGTGTCAATTCCTCTTATTGATGCTGAGTTTAAACACTTCCATGGGTTTTTTTTTAAAGACTAACTAACTAACTAACTAACCTACACTTATATAGCGCTTTTCTAGTCACAAAGACCACTCAAAGCACTTTCACTAGTACTAACCCTCTCTTCTAAGGGCCTATAGGAAACAGATATCTAGGGACAATTTAGAACAGCCAATTAACCTAACATGCATGTCTTTGGATTGTGGGAGGAAACCGGAGCCCCCGGAGTAAACCCACGCAGCACAGGGAGAACATGCAAACTCCACACAGAAAGGTTCCAACCCCTGCCAGCCTGGGGATTCGAACCAGGAACCTTCTAGCTGTAAGGCAACAGTGCTAACCACTGCACCACCGTGCTGCCCAAAGACAGCATACGTCATGACGTCGCACGCTGCCATTATCAAGAGACACCATGATGCCATCGCTACCGCGGAATAATGGCGGAAGCGTAAGTAAACATTAGCAGCATGGCTTATGATGGGGCTGCAATACTTTATTAGTCGTCACTGATGACGTCGATCATAAAAATTTGTCAACACAGATTTTTATTATCACAGAATCATTTAATTTTAAAGTTTATATGCATACCGTGGAAATGTTCAGTTTAACTGTTCCAGCGAAGAAGGAGAGGAGTGCATCATGGCGACACAAAAGAGAGAAAATCACGGAGAAGAAGGTTCCAAAAACTTTCCAAAGAATGGGAACATTTTGCTGAAAATAACCTTATGAAACAAGTTAAATGCAAATTCTATAAAGCAGAGTTGTCATACCACAGCGGCACTACAGGGACACATCCATCATCCTCCCCCTCCTCTTGGCACGTCGACTGTCTGCAGGTTTCTACTGTGCTCCACCCTGGTGATGAATGATTGAAGTTGGGCCATGCACTTTTAAAAACCACACTGGTAAGGTTAGCAAGTAAAGTTAGTGCTTCTTATTTTCAATGAGTGACTGTCTCAGCTTTAGAAAACTGATTAAACTATTAGCATGCACTGTTTATGTTAGTTTACCTGTCGGACAATATGCTCTCTTCAATGGTTGTTGCTGATGGCTGAGCTGTTTCAGTTCTGCTGGCTAAAGTGTTAAGTGCACTACCCAAGTGAATTACAGGAGTGGCTTAGGGTGCTTTCACACCTAAATTTGTTTAATTTGGTCCAAATCAGTTGACAAGTTTGTTACTTTTGTATCATTTTCTCCTTCGTTCGGTCCCCTTTCACACACGCAAAAATTCAAGCAGATCAAATTGCGTCATGTTAAATCCCACAAAACTTACGTCAGAATATTCTCTATTCTTATTGG